>OZ024821.1:57817657-58417657 GCA_964016985.1 Anodontia alba | reverse complement strand
TCTGTCAGCCGCCATTTAGGTCTGCCGACGATAGGCAACCTGCCTATCGCCAGCGCGCAAACTTCTGGAACTAAAATGTTTTCCATCGTCTTCGAAGGTTAAGGAACACTATTTTTTTTTTTTTTTTTTTTTTTGAATGTCACCTATATACCAACCAAAGAAACAACCTCATGCATAATTTACATGCATGGCTGCATAGTAATGATGTTAATGTTGCGGTTTTGACTGCAGGATCACACAATTATGACGATGACAAAAACACATCAATAATACAGTCTACGATAAAATTTATTAAAGATACACATAGGTTTGAAGAAAATACGTAGCAATAAACATCTTATTTTTTATTCATTATTTTTATTTATTTATTTATTTATTTATTTTTTTTTTTTTTTTTTTTTTCAGTTGTGTGTGCCCGTCTACATGTTTGCTTCATACTGGTTTCAATGGCAGTGCTACCACAGTGTGAGAGGAAGAGTTGGTGTATGTGTAAGATATTTGATTGTTAGCCGTTATCAACTATATACTGAATTGCATCCGCCATTGCACCATTGAAATCATTTGTTGCTATGGTTAGGGAAAGGACTATCAAATGTTATAACTTGTGTCCAATCCCTTTGAGTTTTTATACAATAAAATATGTTTAATCTAACTGTGGAGTGTTTGGCAACTCTATCTCAGTCATTGTTAACAAAACAAAAAAAAAGTGCAGGAGAATGGAAATACGTCGAAAAGAAAAAGGATCTAATCATTTTTATTATATTTTCAAATGCGAAAGAAGTTTACAAAAGTACGATTTCTTGCCATAAAGAAAAAAAACTAATTACATCTACCATGATAGACATTCTCACTTTGTTCTGATTCCTACTTTGCGCAGGAGCAATTCCGGAATCGTCTTATGCAAAGTAAGAATTCCTACTTCGCCCGGCAAAGTGAGAATTCTTACTCATGTCGAAATATATCTTGCAGTTTGGTGAAGGGAATTAAGCGTGTCATTTCCGTAAAATAAGCCGAATTCTAGCTTGCAGTTATTTCCCAATTGACTACCGTGAGATTATCGATAGACGCACTGGTTTTCTCGAGACTAGTATAGTCTATCCCATCTGATCGCGCACAAGATACAGATGAATCTATTTGCAAAAAACGAACGAACGAACGAAATGAAAATAAAAGGAAGGAAGTAAGGAGATAGATAGATAGATGTATGGATGGATTTTTTTTCTTACGCGGATGTACACGCCCAATAGAATCTGTTGAGTAGAAAGTGCCATTTTATTGTCTAAAATGGTTGTCGGAATGAAAGTGTGACGACGGCGTTCGTTAGACGAATCCTCTGATATCGTCAAAGCGCTGTAGGCGTTGGTGGCCTGGGCATCAGAAGGCCCGGGGGCTTCAAAGCCCATCAGATTTCAAATAAACACAAAATCTGTAAAGGCTAATATGATGAATATTTCAACAGAGTCTCAGCCTCATAGAGGATATGGTTTCTGAGGTGATAATTTTAAGGAATTTTGTCTATTTTCCATGGCAGTCAGTAAAAATAAAGCCCTATTGCTTATAAAAGATTACTCAAGGAGCATTACAATATACGTTTTGTCAAAATATCTGCAATTGCTGGGCACTGTCACTGGATATGTATCAATGAAAACGAAAGAGCTAGTTTTGTTCATGGTCTTATAAATTATAACATGACAGTAAAATACAGATAATGGTGGTAACTGATCATAATCAGTTGAAAGCCTGTATTTTACTGTCATGTTATAATTTATAAGACCATGAACAAAACTAGCTCTTTCGTTTTCATTGATACATATCCAGTGACAGTTCAACATTAATGTCATTCCTTTGTCTTTAGCGTACCAGAGCAGAAGGCTCCGAAAAAGCTTATAGGATAGTTCTCCGTTGTTATCGCCGTCATAGTCTGTCATCGTCAACACTTTTAGACAACATCTCCTCTGACACCACAAGGCAAATTAAGCCCAAATTTCATCTTTATCTTCCTTGGGCTGGGGGATTGAAAGTTTATATTTTTTTATGAAAATCGACACTTTGATTTTTGGTTGCTATGCCAGTTACAGTTCCCCTATTCTTATAAAGGGAAAGTATTTCCTGCCCAGCAATTGCAGATATTTTGACAAAACGTATATTGTAATGCTCCTTGAGTAATCTTTTATAAGCAATAGGGCTTTATTTTTACTGATTGCCATGGAAAATAGACAAAATTCCTTAAAATTATCACCTCAGAAACCATATCCTCTATGAGGCTGAGACTCTGTTGAAATATTCATCATATTAGCCTTTACAGATTTTGTGTTTATTTGAAATCTGATGGGCTTTGAAGCCCATGGGCCTTCTGATGCCCAGGCCACCAACGCCTACAGCGCTTTGACGATATCAGAGGATTCGTCTAACGAACGCCGTCGTCACACTTTCATTCCGACAACCATTTTAGACAATAAAATGGCACTTTCTACTCAACAGATTCTATTGGGCGTGTACATTCGCGTAAGAAAAAAATCCATCCATGCATCTATCTATCTATCTCCTTACTTCCTTCCTTTTATTTTCATTTCGTTCGTTCGTTCGTTTTTTGCAAATAGATTCATCTGTATCTTGTGCGCGATCAGATGGGATAGACTATACTAGTCTCGAGAAAACCAGTGCGTCTATCGATAATCTCACGGTAGTCAATTGGGAAATAACTGCAAGCTAGAATTCGGCTTATTTTACGGAAATGACACGCTTAATTCCCTTCACCAAACTGCAAGATATATTTCGACATGAGTAAGAATTCTCACTTTGCCGGGCGAAGAAGGAATTCTTACTTTGCATAAGACGATTCCGGAATTGCTCCTGCGCAAAGTAGGAATCAGAACAAAGTGAGAATGTCTATCATGGTAGATGTAATTAGTTTTTTTTCTTTATGGCAAGAAATCATACTTTTGTAAACTTCTTTCGCATTTGAAAATATAATAAAAATGATTAGATCCTTTTTCTTTTCGACGTATTTCCATTCTCCTGCACTTTTTTTTTGTTTTGTTAACAATGACTGAGATAGAGTTGCCAAACACTCCACAGTTAGATTAAACATATTTTATTGTATAAAAACTCAAAGGGATTGGACACAAGTTATAACATTTGATAGTCCTTTCCCTAACCATAGCAACAAATGATTTCAATGGTGCAATGGCGGATGCAATTCAGTATATAGTTGATAACGGCTAACAATCAAATATCTTACACATACACCAACTCTTCCTCTCACACTGTGGTAGCACTGCCATTGAAACCAGTATGAAGCAAACATGTAGACGGGCACACACAACTGAAAAAAAAAAAATAAATAAATAAATAAATAAATAAATAAAAATAATGAATAAAAAATAAGATGTTTATTGCTACGTATTTTCTTCAAACCTATGTGTATCTTTAATAAATTTTATCGTAGACTGTATTATTGATGTGTTTTTGTCATCGTCATAATTGTGTGATCCTGCAGTCAAAACCGCAACATTAACATCATTACTATGCAGCCATGCATGTAAATTATGCATGAGGTTGTTTCTTTGGTTGGTATATAGATGACATTCAAAAAAAAAAAAAATAGTGTTCCTTAACCTTCGAAGACGATGGAAAACATTTTAGTTCCAGAAGTTTGCGCGCTGGCGATAGGCAGGTTGCCTATCGTCGGCAGACCTATCTGGCGGCTGCCGGAGGGGAAGCACATTGTCAAGTTAGAGATAACTTGGCAGCTTCCCCGAACATCACCTCAGAGGAAACCAACCAACAAGACATCTGCTAAACAAGACGACGCGCGTGTCAAGATGGCGGTACCCAAGATGGCGGCGCCCACGCCACCGAGATTGGCCGCCTCCTTCAACGACGCGGTGTGTTTGACACCGTCGCCGACGACGGAGGAAAGGAGGGCGCCACAACAAGAAGAGAGACCTAGTACTCCAATTACCGCCACCGACCTAGAGACTACAACTGACCGCTCTCCTCCGGGGGAGTGGAAGGAAGTAGTCTCAAAGAAGAAGAAGAAGATTCTACGAGCGTCAACCCCGAAGAAAGAATCACCAGCACCACTGTGGAGAAGGACTCCTCCAATGGAGCGGAGAAGGACTCCACCCCTGGAGCAGCCTAGGAAGATCCAACGGACGACTGCGCCGAGAACCTCTCCAACTGCTCCAGCTCCAGCACAGACTCCAGTTCCAGCCTCCACGCCGTTGCCAACACAGAAATCGAAACAGGAAGAGGGCGAATGTTTTCTTTCTGGCTGTGGCAAGTCATACCCCATTCATGAAAAGTATGACTTGGACGAAGTGAGGACACTTCGTTTGGTAAACGGCAAACAAGGAACCATCATCAGGGCGTACCGGCTACCAGACGAAGATGGAAGTACCACCGAAGAGGCCCCTGTGTACTTCACATACATCGAGGAACAGCCTATTTGGTATTTTCTGAAGGGCTACTCTTCAAAGTATTTCTCGAAGAGGTTCTTCGATGACATCCAGGAGAAGTTCACAAGGGCCACTCCAGTCGACAACAACATGCTTTGGTACGACGACCTGGAAAGATGTTGTGCCGGTACAGACCACTCCAAGAGGTTAGCGAGGCTGGGACCCTAGCTCCAGGTATTCCTGGCTCTTTTCAGAGCCCCTGACATGTAGGGCGAGTGTAGTATTACAGTAAAATCGGCAATTTCTGTATTGTTTTTTTTTTTTGTTTTTTTTTTCAATGTTCATGTAGATAGTTTGGGTGAAAGAGAAGATAATCTGTGGCTGCCTCCTTTTATGAAAAGGCATATTTACATATACTGAGAGAAATAAATTAAGCATTTTTAATGGTTGTGATTGTTCGACCTCAGCATCTTTGGAACCTATAATGGTTCACTTACTCACAAGAAACAAAATAATTTTCCGCGTAGTTAAGTACGTCTGAAATATACGTTGCTTTGTAAAATATTGCTAAATTTATTTCCCTTAGTATAGAAACTTCTAGAAATCATGCTATTTCAAAAGGAGTTTTACTTTGTCGTTTTGCTTATTTATTTTTAAAACTGAGATTCTTTACGCAAGAGTTGTATTATTGTAAGCTTACTCGCAGAAAAGCAAGTCAAATTGATAAATTATTGGTAATTACAGAATTTAAAACAGGTCCTTTTTTCCTTACTTTTTGGCGCTCCTACTTTTCCCTTTTTTTTTCTTTTTTTTTTTTTTTTTTTTTTTTTTTGCGCTCCTACTTTCCCTACATTTTTTTGTGCAATTACCTTACTTTTTACTCCAAAACCCTTTGAAGTGACCAAAAATGTTGATTTTTTTTTCCTTTTTCCTTCCTCCCACTGCTCACTCTCGGATCCCCTCAGTCAATCATTTGGAACACATGTTACTATGCAACCTCATTTAGGTGGCAACAACCTAATTTCTGCTTCAGTAAACGCATTGCGTAGAGACCTTTCTTCCAATGTCTTGCGAAAATATGTCTTACATTTTGTTTAAAACGAGCTGAAAGCAATTGTTTAACCTTTACCCCCGGCCTTTACCACTCTCTTGGCTAATTCAGCAGACGACAAAGTGGTGATATTTCTCTGTTTTCCCCAGATAACAGGTTATTAAATTCCATGCAAATTGTCCCCTGAAGGGACAATTTGCATGAAATGTCAAAACATGTTTTCAGGGAAAAATAAGGGAACTAATTCGAAATGTCGTCTGCTTAACACTTTACCCAGGGTTCAAAGGCTTAAGAATGCCTTTTCTTGTGCTGAAGGATGTAATAATCACAACATGATAAAGCCTCTTACAGTAACTTTTAAAGAGTTAATCCTTGTGTGAATTCTTGTAAGCGTGAATAAAGACGGACTGAGCTTGGTTTACACTGTTTGCTAACACGTATAGATCTGTCGGAAAACTTAGAATCACTACGACGCACTATATCATTACGACGCACCATGGTATCTCAAGAAGACTTTGTATAACAGAAAAAAATAATAGCTACAAATATCCTAACTATGGAAAAGCTATAACAGCTTACTTGCCGAAAAAAGACATTGTAATAAAAATAATAGTGGAGAGAATAAAATGTGATAGGATAAAAAGGTGGAGCTAAAAATAAGGTTATGTTAACCCTTATCCTGCTGCAGTTTCCTCTGATCTACTCTACAGAAGCGGTACCAGTTTTTTTTCCCGCATTTTTGAGGCCCTCCCAGGGGTTTTGGGGAACAGGGGAATGAGGCCATTTACAAATGTATTTCAGGGGAACAAGGGAATAAAAGTCTTAAACTGAAGGAACATTGGAACAAAGGCAATTTTGGGGAACAGGAAATATAGAAAATCAAGATTTTGATTTTGGGGAACAAGGGAAAATGCCATTTTTTCCAGGGGAACAAGGGAACAGGTACGCCCCGCCCCCTGGGAGGGCCTCATTTTTCACCGATTTTATTCAGAACTCAAAGAGACTAGCGTCAAATATAGTTACTGCAAGAAGAATTTGACAACTTGCGTTGATAGAAACTTGATACGTCTACCATTTGTCTACTTTTATCTCATGAAGTTGTTTTAGTACAATCCACATGGTTGGCACAGGAGCCTATATGATCGGGTAGGTGTGGGACCGGAAAAAAAAAGAAGTATTGAAATCTGACTGGTTTTGGTGAATTATTTCACTGACTGACCTTGAATGCAGACCAATGAAGGTTTGTGTTGAAGTACGTCCCCTTCCTCTGTGGGACAACATAGAATGAAGGATTAGCCTTGTTTCTGGAGGTCTTGAGATAGTCAAATAGGCCTACCACTTGAAAGGGTAAAAATATATGAATAGCAGGATAAGGGTTAAGATTGTTATTCACTTCTACTGAAACAGTTTTCCAGTGATACGAGGGTCCTGCAAAAGTTTTGTCACTGGGTTCGGATTACTTCAGTGCTACATTTTATCAAACATATTTTTATTACAAACCTTCAAAGTATTCCCCCTTTACTGACACACATTTTTGAACCTTTTTACCCAGTCGCGAAAAGCAGATAAATAGTCTTCTTTTGGTATCTGTTGGTCTTTTGGTATCTGTTGGAGACACTGATAAATAGCGCTGCCAAGAGAACTTCTAGACGTATACTTATTTCCAGAAAGCATTTTCTTAAGCCTTGGAAATAAAAAAAGTCACAGGGACTCAGATCAGGTGAATAAGGGGGATGGTTTAAAACTTTCACCTTTTCTGAAGCCAAAAAAGACTTAACAACCTCACACCTATGATGTAAAAGGTGGACTCCTGACCATCCTTTGCTTGGTCCATGTTCCAATGTAACAAGTAAATTGGTCAGTGTGTATGACTGCATCTATTTCAATTTGAAATAACTCGGTCAGTTGGAAAGCAATTTGCACGAAATAAACGGGTATCGTTAGCTATTCAACACACCATTCAAGTGCAGTGAAGCATTTTAAAATATACCTGGGATAAAACTTAGGAAGCCTATTAGTGACAGAACGTTTTTCAGAATCCTTGTACTCCCATCTCAGAAGAATGTTCCCAGCAAGCAAAAAATATAGGACCCACAATGGCCCTAAATGGGTATTTATATGGGTCCTACATGGGCAACCCATAAGGGACTCATGAGGGATTTGCAACTGGGTTCCATGTTGGACCCACATGGGCAAAGCCATATGGGAACTATATGGGTCCAGTATGGGAAAAATCAACCCACATTTATCTTCCAGAAAAACAATTTTTACACATTTTTACAGAAATGATTATAAGTCCCCACTCCCAGCCCTTTTGATGGACTGGTAAGGTCCCAACTGATAGAGACCTATGTACGTGTGCAAGTTATTGCCTTAAAGATATAGGCGTCTTTTTTAATAGTTGGAAATCTTGGCATCATGCGTATTTATATATACCTCTCAATTTTAAAAATAATAGGGACATACGAGTTAAAATAAAAATATGACCATGAATCGACATCCATGTCGGGAAAATAGTTAAGATAAATTTAATAGATACTTTCATTTTGTAATGAACAAACTATTATTTTTATTTTATTATTATCATTATTATTTGCATTTATATCAGGAAATTTACTATTTTTTGATATTATGTTTAAATAGTGGTATTGTTCCCCTTAATACCCATATTGAACCCATATGGGTCCCATACAGTAATGGGAGGTCAACATTGGAACCATAGAGGTCCAATATCTGTATCACATGGGAGCCATTTGGGCCCCAATTATGTATCTAGAAAATATCACTTTTCCAGGATTATTTCAATTTTATCTCGGGGGTCCCATATAGTAGAATGTATTTTTATAGTTATCAAATTTTAACAATATGGGACCTATAAGGGTCTTATATGGGCAAAAAAGCCTATATGGGGCCCAAGTAGGACCCAAATGGGATAAATGCCCCGAATCTGCCCATATGGTTCCCATATATACGTGTTTGCTGGTCAAAGTTTACCAATATGGGACCTATATAGGTCTTATATGGGCAAAAAAGCCTATATGGGGCCCATGCAGGACCCGAATGGGATAAATGCCCAGATTCTGCCCATATGGGTCCCATATATACATGTTTGCTGGGTTAGGCCCATAAAATGGGTGGACCCAAATTTTGATGAGCCTTTTGAAAATTTTATAGGCCATTTTGAAAATTTAATAGACAAAACAATCCTCAATAACCCTGCTACAGCAATATAACATACAATATGAATATAATAGGGGCCGAGCCAAAATGACATCAGATATATCATTGACTTTTCTCACAAATAGGCTGGGCCTATCCCTGGAAAATCTGTGGTTCTCACTATCACTGCGTATTTTGGGTGTGACTTACTACAGTGAACAGAACAGACATCCACCTCTCATTCCGGCTGGTATTGCAGGTACATAATTAATCTATGTCCAGTTGGTACTGAGTATCTCTACAATGTGATGCCTCCAAGTTTTTTGCTCCCAAAGTGAAGGTAGAATGATATACATACTGAATGTTTTTTTTTTTTTTTTTTTTTTTTTTTTTTTTTTTTTTTAATTTGTTTTTTTTTTTATCTAATACAGATGACACTGGCCCTCATAAAAAGTACTTACACTAACATTCAAAAGCAGGAAGGACTGCCTGGCATTTTAATTTGGAAGTATAACTGAATGTAAAATTTCTTATTTTAGGATAATGTTTGTTGATATGTGTATTTCTTCTTTTTTTTAAGGGTCTAACAATAACATTTAAATACTAAATAAAATAGGAGTTCGGTCTGCTTTATGAATGGCAGTGTATGATTTTGTTTTTTGTTTTTTTTTTGTTGTTTTTTTTTTGTTTTTTTTGTGTTTTGCTATGTTTTTTTTTTTTTTGTTTTTTTTTTTAAATTGTTGGTCCTGACTTCCAAGCATCAATATTTGGAAGTCCACAGCATTTTTGGGAGTCTCAGACTTCCAGACCCCCCTTAATGCAAAGACTGCATATATATATATATATATATATATATATATATATATATATATATATATATATATATATATATATATATATATATATATATATATATATATATATATATATATATATACACATATATATGTAGGCTAACAAGGTACCTCATACCAGCATATACATATATCATTCTTCTGCCACTCTATCGGAAACAATAGTAGACATGAAATAAATACTAGCAATTCGTGTAATAATTTTACATAACGAAAACATGCCTATTCAAATATACTGAAAATTTTACCATCAGAAACTGAAAGTTTTAAGATAAAAAAATTCTGATATTTTTCATATTTCTGCTTAAAACATAGCGAGGCGGTTCTAACGAGTACCCACAATCTATGTTTTGGAGCAGAAATAAGAAAAATAATGTACACCCTTGTGAACCCCAGTTTTACTATATAAAAGTGGGGTTTAAGGGGGTCAAAACTATATAGGTGTGTTTTCGTGATGAAATTTGAACACTGGTGAACATTATTCTCCTTACTATTATCATGTTGCAATACAAGTATTTTTTGTTTGTTTGTTTTTTAGTTGTTTGATTTTTTCAACTACTGTCAGTGTAATATTCCAGAACTTTTTTTTTTACTTATCATAAAATTAATGTTAGTTCCATTTTTGGGAAATGGTACATGCTGACACACACCACCCTGGAAACATGAGTTTGCAGATAGTCTAAGGTACACATATGCTAGATTCATAATCTAGTTTTTGTTGTTGCTTGTGATAGCTAATCTCCAAACAGGACAGTGCATTTCATTTCTATTATGAAGGGCAATGTGATTTCTATATGCGATCCCATCTCCTGTGTGACATCTATTCAGTTTCTCACTCTGGTTTCTATTGCAACTATGCTAATATGATGATGTATTGAACTTGGCAAAGACTGGAGTTGAGCAGTATGTCCCTTCTCTTGCAGATATTGTGCTGTACTGGCAATTCTGAAATATAAATGTTCATCATCAGTGCTTAAGCATCCTCTTGCAACCAGTACTGACCCAGTCCTGCCTCCATAACACTTATTTCCTGATCGGGGTCTGCTCTGTTGCCATGACATCCTATCAATTTAGAATTATAGAAGGAACCAGTTTCTTTGTTTTTATTTCATTATTTAATGTACTTTTCATTTGATTTTAACAAAACAGCCCCACCCCCCTCACCCCCACCCCCAAAACAGATATGGAATAGACATAAATACAGGCCACATACACCTGACCTTAAACTTTATTAGACTGGCACCTGTCTAAAAACCTGGAAGACAGAAAATGTTAATGCACAATTATTTCTTTACTCTCGTCTGTATGTTTAGTGAAGATTCAGATCAGCCTTCACATCTGCACAGTCTGATAAATCTTCACCACACAATCTATAAGATAAACTGCTTCTTCATCCAAATAGCACAGACTGATCAGGCTACGGAGATGCACAGACTGATTCGAGTATTCATTGAGCAAACATGTTATTTTTCAGAAATTAATGTGATTTGTTTGTTTAGTACCTGTCAAAAACTGTGAAATTCTTTTTCCATTGTATATTGCATTTTTATGACAAAACATGTTTTCCAGTACTTTCAATAATCAATCATTATTTACTAAAAGCAGAAGGGCATTATCATTACACATTAAACTACTGGGAAAAAAGTAGAATACAGAAATATTTTTTTCTTATTTTTCCTGGAAAACGGGATTTGACATTTCATGCAAATTGTATCCCTTGGAGACCATTCGCATGAAATGTCAAATCCTATTTTACGGGAAAAATAAGAAAAATCTTATTAATTTGTCGTCTGCTGAATCCGTCCATAGCATGGTGAGTAATGATTCTCAAATGTCTGCAAAAAAAAAAGTGCTACAAAATTATGCTTTTCCTGAGCAATGGATTTATTAATTTCACCCTTTTCAGTGATTATCTTTTGACGAAGCTACCAAAATAGTGCTACTGGAAATTTATGCAAATAAGAAACAGATAAAGAGGGCATTTGACAATATATAGGCATAAGTATCTGTATTTCTCAATAAAACATGTTGTGGGTATTCATTATAGCTGCCATGGAGAGGCAATTCTGATGAATAACAAACAGCTATATTTTATTGAATTAATAAAAAAAACAACATCAAATTATCACCAAATAACCCACCTTACCTGTTTTTCTGACTTCATCATAAACTTTGCTGATATCAAATCTAATTTCCCTTTATCAGGTCCCTACCTATAAGGGTGGCTAAAGTCACCAAGGATTTCTTATCTTTATCTGCGTGTGGTCATTAGGGTGTTATGCAATCCAAAATGTGTCTTTAATATTGAAGTTTCACACATGTAGACTACTTTAAGATTTTTGTTTATCTTTTATGTTCATGAATGACAGGATGGTCCTACGAGGGTCCTGCAAAAAGTTTTGTCACTGGGTTCGGATTACTTCAGTGCTACATTTTATCAAACATATTTTTATTACAAACTTTCAAAGTATTCCCCCTTTACTGAAACACATTTTTGTAATCTTTTTACCCAGTCGCGAAAAGAAGCCTTGGAAATAAAAAGAAGTCACAGGGACTCAGGTCAGGTGAATAAGGTGGATGGTTTAAAATTTTCACCTTTTCAGAAGCCAAAAAATACTTAACCTCACACTTATGAGAGGAGGCGTTGTCATGTAAACGGTGGACTCCTGACCATCCTTTGCTTGGTCGTTTCTTATTGTAAAACTCTTTCACTTTCTTCAGTACATAATTCTTGTAGAATCGGCCAGTGACTGTATGACCAGATGGACAATGCACTTGAACGACTGGCCCACTTGAATTAAAGAAAATTGCGTACAACATCTTTTTCGAACTTATGGTTCTCTTGGCTATACATGTGCGTTTTTTATCTTTTCGCTTCCATTGCTTATCATCAGCCCTTCTTTGTGGCTCAAACATGTGCACTCAGGTTTCATCACCTGTTGGCAAGTTAGAAATAACCCGACTATTACAGCCTTTGTATGTTTTCAAAAGTTCCCGGGCACATTTAAGGTGTTGTGTCTTTTGCTCCTCAGTGAGCACAATGAGGTACCCACCTAGCGCAAACCTTTCTCAGGTCCAAACGCTTTTTCAGAATTGTTTGCACACTGCCTTCTGATATGCCGGTACAACTAGCTATATCTATGACAGACAATCGCGCATCCTGTTCGACCACAATCTTTACAGCAGCGATGTTAGCCTTGGTAACAGAGGTTCTAGGCCTTCCAGGACGGGTATCATCTTCAACAGAAAATTTCCCAGCTTTAAAAGCTTTAACCCAGCTAAAAACTGTGCGCATTGAAATGGTCTGAGGTCCATATATACCACACAATTCATTAGATATCTGCTTTGAATCTATATTAAGCCTAATGCGGCATTTAATATAGTTACGAATTTCAGTCTTCTGGTCCATGTTCCAATGTAACAAGTAAATTGGTCAGTGTATATGACTGCATCTATTTCAATTTAAAATAACTCGGTCAGTTGGAAAGCAATTTGCACGAAATAAACGGGTATCGTTAGCTATTCAACAGACCATTCAAGTGCAGTGAAGCATTTTAAACTATACCTGGGATAAAACAAACGAAGCCTATTGGTGACAGAACTTTTTGCAGGACGCTCGTATATAATGGGAGCAGCAATGCCATATATGGTAAGCAGTTACCCTATTTTTAACCAATTTTTAAATAACTTTCAAAGAAGACCACCCAAGGATCATTCCATCATTCCGAAAAATGGAAAAAATATGATCTCATATTACTCCAAGAATAACTTTTATTGGTCCGTTGTTAAGAAATTACATTAAGCTCACTTATTCTATTTTTTTTTTTTTTTTTTTTTTTTTCATCTGACAATGCAATTAGAAAAAAAATAAAGATACAAGATCAAAGTTTGAAGTTTTATGACTTTGTAACCTTTCCGGCACCAAGATGTGTGGAAAAGTATTGAATGTAGGACTATATGTTTAAAAGGGCAAAAAATAGGCAATTTCATATAATTATTTTACTACCTGAAATAAATTGTATTTCTCTAGCATTCACTTTTTCCTGCCTTAAATTTCAACCACACATTGTCTTACTCAACCACTTATGTTGTACTTGGATGATAGCAGAAACCATTTTGAAAAAAACTGGATTATCCCTAAAGGGGATGAATGCCCCCGCTACTGCCAGTTTGGCTTATTATGGCAAAATTTTTAAGTAAATCAAGGGTATGTAAACATTTGATCTGAGTTCTGTGACTCAATTGAACGACTGGCCCACTTGAATTAAAGAAAATTGCGTACAACATCTTTTTCGAAATTGGCAATACATGAGCGTTTTTGATCTTTTCGCTTCCATTGCTTATCATCAGCCCTTCTTTGTGGCTCAAAAGTGTGCACCCATGATTCATCACCTGTTAGCAAGTTAGAAATAACCCGACTATTACAGCCTTTGTATGTTTTCAAAAGTTCCAGGGCACATTTAAGGCGTTGTGTCTTTTGCTCCTCAGTGAGCAAATGAGGTACCCACCTAGCGTAAACCTTTCTCAGGTCCAAACGCTTTTTCAGAATTGTTTGCACACTGCCTTCTGATATGCCAGTACAACTAGCTATATCTTTGACGGACAATCGCGCATCCTGTTCGACAACAATCTTTACAGCAACGATGTTAGCCTTGGTAACAGAGGTTTTAGACCTTCCAGGACGGGTATCATCTCCCAGCTTTAAAAGCTTTAACCCACCTAAAACTGTGCGCACTGAAAAGCCTAATGCGGCATTTAATATAGCTACGAATTTCAGTCTTCTGGTCCATGTTTTAATGTAACAAGTAAATTGGTCAGTGTATATGACTTCATCTATTTCATTTTGAAATAACTCGGTCAGTTTGTAAGCAATTTGTACGAAATAAACGGGTATCGTTAGGTATTCAACACACCATTCAAGTGCAGAGGAGCATTTTAAAATATACCTGGGATAAAACTAAGTAAGCCTATTAGTGACAGAACTTTTTGCACGACCCTCGTATTCTACCTATTCCGCACTATGCGCTTAAGTTTTTTTTTTTTTCAAAATTACTGGATACACTTGTAGTAAAATATCCATCTTATAAGAGCACACTTTTAAAGAAAGATCAGCAGAGGACTTCGTACTGACCCTTATTTTATGCGATATTACTTTCTGATTTTCTTTATAAACGCATATGTTGTAGATACTCGTTTGAAATGCCTCGACTTATCGAGGCCATTTCAAATGAGTACCCACAACATATGTTTTTATCAAGTAGTAGATAAAACTTGAGTACATTGGCTGTGATATAAAGACTACTAAATTGCTTGACTATGCGCTTATAGGAGCATGTGCAGTAATTAGGTTGAATGCAGTATACCTTGAACAAAACATGTTGTGGGTACTCAGGTGCTTCTAATGAGTATCCACAACATGTTTTGTTGTGGATTTACATTCATTAGAAGCACCTCATCATCTAATGAGTATCCACAACATATGTTTTCTTCGAGAAACAAGAAAATTATATATCTCATAATCTGGATACTCTTCTTAGCTAGAGCTATGAAGTCCTTGTCCCAGGACATGGAAACTGAAATTTTGTACTTGTCCTCAGGGAAATAGGACAAGTTGGACAAATCAGGCATGTTATTTCCACAGCCCTGCTGAAATCCATATCCTGGCTACAACCGTGAATGCAACTGAATAAGATGTTTAGTGGGGAAAAAAAAAACATCAAGTATAAGAAAAAAGTTATTTTTGGATTTCCAAAAGGTGTGTGTCAAATGGTTCAAAGGAAATAGCATAGAACCTATGTGATGCACAATTTCTTAAAACTCCCAGATTCTAAAATAACGTCATGAAGCCTACTATTTAAGTGATCTTTTTTTCCACTAAACATCTAATCTGTTCCATATTTTCAAATATTTTAATACAGAATTATATATTTTTTGGACTCTGCACCATAAACAAGGCGAAATAAAAAAAAATATGTATAGGGTAACCATACTCTACCTAAAGTTCTTGGTGAAACCTACTTTTTTTTTTTTTTTTTCTTTTCTTTTTTTTTTTTTTTTTTTTTTTTTTTTGTTCCTGATGTTTTTTTGTTTTTGTTTTTTTTTGTTTGTTTTTTTGTTTTTTTTTCTCATGTTTTCTTCCCACAAAAAAATAAAAATAGGTGTAACTGGGATATAATATTTAGGCTAAATATTTAGATAAGTAGGTCTGAGCAAAGACTGTAGACCCAGACCAAACTGTTCCTATCTTTTTTTTCTTTTGAGAAAACATGTTCCACCAGGAAAATTAGGTAGGGTAGCATTACACTAAACAAATGCTTTTTTGATTGTCCTCATTGGGTAAACAAGCCTGTTTGTCAAAATATTAAATGAAGCCATTCTGCTCTGATCTTGGTATTTGTGTTTGTGTTGAGGTGTTACGGCCCAGTCAACCCAATGGAGTCATGTCGAGCGCAGTCAGTTTACCTAACCACATGTTTACTGGGCAGGCTTAGTCCTCTAAGCGGTTAACCAGTACTGTGCACATTCTTTCCACAGAAACTGACAACTGCCCTTCTTGAATCAGCGGAAGGGAGAGAATGACCGTAGAAAATATTTCATGATCAATCTCCACGAAAGAATGTTGCCGACCTTGGCGGGGGTCGAACCCGCTACCTCCTGTCTCAAGTGGGACGCGCATCCAACTGAGCCACAGAGGCCGGCTCTGATCTTCGTATACAACGGTCAGGCCTATTACCCACTATTTAATGTAATAAGTGCTCTTGATCTGCTCTGCATTCTGCATACAGCATTAAGAGAAAGCAGTCTGTAATCGTCTATTATAAATTCATATTCATATTTTAGAATACACATATCATATAAATGCACAGTATCATCGCAGAACAGTGTAGCTGGACTACTGCTTAATGGTCTAATTTTTTTTTATAATCGCTGAGCCTGAAAGCACCAACCAACATTGTAGCAGATAACATTTATTATTTTTCAAAGAAAATAAGCCTTGGCATTTTAAGTGAATCATCTGCGAGGCAAGCAAATGGCATGAAATGAGCCTAATTTCCTCTGAAAAAAATATAAATAAATAAAAATGAACTGTCATCGTCTGCAGTGATTGGTACTCTCAGGTTTCTAAATTTAGCCCCTAACCCACCCGAGTTAATGATAACAGGGATGGAAATATTAACAGGGACGATATAGCTGTCCCCTAATATTTGTTCCCTTGTTTCCTGAAAATAAATGGGCATGTTCCTAAAAACCCTTGCAGCTATGTGACTGTCTTTGGCTAGTCAGATTTGCAGTTCCTCTTCTTCGTTCCGTTTTCATTTGCTGGTTCTGTTTTCCCTGAGGTGTATAATGATCAAACATTGATCAATTCCCAGTACTAGATCTAGACCGATAGTTTTCGAGAAGTTGAGAATTGCAATTTGTATCATCATTTTATGTAAGTATACCATTTATTGGTACCTTGGGAGGGCAGATTCCGTGGTTGTGACCTTTCCTACGTATCTCCACACTTATTTTTGGAAACTATGTAGGCCTGCTCCGTGAGACGATATGTAGTCGATTTTCAGGAAGCTGTTACTTGCTTTTAAAAAGCGTGTCTGACTGAAAGATTCACCGACTTACCATACCAATACGCTGCAATAACTGGACCCCAAATAGTCTGAATCTATGTCAACACATTATTTTTGTTGGAAACCCGAATCGTAGCCGTGATCTAATCACACGAGCATTTTGTCAAATAAACACACAAACACAACAGTCCTCTTTTAGCGGAAACAGGAAACTGGACGTCACGATTTTTGATATGCGGATCTAGCAAGACAACGAAAGGATCGACATCCCGACTAATACAATTCAGTTTTGATCGTGAAAAAGAATGTTTTTTAGTGGTTAATTTCTCAATTGCTTTAATCTGGCGGCCATTATATTTCTCTTAAATACCATAAGAAAATTCTTAGAAAAATCTTAGAAATCGAAGACACCTCCGGACCTATCTTAAAGTTAAGACATATCTTAAATGATCTTTAGGGTTAAGTGGGTTTATAAATACGACTTAAGAATTTCTTAGATTAAAGCAGAAACTTAAGAAAGTCTTAGAGTTAAGAGAGAACTTAAGTCAAAATCTTAAGTTTCTTTATAAATACCACCCCAGATTGCTAAGCGTTAATATACACACGGAGTAGACTGAGAAATCTTTGCGAGAAGTTCTGAAACTAGTATCTCTTAAAAATGATATAAAAAGAGCGTTTCCATAAAGTAGTTGTAAATATCTCCTCATTTTACTTCTGGCTACTTTGTAGGATCATGTTTTCTAAAATCCAGCTGGGAGTTTGTACGGACACTCATTCGTATAAATTCATTTCAGCTTTTGCTTTATCTACGCCTGAAAGGCGATCATATTAATTGTAGAAGGCAGAAAAAATATGAATGCTAATTAACATAGCTCACGATCAGTTGCACTCGATTATGCATGCCAATTCTTCCTATGTCAGGCATGAGCGGCTACGTTGCCGTTTGTTTCGGCCTGCTCACGGGCGGCCGAATATACGATAGGATTTTGCTTAGAAACAGCGAAAAATCTTGAACGCCCCAAATGTTTAAAAATGTTTGGTTTCCGGCATCTTCATTCTTTCCTGTAATTTACGCTGAAAACCTGTGTTTATTAAACGCATACAGCCACTGGCTGACAGTAGCTCGACCAATGACTTTTGCTCTTTCAAAGCACACATAGGCTATGGCATCTTAGGAGCACTCGATTCCGATCAGGTGTTGAATCTCAGTAACGCTGAGTGCAACGGGTTAATCTAAATAATGAAAATGCTAACAATATGGAAGTTGGGTCATCTCGCAGAATGAAAGGAAATTCGACAGAGATCAGTATTAAAAACCACAATAACTTGATTTCTGATTTATGGAAGTACATTTGCTTATAGCTTACATTTTTGTGTTAAACGTCTGCCTGATAATAGAAGATGACAAAATGCGGGATATCTGTTTTCTTATTTTTCACTGAAAATAGATCTTGGCATCTTCAAAGCAAGTGATTTTAAAAAAATCACACCGCTTTTGATAATGTTTTCACATTGGTTGATTTTAAAACAGTAAGCTTTTTATATTATTTTTTTTACTGGGCAGGCTTATAATAGTCCTCTAAGCGGTTAACCAGTAGGTTTGTTTTTTTCGTCCACCTCCGGCATTGCTGCCTCCGGTGAAGGTGTGTTTATCCGTCCACCTCCGGCATTGCTGCCTCCGGTGAAGGTGTGTTTATCCGTCCACCTCCGACATTGCTGCCTCTGGTGAAGGATAGCACGTACATCCAACGAGAAAACGCCCATTATTTTATTATGTAAGATAATAGTTTGACAAAAAATCTCAGAAGCCCAAGTTTGTTTCCATTAGAGGTATCCAGACTGCTCCAGGTAAGTAGGGGTACCCACATAATATTTTCTTATTTCTCCGTAAAATCATATGTTTTTGGTAATCATTAGAAATGCCTCAGCAAGGCACTTCTAATGAGTACCACAACATATGTCTTTGTGGAGAAATAAGAAAAAATAGCCATCCTTTCGTTTGACAAACTGGCTATATCTGGAGCTATGTATCTGGCAAAATATTCTCTTATTTGTCCACGAAAACGTTCATTAAGAGAAATGCCTCAATGGGGTTTGCGGCCATTTGTGTCAAGGGAGGTAACCTTTACCACTCTGGGCTAAATCAGCAGACAACTTGGTGTTATTTTTCTTATGTTCCCCAAAAATCAGGATTTGGCATTTCATGCAGTGTCTCCATTGATGACGATCTGCATGAAATGTCGAATTCTGTATTCTGGGAAAAATAAGAAAAATATTTCAAATTTTCATCGACAGAAAATTTTACCCAGAGTGTGAAGCATTGAAAAGGTTAATCAAATGCTATCTATCGGTAATGTTTTCAAGCAGAAGTAAGAAAATGTCTTCTGTATTCATTGTCAGGCTAGAAGTTTGTTTAGAACTGTTGATATTTTGTTGCTTTGGAGATAAAAGAAGATAATAGTTTTAACATATTTAAGAGTTCTGCAAAATCTTAGCTATCATCAGATTTGACAGTCTGCATAGCTCTTGATAAGGTGATTTTTTTTTTCAATCCAAAATAATTGATATTTTTCTTATTTCACCGAGGCGCTTCTAATTAGTCCCCACAACATATGTTTTCATGGAGAAGTAAGAACAATATTCACCCATACCCACTATTATCTAGATCAGACTCTGAGAAGGTTCTACTGATAGCGATAATCAGTAGCTGTAGGTATGGTTTTATCAGCTAAAAGTTATCGATATTTTTTTATTTTTCCATAAAAAATATAATGTTGTGCGAGCCAGCCTCGGTTGCTCAAATGCATGCGAGTCCAACTGGTGACAGAAGGTTGTAGGTTAGACCCCCGCCAAGTCGGCAAAATTCTTTCATAGATATTGACTATGAAATATTTTCTCCGGCCGTTCTCTCCCTTCCTGATCTGTTATTAACCTATTCAGGTCTACTTGGGTTCATTAACATTAACTTATTTTCATCTTTTAGGACCTTTGACGATACTTACCTGTTATATAGTTTTACTCAGAAAAAAAGGGGCTGGATATTTTATTGACGCCTCCAAATGAAGGCGGTCATTAGACGGTAGTATTAAAGCTTTTTTTTTCTCTTTGAAATAGTCGAGACATTTACTTTAATACTATGCATGTTGTGTAAAAATTTCATCAGACAACAAACTTGTCACGAATTTTCTTATTTTCCCACCCAGAATGGAATATGAAATTCCACGTTACTTGTCTCCTGAAGAGACAATTTGCATGGACTGCCAAATTCTGTTGTTGAAAAAATAAGAAAACATTCAACAGACAATTTACATGGAATTTCAAATCCAGCAGTGTGGGGATAAAAGAAATGAATATTACCAATTTTTGTCTGCTGAAATGGCAGAGGAAGTGCTAGAGATTAATCTTTTGTTAGCTCAGATAGGCAGTTCATCTGAATTGTTGCTGTTTACATATGGTGTAAGCAAAACACCAGCTATTCGGCATATGCTGTGAGTACTGACTAACGGAAAAGGAGTGATATTTTATTTCTACACGAAAACATTTGCTGTGGGTACCCATTAGTAGTGCCTCAATGAGGTGCTTCTAATGATTACCCACATGATAACTTCTCTTATCTGGAGCTTGGGTGTAAGGCATATTTTCTTATGGTGCTTGAATTATGCCCCATGTACATACACTTAGCAGATCTGTGTGATCAGAAAAAAGATATGAACAGACACTAGCTGAAATACACAATGTTTGACTTTACCAAGCAGAATTTTAGCAATATTATTTCTGGTTTGGGCCAGGCCATGCAGCCAGCATGAGTGATTCAGTCGGATGAGTGTCAGACTGTTGATTGGGAGGTCGCGGAGTCAAACCCTGCCAGGTCAACATTCTTACTTGAAGATTTAATATGAAATATTTTTTATGGTCATTCCCTGCCTTACGCTGATACAAGAAGGGCAGTTGTCAGTTCCTGGCAAAAAAATGTGCACAATTACAGGTTAACCGCTTAGAAGACTAAGCCTGCACAAGAAAAAACGTGTGGTTAGGAAAACTGACCAGCTTGACAAGACCTTAATAGTGTTGACTGGGCCATCAAACCAAACCGAACCAAAAACTAGAGCTGGTGTTTGTAAAACACTATGCCCCCAACTGCCTGACTCTAACACTGCTTGACTCCAACACTGCTTGCCCTTGACGGTAACAACAGTACAAATATACGAGATTTCAATGCTATTTTATCAAAAGAGAAATAACTCTAAAATAAGCGATAATTCGGATAAGAAAAAAATACCGGTCACACATTTTTTCATGTGGAATCAATACATGAAATTTGAAAACATTAGCATACATGGTTCTAAACTTGTGCTATACACAATAGAGCAACAACATTAAATGGCCAGAAATTGCAAAGGGCCATAATTCCAACATTTCATTAATTGGTTCAAAATTCAATCAGGTGATCTTCTCAATCCCAATCAGTATACCAAATATCATGGTTCTGGCTTAAATACTTTTTGAGATATCTTGCTAAAGAGATTTCAATGTTATTTTATTAAAATGAAAATAACTTTAAAATGGGAGATAATTCGGATAAGAAAAAATACGGGGCACCTATTTTTTCATGAACAATCCATATATGAAATTTCAAAACATAAGCATACATGATTCTAAACTTATGCTAGGCAAATTATTAAATAGGGAAAGATTTAAAAATCATATAACAATGTTTCAAACATCTATCAACCTATTCTATTAAGATTCAATCTGAAACTCCACGTGAAATATGCAAAAAATCCAATGTCATAAATGTCATCAGGACTGTATTTTTTCTTGCTTATAGTACTGATATAAGTATGCTCAAAAAATTATAGGAAAATGCTTATTAGTGCATTACTGAAAACAGGAAACAATTGTAAAAGGATGGAAGAAAATATAGGAAGTATCAATTACTCACCTCCTGTATTAGTAGTATTTGTCCCATGGAAAGAATTGTCCTATGGAAAACAATGGGGCAGAATGACCTTTATTCTTTCAGTATGAATTGTCCCATGGAAAACTCTGGGACAGAATGACCTTTATTCTTTAGGCATGAATTGACCTGTGGAAAACACTGGGACAGAATGGCCATTATTATTTAGCTGTTGTTTGTCCAATGGAAACTACTGATAGGATGACCTTTGTTCTTTAGATAAGATTTGTCCCGTGGATTACACTGGGACAGAATGATCTTTACTATTTAGATGTTATTTGTCCTATGGACCTTTATCCTTTAGGTATGAATTGTCCGCTGGAAACAACTGGGACGAATAACCTTTATTCTTTATGCATGAATTGTCCCATGGAAAATGCTGGGACAGAATGACCTTTATTCTTTAGGCATGAATCGTCCCGTGGAAAACACTGGAACAGCATTACCTTTATTTTTTAGATGATATTTGTCTTATGGAAACCACTCGGATAGGATGACCTTTGTTCTTTAGATAAGGTTTGTCCCGTGAATTACACTGGGACAGAATGAATTTTACTGTTTAGATGTTATTTGTTCAGTGGACCTTTATTCTTTAGGCATGAATTGTCCCATGGAAAACACTGGGACAGAATGACCTTAATTCGTTAAGTATGCATTGTCCCGTGGAAAACACCGGGACAGAATGACCTTTATTCTTTAGGCACTGATTGTCCCGAGGAAAACACTGGAGCAGAATGGCCTTTATGTTTTAGATGTTATTTGTCACATAGAAACCACTCAGACAGGATGACCTTTGATCTTTGGATATGGTTTGTCCCGTGGAACACACTGAGACAGAATGATCTTTACTTTCTAGATGTTATTTGTCCAGCAGACCTTTATTCTTTAAGTATGACCTGTCCCGTAAAAAACACTGGGACAAAATGGCCTTTATTCTTTAGATATGAATTGTCCCGTGGAAAACACTGGGACAGAATGACCTTTATTTTTTAGGTATGAATTGTCCCTTAGAAAACACTCGGACAAAATGACCTTTATTCTTTAGGTATTGTCCTGTGGAAAACATATGGACAGAATGACCTTTATTCTTTAGTAGTTATTTGTCCCATGGAAACCACTCGGACAGAATGACCTTTATTCTTTAGAAAATGTTTGTCCTGTATAACACATTGGGACAAAATGATCTTTACTTTTTAGATGTTATTTGTCCAGATGACCTTTTTGTTTAGGTATAAAATTGTCCCATGAAAAACACTGGGACAGAATGACCTTTGTTCTTTAGGTATGAATTATCCCCTGGCAACCACTGGGACAGAATGAACTTTACTCTTTAGATACTATTTGTCCCGTGGAAATCACTGGGGCAGGATGACCTTTATTCTTTAGATAATGTTGTCCAGTAAAACACATTGGGACAGAATGATCTTTTCTTGTTAGATGTTATTTGTCCAGTGGACCTTTATTCTTTAGGTATGAATTTCCTGTGGAAAGACCTCTATTCTTTAGATGTTTTTTGTCCCATGGAAGACACTGGAACAGAATGACCTTTGGTCTTTAGATGCTTTTGTCCCGTGGATGATACTAGGACAGGATGACCTTTATTCTTTGGCTAAACAGTCCTACAATTGCTGGCTTGATATATTCCTTCCAAACTTGCTGGAATGATAAAAACACCTAATTTAACAATTGGACAAGTACAAAAAAATGGCCTGAATAATATGTCGTGATTATTGAGATCTGTTCAAAGAAGTCTTTTGCTAGGTAAATATGATCCAAGCATGACCCTGACCTGTGCGTAGGTTCCGAGACCACCTGTTTGAAACCAAATCTTTTCATCAATCTTTGCAAAGGAGAGGATGATTTATTCAGTATGTCAATGTTAAAATCTCCCAGTAATATCAAGTTTTGGGTCTTATTTTCTTGCAGCCAAGTTAAAACGGATTCAAGATTTGCAAAAAAAAAAAAAAAAAAAAAAAAATTTCTTTGTGGCACTGACGGTGACCTGTAAAGTAGGACAGCTGTCTGATACCCTTGCAAAAACTGCACACCAGCACACAAAACTTCAATGCCAACATTGACTGGTAACTCAAGCAAGTTTGCCTTGACTGTTTCAGAAATATACAGGGCAATGCCATGGTGATTCTGAGACAGATTAGGATTCTTCATGAATAGTCTATAATCCTGAAATTCATAGTTCCTTTTGTGGTTATCTGTTATATATGTCTCTGTGAGAGCAAGAATGTCAGTGCACTGGAGAACTGGGTCAGATGTTATATCTTCGAAGTGCAGTTTGGCTGAATTAGCATTTAATAGTGTAATTGTAATACTAGGGCAAGTAAGTGGTGAGGATAGCTGATGATATGGTGACTGAAGAGGCATTTCTGAGAGCAGTCTTTCCATTTCTTTCTTGACACTTCCACTTGCTTTTATGTTTTTGGCTCAGTCCAACAGCTGGAGGCCTTCCAGTGTTCTAGACCTACTCAAGGCAACATTAGCTTGGCCTGGGAAGAAACTGTTCTTGAAAGAAACAAAAACATTGTCAAGTGTTGAGCCCTGAATTTTATGTGTAGTGCAACCAAATGCCAGCTGAAGTGGGAACTGTATCCACCTTATTTCAAGTCGTTGCTTATTTCTTGACACTGAAAATGATATTTCAACAGTAGTTATGGGAACAGGATTTGCTGGGAAAGCTGATAAGTCAAATTTTGAGGCCGCAATTGCAGCTGATCTAACATTTGGCTTATCAACCTGAACTACAACTGCTTTTACGACTTTTCCATTGGTCGTTTTTGGTAAAAAGCTAAGAACAGTCACCTGTGCTCCATTACATAATCCATCTTGCACATCAATATACCTTATGACCATCACCCTAGACCCTTCATATACGATTATTTCTTTTTTGTAACTGGTAATTTTTCTCTGTCCAACAGGTGGTAGCTGATATAAATCTCCAAAAGCTAACACTGTGATCCCCCTAAATGGCTTTGAAATGCCTGTGATTTGTTGAAGCCGTTTGCTTATGTAAACAAGCATGTTGTTTCCAACCATGGAAATTTCATCAAGAACTACCATTTGTAATGACCTCAGTTTTGCTCTTAGTGTGTTGCATTTATCATCTGATAGTTTGATATATGTCTTCATGAATTTTGGCATTAGTAGGGCAGAATGTATTGTTGGTGAACCCATGCTGAAGGCTGTAGTGCCTGTCGGTGCCATGAGCAATGCATGAATTTCATTAGGACTGACCTGCCTACCGTAAAACTATGAACTCCATGTCATGTTGCCATGTTATGAACTCCTTTATAAGGTGGGACTTACCTGTTCCTGCACCACCAGTAACAAATATATATTCAGGACCTGTTTAAGCTGGTTGACTTAGTTTGTTCTGGCACCAGTTGAGCAAGTACTGGAATACATGTCTTTGTTCTGTATTCAGTGATCGCACTAGGTATCTGTATCCCAGTTCTGGCAGACGGTCGGGGATCAGTTCAACAGCCAGATATTGAGGGTATGTCCCTACAGGATTACTGGTAAATCTAAGATTATCATTCCCCTCTGGGTTTATGATGGCATATCCCTCATCTTTCTCCACGCCCTCTTCATCAGCATCTGCTTCTTGATGCTCGGTTTCAGGAGCTACCTGATCCCAGGCATGTGTTGGTGGCCCATGTGCTTGAAAATTTTCTACTGCTTCATCAACCATGTCTGCATTACTCATGATCCTATTCTCATTTTCTTCAAGGCTTTCTCTTTTAGAGTGATAATGTTCAGGATAAGACAGAGCAGCTTCTTTTAGATCAGTTGTTTCATTTCTCCAAGGCATGTACAAAAGCAACTTGTTGCAATAGTACATTTCTGGCTCTTTTGTCAATAAGCATTGATGATAACGAATCACATTAATTGTTAATGTATACCGCGGCTAGATTTCTTTTAAGATGGAGAATTGCATCTTTTGCAGCAAACAACAGAGCAAAATGATAGTGGTCTACAGAAATGTCTGCGTTCTTTAATGTATCAAGAAGGGTTATGTCAACTAGGTCTCCATACTTGTCTATACATTCCTTCATCTTGTTTAAAGTTTCACGAGCTTGCTTGCGTAGTACGACAAGTTGTTGTGGATCAATCCCTTCTGTTGTTTCAGGTTTGGACGGTAGAGTTCTCTCCGATGATGGCCGTGGAAAGTTGAACCTGCATGAATTGCCTTTCTTTTTACAAGAGGCTGAATGTGTGTGCTTCTGCAGCTCTGTTACAAGAGTCTTGAGATTTTCATCTGATTTTGGTATTGCTGCTGTAACATATTTTTCAACAAATTTGCATATTTTGTGTGGCTCTGCATCTGGTTGTGGTGCTCCTTCTACTCATAAGATTGCCTGAGCATGAGGTGAACCTCTTTGCTGGAATTCTATTCGATAGAAATAATTTTATATTTTTCCGAGAGGGGCGGAGTCCGATAGAATTACATCCGTAAAAAGGGATTGGAGCTTGAAGTGAAAGTATCTTGCAGCAGTTGCTAGGTTTGAACGACGCAAATTACACTTCTCTTCCCATGTCATTATGCCAATTCCTTCTTCAGATAGGATTCTGCCTTGTTGTCTGGCTATTCCGTGCAGTGTATCTGTCCATCTAAGATCTGCAGCAGACATTGTCAGAAACCAGGTAAATATTCTCAACTGCTTAATTGCAGACAACTGTTTAAACATTACTTGCTGCCAGTATGGTGGGCTTCCTCGAATCGGTCTCAAGAATCGATATGCTTCATCTTTCATTAACAAAGTTCTAATCCTTTCCGGATTCTTAAATGCAGCTGCCGTATATAATTCCCCACCTTCTTCTGTCCCAAAAGATTTTCGAAGAGCACTTAAAATAGAATTTTATATCTGTTGCCACTCTGATACAAACTGTGCAACAAACAGATATTCAATATTTGAAGCAAACTGTCCACCATGTTCCATTATTCGGCGTTGAAAGTATTCTTTTGCAAAAATTGAAACTGGTCTTGGATAGGTTAGGCCAAACTGTCCACATGAAAATAATGTAAGAAAGGTCAGCTCTTCAAACTTTTCATCAGACAATATGTTAATAGGCCGCTTGCCTTCTTCTGGGGCAACAGACAGGACTTTGTGGCCTCTATTGTAGGATCATCTAGTTGAATACATGTGTCCAGTTTTACACCACGAAGCTTGGAAACTTTGTCTTCTACAGGGCTCTCATCATCTGATTCTGACTCACCATGAACACTAGCTTCAGATTTGTCTTCAGTAGCTCGTTGTGCTTCAGATTTATCTGTAGTTTCTTTTTTCTCATGTTCAGCTACAGGTTCTCAGGTATGTTTGATGTGAGTTCTGTCCACACTTCCTGGTCATCTTCTCTACAAGCTTCTTCCCAGGCTTCCCTCTCCATAATAGCTGAATACAAAGGGTTATTTTTTTCAACCAACGAAATGCCTCTTTTACTCTATTAGGTCTATTATACTGAAAACTGTGATGTCCAGAATACTGAGCGTTTTAGTTTTAATGGAAGGAAGCCTGTCTCTGATGGTGTTCTTGGCAAAGCTTCACAAACCTGTCCTGCCTGAACTGGGATATTAACAACAGCACCTTTTATTCCCTTTTAACGCCCTTTTGGTAGGGCGAGTAATTTCATGAAGGGATACCTCTGTGCTAGAAGCCTTTCTTCCAGTGAACTCAAACCACACAATTCTGGCGGGAATCAGATAATGCCAAATTATTGGCATTTGCTTGAGGAGGAAGAACATTATATCTTTGGCAGGTTTTACAAAGCCATTTGTTTTGGTCTGCAGATGTTTTTCTTGACAGACACATGCGTCTCAACCTTTCTTCTACATCAAACATTTTATCCCTAACCTCAACAACAGACTTTCTATACAACATTCTATTACAGCAGGTACAGACATATTCTGCAAATTCTTTAATATGTTGTTGGAATTTATACAATGCCTCTTCGATGTTGGCAGTTTTTCTCCTCTGTTCCATTCTCAATTTAGCCTCAGCATTTTCCTGAGCTTGTTGTTCTTGAGTCAAAGAGTCTCTCCAATCCCTCTTTCTGCTTTTATCCATTTTCTGTACCTGTGCATGTTGTTTGGGGTCAAAGAGTCTCTACAATCCTTCTTTCTGCTTTTATCCATTTTCTGTATCTGTGCTTGTTGTTCTAGGGTCAAAGAGTCTCTCCAATCCCTCTTTCTGCTTTTATCCATTTTCTGTATCTGTGCTTGTTGTTCTGGGGTGAAAGAGTCTCTCCAATCCCTCTTTCTGCTGTTATCTATTTTCTGTATCTGTGCTTGTTGTTCGGGTGTCAAAGAGTGTCTCCAATCCCTCTTTCTGCTTTTATCCATTTTCTGTATCTGTGCTTGCTGTTCTAGGGTCAAAGAATCGGCAAAACATCGATCGACGTGAATTAAGTGTTTCATCGGCATTGTCTAGGCTGGTTCCTAGCCCTAGTTACCAAAATCAGGTATCCTACGAGATATGGGTAAAACCGAGCAACCTACTATTAGAATATAACAGAATAGAATAGAATGGAGCACCCCGATAAAAATTTGTTGCAGTGTTTCCGTATATCTCGCGAAACCGTATATCTCTGTTTTACATATAATTTTTTTTTTTTTTTTTTTGTTGTTGTTGTTTTTTTTTTGTTTTTGTTGTTGTTGTTTTTTTTTTGTTGTTGTTTTTTTAATGCATCTTCCTCCCTATATGGCGGCTAGGAATTTGAAACAGTGTGGAATACAAAAGTCCCAGAAAAAAAATCATAAAGGAGCCGAACATCACATTTTTACCCAAATCCTGTTGACGTGAATTTATACATACCACAGCCTCTATAGAGACATCAAAAAATGAAACAGTGTGGAAAACTAATGATGGAAAAAATCGAGAAAAAGTAAACAAAAAAAAGGTAAAAAAAACAACAACAAAAAACAACGCTTTTTTGATCAGTAAAGGCATTTTTTCTTAGAAAAAAAAACACAAACAACAAAAAAAAAAAAAACATGTACATCATAAAAAAAAAATGTGGTCGCGTCGCTATATAGGGAGAGATTATTTTTCCCACTAGTATTCTTTTTTCCCAACTAGTGTCTTCTTTTTTTCGACCAGGCTATAAAAATTCAGAGATTTTCCAAGTGTTATTCTGTCTCTACTAGGCTGTAAAAATATCCAAATGTCAGTTAGAGAATTTGATGAATTTGTGAAATGACCAAATGTCAATTAGAGAGTTTGATGAATTTGTGAAATGTCCAAATGTCAGGAATACTAACAAAGATACAAACTCCATTGAATATATCAGTAAAGGCATTTTTGTTTTTTAGAAAAAAAAAGGATACATATACACCATGTAAAAAATGTGGTCGCGTCACCATATAGGGAGAGAATTTTTTCTCACTAGTATTCCAAGTGTCTTTTTTTTCGACCAGGCTATAAAGATTCAGGGGTTTTCCAAGTGTTATTCTGTCTCTACTAGGCTGTAAAAAATATCCAAATGTAAAGTAGAGAATTTGATAAATTTGTGAAATGTCCTGATGTCAATTAGAGAATTTGATGAATTTGTGAAATGTCCAAATGTCAAGTAGGGAATTTGTGAATCGCCCAATTCCTTAAATTTCATAACAGAATTTGGTACAAAATGTGTGTTTTTTGGCCCTTTTTTAAATTATTTACCTGGATTTTTTTCCATCGTTAGTATTCCACATTGTTTCATCTTTTTTTTTTATTCTCTCTATAAAGGGGACGGAACGAATTAATTCACGTCAACAGGATTTGGTGAAAAGAATATGTGATTTTTGGCCCTTTTGACATATATATAGGCCAAAAAGGCCAAAAATCACCAATATATGACATTGAGGAATTTTGTGATTTACAAATTCATCAATTTTTTCTACTTGACATTTGGACAATTCACCAAATTCTCTACTTGTCATTTGGACATTACATAAATTCATCAAATTCTCTTCTTGACATTTTACATTTTTTAAGCCTGGTACAAAAAAGAAAGACACTTGGAAAACCCATGAATTTTTATTAGCCTGGTACAAAAAAAAAAAAAAAACGCTTGGAATACATGGTGAAAAAAAAATTCGTCTATATGGAGGATTTTTTTTCCCAATATTTTTTGCCCTATACTATTAAAAATCAATGGAGTTTCTATCTTCGTTAGTATTCCACACTGTTACTTTCCAAGTTATTCCACACTATTACAAGCAAAGCCTTGTTCAATAAAAGACAGTAGAATAGGCTGGAATACAGTAGTCCATAGGACAGTGTGGAATACTAACGAAGATAGAAATTCCTTTGATTTTTGTTAGTATAGCGCAAAAAATCTTGAAAAAAAAGTTTTCCTCCATTTAAACCATGTAAAACATTGTAGTTTCCTCCCTATATAGGAACGAGATTTTCTTTCTTCTCCATATAAACCATGATATTTTTTTTTTTTTTTTTTTTTTTTTGTGTGTGTGTGTGTGTGTGTGTGTACAAAACGGAAAGACACTTGGAAAACCCATGAATTTTTATTAGCCTGGTACAAAAAAAAAAAAAAAAAAAAAAATGGAATACATGGTGGAAAAAAAATGTCCCTATATAGGGACGAAATTAAAATAAAATTTACATGGTTTATATTGAAGAAAAAAATTTTCCAAGATTTTTTGCCCTATACTATCAAAAATTAATGGAGTTTCTACCATCGTTAGTATTCCATACTGTTACTATCCAAGTTATTCCACACTATTACAAGCAAGGCCTTGTACAATAAAAACAGTAGAATAGGGTGAATACAGTAGTCCATAGGACAGTGTGGAATACTAACGAAGATAGAAACTCCTTTGATTTTTTTTAGTATAGGGCAAAAAAAGTCTTGGAAAAAAGTTTTCCTCCATATTTACACTATGTAAAATTGCAGTTTAATCCCTATATAGGGAGGAAATTTTCTTTTTTCTCCATATAAACCATGTGACTTTTGTACAAAACAGAAAGACACTTGAAAAACCCATGATTTTTTATTAGCCTAATACAAAAAAAAAAAAAAAATAAATAAATAATAAAAATAATATTTCTTGGAATACATGGTGGAGAAAAAATCGTCCCTATATAGGGACGAAATTAATTTTTTACATGTTTTATATGGAGGAAAATGTTTTCTCACGATTTTTTGCCCTATTTTATCAAAAAATTAATGGCGTTTCTATCTTCGTTAGTATTCCACACTGTTACTAATCCAAGTTATTCCACACTATTACAAGCAAGGCCTTGTTCAATAAAAAACAGTAGAATAGGGTGAAATACAGTAGTCCATAGGACAGTGTAAAATACTAACGAAGACAGAAACTCTTTTGATTTTTGTTAGTATAGCGCAAAAATATCTTGGAAAAAAGTTTCTTCCATATAAACCATGTAAAACATGATAGTTTCGTCTCTACATAGGGAAGAAATTTTCTTTTTTCTCCCTATAAACCATGTGATTTTTTTTGTACTAAACAGAAAGACACTTGGAAAACCCATGAATTGTTATTAGCCTGGTACAAAAAAAAGCATTTGGAATACATGGTGGAAAAAAAAAAAACACTAAAATTTTTTACATGGTTTATATGGAGGAAATTTTTTTCCAAGATGTTTTGCCCTATACTATCAAAAATCAATGGAGTTTCTATCTTCGTTAGTATTCCACACTGTTACTATCCAAGTTATTCCACATTATTACAAGCAAAGCCTTGTTCAATAAAAAAAAAAAAAAAAAAAAAAAAAAAACAGTAGAATAGGGTGGAATGCAGTAGTCCATAGGACAGTGTCGAATACTAACGAAGACAGAAGCTCCTTTGACTTTTGTTAGTATAGCGCAAAAAATGTTGGAAAAAAGTTTTCCTCCATATAAACCATGGAAAATTGTAGTTTCGTCCCTATATAGGGACGAATTTTTCTTCTTTTTTTTCCCCATATCAACCATGTGACTTTTTTTGTACAAAACAGAAAGACACTTGGAAAACCAATGAATTTTATTAGCCTGGTACAAAAAAAAAAAAGAAAAAAAAAAAAAAAAGAAAAAAAAAAAAAAAAAAAAAAAAAACACTTGGAATACATGGTGGAAAAAAATTTCTTCCCTATATAGGGATGAAAATAAAATAAAAAATACATTGTTTATATAGAGGAAATTTATTTTTCCAAGATTTTTTGCTCTATACTATAAAAAATCAATGGAGTTTCTATCTTCGTTAGTATTCCACACTGTATCCAAGTTATTCCACACTTTTACAAGCAAAGCCTTGTTCAATTAAAAAAAAAACAGTAGAATAGGGTGGAATACAGTAGTCCATATAGGACAGTGTGGAATACTACATATATATATATATATATATATATATATATATATATATATATATATATATATATATAGCGAAGATTACAGTATAACAATAAGGAACAGTCTTTCCTAGATGTTTTGGTAAAAAATAACGAAGGAAAAATTGAAACTGATATTTTTTATAAAGAAACAGATAGTAAACAGTACTTACTGTTTAGTTCTTGCCACCCTAGGTATATCAAAATAAATAAACCATTTAATCTAGCACGCCGGCTAAGAACGATAATATCAGAAGAACTTTACAGGTTCGCCTGCAGGAATTGAAATCTTTCCTCATTAAACAGAAATATCCTGAACATGTAATTAATTCTGGGATAAAGAAAGCAATGGCGCTAGACAAGGACATACTCAGAACCGTAATGGTTAAGCAAGATGAGTCCAAATCATAAAGGGTTTTTAAGAATAGTTTTGCTACAGAGTTTTTATAATTTTTTAATTCTAGTGACAAGCAATCATTTCCCCCAAAATAAACCAACTTTATAAGAATAACTACCTTTATGAAACGAATTTTAATTTTTATGAAACCTTATTAAATATTCAAAATGGCGGCGCCCATTCCACCAATGTTAAAATATTCAATTGTCTATAACTTACTTAAATTTCCACCGATTTTGATCAAATTTGTGTCAGAATTCATTGTTTGTAAAGTTCTTTACTTTAAAGCACAATACCGTTTAAGGTTGCGTCCCCTTTAATTGTGGAACCAGATTGAAATCCATGAAGATATGTCAACCGATGTAAAAAAAAAACACAAAAAACAACGTAATTTGCAAGGGCTGTGGGGAAGAATACATAGGTGAAACAGGAAATTTCCTGCGTAAACATGTCACAGTACATAACCAAAACATTCGTGACCCGAAAACAAGAATGCTAAAAGTGAGTGAGCACATTGACAACTACGCTAACTTATTACAACCGAAATATAATATTTTCCCCTTCTATAAGATGTACGCAGACAGTGTAACATTACGACGGTCAAAAGAATAACCCTTTATAAACTTATTACAGCCTAAATTAAAAAGAGCCATTTAAACGGATGGGTGCCATCAGAGTATTCGTACACCGGAAACGTTATTTATTTGAAACGGAAACGTTAATTATGACGTTACGTTTCGTTGCTAAGTAATTCTTCTTGATAATCTGTTGTAAATGCAGTGAAACCGCGATAGATGTTTACTGAAAACATAGTGCTATTTGACAAACTCGGACTTATTGATATATATATATATATATATAAATATATATATATATATATATATATATTCCCGTATTTTGTATCTTTTCCATCGTTAGTATTCCACACTGTTCTTTTTTTTTTTTTTTTTTTTTTTTTTTGGTTTTTGGCTTACCCTATATAAGCGACGGGACCAATTAATTTACGTCAATGGGAAAAAAAACATATGATTTTTTAGTGCTTTTTCGACAGTCAGGAGCTAAAATATCACTAGAATAGTATGGAATACTAACGAAGATAAGGGTTAGAAAATAGGTTATTTCAAGATAAATTTATTAAAAATAATCTGTCGCCATGTCTAATATACTGATAATTTGGTAAAAAGAAAAATGTTGTTTTTTTGGGGGGTTTATTATTATTGTTTTTTTTTTTTTTTTTTTGTTTTGTTTTTTTTTTCTAGTGTTTTTTTATAGTCACCTGCTAAAATGGCAGTAGGATAGTGTGGAATACTAACGAAGATAAAAGGTTAGAAAATAGGTTATTTCATGATACATTTATTAATAATAATATGTTGCCATGAAGATAAAGGTTAGAAAATAGGTTTTTTCAAGAACAATTTATTAATCTGTTGCCATGCCTAATATATACAGAAATGTAGAATCATTGCAACAGATTTTATTGACGTAAATTAAAAGGGTCCGGTGCTATATACATGTATGTGGCCGGAGACACGTTTAGTACAGTTTGTTTGTAATACCGGTTTTTAGTATTTTGTGGGTATCCGTCAACCAACTTTTGACAGCAAGCCGGAAAACACTTTTAAGGACTTACGAAACATAAATAACGAAGATAAATAGAAATTTAAGTAATTCCTCATCTTATCTTAGGCTTCACTTCTTCACGTCCGGGTCAAACTATCATTTGCCTACCCCTACATATGATTCTCTTGCAGCCAAGCCTGAAAGTCGTCATATTCTGACTCGATTTGGGAGATGAGGGTCGCCTTATATATGCGGATAACCACTTAATTCACGTCGATCAATGGTTTGCCAAAGAGTCTCTCTAATCCCTCTTTCTGCTTGTATCCATTTTCTGTATCTGTGTTTGTTGTTCGGGGTTTAAAGAGTCTCTCCAATCCCTCTTTCTGCTATTATCTATTTTCTGTATCTGTGCTTGTTGTTCTGGGGTCAAAGAGTCTCTCCAATCTTTCTTTCTGCTTTTATCCATTTTCTGTATCTGTGCTTGTTGTTCTGGGGTCAAAGAGTCTCTTCAATCCGTCTTTCTGCTTTTATCCAATTTTTGTATCTGTGCTTGTTGTTTCGGGGTCAAAGAGTCTCTCCAATCCCTCTTTTTGCTTTTATCCATTTTCTGTATCTGTGCTTGTTGTTCTGGGGTGAAAGAGTCTCTCCAATCCTTCTTTCTGCTTTTATCCATTTTCTGTATCTGTACTTGTTGTTTCGGGGTCAAAGAGTATCTCCAGTCCTTCTTTCTGTTTTTATCCATTTCCTGTATCTGTGCTTGTTGTTCGGGGGTCAAAGAGTCTTTCCAATTCTTCTTTCTGCTTTTATCCATTTTCTATCTGTGCTTGCGGTTCTGGAGTCGATGACTTTCTAAATTGTTCCATTCTCAACTTAGCCTCAGCATTTTCTTGAGCTTGCTGTTCTGGTGTCAAAGTGTCTCTCCAATCCTTCTTTCTGCCTTTATCTTTTTTCTGTATCTGCATTTGTTGTTCTAAAGACACAGACTTTCTGTACTGTTTCATTCTATCTTTAGCCACAGCATTTGCTTTCACTTTTTGTTCTGGAGTTAAACCTTTTCTCTGTCTAGCGTTTCTATTTTTGTTGTTCAGTTTTATATTGAATGATAGTTCTGCTATTAGCTTTCTATCGCAGTTTTCTTTTGATTTGTTTAAATTTTTCTGATTGTCTGCCTGTAATTCTAAGCAATTCTGCAGACTCTGCATTTCATCTGGCAAAGTTGGAAACATAGTGAAAGAGCCTTGTGTCAAGCATTTCAGCAGATGTCCTCTCATGTTTTGTACAAGAAATCTTGTTTTTTTGCAATGGAATCTGTTGTAGTAACAGGGTCACTGCAAATGCAATAACAAACATGCCACAGGATTCTGAATCTGGTTGATGTTGTGGAGTGCAATAATAAATTGGTGTTTCAGGATTTTTCTGTTAACGTTCTGTACATTAATTTCAACTGTGGCAAAAACTGGTCTATTCTCCCTGCTATAGGTGAACTATCATACACTGTAATTGTTTTCATGAACTGGTATGATAAAATGTAATGTCCTGATACAAAATGCATTTGAACTGCAGCACAATCAGAGGGAATACGCTCTGCATCACTAATTCGGTTTCCTTCTAAAATATGTGCATAAATACATGAAGGAAGTATAAGACCATATTCCAAAGAAAACTGGTGTCTCAATAGTACTGAAGAAAGATCTAGAATCTCTATTGGAAGTTCTCCATAAAGCACATGGTTTGGCAGATTATCTGGATGAGAAATTTCTAGAAGCCCAGGGTATCTTAACATATAGATTTGCTTATGATCTTCTTCTCTTTCTGAAACACTGGCTATATTTTCCGATAACCTGTCTGCTCTTATAATCTGTATTTTTATGACTGAATGAGTTACAGTCTTATCATGTGATCTGTTCCATTTAGTAACAGGGACTTGACTGGATATATTCTTATATAATGATCTGTACTGTTTAGTTTTTGTGACTGAATGAGAAGCTCATCTTCTGATATGTCCCATTTAGCATCAGTAAATTGATCTGCTACATTCTTCTCGTGATCTGTCCCGTTTAGTAACAGGTACAGAGTTGGCTGCATTTGTTCCATGTGATTTGTCCTGTTTAGTAACAGGGACTTGATCAACCTCATTCTCATGCGATCTGTTCCGTTTAGTAACAGTGACTGAGTTGGCTGCATTGATATCATGTGATCTGTCACGTTTAGTAACAGTGACTGAAACAGCTGTATTCATTCCATCAACTGTCCTGTTTAGTAACTGGGACTGGAGCTCCTGGAATTGTTTCAATTGATACATCACGTTTAGAAACAGGGACTGGATTTGTTGCATTTGTTTCATATGACCTGTCCCATTTAGTGACAGGGACTGGGTCAGCTGCATTGGCTTTATGTTATCTGATCCGTTTAGTAACAGGGACTGAATGAGGAGCACTTTTACCTTGTAATATGTCCCATTTAGTAACTGGGACTTGACTGGCTCCATTCTTATTAAGTGATCTGTCCCGTTTAGTAACAGGCACCTGATCATTCTTATAAATTGATCTGTTCTGTTTAGTAAATGGGCCTGAATTCTTCTCCTGGTACTTGCCACTGCCACTTTGATGGAATAACATTGAAGATGACTTTTGCACAAGATGCACAATGGCTGGTTCCGTCTCTGTAAGGCGCCTAGGTTTCTGTAGTTCTCTCATCTATTCTTGACGCTGTCGTTTTGAGTTCTGTTTGGTCTTCATTTTTTCACCTGAAATATAAGAGAAAGCCTTTTCCACAACTTGTAAGAGAAAATATGGAGCTAAATGATGCAAAAGGATACCTTTAAAATTCTAAATTGATAAGATTCAGTATCTCTGTTCTTTAAACATGTTCCTGTTTTGTATAATCTAATAGAAAATGAATATCACATCTAAGATTAATGAGTTCTTTCAAGTGAATGAACAATGGCTGGTTCCGTCTCTATAAGGCGCCTAGGTTTCTGTAGTTCTCTCATCTGTTCTTGACGCTGTCGTTTTGAGTTCTGTTTGGTCTTCATTTTTTCACTTTAAATGTAAAAGAAATCCATTTCACAACTTGTAAGAGAAAATATGGAGCTAAATGATGCAAAAGAATACCTTTAAAATTCTTAATTGATAAGATTCAGTCTAGCAAGAATGCCAATCTGTATCATTTACTGATTTGAAAGGTATTTTTTTCATCACCTTGCTCATTCTTGTAAACCTTAGTTCTACTAACTTACATTCTGATCCAGTACTCTGGACATCTCAGCCAAAACAGCTTGTATTGTCTAAAATACCCTAGAATCTGTGTGAACTCAGATATCTGTCTTAACATCATATAGCTACATCTTTGTTCTATAAGCATGTTCCTGTTTTTGATTTCAAACTATGTCGAAGTTTTGACACTAAAAAAACTTTTTTTTCCATCTATAAAGTGGTGTTTGAGACCACACTTTGCACGGATAGCCTGACTATAAGACATCATACCGGAAAAGGTTCAAGCAGATTGCATAAATGTGTAGTTTGGTCTAAGCCTTCAATGGTCACAGATGCCATTTTTGGACATCACATGAAGTGCCTGATGTAATAAATGCCAAATATCATAAGCCTAGTTCCAATGTTTCTTCAGATATTTTGTTCGCAAGGTTGTTTACAGCTAAAACGCCCAAGTTGAAAAGGAGCATAATTCAGTAAATATTTTAAGGAATTTGCTAAAAGATGAATCAGGTCATTCTTTTCTTACAGCCAAACACAATCCCAAATAGCATATGCCAAGCTGAAACAGTTCTTCAGACATTTTGATCACAAGGTTGTTAATAATAATCATCTCAATTTCAAGACACTAGCTTTAGTACTTTTTGAGATATATTGCTGACAAGGTCAAAACAGAACTACAAAGGGCCATAATTCTGTCAGTCATTCACGGAATTCCTTAAAAATCTAATCAGGTATTTTACAAATCATCCCTAATCAGCATTTTAAATTTCAAAACCCTAACTTAAATATTTTTGAGATATCCTGCTGACAAGGCCAAAATGCCCAGAAAAACAAAGGGCCATAATTCTGTCAATTTTCCACATAATTCCCTCAAAATCTAATCAGGTTATGTATACATCATTTCCAATCAGCATATAAAATTTCAAGACTCTGGCTGAAATACTTTTTGAGATATCTTGCTGACAAGGGCAAAGTACCCCAAAACCACAAAGGGCCATAAATACGTCAGTGTTCCACAGAGTTCCCTCAAACTCTTATCAGGTAATCTACACACCATTTCAGCAAATAAAATGTCAAGATCCAAGCTTAGATACTTTTTTAAATATCTTTCTGACCACATCAAAATGCCTAAAATTGCAAAGAGCCATAACTGCTTCAATCTTTAACGGAATTCCCTCAAAATCTAATCAGGTGATTTACACATCATTTCTCATAAGCATATAAAACGTCAAGACTCTAGCTTAAATATCTTTTGATATCTTGCTGACAAGGCCAAAATGCCCAAAACTGCAAAGGGCCATAACTACATTAATTTTTCATGGAATTCCCTCAAACGCCAATCAGCTAATCTACATATCATCCCCATTCAGCACATAAAATTTCAAGACCTTAGCTGAAATATTTTTTGAGATATCTTGCTGACAAGGTCAAAATGCCTAGAACTACAAAGGGACATAACTACGTAAATTTTTCATTGAATTCCCTTAAAATCAAATCAGGTAATCTCCACATCATCCCCACGCAGCATATAATATTTCAAGAACCTAGCTTAAGTACTTTTGAGACATCTTGCTGACAAGGTCAAAATGCGCAGAACCGCAAAGGGCCGTAACTATATCAGTTTTTCACAGAATTCTCTCAAAATCCAATCAGGTACTCTACACATCATTCCTACTCACTACATCAAAGTTCAAGAACGCAGCTTAAATTCTTTTCGAGATATCTTGCTCACAAGATTTAATTCTGATTTTTTCAAAGGGGCATAACTGTAAAAAAAAAAACAAATATGTCGGACAAGAAAAAAAAATTACGGATCAGCTATTTCTTCATGGGGAACCCATATATGAAATTTCAAAACCCCTGCACGCAGGGTTCTTAAGATATGGCATGCACAAATAAGTGTGACGAGCGGACAAACGGACGGACGGTCAAACGAAGGCAATATAATATGCCCCGTCAATTTCATTCGAAATTGGGGGCATAATCAGGTCATCTACTCATCACTACCAATCTATTCATCAAGGCTCCAGCTTCAATAGTTTTTGAGATATTTTGCTGACAAGGGAAACATGCCCAAATTTACAACGGACCATTACTCATGAAATATTTTTCAGAATTTATACAATAGTTAATCAGGTCATCTACTCATCATTACCAAGCAATTCATCAAGTTTCAAGTCTCTAGCTCTACAGTTTTTCAGATATTTTGCCGACAAGATAAAAATTCCCATAATTCCAAAGGGCCATAACTCAAGAAGTATTTTTCAAAATTTATTCAAAAGTTAATCAGGTCGTCTGCTTATCACTACCAGTCTATTCATTAAGTTTCAAGGCTCTAACTCCAACAGTTTTTGAGATATTTTGCTGACAAGGTAAAATGTCCAAAATTACAAAGGGCCATAACTCATGAAGTATTTTTCAGAATTTATTCAAAAGTTAATCAGGTCATCTACTTATCATTACTAATCAATTCACCAAGTTTCAAGACTCTAGCTCTAACAATTTTTGAGATATTTTGCTGACAAGGTAAAAATGTCCAAAATTACAAAGGGCCAAAACTCAAGAATTATTTTTCAAAATTCATTCAAAAGTTAATCAGGTCGTCTTTACATCATTACCAGTCTGTTCATCAAGTTTCAAGGCTCTAGCATTAACAGTTTTTGAGATACTTTGCTGACAAGATTGCATCCATATTTTTTCAAAGGGGCATAATCCTGTTAAGAAAAAAATATGTGTCACCTATTTTTTCATGAGGAATCCATATCAGAAATTTCAAAACAGTAGCATGCACGGTTCTAAAGCATCTGCAAGCAGTAAAATGGTCTTGTTATAAGCTCGCCTGAACTTAAGTTCAGGCAGAGCTACAGCTATCACAACGGTGTTTGCCTTGCAAAGAAGTTTAAATTTTTAGTTAAAGTTTTTAAGAGCTCTCTACTCACAAACCCCATGATGGATTTAGTTCATATTGTATGAAGGTAGATATTGGTCTGAAAATGTCATCACGACCCATGCCTGTACTTTTAGGGTCGCGGTCACAGACTTGAAATTTTCAGGTTTCAGTTTTTGGTTTAAGTTTTAAGAGCTGATTACTCCCAAACCTTATGATGGACTCAAATCGTAATATTTGATCTAATGATAGATATTTTTTTTTTTTTTTTTTTTTTTTTCTTCAAAAATTTCATCAGCACCATCTTGACTCGTGACTATGACCTAAGGGTCAAGATCATGGACAGAGTTTTCATATTAAAAGTTTTTGGCTAAAGTATTTCCAGACATTACGATGAATTTAATTCATATTTGTATGATGATAGATATTGGTCCAAACATTTCACCAGCATGCCTATGACCTTGGGGTCAAGGACTTAGATTTAAACACCATAGATGTGTGTGTTTTTTTGTTTGTTTGTTTTTTTTGTTTGTTTGGTTTTTTTTTTTTTTTTTTTTTTTTGTTTTGTTGTTGTTTTTTTTTTTTTTTTTTTTTTTTGTTTTTGTTGTTGTTTTTGTTGTTGTTGTTTTTTTTTTGTTTTTGTTTTTTTCCAGTTTTCCATCGGTGCATTCACAATGGACACCTCAAGCTAAAGGTGGCGTAACACTCGAACAGCTAAATATTTCGGAAATAGGATAGGAATAGGATACACGCTTGATACACGCTTGATACATCAATGCATATGAATAGATATATGAAATAAATCGTGAACTTTTTCGGCCCTTTCACGGGCGGCCGAATATACGAATTTGCTTAGAAACCGTGAAAACCTTGAACGCTTCCAACGCATTTGTAAGTCCGCAAACGTTCCTGTAAAGAATTTGTGTTTTGGTCCACTTTTCTCACCTACAGCACTGATATTACGATTACTAATAAACTAAAATGTGTCCACCGGAATTCAGGCATGACGTAAATTCACTGACTTTGTCTGTTTCTGAAACAGACAAAGTAAGTGAATTTACAACTTTCTGACCAAGTATCAGACCTAGGGCATTCATTATGTACTTCTTTAATAGCAACCCACAAATATAATTATTATTTAGACAACTCGTCTTGAATTCAACAACTTAACAGTCATATGCTATGCGGGCCGTTTCTAGCTTTTTAAAAGCTATCCTTGTTGCCACTAAGTTATGGTTGTTAAGAGCTCCGCTAAGCGGAAGTAATAACCGAGGGGATCAGAATAGCCGGAAATGACGTTGCGCCGTTTTTCGAGAATGAGGGTACCTGGGAGGGTTCTCTTCCGTTCTACATCTATGGACCCATGGGTCATGCCCCGGGGCGGGACTACAGGTCAAAATCTAGGACGCTTAAATAACGTAGTATATTGCAGTTTGTTTATACAAACAACGTCTTAATAAAGAAGGATGGGCAGCATACATGTTTATCCCATCAACATTCAGTGTAATAAGGTCAAGGTCATTGTGATGTAATTTTTATGCCCTAGTGATTTTGCCATATATCTTGAAGACCAGTCCATGGATTAACGTGATACTTGGGATATTTGTTCTGTATGACACCACAATTGATATTAAAATAAATGTAGGTCATATTGGCCTATATTTTATGGTCCAGCGATTTTGCCTTATATTTCGAATGTTATTTGATGTATGAATATTATTATTTGGGATTTGAATCAGTACGATCCGACAGTTGACCTTAAAGTAAATGTAGGTCACTGTGAACTATATTTCATGGTCCGGTAATTTTATGTTACATCTTGAAGACAACTTGATGCATGATTATCATAGTTTGGGATTATGGGTCAGTATGACAGAGCATTTTACTTAAAAATAAATATAGGTCTTTGTGACCTATATTTCATAGCCTAGTGCGTTTGTCTCGTATCTCCCACCTTTTGATGCCTAAGTGCCATATTTACAGATAATAATGACACAGATCGACTCAAAGTAAATATAAATCAGCATATATTTCATGGTCTAGTGATTTTGCTTAATATCGCCTAGATTATTTAATGGATTAACATTTAGTTGGTATAATGGTGACAATGTGGCACATCAGATTGACCTCTCGAGTATATATAGGTCAGTGAACTATATTTAGGGTCCAGCATCTTGCTTCATGTCTCTAAGACTATTTACTCCAGAAAAGTTGTACTATGGATGAGAGATAAGTCACTCAGAGATGACCTTGAATATTGAATATGTAGATCAGTGACCTATATTTCATGATTCATTGATTTTGCCTTATATCATTGTCACTGACTTAAATATATTTTATAATTAAGAAAATGGCGCCAGCCGGGGGCATTCGTGACCCTCTGGGCACTTGCTCTATGTAAAAATCGGATAAATTTAAAGGTTCCACATTTCTCAAAAATAGGCATTATATTATCAAAGAAAGGTTAAATAAATTGATATATGCTATGGATACGATCATTAATGTGGCGTCTGACCGATCTTTAATGTGATGTCTGACCACCTGTAAAATTTCAGTTTCTTGATCTTGAACTGGCTCAGAAATTAAACTGATTTTTATTGTATATCTGAATTAAGGCTGGCAACATAAATTCATAGATACTATGAAAAATCATTTTATTCTCAATCAAGTTCAAGAAAGAAAACAAACTAACTTTTACAAGCTGTCAGACACCACAGTTTATGACTGCATTAATGCTATATATCATTTTATGATTGTCTTAATACGAGTACCATATAACAATTTATTAAACCTTTCTTGGATAAAAAAATGTCATTCTATTTTTATGAATATTGAGCCTTAAATGTTAGCAGTTAGATGCAAAATTTAAGATAATCTTTTTATTCCAGTTGTTACTTTTATGCCCCGTCCATCAGCATATGCAGGGGCATATTGTGTTTAGGTTGTGCACACGTATGTACATGCGTATGTGTGTACATAATTCCGTACGTCCGTACATATGTGATCCTGTTGACTCGGGTTTTGATATTTGTAAGATGTAGATTTCAGGGTTCCTATCATTGTTGCGTTGAAATTTAATATGAAAATTTGTTTATGAGTACAACAGGAATATACTAGAAATGTGTCCAAAGTACACAGATTCCCTTGCCGTGACAAAGGCTAATTTTGCAAGATTAAGATTTTTGTAAGACGTAGCTTTCAGTGATCCTATCATTGTAGGCTAATTTTGCAAGATCAAGTTTTTTTTTTTATGTAGATTTTAGGATTCCTATCGTTGTGGCAAGTTGAAATTTGGTATGAGGATTTATGTCTTTGAGTACAACAAGAATATAGTAGAAATGTATCCAAAGTCCTCAGATGCGCACCGTCTTGACTTTATTGGCTTTGTACGAGGTAAATTTCAGGGTTCCTATTATTGTACCAACCTGAAATTCAATACGAGTATTTACGGCTCTGAGTACAAAACAAATATACATGTACAAGAATCAGTTCACAACAACCCATACATCACGGTACACTGACGTCTGACTTGGGCGAATTTTGCAATGTTAAGATATTTTTTCGAGGTAGATTTCAGGGTTCCTGTTATTGTAGCAAATTGAAATTTTGTATAAGGACCTTTGTCTTTAATTACAAAACAAGTATAAGAATCAAGGTTAGTTGACCTACATGTCATATTTTGCTGAATTTTGTAAGGTTAGGATTGTAATAAGAGATACATTTTAATATATTATTGATTTGTAGTGTTATCGCTTTGCACAGGTTTATGAAGGTACCAAAAGCAGGACATATGTGAAATTTGGACACATTTCTAGTTTGGAACATTATTTTGGTATTTCTTCTTTTCATGATTAATATTCCTACTTTTGCCTTACTGTTTTAAAATTTGTAGCTTTACTTCATCCCTCCTTGTTCGATGGACGCACTCGAAAGCCTGTTTTTAAGTTGCTTTCAGTAAACTTTGACAGAAAACATTATCTTACATTATCATACGAAAACATATATATATTTTTTTTCACTTTAAAAACAAAACAAAACTTAACATCTATTGCAGTACAAAAGTAAACTCATCTTTTTGTGTTTGATAAAAGATATGTCACACATTTTTTTCTGTTGTCCTAAAAGATATGATGCTATTACGCATAATTTCAGCAAGATTTTTTGTTTCTCGGTGAAATCATTTGTAGTTGAGTTATATGGGACACATCATAGACAAACCTATTTTTGGTATTTGCTTACAATAAAAACTGTGAATCAGCCTAATCTGAACATTGTCTCAACTTTTGCTGCTTCAGTAGTGCAATGCCATTACTATTTCGGCTAGCCCCGGTGGCTCAGTTTAATACGCATTTGACATGATCAAATGATTTAGGTTTAATCCCTGCTTGGTCTGATAACGTCCTTTTCTGGAGATTGATCATGTTTTCTGGCCCCAGTTATCTGCCCATCCGACTGGTGATCAGGAGTTTGCGCGTTTCACTTCTGCCGGGTCATCAACATTTTTTTTTTCAAGCAGATTGAACGTAAAATATCTTTTTTTTTTTTTGGTCACTCTCTTCGATTTAGCTGATTCAAGAAAAACAGTTGTCAGTTTCTGGCAAAGAAAAATGTGCACAATATGATTAACTGCTTAGAGGACTAAACCTACCCAGTAAAAGTGCGGTGAGCTAAACAACCCTAATAGGTTGACTGGGTGTAAAACATAAAACTCAATCAAAATTCTCTATCTAAAATTTCAACTTGTATTAGTCTGTATAGCTGATTAAGCCGGTGTCTGTCTTACTCGTATAATTGCAAACTACAAAGACAGATTTTTTTCTGATGGGGCACAAAAAGGAAAATAGAAAATGTATAACTTATAGAGAGAGAGAGAGAGAGAGAGAGAGAGAGAGAGAGAGAGAGAGAGAGAGAGGTTGTTATATTTTGAATTACCTTAAATTCACTCTTATTAAACTAACTTAATTGTAATTGAATGAGAAAATACTTAAAAGGTGGCTATAGCTGTGTAAAAAAGGTAAGAGAAAAGTCCAGGGAGTGCCACAATCACAAACCGCAGCCCTTCCCAGACCCCAAGAGGAAGAGCAAACCGACATATCTAAACAAGCACAAACCGAACAAACGTACGAAAAGCACTAAGATTAGCTCTCTCTTCCCCAAGCGAGGTAATCGCAATACTAAAAGGACTGAAAAACACAAGAACAAAATGACACACGGAAAGACATACAACAAATCGCCTCGTAGAATAAACCACAAAGCAACAAAGAGTAAGACTAACACCGGGACCACCGCCTTAGAACGGTCGGTAGAGCAAACCACCGCGGGGGTGGGGGGGGGGGGGGTTAAATCACTTTTACAGCTAGCTAACTTCACCCTGGGTCCCGATGCTACTCTTAATACAGAAATACATAAAAATTCGGTTCGCATAAAGGCTCCCAATTCAGTCAATGCATCAAAGCGAAAACATAAAAATCAAATTATTCGCTATAATAAACAAAGACGAGTACTCATGGCTAATTCTACTGTATGCCAGAGTAAATGAAAACCAATAGTTGAACCACGGCGGGCCAAGCTAAAGACATATCGTCAAGCCCCAACCCACTAGTTAAAGTTTTACGAAGAGGCCGTCATTGAGTCTGAGGCCCGAACCGCCGTCGTGCAATTAAAGAGTGAAGCATAGCCATCAACAATGATTGGGTTGACAACTAGGCATGCAGTCTGCCGCATAATATCAAGGCTATAGCCAATTCTTTTATAGCGGTTAATAAGTTTTCTGAATTGCTCCGAAAAGTTAGATTTACCTATAATTTTTCTAAATCTGTACACTAAGTCACCGTAAAATTCGGGTTCCAATATATCTTGTTGCAGAAGTGTTTTCAGACTGACGCAAGGCACTGTGTCTGCGATAAAATTTCGAAAACGCCTTACGAAGTTTAAAATAACGATAGCCCTGCCTAAGAAGTTTGGCAGTAAGGGCTTTATTACGGTAGTTAAAGTCATTAAGATTTGAAGAAGCTCTGGCGAATCTTATAAGTTGAGATATATATACCCCATATGAGGTACGCCGGGGGACATCGCCATCCAGAAAAGGGAAATTGACTATATCAAAATCAAAATCGTCCCGTTTATCATAAATTTTGGTGGAAACTGTACCATTAGATATACATAGATTCAAATCAAAAAAAGTGCCTCGGTATCGGAAGAATTTGCTCTATTTAATTAGAGTTCTGTAGGTTGAAGCTTCAAATAAACCATATACCAAGTTTTAAATGTATCGGATAGCATTTACATTTTATCTTACCATTCGGAGCAGATAAGGTTTGAAGATTTTCAAGATGGCTACCTTGGGGGCCATCTCAGATATCAGACCAGAACTATTTTAGAAATTCTGAATCTCTATGTCACTCCGATGCCTCCAATCAAGTTTTGGGCTCAATTCGCATTACGGTATGGGAGGAGCTGTCTTTTAAAGAATTTTAAGATGGCCCCCATGGCGGCCAGCTTGGATGTTGGAATGGAACAACTTTAGCAGTTCTGAATCTCCATGTCTCCCCAATGTCTCCCACCAAGTTTGAGCTGAATCCGACTTACCGTTCCAGAGCAGATATCGTTTCAATATTTTCAAGCTGGCCACCATGGCGGCCATTATGGATATTGGAATGGAACCAATTTAGCAATTCTAAATCTCCATGTCACCCAAATGCCTCCAACCAAGGTTGGGCTCAATCTGACTTACCATTCGGAAGCAGACATGATTTAAAGATTTTCAAGATGGCCACCATGGGGCCACCATGGGGGCCACCTTAGATATCAGAACGGAATGATTTTAGCAAGTCTGAATCTATTTGTTGCTCCAACACCACCCATCAAGTTTCAGCTCAATCCAACTTACAGTTTGGGAGGAGATGTTGTTTGAATATTTTCAAGATGGCTGACATGGCGGCCATCTTGGATATTGGAACGGATTAATTTTAGCAATTCTAAATCTCAATGTGGCCCCTATGCCTCCCACCAAGTTTGGGCTCAATCAGACTAAGGATTCTAGAGCAGATGTGGTTAGAAGATTTTCAAGATTGGACAGCTAAACGGAACGATTTAAGCAATTCTGAAGCTCTGTGTCGCTCTAAAGCTACCCATCAAGTTTCGGCTCAATCAAACTTACGGTTTGGGAGAAGATGTCATTTGAAGAATTTCAAGATGGCAGCCATGGCGGCATCTTGGATATCGAAACGGAACAATTTTTGTAATTCTCAATGTCTATGTGGCTCCGATGCCTCCCATCAAGTTTTGGCTCAATCCAACCTACGGTTTGGGAGGAGATGTCTTTTGAAGAATTTCAAGATGGCCGCCATGGCAGCCCTCTTGGATATTGGAACGGAACGATTTTAGCAATTCTGAATCTCTATGTCGCTCCAACGCCTCCCATCAAGTTTCGGCTCATTCTGACTTATGGTTTCGGAGGAGATGTCGTTTGAAGAATTTCAATATGATCCCCGTGGCGGCCATCTTAGAACGGAACGATTTTTAGCAATTCTGAATCTCTGTGTCAGTCTTGGCTCAGTCGGACTTACTGTTTGGGAGGAGATGTTGTTTGAAGAATTTCAAGATGACCGCCATGGCGGCCATTTTGGATATCGGAACGGAACGATTTAAGAAATTCTGAATTATCATGTTGCCACTAAACCTCCCACTAAGTTTCAGCTCAATCCAACTTATGGTTCTGGAGGTGATGTCGAAAATGTAAAAAGGTAATGAAGGACGGACGGATGGGCGACGGACAACAAGCCATGGCATAAGCTGACCCGGAACAAAGCTCCAGGGGCGCTAATAAGACAAACACATAAAAATGGTATATGATTTATCTCTTATTTTTTTATTGTTGCAGAGATATGAAAATTTAACAACCGTTAAGGGCCTTATTATCATGATGACAATCAGTTAATTTCCTATGGTTTCCATTGTAATTATTGGAATGGTAAGTGCGTTCACACCATTCTTCGGAAACCAATAATCTTCGGCTATCTCGGGCGTTATGCTATAGATAGTTGGGTATGTTGCGCAAGACAAATCCGAAATTGTACCGATTGTTACTTTGCGCATATATATATGACAAATCTGTCTGTCTCTAGCCCAAGAGAGAAGGTTACTGTCTGTACTGACTGCAATATACAAATATTAGATCGTTTAATCTTAAATGTTATCGTCTCTGAAACTGCTTGACCAATTTTCACCAGATTGGGGCTTTCTGTCAAAGGGATATTAACAACTTGTTAAAATTGTACCAAATTCATGAACAAGATGGTCCTAATGCCCATGTGTGGTTAAAAAAAAAAAAAAAAAAAAAACAAAAAAAAAACTTAAAATCTTCTTTAGAACCAAGAAAGCTTTGAGGCTGACTACGTATATAGCATACGGGACTCAAGGTCTACATGATGATCTTAGGATGACCTTTGACCTTTTTATGGCATGGTCAAATTTGCCCCATACAAGATTTTGAAAAATCAGTTTTTCAAAATGTATTACAGCCTAATGGCTGAAACTTTAAACGTATAATTAAAGAAGTAAAACTTTTTACTTACAATCAAAATGTTGTCCCTTGGGGTTATCTGCCCTTTTCCCTGGACTATACATGTATAACATCATGTAATCTTAACATGTCTTCTCTGAAACTGCTTGACCACTTTTCACCAGATTTCACATGGGGCTTTCTGTAGAGGGGACCTGTTCAAAGGTTCTGACCGCCATGCCCATATATTGGAAAAAAAATCTTAAACTCTTTGACGCTGAATCTTGATATATGGCATCGGGAACGCAAGGTCTACCAAGTTTGTTCAAAGATGATCCTAGGATGACCTTTGATCTTTTTAACGGCACGGTCAAAGTTTTGTCTTAGTTGGTGTGGCAATAATATTAGAATGTTGCATGCACCTGCAGATATGCAATGACTGTTTTACTTAGGTGAGTGAATTGCTTTAAAAAGTAAAATAAAATAATAAAACATCATACTTTCCCGAAGAAGAAAGATGCCGGGCTCCTCGACTTCTGGACTCTCCTAACAGAATGGCACACGGACTGATAGCAGACAGAATTAGGTAAGATGTTTCTATCCCTACTTGAAGTTGTCTGAAAGATTGATACCAGGTGATCTCATGAAGCTACTGGCTGGCAGCTGTGCAGACTGGCAGATGTGGATAATACCACCAGACCTGGCTTTGTTTGTAGATCATGAGTAAGCAGTTTTACAGCAGCCAGTTCCTGACATAGCTGGCACTAGCTGTTCCCAATGACAAACTTTGTTCCATAAATCAGACAGTGTGAATCCAGGGCTTCCTCTTCAGCAGTGCAGAGTGATTGCAAACGTTTTGCCCTGGATCCCTGTACCTAATGACCAGCACCAACAGGAGCAGGGGTCTAGGGCAAAACACTCGCGAGTAGCTTGCAATTCACAACGCATCCGGTTTTGAAGTTCAGTTGGGCAAGCAGGTCTCAGCGAACTGTCCCAATGTAGCAATTAGACTATTTACATACATTGATTATGTGAACAGAATATATAGCTATATTAACGTATGCAACAATAGCACTAAATGACAAATGAAAAGTTTGTCAAACCTGCGTACTAAAATGTAAAAACAAGCATCAGAAGAGTGAGTGTTGTCATCCTTGTTTTGCTCAGTGAGATTAAACAGTCAGTGAACTTGAGTGAGGTGAAACTAAGTGGAAAGATTGGGAGTTTGTGGACCTTATTCAGGACAGGATTTTAAGGGGAACGCAACCCTAATATAAAAATATATTTCATAATAAAGAGCTTAACAAACCATAAAGTTTGATCAAAATCGGTCAAGGAGTAATACAGTTATTACTGTTTGAAGATTTTGACATTTTAAGCATTTATTCAGAAAACATAGCTGTCACAAGTAATTAACTAGAGGCCTAAAAATCGCTCAACTGGGTTAGGCTGGTCATGATATGTTACATTGTGTCATGGGGGCAATCTTGGCTATCAGTTCAGACTTCCTTTAGAAATCCAGAATCTGATGTTGTTCGAAGAGTTTCAAGATTGCCACCATGGCCGCCATCTTGGATATTGGAACTGAACGATTTTGTTTTTACTTACAGTTTGGGAGGAGATGTGTATGAAGAATTTCAAGATTGCCCCTGGCAATGGCGACCATCTTAGATGTTGGAACTGAACGATTTTAACAATTCGGAATCTCAATAACACCCCACTGCCTCCCATCAAGTTTAAGCTCAATCAGAGGGAGCAGATGTGATTTGAATAGCTTCAAGATGGCTGCTATGGTGGTCATCTTAGATATCAGACCGGAACAAAGTTTTGGCGGCTCCATCTGACTTACACTTTGGTAGCAGATAACAATTGAAGACGTTCAAGATGGCCGCCGCAAAACACAATAACTCTAGCAATTCTGAATCTCTATGTCGCCCCAATGCCTCCCGACAAGTTTTGGTTCAATCCGACTTACCATTTTGGAGCAGATGTGGTTTGAAGGTTCGAAAATTTTCAAGATGGCCGTCGTGGTGGACATCTTGGTCATCAGAACAGAACATTTTTAGCGATTTTGAATGTATATGTTGCCCTGATGCCTCCCATCAAGTTTCAGCTCCATCCATTTTACAGTTTAGGAGGAGATGTCTTTGAAAAATTTCAAGCTGATCACCGTGACGGCAATCTTGGATATCAGAACGGACAATTTTAGTAAATTCTGAATCTCAATGTCTTTTCAGTGCCTCCCACCAAGTTTCGGTGAAATACGACTTACCCTTCAGGAGCAGACATCATCTGAAGATTTTCAAGAAGGCGGCCATCTTGTATATCGTAACGAAATGTATTTAGCAGCTCTGACATTCCATGATGCTATGATGCTTCCTACCAAGTTTCGGCTCAAACTTTCTTACGGTTTGGCAGGACATGTGGTTTGAAGAATTTCAAGATTGCCGCCATAGATATAGGAATGATACGATTTTAGCAATTCTGAATCTCCGTATCGCCCTAATGTCTCCCTTCAAGTTTGGGCTCTCAATAATGAGTATATTTTATGCCAAGTGCCTTCCTTACTTTCAAGATCATTTGTCCAAAACAAAAATGGCCCGTATTAGGCGACGGCCCGGAAAGGGTGACGTGACTGTAGGAACTGTTTAAAGTTAGTCCAAATACAGTTCTCACCAAAACCTTTTTTTATTTCAATATGATTATGTTTTTAGTATTTTTCATAATATGTACAATACGGTGTATTAAAATCGGTAAACATAAATGAAATAACAATGGCCTTAAGATTTAGCGCTTATCACAAGATTGTCACATGGTAAAACGGTAATATGTAGTAAAATATTATAAACTTATGGGACTTTCTTTAAACAGTTCACATTGATAATGGGAAAGAAAGTGAAAGATGAGATATTTGCTATGAAAGGAAGGAAAGGTAGGATTGAACACATTGTTATTTGGCATTTAACATCACATTATGATTATTTGAGTCACTAGATGATAACATGGTAGTGCAATAATTTGGTGCAGATGATGGTCTATTACGTTTGTCAAGAGGTCGGTGATAATCTTTTATGTTTGTTAAGAGGTCAATCAGACCTCCAAGCGTGAATGTTTTCACGTATATTTAGGTGGAGGTCGATTCAAGCAAACAGTACATTCGAGCATGTGCATAGATATTCAGATCACCTTGCACATTTTGTAGTTTCATTGGAGCCTCAGTGTCTGTTCATACATCCTATTCTAATTATTCTGTAAGCGGACAGCGAAGGATCAGCCTGCGTCTTCGCAGTCTGTGTATGTCCCGAAAGACGCTATTGCGCTTGAAGTAATATATTCGGTAATTTGTAGCCAGTTACCCGCAGAAGCTGCTGCTAAATCATTTGGGAATTTGTAGCCAGTTACCCGCAAGGGGAGCTGGCAACGTACTTCGGATTTTGAAGCCAGTTTTCCGCAGGGGGATCTGGCGACATATTCGGTATTTTGTAGCCAGTTACCCGCAGAGGGAATTAGCAACATATTAGGTATTTTGTAGCTAGTTACGCCAACAAATTCGGTATTTTATGGCCAGTTACCCGCAGGGAGAGCTGGCAATATATTCGGTATTTTGTAGCCAAATCCCGCGCGGGGACCTGGCAAACTGTTTGTGATTTTGTAGCCAGTTACCTGCAGGGAGAGTTGGCAATATATTCGGTATTTTGTAGCCTGTTACAAACGGGGAATCGGACAACATATTCGGTATTTTGTAGCCAATAACCCGCAGAAGGAGTTGGCTATATGAGGTGTATATAAGGTATTTTGTAGCCAGTTACCAGCAGGGGAAGTTGGCAATGTATTCGGTATTTTGTAGCCAAATCCCGCGGGGGAGCTGGCAAACTGTTTGGAATTTTGTAGCCAGTTACCTGCAGGGAAAGCTGGCAATATATTCGGTACTTTGTAGCCGGTAACAAACGGGGAATCGGGCAACATATTCAGTATTTTGTGGCCAATTACCCTCAGAAGGAGTTGGCTATATAATTGGAATTTTATAGCCAGTTACCCGCAGGTGTAGATGGCAATATATTTGGTATTTGTACCCATTACCCGCAGGGAGAGTTGGTTGTATATGAGGTATTTTGTAGCCAGTTACCAGCAGGGGAAGTCGGCAATGTATTGCGGTATTTTGTAGCCAAATCCCGCAGGGGGAGCTGGCAAAATGTTTGGGATTTTCGTAGTTAGTTACCTGCAGGCAGAGGTGGCAACATATTCGATATTTTTAGCCAGACCCATAGGGGAAGCGGGCAACATTTTTGGTATTTTAAAACCAGTTACCCACAGGGGAATTGGGCAATATTCGATATTTTGTAGACTGTTGCCGGCAAGAAAAGCTGGCAAGATAACCAGTATTTGTAGCCAGTTACCCACAGGAGGAGTTGGCTGTATACTAGGTATTTTATAGCCAGTTAATCGCAGGGGATTTGGGGAGGGGGTGCGTTGGCAATATAATCGGTATTTTGTAGTCATTCCCCGCAGGGTGAGCTAGATAAATATGTTGGATTTGGTACCCGCAGGGAGAGATGGCAGCATATTCGATATTTTGTAGCCAGTAACCAACAGGGAAAGTTGGCAACATATTTAGTATTTTGTAGCCAGTTACCCACAGGGGAAGTGAGCAATATATTCGTTTTTGTAGCCAGTTACCGGCAGGAGAAGCTGGCAATATAATTGGTATTGGTAGCCAGTTACACGCAAAACGGAGCTGGCAGCATATTCGGTATTTTGTAGCCAGTTACCCACAGGGGCAGTAAGCAATAGATTCGGTATTTTGTAGCCGTTACCTGCAGGGAAAGCTGGCAATATATTCGGTACTTTGTAGCTGGTAACAAACGGGGAATCGGGCAACATATTCGGTATTTTGTAGCCAATTACCCTCAGAAGGAGTTGGCTATATAATTGGAATTTTATAGCCAGTTACCCGCAGGTGTAGATGGCAATATATTTGGTATTTGTACCCATTACCCGCAGGGAGAGTTGGTTGTATATGAGGTATTTTGTAGCCAGTTACCAGCAGGGGAAGTCGGCAATGTATTTCGGTATTTTGTAGCCAAATCCCGCAGGGGGAGCTGGCAAACTGTTTGGGATTTTCGTAGCTAGTTAACTGCAGGCAGAGGTGGCAACATATTCGATATTTTTAGCCAGTTACCCATAGGGGAAGCGGGCAACATTTTTGGTATTTTAAAACCAGTTACCCACAGGGGAATTGGGCAATATTCGATATTTTGTAGACTGTTACCGGCAAGAAAAGCTGGCAAGATAACCAGTATTTGTAGCCAGTTACCCACAGGAGGAGTTGGCTGTATACTAGGTATTTTATAGTGTTATATAACAGGGTGTTCAATTGTTTTAAACAACATGTTTACTATGTTTCCATAAATAGCTTTATTTACTATGTTTCCAAAAATAACTTTCTGGAATGTTCAACATGTTTACAATAACATGATGTTTACGGCCTTGATTCTGGACTGAGTTGTTTTTGGAATGTCATGGAAGATTTAGAAGTTTCTTGATTGGAACTAGAAAATAAGAGATGCTTGTAGTAAATTCTTTTTCTAGAACCTTCTTTGATATTATATAAGGAGAAAAGATTTTCATCTGGGCATCTTTGTATATTTTCACTGGAAATTATTCTATACTGGATCACTTACTATTTTATTCATTCTGGACTTAAATTCTGAATTCAGGAACTTTAAATTGTGGGATCAGAAACTGATATTCAAAGGATTTGTTTATAAATTCTCCTGGATTATTTCAGAGGGACTTAGTGACATAAACTTGAAAGGTACTGTTTACTTACATTCTTTTGTTTTGAATCTTGTTTTATTTTTTGTGGAATAAATATTGTTAATAATTTAAAGCTTGTTGCTGGTTTCACTTTCATTTCTTTCTCGTTACGCCTGGCTCGTAACAGAAATTGGGGGCTCGTCCGGGATCGAACATTTTCTTGAGCTAAAACAAGTTTGAGCTTTTTAAAGAAAACAAATATTGATTTTTTTAAAAAAAAAAAAAAAAAAGAAATATTTGTTTGCTATAAAACAAGTACTGACTTTTAAAAAAATTCAGTAATTATAAAAATCTTTAGTTTATAAAAAACAAGTATTGACTTTCAAAAAATATAAGTAAATAATAAAAAAGCAAGTATTGACTTTTGAAAAATATCAATAAATAAACTCTGATAAATTTACTTGATAAAACCAGCAAAAAGCAATCATGTCATTTGAGCTTCAAGCTTTTATCACTGCGCCTTCGCAGGAGCTGTTAGATTTGGCCAAAAAGTCTGATTTATTGGATATTGCTGCTCACTATGAATTGACTACCGTCAACAAGTCCATGTTAAAACAGGAAATAAAAAATATTTTGGTCCAATTTTTGGTTGATAAGGAAATTCTTGATTCTTCTGCTTTGTCTCTTGTTCTCGTTACACAGACAGGTTTGCAAATGCGAGAGCTTGAGATTCAGAAGCAAATTGAGTTAGAAAAATTAAGATTAGAGCAAGAAAAACTTAGAATTGAACAAGAAAGACAAATGCAGAAGGAAAGAATGGAAATGGAAGAAAGAGTGCAGAAAGAAAGAATGGAAATGGAAGAGAGAGAGAAAGAAAAAGAAAGACAAATTCAGATAGAAAGGGAAAAAAAAAATTGATACAGAATTAAGAATGAAAGAATTAGAAATGCAAAATATGACGGTAAAACGGCAACCTTTAGACTCTGGCGTTCATTTTGACATTACCAAACACATCAGATTAGTTCCCCCTTTTCAAGAAAAAGAGGTTGACAAATATTTTCTTCATTTTGAAAAAGTAGCAGAAAATTTAAAATGGCCAAAGGAGCATTGGACCTTGCTTTTGCAAAGTGTCATAATTGGAAAGGCTCGAGAAATTTATACTCAGCTGACTGTCCAGCAGAGCTCCAGTTATGATACTGTAAAGGAATTAATTCTTAAGGCTTATGAGTTGGTCCCTGAGGCTTAGAGGCAAAAATTTAGGAACTGTAAGAAAGAAAATGAGCAGACCCATGTAGAATTTGCCAGAACTAAAGAACAGCTATTTGACAGGTGGTGCTCTTCAAAGAAAATTGGCTCTAATCATGAAAAACTTAGGCAGCTCATGCTTGTAGAGGAGTTCAAAAGGTGCATAAATTCAGACATTAAGTCCTTTTTAGATGAGAAACAGGTTGAAACTTTGGAAGCTGCAGCTCGACTTGCAGATGATTATGCTTTAACACATAAAGTTTCCTTTATTAATAAGTCAAATCCCTCTAGAAGACCATTTTTCCCACATTCAGGATCCAAACATAGTCCTAGTAATCCACCTGGCAGTCATAGCCAAACAATTACTCCCAAACCCAAACCTTCTGGTGAAAATAAAGATCAAAATCCCTTATCTCAACCAATTTGCAATTATTGCAAAAGGACAGGTCATATTATATCTGAATGTTTACATCTGAAAAGAAAGAAAGAAAAACAAGAGGGGCTTAAACCTACTGGCCTTACCTCTTTACGGTCAAAACCACAGTCATGTGTTCAGGAGGAAGATCCTATCCAGACCGAAAGGCCTGAGACTGATTCTGTTATGGAGATTTATGAACCATTCTTATCAGATGGTTTTGTGTCACTAAATAGTGACTATGCCCAGTCTACCCCAATTAAAATCTTACGAGATACTGGAGCTTCTCAATCCCTTATTTTAGCAGATACTCTGCCTTTTTCTGAGAAGACTTCTTCTGGGACAAGTGTCCTTATTCAGGGAGTAGAGTGTGGATTTGTTAATGTTCCTCTTCATAACATTTATTTATCCTCAGACTTGGTAACTGGTTTAGTGGCTGTTGGTATTCGACCTTCTTTACCTTTTAAAGGTGTTCACTTACTGTTAGGCAATGACTTAGCAGGAGATAAGGTTGTGGTAAACCCACTTTTGACTAACATACCTTGTATTGATTAGCCACCTGATCCCATTGAACAGGAAATCCCTGATCTTTACCCATCTTGTGCCATTACAAGGGCCATGGCAAAGAAAGCAAAACAGAATGATGGGGACATTGATTTAACTGATACCTTTTTGGGTCAGTCTTTTAAACATGAGATTACAAATTCTGTCTGACAAACAGACGGAGTTACATAACAAGTCAGAGTCCAGTCATTACTCTGCAATATTAAATGACCAAGGTCAAGGTCATGACTTGGTGTCAAGGTCCCAGCTTTGTAAGGAACAGCATAATGATCCTTGAAATTTTGCTTTTGCTTGAAAGGGCTTTAGATGAGAAAGAAATAGATCAAGTCCCAGTCTGTTTTTATGTCAAAAATGGCATTTTAATGAGAAAATGGCGTCCTCCTGATGTCTCAGCAGAAGACGAGTGGACTGTTAACCACCAAATAGTGGTTCCTAGGGTTTATCGCCCTGAAATTTTGAACTTGGCCCATGACACTCCCATGTCAGGTCATTTAGGTATAAATAAGACCTATCATAAAATTCTTAACCATTTTTACTGGCCAGGGTTAAAATCTGACGTTTCTCGATTTTGTAAATCTTGCCATACTTGTCAGATGGTAGGAAAACCCAACCAGACAATACCAAAAGCTCACTTACAGCCCATACCTGCTTTTGATGAACCTTTTAGCAGAATAATTATTGACTGTGTTGGTCCCTTGCCCAAAACAAAGTCAGGTAATGAATATCTTCTCACTATAATGTGTGCTTCTACACGTTTCCCAGAAGCCATTCCACTTCGGAATATTAAAACAAAGAATATTGTTAAGGCTTTGGTAAAGTTTTTCACATTTGTAGGCCTTCCAAAGTCTGTTCAGTCGGATCAGGGCTCAAATTTCATGTCAGGAATTTTTCAGCAGGTCATGCATGAGTTGGGCATTACTCAATATAAGTCATCGCCTTACCATCCTGAAAGTCAAGGTGCCCTTGAAAGATTTCATCAGACACTGAAAAATATGATCAGGTCATACTGCTTTGACACTGAAAAAGATTGGGATGAAGGCATTCATTTGTTGTTATTTGCCGTCAGAGAATCTGTTCAGGAATCTCTTGGTTTCAGCCCATTTGAGCTGGTATTTGGCCACACTGTGCGTGGACCTTTGAAACTTTTGAAAGAGACATTTCTCTCAAATGATGACAGTTCTCTGAACTTACTTCAGTATGTATCAGATATTAAAGACAGACTGTCTAGAGCTTGTGAGGCTGCTCGGACCAATCTTAAGTCAGCACAAAGGAAAATAAACCTTGGTATGATGAAAATGCAAAAGAAAGACAATTCATGCCTAGAGACAGGGTACTTGCTCTTTTGCCTATTCCTGGCAAACCACTGCAAGCCAGATATTACGGCCCTTACACTGTAGATAAACAGATTAGTGATGTTAATTACATTGTTAACACTCCTGGGAGACGCAAACAAAAACAGTTATGTCATGTTAACATGCTTAAACAATACATAGATAGGGATAGCTCTTCTGTTACACCAATTAGTGTTGTTAGTTCAGTCCCTCAGGAACAAAGTGAAATGAACTCTGAAGACATGAAATTCACCAAATCTGATCCTGCTTCATCAAAACTTCAGAATTCTGACATTCTAAAGGATCTCGACCAGAAACTTTCACACCTAGATCCAGTCCAAAGAAAAGAACTGAAACAGTTAATCTATCAATATGAACACTTATTTCCGGACATTCCTACAAGGACTGACAAAATTTATCATGATGTGAATGTTGAGGACTCACAACCTGTCAAACAACATCCATACAGAATGAACCAAACAAAACAAAAATATCTTAAGGAGGAAATTCAGTATTTGCTGGACAATGATTTTATTGAACCAAGTCAAAGTGAATGGAGTTCACCTTGCATTCTTGTGCCAAAACCTGATGGAACATATCGGATGTGCACCGATTACAGGAAGGTCAATAATTTGAGTAAAACAGACACTTTTCCCATACCAAGAATGGATGACTGTATTGACAAAGTTGGAAATTCAAAATATATAACTAAATTTGATCTTCTGAAAGGATTTTGGCAAATTCTTCTCACAGAAAGAGCCAAAGAGGTCTCAGCATTTGTTACTCCTGATGGATTATATCACTATAAAGTAATGCCTTTCGGAATGAAAAACTCTCCAGCAACATTTCAACGCTTAATCAAAACCATAATAGCTGGAATCGAGCATTGCGATGCTTACATCGATGATGCCATCATATACAGTGATGAATGGAATCACCATCTTGGAACTATCAAAGCATTCTTTGATAAACTAAGTGAAGCAAAATTGACAATAAACCTTGCTAAAAGTGAATTCTGTCATGCAACTTTAACATTTCTAGGACATGTTGTGGGTCATGGTCAGGTTAAACCTATAGAGGCTAAAGTTGAAGCTATTTCAAATTTTCCGGTGCCCACATGCAAAAGACAACTGATGAGGTTTAAGTGGACCAGTGATTGTCAGAATGCCTTTGATAAACTGAAAGCCGTACTGAGAAGTGAGCCGGTTCTCTTGGCACCGAATTTTAATAAAGAATTCAAGTTAGCAGTAGATGCGAGTGATGTTGGTGCAGGTGGTGTATTACTGCAAGAGGATGACAATGGTGTGGATCATCCAGTTTGTTACTTTTCGAAAAAGTTTAACAAACATCAAAAGAATTATTCTACAGTAGAGAAAGAATGTTTGTCTTCTCATTCTTGCTCTTCAACATTTTGAAGTTTATCTGACTTCTTCGTCCTCACCTATTGTTGTTTTCAGTGATCACAATCCACTGACTTTCATCCATAAGATGAAAAACAAGAATCAGAGGTTGCTCAGATGGAGCCTGTTGTTACAGGAATACAATCTTGACATCAGGAATATCAGGGGAAAAGATAATATTATTCCTGATGCCTTGTCCAGAGCATGATGTCTTGATCTGTGGTTTCCTGTAACTTGCTGTATATAAGATAATAATTGCCTTTATCAGTATTTTGTTTTATGATAATTTTATGGCAAAAGAAAGCTTTATTACATAAATCATTCTTTTCCCTGAAGAGGGGAAGTGTTATATAACAGGGTGTTCAATTGTTTTAAACAACATGTTTACTATGTTTCCATAAATAGCTTTATTTACTATGTTTCCAAAAATAACTTTCTGGAATGTTCAACACGTTTACAATAACATGATGTTTACGTCCTTGATTCTGGACTGAGTTGTTTTTGGAATGTCATGGAAGATTTAGAAGTTTCTTGATTGGAACTAGAAAATAAGAGATGCTTGTAGTAAATCCTTTTTCTAGAACCTTTTTTGATATTATATAAGGAGAAAAGATTTTCATCTGGGCATCTTTGTATACTTTCACTGGAAATTATTCTATGCTGGATTACTTACTATTTTATTCATTCTGGACTTAAATTCTGAATTCAGGAACTTTAAATTGTGGGATCAGAAACTGATATTCAAAGGATTTGTTTTATAAATTCTCCTGGATTATTTCAGACGGACTTAGTGATATAAACTTGAAAGGTACTGTTTACTTACATTCTTTTGTTTTGAATCTTGTTTTATTTTTTGTGGAATAAATATTGTTAATAATTTAAAGCTTGTTGCTGGTTTCACTTTCATTTCTTTCTCGTTACGGCTGGCTCGTAACAATAGCCAGTTAATCGCAGGGGATTTGGGGAGGGGGTGCGTTGGCAATATAATCGGTATTTTGTCGTCATTCCCCGCAGGGTGAGCTAGATAAATATGTGGGATTTGGTACCCGCAGGGAGAGATGGCAGCATATTCGATATTTTGTAGCCAGTTACCAACAGGGAAAGTTGGCAACATATTTAGTATTTTGTAGCCAGTTACCCACAGGGGAAGTGAGCAATATATTCGTTTTTGTAGCCAGTTACCGGCAGGAGAAGCTGGCAATATAATTGGTATTGGTAGCCAGTTACACGCAAAACGGAGCTGGCAGCATATTCGGTATTTTGTAGCCAGTTACCCACAGGGGCAGTAAGCAATAGATTCGGTATTTTGTAGCCGTTACCCGTACAGGGGTTGGGGGGGGGGCGTTGGCAACATATTCGGTTTCTTGTAGCCAGTTCCAGATGCCCGCGTGGAGGAGTCAGCAATGCATTTAGTATTTTGTAGTCAGTTAGCGCAGGGGAAGCGGGCAATATATTCAGTATTTTGTAGCCAGTTGTTCACAGGGAAGCGGCTAATATACTCGGTATTTTATAGCCAGTTAACCGCAGGGGAAGTGGGCAAAATATTTGGTATATGGTAGCCAGTTGCCCGCAGGGAAAGCTGTTATTATATTCGATAATTTATAGCCACTTACCCGAAGGGAGATCTTGCTATATATTCGGTATTTGTAGCCAGTTACCTGCAGGGGGGGGGGGGGGGCAGCGACATATTCGATATTTAGTAGCCAGTTACCCGCAGGGAAAGAGGGCAATATATTCAGTATTTTGTAGGCGGTTATCCACATGGAGAGCTGGCAACATATTTTGTATATTTCAGTCAATTACCCACAGTGGAAGCGGGCAATATATTCCGTATTTTGTTGCCCGCAGTGGAACTGGAAATATATTTGAAATTTTGTAGCCAGTTACCCACAGGAGAGGAAGCGGGCGATGTATTGGTCTTTTCTATCTAGTTGCCCGCGGGGAAAGCTAGCAACATATTCGGTATTTTGTAGCCAGTTACCCACAGGGCAATTTGGCAATATATTCGGTATTTTGAGCCACACAGGGGAAACTGGAAATTTATTTGGTAAATTGTAGCCAATTACCCACAGGGGAACCGTACAATATAGTCGGTATTTTTAGCAAGTTGCTCGCAGGGGAAGCTGGCAACATATTCGTTATTTTGTAGCAAGGGGCTCGCAGGGAGAACTGGCAATATATTCGGTACTTTGTAGCCAGTTGTTCACAGGTGAGCTGGCAGCATATTCGGTAGTTTGTAGCCAGTTACCCTCAGGGGAAGCTGGCAACATCTTAGATGTTTTGTAGCCAATTACACGCAAGGGAAGCTGGTGTATATAATTGGTACTTTGTAGCCAGTTACCCGCAGAGGAAGCAGGCAATTCGCTGTTTTGTAGCCAGTTACCCGCATGTGGAGCTGGTTAACATTTAGTATTATGTAAACAAATCACCCGCAGAGGAAGAGGGCAACATATTCGGAATTTGTAGCTAGCTGCCCGCAGGGGAAGCGGGCAACATATTTGGTACTTTGCAGCCGGTTGCCGGCATGGGGTAGCGGGCAATATATAAGGTATTTTGTAGCCAATTACTCACAGTACAAGTGGGCAACATATTCGGTATTTTGTAGCTAGTAAGCCACAGGGCAAGCTGGCAATATTTTTTTGTATTTTGAAGCCAGTTCCCCGCAGGGGTATCTGCCAACATAGTCAGTGTTTTGTACACCAGTTACCCGCAGAGGAAGCTGGGAAAATATTCGGTACTATGTAGCAAATAACCCGCAGGGGAAACGGGCAACATATTCGGAATTTTGGAGCCAGTCGCTCGAAGAAAAAGCGGGGAACATGTTTGGTAGGGGAAACGGGCGATATATTGTTTTTTTTTTTTTTTTTTTTTTTTTTTTGTTTTTTGGAGGGTGTGTGTGTGGGGGGGGGGGGGGTCTGTTTTTTTTTTTGTTTTGTTTTTTGTTGTTGTTTTTTTTTTGTAGCCAGTTACCCACAATGTAAGCACGCAACATATTCGGTATTTTGTAGCCAGTAATCCACAGGAGATGTGGGCAACATACGCGGCATATTGGAGCCAGTTACCCATAGGAGAAGCGGGAACACATTCAGCATTTTGTAGCCAGATGCCCACAAAGGAAGCTGGCAATATATTTGATATTTTGTAACCAATAACTCGCAGGAGAAGCTTACAACATATTCAGTGTTCTGTAGCCAGTTACTCGCAGGGGAAGCTGGAAAAATATTTGGTATTATGTAACAAATTACCCGAAAGGGAAACGGGCAACATATTCGGATTTTTTAGCCAGAGCCCGCAGGGGAAGCGGGCGACATATATTTGGTACTTTGTAGTTGGTTACCCATAGGGATAGCGGGCAATATATTCGGTATTTTGTAGCCAGTAACCCACAGTGTACGTAGGCAATATATTTGGTATTTTGTAGCCAGTAAACCAAAAGGGAGAATTGCAACATATTTGGTAGTTGTAGCCAGCTACCCGCAGTAGAAATGGGCAACATACTCGGTATTTTGTAGCCAGTTACCCACAGGAGAAATAGGAACATATTCGGCATTTTGTAGCCAGATGCCCGAAAGGGAAGCTGGCAACATATTTGGTATTTTGTAGCCAGTTACCCGCAGGGAAAGCGGGCAATATATTCGGTATTTTGTAGCCAGTTGCCCGTATGAGGAGCTGGCAACATATTCGGTATTTTGTAGCCAATTTCGCACAGGGTGAATTGGCAATATATTCGGTATTCTATAGCAAGTTACCCGCATTGAGAGTTTGCAATATATTTGGAATTTTAAAGCCAGTTACCTGCGTGGGGGGGGCGGGCAACATATTCTGTATTTTGTTGTCAGTTGTTCACAGGAGGACCTGGCAGCATATTCGGTAGTGTGTAGCTAGTTACCCGCAGTGAAAGCGGCTATTATATTCAATATTTTGTGGCAGTTACCCGCATGGGAAGCGGGCAACATATTCGGTATTTTGTAGCGAGATACTCGCAGGGGAAGCAGACAATATATTTGGTATTTTATAGCCAGTTACCCGCAGGGGAAGCGGGCAATACATTCGGTGTTTTACAGACAGTTATCCGCAGGGGAAGTGGGCAATGTATTCGGTATTTTGTAGCTAGTCACCTGCAGTGGAAGCGGGCAATATATTCGGTATTTTATATCCAGTAACCCGCTGAGGGGAGCTAATAATATATTCGGTATTTTATTTCCAGTATTGACAGGGGGAGCTGATAACATACTCAGTATTTGTAGCTAGTTAAAAGCAAGGGTGCAACATGTTCGATGTTTTATAGTTATCTATTTCAATTTCTTAAAAGTAATGTGTGTGAGCCAGTATTTCGAAACCTACCCCATTCATATGCCTGGCATTTGTAAAAACAGACCAATTCACATACTAGATCGTCTGAAATGTTAACCTTTTCATATACTGCCTTTTGATTTTTTTATACCCATTCATATAGAATCTACTCTTTGTTGTTTGCATACATGTTATAAATAAAACATACAATTGTATTTCACAAATTAAATGCCATTTATCTGTCATCTTGTACCCTGGCACGCATTGACACTAAGTCAGTTGTCTAACCCAGTTATTCCTAGTTGACTCGTCTAACCTTTATCACTTGGACGAGATTCTTTGAAAAGTGGGGCCTTTCATTTACCAATCAGGAAAAATTCGGTCAATCATACACTTTTTGTTGAAAGTGGGCTAATCATATACCTGGCAGCGCAGAAAAATGGGACCATTCGTCAAGCACATCCGCACTATGCCATATATAGGAGGAACCCCCCCCCCCCCCCGCCACACACACACACACACACACCCGAGCTGTGGATGTTCTTCTGTATGACGTGGATAAAGTTTTCAGCATCTGTAGACTCCTTACTGTATCGTTGAATCCTGTCTCTTAAGTCAGTGATATTAGAAAACTGTAAATGTCGAATAAGCGATTACGCCCGTGAACCCGGCATCACTCGTGTCTAAGAGATTAGTCAAAAAAAAACATCAAATTGCCCACAATAGGTGGATTTTCCACCTCTACCACTATGCCATTTCAGAAATCAGAAACATATAATTTGTCAAAAAATTGACTCAAAACACCAACTACGGTGCGCCCTGACTATCTAGCCCCTACATCCCAAAATTGACTGGAGAACCCAAGCCAAAGGCATCAGACCAGCAGCCGAATGATAATCGTGATGCTGTACCAGCAGTCCTAATACAAAGTAATTAGGAAGTATACATGTTTATCAGCTGATAATGTTGTTAGAAATGTCTAGTGCCCGAGTGCTTAGCGCAGGATCGGGTCCCGAATACCGCTGGAGGCTCAATTTAGCTCAACTGTATAGAACCTTTCACCCTCATAATTGTGACATAGATTGTGTTGGGGTTTAACGACACAGCAAACCTTGTGGGTCATTTTGTGTCATCTTCCAGAGAAAGGGAGAAAAAAGATAGAAGAGATAGTACAGGAGATGAAAGAGAAGGACAGGGAAGAAAGAGGAATAGAAATGAAAGTGAAGAAAGAGAAGAAATAAAAATATTCCCCTCAATACCTTTACCTGCTACAACGATAGCAGGTCTTGCCCAACTATAAGCCAAAATCAGTTGGACAACCCAGTGATGTAAGATACACTTTCGCCACACCCGACAACCCCTAATGGTGACATAAAACAGAAACTCATTACCATCATCATCAACGAAAAGTTTCAGTGTGTGTGCGTGTTTTTGTGTGTGTGTATGCGTGCGTACATGTACGTGTGTTTTTCTTTTTTTTTCTGGAGTTGTTGGAAGCTGGTTATACCAATGCTTCAGCACGGGATTTAACTAATGCATGTGTTTGCTTTGTTTCATTCTGTCGACATGGCCAGTGAATGAATGTAAATTCTATTGCACAAAATTTGCAACAATTTCGAATAGTCTGATTTCAAAAATACAATTTAACTCGTGTAGAACAAATAAAAAAGTCACAAACAAATCGGAATAATATTTATTTACTAGTATTATAACGGTCTTTTCTGTTCCGTGAATGTGGCCTTTCCTGGGTATCTCGATATACTTTCTTGACATGCAGTAACATTGCCGATAATGAACTAATACGTGACTGTTGAAATTGAGAGTCTTAGAGACGAATCGTTTCTTTCTTATACTTACGAAAATTGACTTTGAGAGTCTGTTTGGTACCACATAACTGGGCATATATAGAAGCGTGGTCCATTAGATATAAGACGGGATATTTATTATCTTAGTTTTGTCTCATGTTAAACATATTTTGATAGTTCGAGAGCATTATTTTCAGAACACATTCAGGAGAATATATCTATTTTATCAAATAATCTAAACGCATAGAAAACCTGTGGTAATAAATTTGCTTAAACGAGTGATTAAAATGAGCTACAATCTTAACTGTTCTCAGACACTAACCAGCAGTTTGATGAGTCTATTGATATAAGCAGAAATTTAAAACACCGAACTTATTATTCACATACCAATTTTGTTTTGGGGTAACTAAAGTAGTGTTTTATTCAAAATTAAAATCAAAACATAAATAAGTCATGCCTTTCATTGAAACTGTTTATTGCGAATAGTTCTAGTGAAGCGTCTGAAAACAGTTTACTGTGTTGTCAATAGTATTAAATAGTTTTGTCGACTGACTAATCAGAAGGTGTTTTATATGAAGCCGGTTTGCCGTGTTATCAAAAGTTATGAATAGTTTTGTCTATTCGCTAATCGGAAGATACCTTATATGACCCAAGTTTACCCTGTTATAAATAGTTTTGGATAGTTTTGTCCATGGATTAATCTAAAGATGCCCCTTATATGAAACTAGTTCGCTGTGTTGTCAATAGTTATGGATAGTTTTCTCTATGGATTAATCAAAGACGCGTTATATTACACGTCTGCCCTGATATTAATAGTTATGGATAGTTTTGTCCATTGATTAATTAAAAGACGCCTTATATGAAACCAGTCTGCACTGTTATCAATAGTTATATATAGTTTTGTCCATAGATTAATCAAAAAATGCCTTTTTATGAAATAAGTTTGCCATATTATCAATAGTTATGGATAGTTTGGCCCATAGATCAATCAAAAGATGCCTTCTTTATGAAATAAGTTTGCCATATTATCAATAGTTATGGACAGTTTGGTCAATAGAACAATCAAAAGATGCCTTTTAGGAAATAAGTTTGCCATATTATCAATAGTTATGGATAGTTTTGTCCATAGATCAATCAAAAGATGCTTTTTTTATGAAATAAGTTTGCCATATTATCAATAGTTCTAGATAGTTTTGTCCATACACAGTCAAAAGATCCTTTTATGAAATAAGTTTGCCCTATTATCAATAGTTATGAATAGTTTTGTCCATAGATTAATCAAAAGATGCCTTATATGAAACCAGTTTGCCCTGTTATCAATAGTTTTGAATCGTTTTGTCTATGAACTAATCAGAAAATGCCTTATATGACCCAAATATGCCCTGTAGTCAATAGTTATGGATACTTTTGACCATGGATTAATCAGAAGATGTTTTATATGAAACCAGTTTGCCGTGTTATCAATAGTTATGAATAGTTTTGTGTATTGGCTAATCAGAAGACACCTTATGTGACCCAAGTCTGACCTGTTATCAATAGTTATGGATAATTTTATCCATGAACTATTCAGAAGATGTTTTGTATGCGATAAGTTTGCCCTGTAAGCAACAGTTACGAAAAGTTTTGTCTGTGGACTAATCAGAGGATGCCTTATATAAAACAAGTTTTCGTGTAACCAGTTTTGTCTATGGACTAATCAGAAGATGCCTTATATGAAACCAGTTTGCCGTGTTACCAGTTTTGTCTATGGACTTATTAGAAGATGTCCTATATGAAACTAATTTGTCGTGTAATCAGTTTTGTCTATGGACTAATCAGAAGATGCCTTATATGAAACCAGTTTGCCGTGTTACCAGTTTTGTCTGTGGACTTATCAGAAGATTTGAAACTTATTTGTCGTGTTATCGGTTTTGTCTATGGACAAGTTAGGTGTTTTTTATAAAACCAGTTTGTGACGACACAGAAAGGGAACACCGAAGGGGACAGTTTCTTTTTTCTTACGTAGGGTACCTTTTCACCTACATAAGGCCATTTTCGCCTTAACCCTACGTAGCTAGTAAAACATCATGCGATGTTACCATAAATAACTTAAGTACACAGGTTGCCCGTGTAACACGCGTATAATCCACGTGGTGGCGTAATACCGGTGTCGCGTAAGATGTTTAAGACCATGAGCTGTTTCAGAACGCATGCGCAACGGAAGCGGATATCAGGTGGGGGAAAAAGGCGTGAGATTTGTCAGAATTTATCTGCCCCAATAGACTTCCTATTTTGCTGTAGTCTATATAAAGTTTTTTTTTTCTTCTTTTCTCCGTGCTGCGTTTGAATTTAGAATACCCAGATGAATTATGGAGGTATTTGTCTTGCTTCGACACCTGTATTATTTTTAAAATCTGTTGACATACGGCGTGACTAACGAAAACGTGCATTCATATTCGCCGTGTGCGACTGTTTACGTACCAGCTTACAGTTCGATACCTACAGAAATGTAGTTTTGTCTTTCTTATGTACTTTATGATCAGACGGCTGCATAAAAATGAACAGAATTTGGAAAATCGTGGATGCGTTGAACCTGGCTGTGTCACCAGCGATGTTCGTACAGTATTAGGATTCGTACACGTGACTTGAATGACTATATTTACTGAACGCACAACTGTGGGGTTTGACGCGGTATAACTTGTACAAGCAGAAATGTTTAGCATGATGGATGAAACATCGTTGGAAGTACTGACCTGGAACACTTGTGATTTTTGACAGCAGAAGGTAAGCTATTGTGTGATTGGCAAAACTGTAGGTCAGCCTGGTACATCAGACAGTTGGTAGAGCACCTGACTTACAAGCAGGGGATTGCAATTTAAGTTCTGCATTAGGCATACCTTTCCCCCTCCTTAAGTTGCTTCAATGGCAATGAGATACTTGTGAGTGTGGAGAAAAGCTAGGCACTGTTAGTGCGTTCAGTTGATGTCTGGCACATGTAAGTTACCGTAAACACTCAAGGGAGAGGAGTGTAGTAATTGGTAAGACTGCAGGCCTGTATGCAAGGGTGTTCCAGGGGTACAAACGCACCCTCTTTTCTGGAGAATTACTTCAAAATCATGCAGTTTTCAAACCTAAATTCCCTATATAGCCCAAATTTGGCCCCCAAATCCTAAGTTTATTTTAATATTGATTATTGAACATGTTAAAGGGTCTACATGGAAAACAAAATTGAAAATTCCAGCTAAAAACAGTACAGGTCTGCAGATAAAAAATTGCAAGTGAATTGCAATATTCTTATAATAAAGTAAAATGAAAGGAAAACTGCTTGCCTAAGGCGGGACTTGAACCCATGATCCCCATTTCACTAGACAGTAGTGTTGGGAATCAGCCTGAGCCAGAATTTCATTGTTGATTGTCGGTTTTGTAAAACCTACTGATCATTGAGTAATAATTGACTTGTAGAAATTATATTCACTCTTAATTCAGCCATCTTCCTGGTACCTGGTCATTGCTCCAGATCAATAGGAGGGGTATCCAGGTAATATTTTTCTTATTTTGCCATGAAAACATACAATGTTGTTGGTACTCATTAAAAGTGCCTCTGCAAGGTGCTTCAAATGAGTACCTAAAACATTAGTTCTTTTGGGTTGACTTTTTTTTAAGACTCTTTTATCAAATCTTTTCACTTTTATTGACCATAAATCTAGAATGACCCTAACAGACAGCTCTGAACTTCATTTATTGATGACTTGCCTACGAAAAAAAAAGGTGAGAAAATTATATTTGTTTCAAAAAAAAAAAAAAAAAAAAAAAATCCGATTAGTTGACTATAAAAGATCTTTCCGATCTTCAGTCTCAAGAGGCAAAAGTGATTGCTGAATGATTATAATCGATCATCATTGGCAAGACTACTAGACAGTTGCTGAACCTACTGGGCTACAAGGGTGGTCCTGTTCTGTCCATGGACTCGAGCCACTACACTCCTCATAACATTTAGGATTCAGGTACCAGTCTGATGTCCTGAAGGTATCTGGTCTGCAACCCCCAATTGCTTGCATTTGGCACACACCTGTTTACTAAATCTGATATCAGTAAAGTGAACAAGAGAGGAAACAATGACTACCGGAGCTGGGACTCACCAACAAGTTGGCAACAACCCCGTAACACTAGTCAGGTGCTCTCTTCCTACTGAACCAAGCAGGCAGTCTTGTTCAGTCCATGCACTCCAGCCACTACATTAAATTCACAATATAAAAATGTACATTTAATTGAATAAAAACAGTTTTCTACAGTATCCAGTTTTTAGCTGTAAGATGGAGTCTGATCTGGATCTACACTGTTAGCTCAGGACTGTCCTGTGTATACAGTATTCTACAGTATCCATTTATTAGGTGCGTACATGTGCATACATGCCATATCTCAAACTGTGAGATAAAATCTCACAGAATTTGGCCCATCTGGAAAGCAATTCCCATAAAAAATTCTAATCTCACAGAATTTTCAGACCATTTTACAACAGATTTTATGAAGAAATAAACATAAATCACACACTGTTGTGGTTTTCACAAGCTTCTCACATGAAAAAAGAAGACTTAAGACTATATTGTGGGAACACCAAAGTGATGTTTAAGAAAATCTCACAGAATTTTGTCAAATCTCCCTTAGTATTTTGCCTTATCTCACAGATTTTAATCCACAGCTTATGGCATGAATGGGTGTAATGTGACATCTGATCTGGATCTACACTGTTAAACTGAGGACTGTCTGTCCAAAACTTAGAGTATAAATGGTATTCTACAGTATCCAGCTATTAGATGAAGGTGGTGTCTGATCTGGGTCTACACTGTTAGCTCTGGACTGTCTGGTGTATGCAGTATTCTACAGTATCCATTTATTAAGTGTAAGGTGACAGCTGATCTGGGTACTGTTAGCTTAGGACTGTCTGTCTAAAACTTAGAGTATAAACGGTATTCTGCAGTACCCATTTATTAAATGTAAGGTGACATCTGATCTAGGTCTACTCTGTTAGCTCAGGACTGTCTGTCCAGTGCTCCTAGTAAAAATGGTATTCTGTACATTAACCATTTATCTATGTAAGATGTTGTTTGATCTGGATCTACACGGTATGCTTAGGATTGTCTGGCCAATACTTTGAGTGTAAAGACTATTGTTCAGTGTCCATTTATTAGATGTAAGGTGGCGTCTGATCTGGGTCTACACTGTTAGCTCAGGACTGTCCAATACATTTGTGTTAAACAGTATTCTACACTATCCATTTATTAGCTGTAAGGTGGTGTCTGATCTAGATCTGTATTGTTAGCTCAGGACTGTCCATCCAATACTTAGAGCACATATGGTATTCAACATATCCATTTATTAGATGTAAGGTGGCACAAAGCCCTGAACAGACTGCGTGATACTGGGCAACATGTAGGAGAGCTGAAGATTACATCCTGTACTTTTAAATATGTGCAGTAAAAACTTATATGGTTCTTTTCTGATTTTGTATATGTTAATTGTTGAAGTCCAAATGATAATAATACCTCTTTCATTATAATATATCTTAAAAATCCCCAATAAGAAAATTCCATTAAATTACTTTATAGAATTTAGTATCTTTTTTTTTTTCATGTGATAACTTATGACCATTTACTAATAATGTGATTAAAATATGTCTGCTGCCATGAGTCAAATGTCATTTGCATGCTGTAATGGATGATGGATACCTTTTTATTGCGATTTATCATAGCAACAGATAGAGCGCTTTTTTCTTCTGAAAAATGCTGATATCTTTCTTATTTCTCCACGAAAACATATGTTGTGGGTACTCATTAGAAGTGCCTCAGTGAGGGGCTTCTAATGAGTACCCACAACATATGTTTTTGTGGAGAAATAAGAAAAAATATTATGTGGATACCCCTCTTATCTGTAGCTATGGATTTATGAAAAATTATACATCGAAGAAAACTTACCTTAAAAGAAAAAAAAAATAGCCTTTTAAAAAAAAAAAGAAATCTTTCATTTTGTCCTTTCAAAGTCATTTTCAGCTAAGACTCTCCGATTGACACAAAATCATTTTTAACCAATAAAACAGGATTAAATGAATGAAAAATATTATAAGACGACAATTTACAGCCCGTGGGTCGGGGTGGGTTCCTATATATGACATAGTACGGATATGCGTGCCAAATTGCCCCCTTTTTTCAGCGCTGCCAGGTATATGATTAGCCCCTTTTTTCAACAAAAAGTATATGACTGACCTGATTTTTTATGATTCGTATGTGAAAGTCTCCACTTTTCTGACATTCCGGTAAATGCATATATTTTTTTCGCTCAGAGATTTGTCAAGACTGCTATTTCTCTTGGTATTCAATGAATTGACTGCTATATTTGTCTAACTACCAGCAATAAGTGGGTATAAAAATCAAAGGGCAGTATATGAATAGGTCAGCATTTCAGATGATCAAGTATATGAAGGGGGCAATTTTTTAAAAGGGCAGGTACATGAATGGGGTAGGTTTCGAAATACTGGCTCGCACACCCATACCACATTTATCCCCAAGTTATACCCCACCCCCCCCCCACCTCCCCCCAACCCGAGAGATTTATAGATCACTTGTAAACATTTAAGGACAGTTAATGAAAAATATTTTCGGGTGGGTAATTGTCCGCATTTAGGTTAAGAGGGGTGGTTAAATGTATGGGTGGATCATTGTCCAGTGGGTAATTGTCCAGGTATGTAATTGTTTTATACGCCACATCCTATGGCCAAGATACAGCCAAGAACCCTCTATGATTTCTTGCACATATTGTTTTGCCCTATTCATTGGTTCACTTATTCTACAACAAAACTGTTAAGGGAATAAAAGCAAAAGTAGCGTGCATAATATATCTGGATTTATTTGTCCAGCTGATCCAGCCCCATTCCCTTGTAGATTATAGCTGTCCATTGATATATTCCATACACGGGCATTCATTATTTAGTGCTTTATGAGTGACCAGTACAGATCCTGGTCAGTCTACACAGTTACACCCAAAGATATATATTTTTGTGATGAACATGTACAGGCTGTCTGCATGTATATAATTTAAATTATAATATAGGCTTCTTTTGTAATTTTCAGGCTGTGCAGGCTGATCAAAGGGCATGCTAAATTTAAACATATGAGTGAAGGAAAAGGGTTACCAGTAAACTGTTAGCATCCAGTAATCTGCAGAGAAAGCAAAGCAGTAGGTGAATTATTGTATAAGTCACATCCATATGCTGTTCTGATTAACTTCTGTTCTACTTCTTGTGCAGACTGATATGTTACACATTGTGAGAGAAGGCCGGTCCCTAAATATACCAGACAGCAAAGACCCAGTCACAGATACTGCAGAAGATATTGACAAAGAATATGTTGATAAGACTCCATATAGTTTGTGTTTCATGCAAGCTTTCTTCATAAAAAAAAAACAAGAGCACAAAATGGGTCTGCTTTCTAAAACGAATTCCTAACTTTCATTTCACACCTTTAATTTTTCTGTTTTCAAGTTTTTATTCTAGTAAGTCTACTAAATTCTGACAAATACTTTGGCATCTGGCAGATTACAGTCCCACCCCCACCTGTCACCCCGTTTGTCAACTATTTGCTACAAAAAAAAAAAAAAAAAAAAAATGTTCTCTGTGCTTGGTGTTGCTCATTCTTGGGAAAATTTACAGTGGCTAAGATAGATTGACCTTTAAAAGAAAAACTCTCTTGAAAAGGGAGAAAGTCAGTTAGTCAGATGATTAAAATATATGCCCATATTTGTTACATACATGTATTTGGTAAAAATATTTAAATGTTAGCCCAAAACTTTTGTAAAATAATCCTAATAGACTTAATTTTAGCTCTAGATAATTTTTTGTCAGATAGTGCATGGTATAAAGGGCCCTTTTCTGTGTTGGATGTCACATATACCCTAACTCTTTGTCAGCACAACCAAATAAAAACTGGCATTTTAAGGCCTTTGTGGCTCCAGATTAAATATGATAAAATATGTATTCAGATCTGTTTTTATTATAAATTATTTCTTCATCAAACATGTCAAAAGAATCTTCACGAAAACATACCTATATAATCTTGACCCCGTTAAACCCCATTTTTATACAGTAAAAGTGGAGTTTACAGGGGTATACATTATTATTTCTTATTTCTACGCAAAAACAGATGTAGGTACTCATTAGAACCACCTCACTGAGGCAATTCTAACTAGTACCCTCAATCTATACTTTGAACAGAAATATGAAAAATATCAGAATTTTTATCTGAAAACTTTCAGTTTTTGTGTGGCAAAATTTTCAAAGTATTTGAATTGGCTTGTTTTCGTAATGGCTTCTCATTAGTTTTTTAGTTTGACTGTCCAGCAGGCCCTCTAGGGGATCTTTTAAAACCTTTAAAAAATTAATTTGCTTCAAAAAAAAAAAAAAAAATATAAGAAACAGTACTTTACCTAGAAAATCTAGTTTATTTTTGGGCAAATATGGATGGGAGCACAGACATATGAGCTAAAGAACGGGCAGAATAACAAAGACTATATACCCCCAAAACATACTTTATATGCCTGGGGTATAAAAGTTTTAACTATGACAAAGGAGTCAAAGTCTTAGGTCAACTAAATTATTGAGAATGTAGTTTGTAACTCAGTTGTGAATTCACACGGAGATTGTCCATCATTGTAGGTATTTTATGGCACAGAAACTGGAAACAAAATGAAGAATGTAACCTGCTTTTGCTCTTAACTTTGTTTAAAATTTGCCTGAAAACCCTATATTTAACCATGTTAACCAAAAAAATAACTTTTATAAAAAATCCTTTATTTTCAGGAGAGCCTGAACTGATTGATTTTCATATCAGACAAAAAAAAAATACTAATATTGTTTGGTTAAAAAAAAAACCAAACAAAAAAAACAAACATGTTCAAGTTAGAGTACTTCCTTGAACACTAAACAGTGTGCTAGAACACTATCCAGTGTCTTCTGAGGAGTACATACATGACATGTACATGTTTTCATGGAGGAATAATAATAAAAAAAATTGTATTAATTAATGTATAGCCCTCTTATCTAGAGCTCTGCACATACCTAAACTGTAAAACACTACACCTAGTGTTAAATTTACAGAAGAGAGTTCATTACATTTTTAGTTTGTTTTGTTTTTTTTCCCAGTTTTTCAAGGATTTTTTTTATTTATATCAATACTGTGTCCTGTTCGCACTTAGCGATTGATCATATTATTGTAAAAAAAAAAATTGTAAAAACAACAACAACAACAACAACAACAAAAATCTATTTCCAGTGCTACTGCCATTGGTACATGCATTATGAAAACAGGCTTATTTAATTTTGACCCCCTTAAACCCCTTTTATACAGTAAAACTGGGGTTTATATGGGTATAAATTATTTTTATTATTTTTATTATTTCTGCTCAAAAACATAGATTGTAGATACTCATTAGAACCCCCTCATTGAGACAGTGCACACAATCTATATTTTGAGCAGAAATATGAAATATATCAGAATTTTTTATCTGAAAATTTTCACGTTTTGGTGGTGAAATTTTCAGTATATTTGAATAGACATGATTTCGTAATGTATAAACATTTGATGTAGAGAGATAGCTTTCCTGGCATATATGATGGGTTTCAGAGGTTTATTTTTTATTTTTTGTTTGTTGTTGTTTTATTTTATTTTTAAATTAGTCAATTTATTGAATGTTATACTAACAAAGAATTTATAAGATTATAAGACGACATTTTCTTCTTTCTTTTTTTTTTTAGCAGATACAAGGCTTATTTTACTCAGGTTACCATTTCTGTGACAAAAACAAAATGATTTAATATATATGTGTGTTTGTGTGTGTGTGTTTTTTTTTTGCTAGATTAATGAAATCTCTTTCACAGGATTAATACTTTAAATGTTAGGTACTCATTCAAAGACTGACAATTGGTGATTTAGGAAATCGAAACAATAAATTCCCTAGATAAAGGACAGCTTAAAACAAACAAACAAAAAAAAAAAAAAAAAAAAGAAAACAGGGCTATGATTAGCCACATGTGTCCACCCAATTTTCCCTTGGAGTGTCACAATGTGCCATAAAACACACAATTCTGCCTGTCCTACCAGCATGATAATAATTAGGTGTGATTTATGGCAATAAACAATATTGCACCTGGCTGTGGCAGTGCTCTAGATAAGAAGCATAATAATCCAAATACACATTTTTTAAAATAGAATTACAAGTAGTTAAGGCTTTAGCATTACCTCAGTGAGGTTATTTCAATGAGGATTCAGGGTATCTGCCCACTGAGAAATTAGAAAAAAAAATCATACTTTTTCATAGCTGCAGACTTAAATAAAGTATATACCCCTGCTCCAGAAAACCGGAGAACCAAGATATTTATTTCTCTTAATTTTGCAAGAAAACATGTTATGATTACTCATTAGAAGTATCTCACTGAGGCTTCTTCTAATGAAAACTCTCAGCATGTTGTTATTTGTATATATATAAAATAATAATAAAAAAAAAATCCATGAAAAAAAAAAAAAAATCCTCTTATCTAGAGATATGTTTTTGTTTGAGATAAGTCACAGATTTGGATAGAATTTTTTTTTCTTCCTAAATCTTTGACTTTATTTTTCAATGACTTTTTAACCCTCACACAAATGTGTTCGTGTGGCAGGAGAGGGGTGTACTGTTGTTACGTTGCCTGTCCGTATGTCTGTCTGTTTTAGGATCTGCTTCTCGTCTTACAAAGTAGTTTAAGGAATCTTTTCATATTTTATATAAATGTTGATATTGATAAGATGTTGCTGTCAGATAAAATTAAGGGCCTAGGGGTTAATTCTTTTACTGTTATTTAAAATTCCCTTTGTAATTCTTGAAAAGGCATTTTGGTTTCTGCTTCTAATCTTGCCTAATAGTTTGAGGAAAACCGTATTCAACCTTATTACCACAGATACCCCTATAAGCACAGTCAAGCTATTCCGTAGTCTTCAGATTACTTACAGCCAGTTTATTTTCTGTCAGTTTCTTTTTTAATGCAAATGTTGTGGGCACCAATTTGAATTGCATGGACATGATGATGCAATTCAACTTAGTACCCACAACATAGGCTTTATAAAGAAAATAAGAAAAAAAAATCACATAAACATCATCAAATAAGTCCTTTGATGATATACACTTAGTAGGTACATACATACATGTATTGTATCACAAGTTTTCCCAGTAATTTTTAAAAACCTAAGTACACAGTGTGGTAATTAGATAGAATATGATATTTTCATATTTTGCATAAATGTTGATACTGATGTGATGTTGCTGTAGAGCAAAATATGGTCAATTCCCTTTGTTCTTCTGGAAATTTAGCTTTGGCATGACTGTATGGTGCATGCATGGTGAAATCAGCTTGTCTCGAAATATTTTTTGAAACAACAGACTCATTACAGGCATATTGAGTGCAGGAAGAAGTATGATGTGAAAAAAATATTTTTGTCAAAATTTCAATTTTTTTTTCAATTAGGCCAGAGAAAATTAATTATTAGATTCTAATTCTACCTGCCCCCACAAAAATTCTGACCAAATAAAAAAAAAAATTAAGTAGAAAACTTTTTCAGAGACAACTGGACTTTTGCTGAAAACAGATTTTATAACACTTTTAAGATCTGCAAATGAATTGCATGTATCGTTATGAAAAGATTATTAAAAGAAAGTTTTCTTCTTTTTGTACATGGTAATAAGTGTCATTTATCATGTTTTGCTATGACATCTTCACTGTATGGCCCAGGAAAAAAAAATGAAATCATTCAAATTGGAAATCCAGTATGGCTGCCAGCTTGAAAATCTATACTGAAATTCTCCTGAACTGAAAATATTATGCTAAATGACTCTAAACTTGGTTGGAAGTATTGAGATAACTTGTAGATCAAAACTGGCTTAAATTGTTCTGGTTGAGAATCCAAGATGGCTGTCACAGTCACCATCTTCAAAATCTAACCAATTAGGGCTCTAAGTCTGCCCAGCAAAAGTGTTGTAAGGTAAACTGACTGTGCTTGATATGAGCCTATTGGGTTGACTGGGCCGTAAAACTTCAACACAAACAAACAAACCAAAACAATTTTATATTAGATATTATAATCATTTTTTTTTCTTTCAGGTAATGATTTCAGTAGTGCTTTGACAAACATTGGGCTCACAAATACACATGCACTAGAGTAATAGTAAATGAAGAAATGGAAGTTGGATCATGTGCATACCATTGCTCAGGAATCCAGTATACTGCTAGAAACATTGAGAAGGACTCTTTATCCTATTGTTGAAAGTTTGTGGGATTATCAGGGTCAACACAACACTCCTCATGTTATTTCAGTAGAGGAAGGGTGTGTTTATCGCCAAACGGATTAATATGCATTTAACTCTTAAATGCTTCCAATCAACTTAACTGAAGGTCTTAGTATATATAGCGCACGGCATTATTATTGTAACAAATGGGTGCATTCTGACATATCTTAGGGCTTTCAGTACTACCAATTGCATATCAATGATAAACTAAAGATCTACAGCCGATTATTTTGGTCAACGGAGGCTTGCTGACAAATCTCACAGTTTCCAATCTACTGAAATGCAGAACTTTGTATAAATGGCGCGCAAGACATTTTTAGTGTATAAAAAGGCATTCTGATAAATCTCATGGCTCTCAGTCCTACCAAATGCATATCACTGATAAATTAAAGAACTACAGTCGGTTGGTCAACGGAGGCTTGCTGACAAATCTCACGGTTTCCAGTCGACCTAATTGCAGACCCTACTATGGATGAAGGGCAAGACATTATTATTGTAAACAAGGAAGGCGTTCTGACAAATCTCACGGCTCTAAGTCCTACCAGATGCATACCAGCGATAAACTAAAGACCCACAGCCGCTGATTTTGATCAACAGAGGCCCTCTGACAAATCTCACGGTTTCCAGTCAACCGAAATGCAGAACGTTGTATACATGGCGCGCAAGATATTATTATTTTAACAAAGGAAGGCGTTCTGACCAATCTCACGACTCTTAGTCCTAACAGATGCATATCATCGATAAATTAAAAAAACAACAGTCGATCATTATGGTCAGCAGAGGCCTGCTGACAAATCACGGCTTCCAATCAACATAAATGCAGATTGTAGTATGAATGAAGCGCAAGACATTATTATTGTAACAAAGGAAGGCGTTCTGACAAATCTCGCGTCTCTCAGTCCTACCAACTGAATATGGTCGATAAAGTAAAGAACTACAGCCGGTTATTTTTGTCAACGGAGGCCTGCTGACAAATCTCACGGTTTCCAATCAACTTAAACGAAGACCATAGTATGCATATGGCGCACGATATTATTGTAACAAAAAAACGAGGGCGTTCTGACAAATCTCACGGCTACCAGATGCATATCAGGGATAAACTAAAGACCCACAGCCGCTGATTTTGATCAACAGAGGCCTTCTGACAAATCTCACGGTTTCCAAACAACCGAAATGTTGTATCAATGGCTCGCAACACATTATTGTAAACAAGGAAGGCGTTCTGACCAATCTCACGGCTCTCAGTCCTACCAAATGCATATTATCGATAAATTAAATTAAAGAACTGCAGCCGTTTTTTTTTTGTTTTTTTTTTCAACGGAGGCCTGCTGACAAAACTCACGTCTTCCAATAAACCTAAATACAGATCGTAGTCTGAATGAAGCGAAAGACATTATTATTGTAACAAAGGAAGGCGTTCTGACAAATCTTACGGCACACAGGCCTACCAAATGCATGTTAATGATAATGTAAAGAACTACCCCCGATTAGTTGGTCAACGGAGGCCTGCTGGCAAATCTCACGGCTTCCAATCAACCTAAATGCAGATTGTAGTATGAATGAATCGCAAGATATTATTATTGTAACAAGGGAAGGCATTCTGACACATCTTAAGGCTCTCAGTCATACCAAATGCACATAATCAACAAGCTAACTAACTACAGCCGATTATTTTGGTCATCAGAGGCCTGCTGAGAAATAGCACGGCTCCCAATTAACCTGAATGTAGATCAAAGTATAAATGAAGCGCCAAACATTATTATTGTAACAAAGGAAGACGTTCTGACAAATCTCACGGATCTCAGTCCTACAAAATGCATATTATCGATAAAGTAAAGAACAGACCAGGTTATACTCTTTCCTCCAAATTCTTTCATGTGCTGCTTTAATGTTTGGATGTACATTTACTGAAACTGAGATACTGCTTATCATTTTTGCTACTAACCACACTTTGTAGGGTGCTGGGTGGAATGGTAAAGCCTCTAAGTCAAGATTGTGAGTTAGCAGTTCGGCTCCACTGAGCACCAAGTGTTGTGTCTTTGAGCAAGGCACTTTATCCACATTGCAAATTTAGTACTGACTTCCACCAAGGAAGGTCTGGCAAAAGAAATACCCAAGAGGGCTTAGGCAGTATTTGATGATAGATATATTGCCTAGGGACATTTGTTTGGGCAGGATGATGGAGAGTTTGCAACAAAGTTAATGCTGACAGTGCAGAATATAAAATACTGAGGGCAATATTTGTAGGTGGCTTCTATAAATAAATTCAACACAGACCATTGCCGGTCTCAAGGAGATCACATCTTTGTCGTCCAAGCCACTGATGCAGCTGTCTTCATCTCTCCATAAACAGCCATTCTTCCTGTTTTTTTTTTTTTTTGTTTTTTTTTTTCTTTACTGTACATAGAGGACTTTTACTATTTAACTGTTTTTTCTGGAAGATTGCATCTGTTCCATCCTCTTAATAGGTCAGCTGTACAATGTCAAGAAGATTCCTGATCTTTTCCTGGAAGGATAATAGAAGCTCTCTCAGCGGGGGCGTGGGGTGGGGGGTTTGAGGGGGTACCCTTGTTTCCCTGAAAAAAAAATCGACATTTTCCCTTGTTCCCAAAAAATCAAAATCTTGATTTGTTATGTTCCTTGTTCCCCCAAATTGCCTTTGATCCCCTGTTCTCATCAGTTTTAGGCTTTGGTTCCTTTGTTCCCCTGAAATAAATGACCATATTCCCCCCTCCCTAAACCACTGAGAGGGCCACAGAATATTTCGCTTATCCAAATAAAGCATGCAAAGTTTTAAAAAGCTAGTACTTGTGTCATAATAATAATAACAAAATACGCAAATTCTGTATCCTTCGACTGCACAGATCTAGGAGTGAATAGACTAGAATAAATTTAATAGCGCTATACACGTCGTCAAATACGTACTTTACAGAAAACAGTGTTACATATTACACACACACACACACACACACACACTGATAAATATTATTGGTGTATCAATTAGATTTAAATATTATTGGTGGATGGATTAGTTGCAAATGAACCGATATTTTTATCAAGCACTTAATATAATATAACTGCACCGAAACGTATGTATTCGTCTGCAGATCATTCGAAACCATTGATACCTGTGAATGTATAAAGTTATGGCAAGCCGTTTTACTATCTAGTCTATAAATCAGATATCTGATTTAATTTATCATATCTTATATAATATATAAGATATCTGATATATTATATCAGATATCTTATATAAATAAGATATCTTATATGTCAATTAAGATATCTTGTATGCTGTATAAGATATCTGATATGCTATATAAGATATCTTATATAGGATATAATATATCTTATTTACTAAAGAAGATATTATTCAATTAAATAAGATATCTGATTTAGTATATCAGATATCTTATTTAGTATATCAGATATATATATTAATATATTAGATATTTAACAAATAAGGTATCTTATATGGTAAATAAGATATCTTATATGTGGAATTAAATAAGATATCTAATATGATATATCAGACATCTTTTATAAGATGTAAGATATCTGATATACAAATTCAGATATCATATCCTGTATTAGATATCTTATATAAAATAGATATCTTATATCTCAATTAATGCTATATAAGATATCTCTGAATTGACAAATAAGATATCTAATATGCTATATAAGATATCTGATAGGCTTTATAAGATTTCTCATATAGGATATATTATTTACTAAAGAAGATGCCGGCCTCGGTGGCTCAGTTGGATGCGCCGTCCGACTGGAGACCAGGAGGTCGCGGGTTCAACCCCCGCCGAGGTCGGCAACATTCTTTCGTAGAGATTGATCATGAAATATTTTCTACGGTCATTCTCTCCCTTCCGCTGATTCAAGAAGGGCAGTTGTCAGTTTCTGGCGAAAGAATGTGCACAGTACTGGTTAACCGCTTAGAGGACTAAGCCTGCCCAGTAAACGTGTGGTTAGGTAAACTGACCGCGCTCGACATGACCCCATTGGGTTGACTGGGCCGTAAAACCTCAACACAAACAATACTAAAGAAGATATCTCATATATTCAATCAAATAAGATATCTCATTTAGTATATATGATATCTTATTTAGTATATTAGATATCTATATTAATAAATAAGACATCTTATATAACAAATAAGATATCTTATATGGTAAATTAGATATCTTATATGCAGAATTAAATAAGATATCTCATATATTATATCAGATATCTGATATAGGATGTAAGATATTTAATATAGTATATAAAATATCTATATTAGTATATGCGATATCTTATATCCTATATTAGATATCTTATATCCTATATAAGATATCTGATATAATATATAAGATATCTATTTTGCGTAATAAAGAGTAAAACGGCTTGCCATATAATATAGTGCAAGGATAAATTTTATAGACAGTCTATTATTTTTATACATGGACTGACAACTTGCTTAAGTCGAAAATCCAAAAGTAAAACATTTAAACTAATTATAAATTGATCAGTTGATGCATCGATTAATCAAAATTGTCATTTTGAGTTACCACATCTATGAACCGAAAAAAATATACTACATGAATAAATTCTACCCTGTTCTAATAGTTTTTACAGGTGAACTGACAACTTGCTTTAAGTCCATTATCCAGAAGGGAAAAGTGAAATAATTACACGGCAAATCATTTAATCGAGAACTTGCTCCAAGAACTTGCTTAAGTCGAATATCCAAAAGCGATAAGTAAAATAATTACGAATCGATTAGGCAATGCATGGATTCATCCAAATTGTCATTTTGAGTACACCGATAAAATTTATACTGCATGAATATATTTAGCAATTCAAATATTTTTTTACAGGTGGACTGACAACTTGCTTAATTCAAATGTCCAAAAGTGAAAAGTGAAATAATTACAAATCGATTAGGCAATGCATCGATTCATCCAAAGTGTCATTTTGAGTACACAGATAAAATTTATACTGCATGACTATATTTTGAAATTCATATATTTTTTACAGGTGGACCGACAACTTGCTTAAGTCAAATATGCAAAAGTTAAAAGTAAAATAATTACAAATCGATTAGGCAATACATCGATCAATCCAAATTCTCATTTTGTGTGCACGATAAAATTTATACTGCATGAATATATTTACATGTAGCAATGAAATATTTTTTACCGGTGGACCGACAACTTGCTTAAGTCAAACACCCAAAAGTGAAAAGTAAAATAATTACAAATAGATCACATTGCAATGAATGACATCAAATTTGTCATTTTGAGTTGCCAAATCAATGAACTGAAAACATTTAAACTTCATGAATATGTTTTAGCGATGTTCCAATATTTTTTACAGGTTGGCCGACACCTTGCTTAAGAGGAAATAGCCAAAAGTGAAGAGTAAAACAATTATAATCGATAAATCGATTCATTAAAATTGTCATTTTGAGTTACCGAATCAATAAAACCGATATAATTTATACTGCATGGATAAAATTAATTTATACTGCATGGATAAATTTTAGCAATATTTTACAGATGGACCGACAACTTGCTTAAGTCGAAACTGTAAAAAGGAAAAGTAAAATAACAAATTACAAATTGATTAATCTATACATCAATTAATTAAAAATTGTCATTTTGATTTACCAAATCAATGAAACCGATATAATTTATACCGCATGGATAAAATTAATTTATACTGCATGGATAAATTTTAGCAATATTTTACAGATGGACGACAACATGCTTTAGTCGAAACTGTAAAAGGGAAAAGTAAAATAACAAATTACAAATTGATTAATCTATGCATCAATTAATTAAAAATTGTCATTTTGATTTACCAAATCAGTGTACTGATAAAATATATACTTAGATTCAGTATTATTACTGGTGACAAGTCTATTAAATGATGAACATTAGCCTGGACTTTCAAATTATAATATCCACCAACAATTATTATAATGCACCAATGCATCTTTATCAATATACCAATAGTTTTATCGGTGTAAGGATATTATGTTGATGCACTGACATGTTACTGGTCTACTGCTATATGTATTGGTACATCATTATAGATATATAAGCTGATAAAAATTATCAGTGCACATATCATTTATCGCTAAACAGCTTTTGTTGCTTTGCATTGTCACACTTATTTCATGTTTTCATCATCATCAGCTTTATTTTCACATGTATTTGTTTGTGTTGAGGTTTTACGGCCCAGTCAACTCAATGGGGTCATGTCGAGCGCGGTCAGTTTACCTAACCACATGTTTACTGGGCAGGCTTAGTCCTCTAAGCGGTTAACCAGTATGTGCACATTCTTTCGCCAGAAACTGACAACTGCCCTTCTTGAATCAGCGGAAGGGAGAGAATGACCGTAGAAAATATTTCATGATCAATCTCCACGAAAGAATGTTGCCGACCTCGGCGGGGGTTGAACCCGCGACCTCCTGGTCTCCAGTCGGACGGCGCATCCAACTGAGCCACCGAGGCTGGCATTTTCACATGTATAGAACTACTGCTGCATCAATAAAATTGATCCATCCATCAACAATATTTTATCATAAATAGAATAGATTGATGTACTCGTGATTTGTATTTTAGTACAGCCCTGTGGATATACCAGTTGTCAACTCTTACCTGCCTGTTTATCTAAGATACAGTAAGACATGAATGCTATATACGAACAGAGAGGACAGATTTTTTTTTTTTTATTTATTTATATGATTTATTTTTCACGGTGTAGAATTATGAATTTAAAATTCAATTTTATAACAGATATGCCGAAGACGAGCTCTGTTTGTATTTACTTTATGTGTATATTAGACTAAAGTAAACCCGCTAAGGTTACCTTTTTAAGTCCTGTATTGTGCTGCTCCGGGATCCCTCAGAGCTCCCAAACACGTCCTTACAGCTCGGCGCTCTAAGTAGAAGTAGGCCGAAATATTGGTTCGCACCGATGACGTCAGTGGCTATTAAACTACCGGCAACGCCTGTCAATGGACCCACGCGGATCTGCTGTCGTTGCTATCTAGCCGATATCGGCGCACCACTACACTCCTCCCCACTTTATAAAAAGGGAGGGAACCTCATTCGGCAAAAAAGGACGTTGAAACACTGGTAAATATACTTGACCAAGGCATAATATTTTTACATTACATAGCCATGCCTTATCTATACTGAAGAGACATCTGATGCAAAAATGTCAACACTTACTTTACTCCATTCAACTTGTGCATCAGATGCCGGTTTTGCAGCTATTTTACAAACTGACATGTAATTTAAATATTGGACCATTTTTAGCTTTGTTAGATGGTATACATACATCATGCACCTTGTAAGTACCGTCTCACATCATCTCACAGTTTTCTATCCTGGCACTTTGACTGTTCACAATCTGTTGAACCATACCCCATTGCCAATCTGACCACAGTACCATTTTCACATCACAGCCCACTGCACAGTACCACAGTGTCATTACCACACCACAGCCATATCTAAATCAGTACTGTATTGCTTCCGTGAGACGTCAAGTATCAAGGTGTCTTAGATGTATGGATTTGACTCAAGACTAATACAGAGTGGTAGTTCAAATTGCTTTGTAGAATGTTTTAGGCTTGATTTAATCAGATTGTAATTGTGAGAGGCCAACAGAGGAATTAGAGGGAACACTTTGTACAGACAATGATACGAAGTACCATATGATCTTGCAGACCAAGTGGCCATCTACATTGCTGTCAGCTGTTCTGTTTATTTTGGGCAATTCTATGAAGCACCATATGATCTAACTGACCAAGTGGCCATCAACATTGCTAGCAGCTGTTCTCCCTCAGATTCTTGATCAGTAGAATATTTCCTTCACCCTATAACAATGTGTTTATCACCTCTTTCGTCTTGGAGCAATGAGAAGAACCATATGATCGCCATATGACCAAGTGGCCATCTACACTGCTATTGTATTACTTTCATCATAGAGCAATGAGAAGAACCATATGATCGCCAAATGACCAAGTGGCCATCTACATTGCGTGCATATCCTTCGTGAGCTTCAGACCAGTAAAAGTATCTTACTTTTTGTAGCAATAAGAAGAACCCTATGATCGCCAAGAGACCAAGAGGCCATCTGTATTGCTTATTGCAGTTTTCTGCTACTGTTAAGTTACTGATCAAAAGAATACTACTGATCTACGTTCTACTACCCTATGACCACATGAGCCGTTCTACAAAGTCTCTGCACAGCAGTAATCTATTTTCTTTCAGCCTCCACTACCTCCTTCCAGGACATCCCTCATTGTTGAAATCTTATCTTTTCAACTTTACTCTTCAGAGGGATACAGAGATCCTTCTCGTTATAACGACCGGTCTCTTCCAAAGTGGAGATAGTTTTATACATTTGCCTTTAACACCTGCCGCACAAAGCAGACACACTAGACCACCCCCGCCGTAGGATGTTTCTAGTATCACTCTTCATGCGGCGAAGAGAGGTTTTGAGTGTATTCCTGGCAAAGTCATGAGCCTTCTGGATGCTACCCGTGAATCTTGTAACATAGTCCTCTACGTCAGTTGGTTTGGTCACAGGATGAGGGAACATGAGGTAAGCTAGGAAATTTACGTCCCTACTAATATCAGCCTGCTAGTCGTATACCGGTAATACGGCCAACAGTCGATCTTAGGGCTCCCGCAAACAGTTGCAAATGAAGGTTCCACTAATTCTGCGACATGCCAATAAAACACACAATAGCACCCATAAGCAATTTGATATATGTATAATTTTCAGTTTGGTCGCTACAACCTAGAAGGTCTGTTTGGTGAAGTCCTGGATTTATGGATCTGGAGCGCTTTCCACAAGGCGGCATACAGTTTTGAAACTTTCTGCCTTGGTCTGAGAATACTTGGAACGGACATCTGAATGTCGAAGTTATCCACAGCTTCTTTTGCTGTGACTTCCGCTGTCTGTGATGGAAGTGTCACACATTCTATCCACTTTGTGTACTGGTCCACCATCATGAGGAAACGTTCAAACCGATATGGAACCCCACATGGGAGCTCCCGCCCGACATCCTCCATGGGTGTCCAAAATTCACTAAGACACCCATGAAGCAACATATCCGGCAACAGTCCCCACGACGATCCCATACCAATAGAACACCCTCAGTCAGGCTTTTGTTTGGGCCACACTTTGGTGACTTGGAGATGACAGATCAAGGCTCAACCATATAGCTTCTGCTCTCAATCCTTTGGGGGTGACGAGATCCTTCTCATCACAGTGGTCTCTATTCCGGTAGAATACTTCATCAATGTGTGTGAATTGTTCCTTACTTAGCCAGTATGCGTTTGCCGCTGACCCAGCAAGGAACAACACACTTACCCCCGGTTCGACAGCATCCACCAGCTGGTCAAGTATTATTGAAAGATCCGCATCTGCTGCTTGTTTTTCTCCCACATTGGTGAGAGGGAGGCCCCAGCATGATGGTTCCTCAGCCACAACAGCATTAGTGACCTGTGTCGTTATCTCTTCATTACCATCTACAGACCTAATTCCTGTGCATAGTTTTGCTCCTAGTCTCACATTTTTTTCGCATCAAGGGACAATTTAATGACCTCCTCATGCGGGCTATTGCCTGTGACCTGCAACGGTTGTGACCCCAGGGGCAAGCCAAATTCACATACCCCAGGTCTTGCTGCTCCTTCGCTAACACTCTATGACCAGTTTCCTGGCCATTCTTTCCAAGTTTTTCGCTTCTGCAGCTCGAATTGAAAACTGTGCTGGACTCTGGTACCTGTGCCTCTATCCCCAGATTTGACAACTGTACTTCTTCAATGGCGCTTCATCATTCCCCGGTTTTTGAATCCGACATTTTCTGGGTACCAATTTTACACTCCCCAGTTGCATCACCTTTGTGCATCCATCATTGCTAGCCATGATCCTATGCAGCCCTTGTGATGCCATTGTTACTGTGCAGTTTACCACCCTGGCTAAACTGCCCCAAATCTTGTCAGCCCTTGTGCAGTAGTCACAGCCTCCGCAAGGTAGATTACTAGGTTTCTCCTCAAGCTTAAAGGCCTTGTAATATTCTCTAGACACAGGAATGCTATCCAGACTCAAAGCATCCGCATTCCCGTGCCTAGCCCCATACCTGCACTCCAGTATCACGTTATACTGAGATAATTCTTCTACAGAGGTCCACCTAGCAAGCTGACCTTCTGGAATTTTCTAACCGCAATAGCCATGTGAGACCAGCCTGATCAGTTCTATCTGTAAACCGTCGGGCGCCCTAACATAATACCGGTACTGACAATCAAATCCTACAGCCATTCTTTCCCTGTAGTGCAGTACCGCCACTGATCTGAGTCAATGCAAAACTACCAATGACCCTTTCCTGGTCATTCTGCACTTTAATTTACTCCGCTCCAATCGCTGTGCATAACCTGAACCACTTCCTGTTGAAACAAGAGGCATTTCTTTGGCTTCAATTTAGACCATACTTTCTTTTTCCTAAGATGAGTATGTCATCTAGGACGGCCAAACTGTTTTCCATGTGAGGACCCTTAATGCAAGATTCATAACTTGCTAATGTTGCAGGTATCATTTACCGCATTGACCCGGCCACAAGACGGGGATTAAAATACTAGCATTTTCCTGCGAACATCTGTCTTATCAGTCTGTGTTAGACAATGTTTACTGACACTTTTTGAGATTCTCATACAAGGGGGAAGCTTGTTTTAATCAATCCCAAGCCATATTCTACCCCTGAGAAGTCATAAACACCACCGTCTTTCAATCAGATCGTCCCATAGCCAGATCAATATGTTAGTTCATTACAGAGCCCAAACCAAATAAGCCGTACTTGGAAATGAAGGCTGTCTCACCCTCTTCCTCCTTTATTCCTACCTGCCAGCATGTGGAATTCATATCCAGCTTTGAAGACCACAAACTGCCAGCCAGTGTATCTAAACAGTGTAAAGGAAGACTAAACATGTTTTAAACAGCGACTTCATTTAGCGCTCTGTAATCCACCTTACTGATCCATCCCCGGGGATTCATCTCTCTTCCGGATCAGTACAGGTGCCTAAGTCCGATCCGAAGGGCCTCCTCTCCCCCACTAAAAAAAGCTGAGGGTCGCCTCGTGTTGTTTCACAGGTTTGGCATTGGCTGTATTGATTCCATGCTGTTTGTCATGGAATGTGCCCGAGTCAAATTCTGATTTGGCAAAGACATGTAGGAACATCATCAATTATTGTGCCACTCTACTATTATATTGATTAATTAGAGATGCGTCTTTTACTTCTCATGTATCAGCTATTGAAGATGCACCTGCATTTCCGGTTCATGGCTGAAATCACCACCGTTGAGCATCTGGATTCACCTTGGTGGTCTATATTTTCTCTAATTTATGCATCTTCTGCCATGCTTTCTTTTTCAGCAGTCCATTCTTTCTGGGACACACAACCGGATCTGACCCGGTTTCCCGCTAAAATCTAGGTATGAGCATCTTCACATCCTCTAGTTTGGCATCTCTCCCTGCATGTGGCACTTCACACGCACCACTATTTGGGTGATATTCTCTGCTCCTTCTGGTGCGTCTTGACTGTCCTCCAAAAATTGAAAGATCTGGCCATCAAACATAAGAGTACCCGGGGCCTTGTCCATTATCGATTTTTCTCGGTGAACAAGAATAACTGTTAGACTTTTGCAATCTCGTTGAATAGTAGCCACGTGGAATTCTTCTGTGTACAACTGGTTGCCTATCTTGATCTTGACTGGCCCGATAATTGTCACTTGGGCTCCTGAATCTACCATGACATCTTCTCTTCTACCTGGATTTCTAGGCTGAATTGGGACACAGACTAGCTGTAGTTGGCTTACTATAATATGTTCTTGTTCCATATTGCCCTTTTCTGGCAAGACAGATAAAGTTTGTTTGTTTTTGCAACCTCTGGCGCTTCTGGGGAGGTGAAGTGACCGTTGATTTGTTGATTGGTGCCAGTAGTTGCAAGGGAACCTCTTTAGTGTTTTTCAACTTAAAAGTGGGAGTCATAGACACAGTATTCAGGTTTGAGTCTGCTTTCACAGACACAGATGGAACACCTTTAATCTTAGACTCTCCACCTGTGTTGTTCTTTCTTGTCTGAGTCATAGACACAGTATTCAGGTTTAAGCCTGCTTTTGCAGACACAGTGGGAATACCTTTAATCTTAGACTCGACATTTCTGATGTTCTCTTCCAGTGTGGGAGTCATAGACACAGTATTCAGGTCTGAGCCTGCTTTTGCAGACACAGATGGAATACCTTTAATCTTAGACTCGACACCTGGTTTCTGTGGAACAATTTCTTGTATTGGAGAGGTTCCTTTGATTTTGTTGGTATGTGTCTAAAAGTTTTGGTACTAATCGTCTGGGAATTTGTATTTACTTTGCCAGATTATTGTGTGGATTTTAAATACGGACAGTCATTTCTAAAATGACCCTTAGCCCCACAGTTTAAGCAAGACCCCTTTTCTGGATACGTTGCACAAAACTGAGGGCCTGAGGAAATTTTCATATTCAGTTTTTCTTTAGTTCCTACTTTGTCAAATATTTAACTATTTCTGTCAAAGACTTTTCAACAGTACTTGCAGTCTCCCCTCTCAGATATTTTACATCTGAATCTGGCGCCGCCCTTTCCTGTACTGCTTTGACAGAATATTGCTCTTCCTCTATTATATCAGTCTTTTTATCACGCTTTGCGGGATTGCTATAGACGGAAGAGTGCACATGTTAGTACCATCGCACTTTATAGCCATTGTTAATCGTATATCTACACAAACAGATAGCTCAGCTTTTTTTATCTAAAAAACCCTCGCAAAACCTTGAAACAGCTTGTTTTCTTGAGTCAGGACTCTGTCAGACCATCCCCTCCTCCAAGGACTCTCCGTCGTTTCGGGTTGCATGTTGGAATCAATGCGTTGCAGTTTCATCCAACGCTTTTATAAGAAAACGTTAAGCCTCCTTAGACGATGGGAATATGTCCAGTGCTCACTTCAGGGCTCATACATTCAGGACTGACCAAATTCCTGGACAATTCCCTGACACAAATTCAAATTTCCCTGATAGTATTACAGCCAAAAATTTTATGAATTTAGCACGAAAGCTACATCATGACCAAATATCCAAATTTCATCAACATGAAATGTAAAATTTTGTGACATTTCCCGGATATTTTTGCAAAATTTCATTCTTTTCTGACACATCACATAATTTCCTGATAATTCCCTGACCTTGAAAATATCCAAATTTCCCTGCCATTTCCCTGGCATGTATGAACCTTGTACTTGTTTCCATCAGTAGCGCATAAAAATCAGACGTCTGTTTTATCAGCCATACACAAAGATAGTCCCGGCATTCCTGCCCATTCCACTTGCATGTTTTTTCACACAGCAAGTGAATCATGCTTGAATGCCATTCAACAACCTTTGCCATCATACATGTACATCAGATTTCATGTCAGTTGTCTAATGATGGAAGATCTGGGTATCTTAGCTTTGCGAGTTTTTGTGTTTTTTATGATCCTAACCATCAGATACACTGCTTGTATCAGAAGTCACAGGCTGATGATTTTCAGGCTTGTTGGCTTTTGCCTGTCTAGACCTTTTTTGTCTAGCACAAACCCTCCTCATCAGCGGTTGATTTGGACCTTGTACAGGTACAACAGTGTGATTTGGTTTGATGTTTTTTTTTACATTTATGAGGGTCATAAAGATTCCTTCCTCAGAATCTGATGAGGCCTCCGTGCTAGAAGATTCTTTAGAAGTTTGCTGTTTGGTAGATGTTTATTTTGGAATAGCCCCATGAGTTTCTTGCCTTTTTCTCTGCAAGAGCTTCTGCAACTGCTCATCAGCCTGTTTTCTTATTCATAAAAGCTCAGCAATTTGCTGATTTTCTGCACTTGTTGGCTGAAATTCTTTTGGCACATTTTTCTTCCGCTTTGTGGAAGAAACTTGCTTTATTGCAGAGCCAGTTGCCTGTGGGAAATGCTTCAGTCTAAAAAAAAAAATCCCACCTTGTCTATCTATATCAGGATCATATGGTTCCAGTTTTACATGTTTTAAATATACATGCAGCCTTTCACTCCTTTGCTGGCCAGCCAATTCTTTAAATTATTTATAAACATTTTTATTTCCCTCTTTATCCCTAACACCACTCCGACTGAGCTGCATCCGTCTGATCCGCGCCCTTCAGACAAGATTGGCTAGACTCCATCTGGCCACTATGCTGGAATTGACCAGATGCGTGCATGCTTCCTAGCCTCTCTTCCTCAGCTCTATATTCATGAGGTCCTCCTCACTGGCAAACAGGTGTAAGAAATAAAGTCCAAAACACGAAAAACCGCACTATCTAACTTTGTCCGGATCAAAGTTTCAAGTGTGTCTTGATCGAGGCTACCCTTAGTTTCCTAAGTGCTATGATGGTTTGTGCATTAGTGGGTCCAATATATGGAATTAGCTGCAATTCCTTGTCATTTGTATAGGTCAAGTATATTATATTAATGGACATGTTTGGCTTATATTGTCAGATTTGGGTACGATTTGTTGCAAAGAAAAGGTCAAGACAAAGAAATAACTTTTATTAATGTTGTTATTATGCAGTTGTTGTTGTTACTGCAGTTACACCTTTCCAAGCAACAAAAAGGCTACTTCTATGAAACAGCACAATTCATTAATTTTCGATAAATACTAGACTTTTTCAGTATAACAGACGTCTTGCTTACTGAAAATGTAGACTAGTATCTGCTCCTTTTGATGTTTTATTTTATTTTATAACAGTTTAAACTGCAGTCCATTGAAGGAGGTGGGATAAAATTCTGTTGTCTTGCACCCTCTATTGGTACAAAACCTACCAGAATCCTTCCTCTTCTTTTTCTCTTCAGTGGGTTATGAATCTCCCCTTATGGAGATTTATTGCAGTAGACAGTGTAAACTGTTTTTACAAAGGAGCTTCTGAAATATTTTTCAGATATTTTTTCCAGGTTTTCAAAGTTTCTGCATCCTTTTTTGATACAAAAACCCCCCAGAAAAACTATTCTGAATATTTCAGTATTGCAACTGGAGCTAGAAAATACAGAAACACAACTTTTTTGTTGTTTAATTTGCACGAATATTTTCGGCTGATTTGGCGCCAAAATGTCATGTGATGAAAATCTCGGTGCAAAATTTCTATCTTTTCCAGTCTCTTCCGACAACGCACAGTCAAAATAGATCGTTATATCCTTGTTTTTGTTGTTTTTGACTGCAAAAGACCTGGCTTCCGCAGATTTTATAGTCCGCGAAAAGATGCTGTTTGGCAGACGGGAAGACGAGAACCAGTTTTCTAGTTTCGTTTTCTCAACTTTTGTTGCTTTTCCGATCTGGTATTTTTGTTTTATTTCAGCATAAATATGGTCTTTCAGGCGTTGGAACGATGTTAACCGCTGCCACCATTAAAGTAAACCCGCAAAGGTTACCTTTTTAAGTCCTGTATTGTGCTGCTCCGGGATCCCTCAGAGCTCCCAAACACGTCCTTACAGCTCGGCGCTCTAAGTAGAAGTAGGCCGAAATATTGGTTCGCACCGATGACGTCAGTGGCTATTAAACTACCGGCAACGCCTGTCAATGGACCCACGCGGATCTGCTGTCGTTGCTATCTAGCCGATATCGGCGCACCACTACAAGACTGTTGGGGTTATAATGATTTTATTTTTAGTAACATATTTTTTTCACTGAAAAACGATTAGCTTAAATCTTTCTTTAATTTGTAAACCTTGGTATTTTGAATAATTTCGTAAGACGTTCTGACATTTCTCATGATCTGAAAGATCTCATACACGCAGCGTGAGTTCCGTCAGGTATTTCCGGTTTCAGACTTCCGGTCTGAAAGATCTCATGGTCTGACAAATCTCACGCTACACCGGCCCTATATAAACTCCACCGTAAATGATTCCCATAAGGGCGAAATTGTACACAGAAGTGTCAGAGGACACATTCTCAGCTGTATGGGATTCATTTCGGTGAGTGAATATTTATTACTTTTGATAATTTTAGTGTTAGTCATCGGTTTGTAGGTTTTATTTACAAGGTCTGAACGGCCAGAAATGAATTACTGTCTGATTTAAAACCTGCGAATTGTTGATTACACGGTCTATATGACAGACGCAGGGTAGTACGGTTCTGCATTTTATTGTTTAGATTTGTTCACGTATACTTACCAGTTGCGCAAAAATGTTACAGGCTGGTGCGGGTTTTCCCAGCGCAGGAGGTGTATGGGAAAGGCGCTGAGCAGGCTGAGCAGTATAATCAGTCTTATCGGGGTCTTTCCTATCAAGCGCAAATTCGGTCTAGTCGGTGTCTTCATTTTGCGGGAATAATGTGGCTATAAAGGACGCTGATCAGACTGCAGTATATTCAGTCTGATCGGTTCTTTATGGCAGACGCAAAATATAGGGGGACTTGTGAACAGAGCAGAGCCGGACTTACCGATGAGCACATAGAAGCATCGCGATTATCATCAAATTCGCGACATGAAGGCATACACGCATGACAGACTCGCATATATGTAATTTATGCCCTCTTCGCGAAAGACGGCACGGAATATGGGCAAATAGACGCTTAGAGGACCAAGCCTGCCCAGTGTACGTGCAGTCTAAAATAACCTTTTATTGTTAAATTTTAAAACAGAAATTGCAAGCATTCGCGGTGACATAGGACCCGGCAACATAATTTAGTAAAGTTAAAATCATTAATTTGTAAATATTTTAACGTCTGCTCAAATTTTTTGCCCTGATGCGGCAGACGAAATATACCGTAAAGCTGTATGTATTATATGATATGTTAGGGGTTGACATTTATTAGTGAATGACATTTGGGTCGACAGTAAAAATGTCGGGTCCCAAATACTAGAAGGTTGAAATGTCATAATGATGGGTTGACAATCGAAATGTCAGTTAAGCCATGGGCATTTGATGTGTCATGACCCTGATGTGAAATGTCCTGATCGCAGGTAGAGCGGATGAAAATGTCTTTGCTCTGGTTGCTATCTGTGTGCATTTCAAATGTCATGTCCTTAATTTTATTTATTACTGTTATGTCAATTATTGTAATAATATGGAGTTTTGCATATGTTGTCGAGGAGCGACGCTGCCGAGAGCTAGTAATAACTAGCTGTCGACTGCGCCGACGTCGACAATTGGATTGAAGCCGCGGATGAATCACGGCGACGTCGATAATAGACGTCGAGGATTCAGCTGCGACGCCAATGACGTCACACCATCCGGCGACGTATAGCGTCATTGTTGATTGAACATGTATGTAGTCATACGGCAAGCTTCATCATATGGTGGTGTAATTCTATCTAGTGATAATTCTATCTAGTAATTGTTATGTTCTTTTTTTTTTATTGTAGCCCTTCATTCACCTTACTTCAAACAGGCCCTTAGAGCCTGAACAACAGATAAAGATGTGTTGTTATAAGACGCCCATAGAGGCGAAGTTGACCTATGGTGATGTTTACGGCCGCAAAGGCGCCAGATCACTTAGAAATTTCTATCAACTAAGAATATGAATATGAAATATAATTAATATAAACAGGATCCTTAAAGGAAATAAGTATTATGTTATAAAGTGTTAACAGAAATAAGTAAAGGGCCCGTATTAATATATAAAGAATTCGGAAGATAACCCAGCATATTCTCTTCGCATCGGTCCAGGGTTCAGCACACTTGGGTGGAATCGTATTGACATTGTTAAACAATTTGGCTAACCTACCAAGTTAGTCAAATTGTAAAACATATCAGTCACCACCCGTGTTGGGCTACCGTAGCCGCCGCGAAGAGTATAGCTTGGGTATATCAAGACTGTTATTTTGTGTGTGTGTGTGTGTGTGTGTGTGTGTGTGTGTGTGTGTGTGTGTGTGTGTGTGCGTGTAATAGTTAATTAGTGTCATTTCATGTTATTATGTTGTATATATATATGTAAGAAAAGAGTTATAAAATCTAACGTTGTTAGAGTTTCTGTGTAGTGGTACGTATAAGCAAAGCCCAAACCGGAGTCTCATTAAATAGGAAATCACCATCGGTACCGTCCTGACCGCCCTAGGGCGTAACACAGTTTGCCGTGTTATCAGTTTTGTCTATGGACTAGTCAGAAGATGCCTTAATATGAAACCAGTTTGCCGTGTTATCAGTTTTGTCTGTGGACTTATCAGAAGATGTCCTATATGAAACTAATTTGTCGTGTTATCAGTTTTGTCTATGGACTAATTAGGTGTTTTATATGAAACCAGTTTGCCGTTTTATTAGTTTTGTCTGTGGACTTTTCAGAAAATGTCTTATGTGAAACTAATTTGTCGTGTTATCAGTTTTGTCTATGGACTAATTAGGTGTTTTATATGAAACCAGTTTGCCGTGTTACCAGTTTTGTCTATAGACTAGTCAGAAGATGCCCTTAATGAAACCAGTTTGCCGTGTTATCAGTTCTGTCTGTGGACTTATCAGAAGATGTCCTATATGAAACTAATTTGTCTTGTTATCAGTTTTGTCTATGGACTAATTAGGTGTTTTATATGAAACCAGTTTGCCGTGTTACCAGTTTTGTCTATAGACTAGTCAGAAGATGCTTTATATGAAACCAGTTTGCCGTGTTTTTTATTTTGTCTATGGACTAGTCAGAAGATGTCTGATATGAAATCAGTTTGTCGCATTGTCAATAGGTTGTCTATGGACCAATCAGAAGATGTCTTGGATGAAACCAGTTTGTCGCGTTATCAACAGTTATGGATAGTTTTGTCTATGATCTAATCAGATGATGTCTCACATGAAACCAGTTTGCCTTTTTATCAATTTGTTATGTATAGATTTGTCTATGGACCAATCAGAAAATGCCTTATATAAAACCAGTTTATCTTTGGACTATTTGGGAGAGGTTTTATAGTCGTTGACCTTTAAATGTTTAGAAACACACTTCCAATGTCTTTTGTCGTACATGTTATTAAGCACTGGGAGAGACAAGCCTGAGCAAACGATGTTCACGCAGAAAGCGGCGTCTGACCAAGGTGTACACTATTTCCAACTAATACAGCAGTTTTCAAAACTCATCAACTAGTAGTAAAATGGACTTGCTCACAGATTAGGACAAATATGGGAGGGACGTAAGGTGTTCCAATATTGAGGATAAACGCGGTTATTCCTTTTAGGGAAATTTGGCCAAGTATTTTATAAAAATACAAGAACCATATGAGGGTGCACTGTAGAAATATTGAGATTTGCCATGTGTAAATAGTTTCTATAGGTAAATAGTGATGTCCCAATTAGCATACTGCTTAAATCTATATCGGACCCTTTAAGGTCCGATGTATATTTAAGCAAAATGTTAGTTAAATGTTAGTTAGGGTCCCATCCAGCATATGCTGCCGCGAGGTCTGACCACGATATCTGCTGTACACGTAAACATGATGAAAGTATCTCGTTAAATATATATCAGGCAAACTGCAAAAATATTGACCTTGACCGGACTGCCCTTATGAGAGGGTGGACGGGGCGGGGATACGGGGATAAGGGGGCGGGGGACAGGGGTAAAGGGGGCGGGGGACGGGGAAAGAGTGAGCCGGGGTTATACCAAAATTTGTTGTATTTTACTAATTTTACTCTATTTTTATGTACTTCAATGAAATAACTCGGTATCAGAAGTATTTATACTGAAAGGAAAAAGAAACGCAGGGTAGAGTTTTTTCCTTCTTATTTTAACCATTTTTTACGGTGTTTACTATAGCCATACACTTTTACAGATTGTCCTGTGAATGTGAACCGCGGGTATACGAGTCTTTGGTCGATGTGCTATCTACCCAGTGTGTGAAATCATTCAACCGTGCACTACACAGTGCATTGCACGGACAATACGGAAAGACAAAATTTCGTGCAAAACAAGCATGTTTAAACCTTCAGCACAAGATTTCCTCAAACCATTTGGAACACTTCAACGATACACAACGCTCTTCGATTCTTTTACCGATTTTTCTTTTCATTTTTACGCTACTTTGAACTTTTTTTCAATCATGGTACGATTGACTGATGTTTAGAGGGGTAGGGCAATTGCGTTGCTGATGCAGGGTCAGAGGCAACAGCAAGTTGCCAATCATTTTGGGGTTAACGTCTCAACAATTGAACGTCTTGTTAGACGTTTAAGGGAGACAGGGCATTTAGCAGACCGACCGCGGTCTGGGCGTCCACGCGTGACGTCGCGACGTCAAGACAGGACAATCCGTCTGGCACATTTGCGGAATCGTCATCTCACTGCTACCGAAACTGCCCTTAATACAGTAGGTACGCATAATCGACAAATTTCTCCGAAGACTGTTGGAAGTCGATTGCGTGAGATTGGTCTTCGAGCTCGTCGTCCATACGTTGGTCTGCCTCTGACCCAGGCACGTAGGTTGCGTCGTATGGCGTGGTTGACGGCGCATGCGCCCAGGCTATTTCCGATGAGGCAGTGGAGACGAGTTCTTTTTACGGACGAGTCTAGGTTCACTCTCTATCGCGCAGATGGTCGACGTCGTGTGTACCGACGTCGCGGAGAAGTCTTTGCCGACGCCTGTGTTGTCGAACGGGATCGGTTTGGGGGTGGCTCCGTTATGGTCTGGGGAGGCATTGCTCACGGGATAAAATCACAGTTGATTATTGTTTCGGGCAATATGACCGCAGTAAGGTATAGGGATGAGATCTTGCGTCCTGTCGCAGTCCCGCTTGTGCAACAACGTAATCTGATTCTGCAGCAGGACAATGCCCGACCACATGTTGCCCGAGTTTGTCAGGATTTCCTGGCAAACAATAACATCGCACCACTAGCATGGCCACCGTACAGTCCAGATTTGACCCCAATAGAGCACATGTGGGATGAGCTGGATAGAAGGGTTAGGAAGCGCCGAAATCCCCCCCGCAACTCTCGCACAACTAAGGAATGCGTTGATCGATGAATGGAATAACATCCTGATGCGAACTGTCAATGCTTTGGTTAACTCTATCCAAAGGAGAATTAGGGCAGCAACGGCAGCAAGAGGGGGGCACACCCGATATTGATTTTCAGTTTGATTTTGATTTCAAGATTTGGGGGATAGCTACCAATGAACTTCAATAACTCGAGACTTGTTGATCACAAACCAATGAAATTTGGAACTTTTGTTCCATACATGTACCGTTTTGTAATCATAGTAAAATATTTAACAAACTTTTTCAAACTTGAATGAAATTTAGGATAAAATTTACCCCGCGTTTCTTTTTCCTTTCAGTATAATACACGTATTGAAGTAAATTCAGGTGTATTTACAATGAATCCGGCGTTGATTTCACTTCACCGACAAGGAGTATCCCGCCAATCGTGATTTAAGTTGACTTCGTTTACGTCCGATTTCGGTTTATCTCTAGTTGATTACTTCCCTTTGATTCCGAAAGTTCACAAAATAGCCGTTGTTTCGGTGGCAATCCACACTTTTAGAAATAACTATCTGTCTGCCGTAGACAATCAAGGACTTTTACGCTGTTCAAAAAAAAAAAGAAAAAAAAAAGAAACTTCAAGATCCAACATCAGTTTTCTGATAGGTGTTCCAAACACGGAATATACACGTTGCCCGGTGGGGTAGTCCGTAATTGGTGCATCGTACATCGGTCCGTGATAGCAATCAAAGTGTCTGTGAAAAGTCTTTGGTCCGTGAATGGTCAGTTATGGTCCGAAAATTGGTCCGTAAATGGTCCGTAGCAGCAATAACATGGTCAGTTAATTGAAAACTACAAAATAACTAAATAATAAATCATAATTTTAATTGATTGTCTCTTATGACCTGTAATCTAAACACTTGACTCTTTTTTTTTTTTTTTTTTTTTGATAATTTGACTGAATGTGTGATATTTTGTTACCTTGGATGACACCGTTTTTGGCATTTTGAACATGTGAACATAAAGCCAGAATTTGGCATACGGCAGATACAAAACAGTGGAATTCCAGTCACTTTAAGCAAAGTGAATGTGAACTCAGGAACTGATGCAGTCAGATCCACATCTAACCCCCAACACCAAAGGTAAAGACAGAAAAATACAATTAAGCAGCCACAAAATGAAGAGATGGCAAGCAGAGCTGGCAACTTTTTTCCCAAAATGGTGGCAACTCTGTTATCCAAACTTGTAAACTGAATTATCTTAAACGTACATAATTGTTAAAAGTAAAACACTAGAAAGTGAAACACTACATAACAACATTTAACAAAACATACCACAATGAAAGTACCGCCTTGGAACGGTCAGTAATGAATTACTCGGGGCGCACGTGTGTATGTGTGTGTGTGTGTGCGTGTGTATGTGTGTGTGTGTAGGGGGGCGGGGAGCTTAAGCTAGCTTTACAGGATCCCAATCCTCGCTCTCAACTTCCATAGTGGTAAAAATGTAAAAAATATATATTTGTTCGGTCCGTTTGGAGGTCTTCTAACTCATCCATTAATCATTACGAGCAATAAACAAATCACAGATAAAGTCTATAATGAAGCATAACTGATAATTTTCTTGGTGGGAAGACTGTTATGTTTTGATTCTCAAGTCCTTTGATAAGATGATCTCTCATTTTAGAGATATGTTATGCTACCTGGATCAATTCCACTGAGGATGCTGACCATATTTGCAATGGTGTAAAACCACAGTCATTTGTATTCGTTTGTACAGAGCATTTAAAGTGTCTAACGAAGATTTTTGGCATAAGGCTAAACATCATGTTTGCAATTGCCATTTCAGCGGCACTTGAAATGTAAGTACCGCCTGCACTATCATATAAGTTGACAACATCATCGTCGCAATTGAATTTCGAGAAACAAATCCAGTGCAGACCTACATCATTAGGATGGGTATCAAAAATCTGTACAATTGGATTACTTCAACGTATATGTAGGTATCTATGACAATGTAAAGTCACGTTATCCATACGGTCACGTTATTCCGATTTTGATATTACTCCTAGTTTTTCATATATCATAAGTGGCGTTCGTAATTTAAATAACGGCCCGTGCTTTGTCAAGTTCGTGAATAATAGGTCCGTGGTTTGTCAAGTCCGTGAATTGTAGGTCCGTGGTTTGTCAAGATTGTATGCAGTCCGTGTATTGTCAATAGGTCCGTATAAGTCCATGAGTCCGTGTCCGTAAGTGGTCCGTGTTTTGTCAATCACCACACACGTTCGACATTTAACTCTCAGTTTTTGAGAAAACCACGAAAAAGATGATTGTTCTCACGGACCCCCAAGTGTGGGACCATGCTTATCAAAAAATATTAAAAGAAGATGCAGATTTACATGGTATTCTTGAGTTTTGATTTCAGTAATTAATACGACTTTTTGTGCCAATGTGGATTAGTTAAGGTCCGGACCTAGGCCCACCACATTTTTTTTTCTTAACCAGTTTAGGACCGGATCAAGGCCCACCACCTTGTGACACCTGTTTTCCATAAGACTCATATGCAGGCCCTTACGCAGACTTTTGAAATGGAGGGTGCAAATCTTTAGCTATTCTGTAAAGGGGGTGCAAATGTTAAGGAAATAAGATTTTGGGACAAAAATTAAGGGTGTAGTGTGGGGAAAAGGGGGAGGGAAGTGAGGGAAAAGGGGGAGGGAAGTGGAGGTAAGGGGGAGGGAAGTGGGGAATGCCTACCCCCCTGTCCACCCTCTCCCTTATGGATCGTCTTCGCTATTTGATTAGTTATAAACTTTGATTGCCCATTATCTCTGCGGGTCTCAAATGAGCCGCGTTATGCACAAAAAAAGGTGAATCGTCATCTGAAATGCCGTTTTATATTCTCTAAAATGCAATCATAATAATATAATAGAATGTCGTCTGCTACTAAAGGAAAGGTGAACAGCTTACTCATTTTTTTTTCTCATAAAAATATAAGTGAGTTTATAATGCTTGATGTGTACTTCAATATTTAATCTACGGCAAATTCAGAAGAAATTTCTGCAGACGACATTTTTAAATAGTTTTCTTATTTTACCCAGAAAAGTAGATAATATGCATGAAATGCCAAAGCCTCTTTTGTCGGAAAAATAGAAAAAAAAATCAGAAGGCCTACTGCTGATTTTTTCCCAGCTTGTTAAGCTTAAGTTAACAGTAGAATGCGGCCTCATTATACAATATTTTTTGTTTGTTTGTTTGTTTGTTTGTTTTTAGAAATAAAAATTATCGATGCTTGTTTTCAAATCCTGTATGATTGTGCCATTGTATTCTGTCTATGTACTTAAATGTAAATGTTTCGACACATTGAAATAAAATATTGTTTAAACCAAATAAAAATTATACTAATAACACACACACGCAAGCACACATACACACACACACACACACACACACACACACACACACACACACACACACACACACACAATGTCTTATTATATTCAACATGCCGTTTTTATTAAAAATATAAAATTAAAAAAAATGCGCTTGTGCTGTGTGGACTGGGCATATGCCCACCCGGCCTGGACATTCGCAGATCGCATGTGCCTTAATACACGTTTTGTTGTGACTTGACATTTATAATATTCTCATAACAAGGAAGTTCTATTAATTGTGCTTTACGGAAGGCGGGCTTACTTTTACATATACTTATATGCGAATCCATGCAAATATATAACCATATTTGCCTGAATAATTCGGACAACCAGGCCTTAGCAAATATTGAAGACCCATATCGGACGCTACTGAACGCAACATCTGAATAGGATCTAAACGTTTTACTCCTCAATCAGTGGTTTTCAGAAACATCAACAGACAGTAGAATGGGGTTGTTCAAATTTTAGGACAAGTAGTTAGCAAACATGGTCTGTATAAATCTTTGTTGCCCAGCTAGGGTGTATAAAATACTGCGGCTGCTCTAGGTTTTGCATCAATATTAGGGCACATTTTCCTTCGTCGAAACCCATATCATTGATCATTGTTATCAGTTATTGTCTTTACAACGCCCTATATACTCGAACTTATCTAATAGTTTTTTTAAGGTATAAACACGAATACTTTTAGAGCCGACGTGACACCATAAATAATATCAAGAAAATACATTAGATATAAAACTATGGAACGCCATAGCTTTCTTATGTTGTAAAAGGCTAGTTTATTATGTTAAAAGATGGGTTACCTTGTCTGTGAAGCGTGTAAACTTGTCTATACGATATGCTATTATGTTAAATGCGTGTTTTGTTTTGTCCACACAATGTCTTATTATGTTAAAAAGTCATGTTGTCATGATTAACGCTCGTGTTGTTATGTCCACACAATGTCTTATTATGTTAAACGGCTATGGTGTTATGTTAAACTCGCGTGTTGTTTTGTCCACACGGAGTCTTATTATGTTAAAAGGCTATGTTATTATGTTAAAAAATTGGTTTATCTTGTCAACGAAGCATGTAAACTTGTCTGAACAACATGTTACTATGTTAAATGCATATGTTGTTTTGTCCAAACAGTGTCTGATTGCTGGCTGGTACAGTTGGCCTGGTTCGCTATCTACTTTCCACTAGCTAAATATCTGAAGTTTTTTTTCATAAGTTTGTTAGTTATAAATATTCACCTTCTCCACAACAAAACATTCTACTTATATCGTTGAAAGAAAGAAAGAAAGAAATAAAAGAAAAGCTGATTGGTAGTGATAAATGTGATAGAGATGTGCAATTTAAATAGTTAATTTTATATTGATTTGCACTGTCAAATGCCATCATGTATGATGATGATGTCTTGTATCCTCATGGGCTTAAAAGCCTTTTGGATTTATGAAATAAACCATATTCTATTCCATTATATTCTTATTATGTTCAAATGTTATGTTATTATGTTAAATGCACGTGCTGTTTTGTCCACACAGTGTCCCGTTATGTTAAAATGCTATGCTTATTATGTTTAAAAATGGGTTATCTTGTCTACAAAGCATGTGAATTTGTCTATAAACCGTGTTATTATGTCACACAAGCGTGTTGTTTTGTTTACACCCAGTCTTCTTCTGTTAAAAGGCTATGCTATTATGTTAAAAAGCTTTGGTCTATACATTATGCTATTATGTTAAACATTTGTGTTGTTTTGTCCAGACAGTGTCTTTTTATGTTAAAAGCCTATTTTATTATGTTAAGAAATCTGGTTATCTTGTTTATAAAGCATGTGAACTTGTCTGTAAACGTGTTATTATGTTAAACGCATGGTTTGTTATGGCCACACACTTCTTATTCTGTTGAAAGGCTACGCTATTGTTAAAATTTGGGTTATCATGTCTATGAAGCATTTGAACAAAGTGTTATTATGTTAAACGGGTGTGCTGTTTTGTCCGCACAGTATCTTATTATGTTAAAAGGCTATGTTGTTATGTGAAAAAGTTGGGTTATCTTGTCTACGAAACATGTGAACTTGTCTAAACAAACTGTTATTTTGTTTAACGCTCGTGTTGTTTTGTCCACCCAGTGTCTTATGTTAAAAGACTATGTTACTATGTTGAACACGTATGTTGTTTTCTCCACGCAGTGTCCTATTATGTTAAAAGACTATGTTATTAAGCTAAAACGTTGGGTTATCTTGTCTAAGAAGCATGTGAACTTGTCTATACAACTTGTTATTATGCAAATGGGTGTGTTGTTTTGTGTACATAATGTCCTATTATGTCAAAAGACTATACTATTATATTAAAAAGTTGAGGTTTATCTTGTCTATGAAGTATGTGAACTTGTCTATTTAAACGCGCGTCTTGTTTTGTCCACACAGTGTCTTATTATGGTAAAAGACTATGTTATTAGGTTAAAACGCGGTGTTATCTTGGTGAATCCATATGTTGTCTTGTTCAACTGCGTGGTGTTGTTCCCGAAAAGTTAAGCATGAGACATTGTGTGGACGAAACGACACGTGGGTTTGACATAATAACATATCGTGTAGATAAGTTACTCTTAGACAAGATGACCCAAACTTTAACATAATGACATACACTTTTGACATAATAAACATCGTGTAGACAAGTCAACGCCATATGTTGACAAAATAACATGCCTGTGTAAGATACTAACACACTACATAGACAAGTTCACATGCTTTTTAGACATGATAACTCCACGTTGTGACAAAATAAAATGGTTCTTTAACATAATAAGACAGTGTGTGGGCATGTCAACACTGTATAGTGACAAAACAACACGCATCTTTAAGATGATAACATAATACATTGACAAGTTCACACAATTCTCAGACAAGACAAGAAGAAATATAACAACATAAGACAGCTTTGGCGTTCCATACAAAACAAATCAGTTTATGTCATTCTGTACATAAGACAGGGTAAGACTTTTCGGTATAGGAAGCACAAGGGCTAGTTCTGAGAAAGTTTGAACCAGAAACACGTGCAGGATAAGTTGCTAATCCAATACCCTACCCATTTTCCCCGGTAAATCATGGCAGGTTGAAGTCCCAGTAGGGGGTACGCAGAATTTTGTCTGCTACATAGGCTTGGCCCAAGCATCTAGTGTTTAATCAAAAAAAAAATATCAGGTGTATCAGCCATACCCCCAAAAAATATCTGCAGATTTTAGCATACCCAAATTATTCCCCCCCTGCTTTCTTTTTTTTATAAAATAGTGGTTTTCATTTTTTTCTGTATAGTGATGGTATTAGTAATACAAATATTTTAAACAGTTTCAAACAGTCGCTTCGTTTTTACTTTAATGACATCAGTTCAACAAAAGGTTCTAACCCCAATGCCTACAATACCATCCTCTCCCCACCCCCCCACCCACTCCCACCCCCCCCCCCCCCCCGCCCCACCCCCACGAAAAAAACAAACGAGATTTTTATACATCCAAAATATATAGTCAGTTTTGAAAGTGACCAAAAAAAAAGTACCTGCAATACCCACTCCCCCCCCCCCCCCAACAAAATAGCGACTTCTCCCCCTCCCCCCCCCCCCAAAAAAAAAAAAAATAAATAAATAAATAGAAAAATTCTAAATTCTAAACCCCTAAAAATAGCCCTAGCTTATGTAGCAGGCAAAATTCAGAGTACCACCCCCTGGGGTTGGTTTCATTCAAATTATTTCAGGAAACTGAAAACTGAGATGAATTGCCGCACATATTATGAACACACACACACACACAGAGAGAGAGAGAGAGAGAGAGAGAGAGAGAGAGAGAGAGAGAGAGTTCTGTAAAATTTGTGTGCCAATTCTTCGTTTCAAAAATGCAAAATCGTCACAACGCTCAACAGAGACATGTAACAAGACTACTTTAAAACTGGCGCATCGATATAAACAATAATCGCTGCAGTCGTAAAGACAGAGTGACAAAAATCTATAAAATACACTAATGGGTGAATATTTAACTACGGGACTTTTTGACATATATTACTTGCTAAAATCAACTTATTTGTTTCCAACATTTTTATGTAAAATATGAAAATATGACACTTAAAGTACAAACCGTTTCGGGGTAGTCCTTGACCTAAGCTTTGACTTTCTTCATTCAAGCTGTATTTATTCTGAATAAGCATAAAATGCTAATGCGCAGAAATTCTAATACTTACTAAATATCGACTGAAATGTTTCTCACTTCAGGTTTTAATATATAAAGTGCATGGACTGTATGGACAGTTATAAAAAATAGTGAAATTTAGACAAAATTTCTCTGTGACTATCAAAAGGGGTGTTTTGTAAAGTCACACTTGCTGTGGTCAACATGGCATTATGTATGCGTCTGTTTTGTCATGAAAGGAAACCTAGGAGAAAATATTTCTGTTTGAAATAATTCATTTTTATTTTCATTTGTAATGGAACGGACAGTCCGTAACGGTATATGACAACCATAACGGTAAAAGTATAGTAACTTTAAGATGGCATACTGGCCTGTTAAACGTATATGTCTCAGACCCTTCTACTCTATTTCAGTGGATAAGGGCTTCAGGACATATTTTTCGCTTGCAACAAAACTATTGATCCACAAACATAATCATTTGTAACTGATGAACACACTTACAAACGGGTTTGATGCGGAAAAGACTGATAATAAACCTGTTGATCAAACAAAACTTTGGCATATTATGCCAACTGACTGCCATCCAATCCACAGAAAACTATCACTTCAACAAGGAATTACAACAAAATGCATATTCAAGAACATAAACATGAAAATGTCTGCACCGTTACACTCTAGAATAACGGTGTGGACAAAAAAGTCACGGTATTGACAGTAACGATATGGACATTTCAGTATTCGTTATGAAAATTACACCTATGTCCCAACGGAGAGAGGTGTCCATAGTAAGAAAAACTCAGTTTATATCATCCCCGTTTAAGGTCAAAATGGTTTCATATGAAAAAGATTTACATTCACGTGAAAAATAGAATGAACAGTTTGGACGCATAATAAATGTGACATAAATGCATTTTATTTATTTCATTCCATAGTCATTGTTCCTAATATTGTTATGTTCTTCGGTTGCTTTTCCACCTGTAAACTGAATAATGCAGTAATAGAAGTGGTGTCGATGTTCAACCGTGTCCAATGCAAATGAGGGGGCTTCATGACAAGATCAAGATGAAGTTGTAGCGGTATGGACATAACATCTAGGGACAGACCTTTAACATGAATTTTATAAGCAGTCAGAAATTAATTGTTTTCGAATATACTCTTACAATAAACAAAAGATAATATCATTTTATTACCTTTTCAAATGAATCTTTCTTATGAAGGAGTTCATGAATAAAAATGAAACGGAGTTTGTACTTTTGAAATCCGGACATTTTACCGTTACATTGAATGTATAGGACACACTTTCTCGACACCTCGAATTTTCAAGTATCTTACTGTACAACATTACTGAAAATTTTAGTACAATGAGAAAATGATTGCATTTATTACACAGCATGGAATTCAGAGGTTTTTTAATGAACACAACAGAAGTAAGACTCCCAGACACAAAAAGTCCTGTAGTTAAATATTCACCCTAATACGAAATTCGGTTTAAGTATACATGTGCAAGAGTTACAGCTCTAAACAAATAAAGCAAGCTCTCTTTTGTACTTTGCTATTCAATTTGTAATATTACTTGTATCACCGAGCGTGGGACGCCAATCTAAATAATGACTGATACGAATTATTACTGTACACGCGTCTGAGTTTCTTTTCCTTTGACAGCTTCTATCTATTATGTATGACACCTCTTAAAACTTACATGACAGACGTTTTACAACAGATCTTTTTCTGTTTTATCCGAAAGAGATATTTCATTCGAATCATTTTCATACTCATATAGAATAGAGTTTTGTGAAATATAAAGTCCTGTTTCTGAAGAAGAAAAAAAACAGAAAGTTATAAAGAAAACAAAACTGTCATGCACAATAATGTTATAGTCTGCTATAAATTCGCATTCAGCATGCTAACGTTTAAAGGTTGATACCAGAACAAATTTTGATATAACATTACTTTTTAATGTCTAAAAATACTATTTCCAAATGCAATTAAGCTGTCCCTAGTTTGCTATAAAATGCCTCTGAGGATTGGAATAAAGTATCATAGGGGAAAGTACTGTATATTTTCTAAGTACGTAGTTTTTTTAACTAGGCCACGTAGCCAGTTTAGGTCAAGGGAGGTAAAATGTCATTAATTAAATAGTGATTGTAATCAAATTACTTTACACGTTTTTGGTATATTTGTATTTTTATGTATTTTTATGATGAGTATGTAAATTTCTTTCACAATGAGTGTGCAGATTCTTCAGAACCTCATTTAGAGCATAAGTTATTTTTTTAGTGAAACTTGGAGTATCAGAACACCTATTCTAATTGATTTTACAGACAATATAAAAATCAAAACAACAGCCTGGGAAAATCAGTTTGAAACAAAAGCGAAGCTCCTGTGATTTTCGTTACATCTAAAATAGCTCCGGTATTAACCTTTAAGTAAATACCCTTCACTATTTCGGGCCATAACCAATGCACATTATACAAATGGCTAGCCCATGGCACGCTGGGTATAAGGGTTATTAGCTGGCTACCACTCACATTGTAATAAATTTCAGTTTCACTGCCAGTTTTTTCAATTCGAATTATTTTAACCTTGAAAGCGCTACGCACCATTGCAGCAGGTGACAGCCTGTTTATTTTTTTATTCTTATTATTATTTTTTTTTTTTTTTTTCACAGAAAAAAAAAACATGGCATTCCATACGATTCGTATGAATTGTCAAGCATTTTTTCTCTAACAAACAAATGTATCGTCTGCTGTATTAGTGGATAGCGCTTTATTGCTTAACATGTATCGATCTATGTTTAATGTGACGTGCGCGGGTACATACTGATTCCTCATTCCTCCAGTTCGGTCAGGGTTTTTTTTTTTTTTTTTTTTTTTTTTTTGTTGAGGTTTTACGGCCCAGTCAACCCAATGGGGTCATGTCGAGCACGGTCAGTTTACCTAACCACACATTTACTGGGCAGGCTTAGTCCTCTAAGCGGTTCTTTGTACACGATCAGAGAAAGATTATAACCTCACCATTCCTAAAGCAAATCTTATGTACTTTATTTTTTATAAACTATTGCTATGAGTGTGACATAAGTTTTATAAAGGTACTAACTATTGAAAAAAAGCAAACATTTCAATGTTGACTAATTCATCAAATGATAACAACATCTTAAATATTGCGTACTTACCTTAACCACTCTGGATAAATTCAGCAGACAAGAATTCATGGTGATGATGATGTGAGATATATATATATATATATATATATATATATATATATATATATATATATATATATATATATATATATATATATATATATATATATATATATATATATATATATATATGTGTGTGTGTGTGTGTGTGTGTGTGTGTGTGTGTGTGTGTGTGTTGAGAGTTAATCATTTACAGTGCAAATGATTTGTTTACCTGAGGCCTTTCGGCTTTCGCCTTCTTCTATTTTAAAAAATGATTAACTCTCAACATATAGTTTAACGCCTATCATTTCAGCATCCTTTCTGGATCCAGTGCTACCAAAAAGATTTTTTGTTAGATGTTATGCTCCTTTTCCCAACTATATATATGTATATATATATATATATATATATATATATATATATATATATATATATATATATATATATATATATATATATATATATATATATATGTCCAATCTGTTTTATGAGAGAACTGTCAGTATTGGAATGAATCTGAATCTGATTTCATTTTTGGCTGGGCCCCTGTCATAAGCAAACCAAACCAAATCTGGTGTTTATTTTGCTCTAATATGGGCATTAAAGATTTTTGGGCGGGCCTATCCATTTTTCCCAAGGGCCCGTTAAATTTTCTAATAGCCCATCAAAAGTTTGATAAATCAACAGAAATGAAAAGGACATGGGCCACTAGCCCATTTTAAGGGTCCATTCTAATTTTGAGCAAGAAATATCCCTGTATATATATATATATATATATATATATATATATATATATATATATTTACAAACAAACTGTAGTCTGCTGCAATTGTGACTAGCGCTTTAATGTTAAAGCCGGTGGTATTATGATCCCACTTTAAAACGGCACATAACGTCGTAACAATGTCGTTTCGACGTCCCCACATTAGTGATGAACTCAGATTTTGCAGCTGGTTCTTACTGCATGCAGTGGTGTTGTTCTTTATGTTGAGAGATTATTACGCGGGAACTATGTAGTTCCAAATTTTATTGATATAATTTTGTTCCATCGAGCTAGATCCATCGATAAAAAAATTAGTAAACATAAGTAGGTCTAGAAGAATTTTATCATCAATAATTTTGTGAAAAATCAGGTAGTGCTATTCCGTTTAGATACGATTTAACTTTGTTCTCGGAAAGATTTTTTCTGTAAAAATCTAAAGGCTTGAACAAAAATTTGCGTTTCAGCATTTGTTAAAATTTGAACAAGTCAGAAACGTTTGAAAAATAACAAGTACATGATTAAATTCTAACATGAAACTTATTAGTTTTGACACGCTTCTCCTTGTGTTCAAATTTGAACAAAACCAGAAACATGTCCTTCCAGATGTTATTTCGGTTGGTCTTTTTTTAGTGGTTTATTGACCAATTTAATCTGTATTTTCTGTTTGAATATAGTTTTAGGACACAGTGACAAAGGTAGTAAAGATTCAGTGGAACAAGCGCTTTGTCGATGGAATTAGCTGCAGATATGTCCTAAAAAAAACTTTCTGGACACATATGATTAGCTCGGGCAGAAATTTCGTCATTATTTGCCTGCACAATTTTCTGTGACAATATCTTTCAACTTATCTATTATGCTTCGTGTTCGTTTTTAAATAGAGAAATTTCTGTTCCGTGATCAATAGTTGTGGTATTTTAAGCTCTTTATTTATTATTAAACGCTTTATTTGATCGTTTTATCGAATTTAATGAAAATATATCGTGTAAACATGTTAAAATTGAATTTTAGCCGAAAATTATAATAACACCGGATAAAATGGTATTGTTTTGCTTTTGGTGTATGTCCAAAAATAGTGAAAGAATGCAATTTGCTCATTCTGAAGGCTAATTATGGTACATATATTGATCTACGTCTTAATGCATAATGCGCATACTTTTATTTATGCATAAGCAATAGTGATGCCAAGAAGGTAGCAACTTTCAGAATCCAAGAGAGAAAAGTTGGTAACAAGTCTTCTGACATTCGAACTGAACGATCTCGTGTCAGTTCGTGTTAAGATGAAAGTTTCTTCTGCGAATGGATACCTACGAGCGCTGGCTGAATTTCTTTAACAAACACTGTTCCTCGAGTAGAAACAATCCTAGCAGTTGCAAAGTTAGTGTTTTTTCAACATCGGAATAAACACATACTGAAATTAAAACTGAAACAATTAATATAAAGTTTATTACAATTTACTTAGTTCCGTTTTCAAAAACTGAATCGAAAATTCCACAGTGTCAGAATTCCTTTCTTAATGTCAAGGTAACGTCAGATAAAATGGTAATCTCGTGTGACTCTTTCAGGTTTTTTTTCCAAGACAACTTTGCTTTCAGTGAATATGTTCTTTGACAGCAGGGTCTTAGAAAGTAATCAACACATTGAATGAATGAAAACTGCTTAGTTGGCCAGGAAAGCTAGCTTCTATGACCAAAATCATTGGGTAAAATGAATTCTTCGTAGGTCGCAGCTGATGCATCTGTTAAGATACTCGATGTGTCTTGTCAACACCTGAGCAGCGTGCACAAGCACAAGGCAAAGCATACACGAATCAAATGCGAAAATGCAAACGATCGTTAGCCTGGTTTCTTTTAGTATGTTGATTCTATTTAGTCAAATGCCACAATCATGATAGTCCAACAAAAAAGTATCGGTGTGTTAAGCAGGCTTCTCAGTCATCTATAGATTTTTATCCCGCTCTGTCAAACAGAAATATTCTCGACTGTTGTTACAAAATAGTGAATTGAAAATGCTGAAGAAAGCCCACAAGCAAAAACGACAGTCGTCCCAATAAAACACTCAGCCATGTGAGATTAAGTTCTCTTTTAAGTATAAAGTTGGCCCGTTATCTAGAACATATGATACGGTTGTAACGAACACACAAAGTGCGCCTGAGGCAAAATGAAGAAAATAAAACAAAAATTATTCGAAAGGGCCAACTTTATACTTATTTGAAGATAGAGCCCTAACTTCATGAGTTTTTTTTTTTTTTTTTTTTTTTTTTCTTAAGGAAAGAGATGTCTCTATTAGTGAGTTTCCTATAGGCAAGCTTAATAGTATACGATATCCATCTAGAAACCGAAGCTTTAGAAATATCTTGATTGCCTTTTATAGGTAGAAATAATCTTGTTCTATTCTGACGGTAGGAGCTAGTCATTTTTAGGTAAAATTTTAAAGCTCTTATGGGGCATAAAAGTCTGTCCAATTGATCCCTTTTGCATATTCGGGCTAAGTTAGGGATAACTTTAGGATCTGGGCTGAAAGATGGAAGCTGATTTTCCGCTAAGAAACCAGTTTGAACTATCATTGAAACTGATCCGTCAGATTGGTTGAATTTTAAATGATTTACATCCATTGCCAAGGCATGAATTTCGCTACATCTTTTAGCAGTGGCAAGAGCTAATAGAAAGGCTGTCTTGATCGTAACGTAGAGTTTAGAAGCCTTATGAAGAGGTTCAAATGGGGCTTTCTGTAAGCAAGTTAAGACCCAAGATAAATCCCCTTTATGGGTAAGAGATCTTTGTACTGGGCTTGCAGTTCGAAAGACCTGATTAATTCTGACTCTGACAAGACTGGATTAGATCCGATTCTGTTACCAGTTTTAAATTTAAGAGTATTAGAGATCATAGCGCTATATCCTTTGATGGTTCTTATTTGATACTTTTTCTCAGAGAAAAGGTAGATGAGGAAATCGGCTATCACTGTAAGAGGGGCCGAGACCGGATCAATCTTCCTACTATGACATCAATTAGAGAATACGATCCATTTTGCGTCATAGACTTTTTGAGTAGATTTTCGTCTTGATTTTGAGACAAAGTTTGCAACGTCTTTCGAAATTTTTTTATCTCTGATTGATTGTTTGATAACTCCCAAGCGTGAAGGTCGAGTAATGGGAGGTTTTGGTGTAGAAATCTTCCTTTTGACTGTGTCAGACGTTTTGGAAATAGTGGAAGACGAATAGGGGCTGACACTAGAAGTTGAAGTAACTCTAACCACGGCCGTTGGGGCCAGAAAGGAGCAATGAGAACTATTCTGCGCTGAGATTGGCGTATCTTGGCTAGAACAGAAGATATCAGAATTGTAGGAGGAAACGCATATGCGTGAAGTGAATTCCAGTTCATTAAAAGAGCGTCTATTGCTAGCGCATGACTGTCTGGAACTGGGGATACATACAAATTAAATCGTGTCGCAAACAAGTCCACATTTGGATAATTGAGCATTTGGAATATGGAGTTCGCTGTCGTTCTCCATTCTGCCCATTCTGTATTGATAGGTTTGTCCAATCTGGATAGGCGGTCTGCCAAAATATTGAATTTGCCTGGAATATGACGGTCTCTGACCACGATATCTTGTTTCAGATACCAATTTAGAATCTTCCAGACCTCTATGCATAGGTTGGGAGAGTGAGTTCCGCCTTGTCTGTTGATATAAGAGACCACTATTGTCCGTAGATATCATGACACAAGAATGGTGAATAAATGTTATGGCTTTTTCTAGTGCGAAGCAAATGGGCATCATTTCTAGCATATTGATATGGAGCTGGGATTGGTCTTCCGTCCAGCGACCATGAAAGGATAGCCTCATCGGCTCATGAGCTCCTCATCCATAATGACTGGCGTCCGTAAAGAGGAATGCATTGGGTTCCGGTGGATGGATAAGAACTCCTGTTACGAAACGATTAGTGCCCAACCACCATTTCAAATGAAATCGAATCATGCTGTTGATCGTGATCTGATTGTCAAGGGGCAAAATTTGAAGTCTCCAGACAGACAATAGGCACATTTGCAGGGGTCGTAAGTGAAGTCTGCCTGGGAGAATAAGATCTGCTGTAGCACTGAGTTTGCCCAAAGAGAAAGGAAACTTCGTGCCGATACTTGATTGAATGACATAATTATTTTGATAGTCGATATTAGGGTTCGGACTCGTTCCGCTGGAACCCTGACTAAATTTTGCTGTGTCAGAAATTCCATGCCTATGAATGTGAAATTCTGAGCAGGTATTAATTCGGACTTTTTTAGGTTTGGAATAAAACCTAGACTCTGAATTAGTTGAAGGCAATATTTTGTCTGATACAGTAATCGACTGCGAATCAGATTTTTTTATTAGCCAATCGTCTAGGTACGGAAAAACCGAGATGATGCGCTGATATAACGTCCATCAGTTTGGTGAAAATCCACGGATTTAGGGACATTCCAAAAGGTAAGGCCGTGAACTGAAATATCTGATCTTCGTGGACGAATCGAAGATACTTTCTGGATTGAGGATGTATCGGAACGTGAAGGTAAGCATCTGTCAAGTCTATGGAGACAGCCCAGTCATTGTTCATAATGGACTGTCTTACTGACTTGACTGTCGCCATTTTGAATGACTGCTTCCTTATGTATCGGTTCAGCAAAGAAAAGTCTATGACTGGACGTAACTTTCCGTTCTTTTTTGGTACAAGGAATATCCGGGAATAAAAACCGGGAGTTCCCGGATTTTGTACCCTTTCCACTGCCCGTTTCTAGAGAAGGATATCGATCTCTTCTCGAAGTAACGGTGAGGAAGATTGACTCGGTTTTATTGGAACTGACGATAAGGGAGGAATCAACGTGAATGGTATCCTGAAACCTTTTCGAACAATAGAGAGGGCCCATTTGTTGTCTGTTAATTTTTCCCATGGTTCCACAAAGTGGGCCAATCTTCCTCCCACTGGAATGTCCGGACTCGGTAAGACTGGCAGTGGAAAGGGTTGGCTTTCATAACTTTGTGGAGGAAGAGGCCATTTTAGAGGAGGGGAACTGTTTGGAGTTACTGATCCTCTTCAAAAAATCCTTTCTATTACTTGACGTAATGGATTGTGTTTGTGTTTTAGGCCTGTATGGTTGTGTTTGTTTAGTTCTAGACGGTCTAGTAGAGACTTTGGGAATTTCAAAATGCCTTGGCGTAGCGACAGGCTTTTGTTGATTGACGTTTGTATTTGCTGAAGTGGAGGCTAAAAATCTCTGTTGCTGAGCCTCGTAGATACCCTTCGCAACTTCCTTGATCTTGCCGTCAAATAGAGTTTTGGAATTTATCGGTGCGTTCCTTAACTCATAGCTAGAATTTTCTAGAAGTAACTTTGAGTTGTCTAGTGCTGCGTCTCGTCTTGCCTGGAATATTTCTTTTGTTAATATTGTGGACATAGCTGTAACGTGTTTGATCGATTTCGCTATGGCCTCAAGAAGTCTTGAAAGGGCCGCAACCGACATCGATTCTTGCTGGAGGCATAATATGCTGCAGATGAAAACTCTGCATGGGAATTGACAGCTATGAGTTTGCGGTCTTTCCTTTCCCATGCTTCCAAGTTTTTTATTGGTATAGCAGATCTTCCTTTGTTAGACAAGTCTAACAAGGATGCATCTGCCTCTAGAGTTCGAACATTGTCTGTCGGAAGGTACTGACTCTTGTAAAACTTGGTTGGCGCAAGGGACGTAACCAAGTTCTGAGGACATATCCAGTCCTTGCAACGTTTTTCCGTATTTAATTTGTCTTGAATGAATTTAGTTGTGTTTTCCACCAACTTAGATTGGGGTAGAACCAATAATGGAGTAGCATGAGGCTCCATTTGATGTTCTATCCCCGATAGTGGCTTACTGGGAGTCTTTTCTTGGGTAGTTTTTGGGCATAATTCAGGAGGTAGAAGCCGAAAAACTTCGTTTATAGCCCTGCCGAATGACCAAACCTCAGCCTCTGAATCAGGGCCCGAGTCTTTGGTCCCATGTAACACATTTTCCGTCAACTGAGGTGTTATATTTATGGGTATTTCTGGTAAATTTGGTGTTATGTTAACATGTTCCGCGGGTTGCAGCGGAGTTGACGTTTCTGCAACCTGCGGAGCTAATTTTACCATCCTTTTGTATCTACCGTAATCATTCTCTGATTGTGTAGATGATATTGAAGAAGATGACGACGTCGAACGTCTTCTTCTCTTTTTATGGGAATGTTTAGATCTTTTAGATTTCTTATTCTTGTGTGAGTTTGATGAATTTGATCTAGAAGAAGATGAAGAAGACGATCTGTGTCTCCTCTTCTTCTTAGATCTATGTCTTCTTTTAGTCTGGTCCTTGCGGGATGGTCTAGTCTATAAAGAGTGTTTGTCATTTGATCTCCAAGTATTAGGAGGTTCAACTATTACGCTCGGGTCTGACATCTGCGATAAGTCAGGCTCGAGCGGTAATATCATTCTGCTGGATGTGGCTGGGTTTGGTAACTCATGTGCCAATGAGTTTTCAGAGCCCATATTGTCACAACTGGGTAGTCTGCGTTCACTACTCCTTGAATGATGACTGCTTATGGAAGCAGGATTTGATGACTGGAGTCCAACGATCGGTGACTGGATGACGGTGAATGTTGGTAAGTAATAAATTGCCCGGCTCCTGGTGCCCGGTGCCCGGTGCCTGGTTTTCCATATTTTCTGACTGATGACTGGTGCCTGGTAAATATTGATTGGTGTCTAAATGACCAGTGCCTGGTTGACTGGTGACCGGTGAATGGGTGACCAGTGACTGGTTGACTGGTGCCTGGTTGACCAGTGACTGGTTGACTGGTCGACTGGTGACTGGTGCCTGGATGACTGGTGCCTGGATGACCGGTGACTGGTTGACCAGTGACTGGTTGACTGGTGTCTGGTTTACCAGTGACTGGTGGACTTATTGCCCTGTTGGAAAACCATTCCACAGGGCTGCCACCTAGATGGGTCCTGCCCCTGGCAGTAAAGCCATGCGGGGCGGTGCTCCCATCAATAGAAATTGTGTCAGACGAATCTGGCACATTTCTCTTTTTAGTCTTGTTGTCTCTTTTCTTCGTCATAACGGATCTTCTCGTCGCGTGAATTCTTCTTTTTTCAGCAAGGATCCATACGCCGTCTGACCACTGGCTGCAAATATAACATGTTGAAATTCTATAACATGAAGAGCAAGAGAGGCAACTGTGATGATTGTCCCATCGAACCTTGATATGACCACAATCACCACGAGAGTTATTCAGCAAGTCGCGAAAACGTATGACGAGAAAATAAGCGATAAGAAATCGAAAATCGATAATTTCACATAAATAACGTATTTAGTGGAAGGAATGTAAAAGGAACACAAGAAAGAAAAGGATTTAGAAAGTTAGCCAGGAGGAAAGAATAAAATAAAATTTCTTTCACCGGAGAGAAAATCCCTTTGTTGACTTTCAAGTCCACAGAAAGGAAACTGACACGTGATCATTTAAGCGGGAAGAGTTACGTTATACAAGTAACTGCCTAAGGGACCTTCTGGATTAAGACTGTATAAGACGACTGAATTGTCGTTTTTCTGTGGATGGTATAATACAGAATAGAATAGCACATTATCTATAGGTTAATGTTTTGTGCAGTTAAAATACCGTTTATGATGCGTTACGACCGTGTAATTGCATACATGTATCAACAAATTTTATTCAGGTTGGTATTTTTTTTTATTGTGCTAGATTGTGTAAGCTTTGTGGGGTATGCTGAAAAAAAAATAAAAAAAGAAGATTTTTGTGGTCAACATTTGTGGTCTTCGATAAAAGTCAAGGTACCCGATCAGAGTGTGCGGTTGTTAGGCAGCAGTTTGGTCTTTTCCTGTCGCTTTACTAAATCGCTACACACAGTGATATGATAACGTGTAATGGATACGCAGCTATGACACCTTTTTATATCGCACATTCAAGAGCAATAAACCCGTCTGTCATCAAAATACACCTGTCCAAGGTTATTTGTAATTTGTTGAACTTACCTGTATACAAGTACTGGCTAGAAGTGCGTTCCCTAAAATGAAGGGATATTTTGGTGAATGATAAAAGATATAAACATGGCTAAATAGATAATCTTCTTAGTATAGACTTATAAAAGTTTGATGATACTGAAATAGTAATTGTATGAAACAATCAAATTCTGTTTTTGATTCATACCTATATCACAGTAATTTTAGCTCACCTGAGCCAACGTCTCATGTGAGCGTATAGTATAGGCTTCGTCCGGCGTCCGTCGCACGTCGTTCACACTTTCAAACTTGATTCTAACACCCCTGCTCGTGTTACATTTCTAGCCGTGCATTATCTAAGGTATTTGAGCATAGTGATTTCGTCGATCGCTTTCATATTACTGTTGCGAGAGGCGCCCCTGGTAACTATGGGCGCTATCTAACAATATTGGCCGAAACATTCTTATACATAATTTATTTTAAAAAATGATCTATGAACATTGCAGGTCTTTGACTTTTTCTTACCTGATGAGTTCCTCTGCAGGTTACAACATTCAAACAACTACACTTTCTTTTTACGTCTTGCAGTGTTGACCTGTTCGAAAACAGAAGTAAGCCTGTTAACAGTCTTATTTTGCTGTTTTAATCTGTCCTCTTATGTCCATCGCGGCTCTCCAATTCCATGCATTGTGCAATTCTTTCATGAACACAGGCCACAAGTTTTTCACATCGTTTTTATATTTTACATCGTCAGCTGATTCGCATGAGTAATTCCGCCATGTTGAATATTCGTCATCGAACCTTGTAACTACGTAAACGTGTGACGTAATGCTTAGGAGGAATAGTCAACAACCTAAGGGGAAATAAGGTAGTAGTAATAATAATAATAATAAATCGCATATAAATGCAAAACATTCGCTCAGTGAGGGGTGTTAGAAAAGAAATAAATTACTCCGAACCGTGGCCAAATGCCATAGATAAAGCACAGTTGAGTTTGGGTTGTCCCCATTTGTGCACTCGCTCGCTGCGCTCGCTCGTGCTTAAATGGTTACAACCCAAACTCAACTGTGCTTTATGTGGGGATTTGAGCACCGGTTCGGAATAATTTATTTCTTAAATATCTCGAAGACCAGTAGCTCAATCTTGATCAAATTTTCATATGTAGTATGGTTGGGTTGGGGGATAGTCTGCAAAATGTTTTTGGTAGAATCAGATTGGATCAAAACTGCGATTCTCATAGCAACAGAAAGCTTATATAAATATTTATTATGGGGAAATTGTTGTCCGGGCGATAACTTGTTTAGTTTTTTGTTGATTTTTTTTTTTTTTTTTTTTTTTGGTGAAACTAACAGCATAAAATCACAACTGAGTTTGAATGTGGGTCAGATCGGTTGAACCACTTCCGAGTTACGTCCCTTTGAAGATTGAAAAGAAAAAAAAAATGCCTATAGACTTACATGACGAAAACATACCTATACAATTCTGACCCCCTTAAACCCCACTTTTATATAGTAAAACTGGGGTTTACAGGGGTATACATTTTTTTTCTTATTTCTGCTCAAAAACATTGATTGTGGGTACCCCTTAGAACCGCCTCGACGAGGCGGTTCTGTGTACCCACAATCTATGTTTTGAGCAGAAATTTGAAAAATATCAGATTTTTTCTTTGAAAACTTTCAGGTTTTTGGTGGTGACATTTTCAATATACTTGAATAGGCGTGTTTTCGTTGTAATAGGGGAAAATGTTGTCCGACTGATAACAACTTCATTTTTTGTGGAAATTTGGTCAAACTTGCTGATAATATGGACAGGCATAAATATTGGCTGAATTCAAATGCCAGCCATATTCAGCTATTCACGCATTTCTAGCTTCAGTTATTTGCGTTGAGTTTAGGAAAAAAAAAAAAAAAAAAAAAAAAAAAAAAAAATCCTGTATAGTTAGTGTCTCTAACTTTTCTAAGTCATGTATAGCTCACCGTTGAGAAGGCTTTTAACGTCTACACCACATCAAAAACGATGGTTAGCCGACAATATTTTTTCTGCTGTTGATTGGTGGATGACCATCATCTAATCGGGCGACAGGAGCTATTACATTAAAAGTATACATCGTTGTTGGCCTTCGGTAACATCAAAGCTTTCAGCATCCGGTGTCGAACGGCTGACGACAGATACACTCCGCCAATAGTTACAAAGTCAGCCATATCGAGCAATTCATGTTGGAGTTATTTGTCCCATGAGTGCGGAAAAAAAGCCCATAGTTTTATTTCAAGTAAAACAGCTAGCCAGATAAGGCTTCGGAGCACCTTTATAATGCGCCCGCACCTTACTATAACAGTCACAGTCCAGTGATTTTGCTTCATAACCTTTCAAGTATGTAATGCATGAACACTGTAAATACATTTTATCCTTCAGTATGCCCGATATTTGACCTCAAAATAAATGTAGGTCACAGTGTCCTATATTTCACAGTCTAGTGATTTTACCTTATATCTTGAAGAATATTTAGTGCATAAACATCGTTTATGAGTCAGTATGACCCGAAGTTTGACTTCAAAGTAAATGTTGGTCACAGTGACCTTTATTCCACGGTCCAGTGATTTTTACCTTACATCTTGAGTAGTCCATGTATAAATATTATACTTGCGTGGTGCTGCGTGGAGAGGGGCGGTGTTTGCCTCCTTCCCACAGAAGCCAAAATTTAATTATGGGGAGATCATGAACATTAACATCTCGTAGAAGGTGAGCAAGATATACATTTAGCTTACTATTTTCAGACAAAATTATTTTTTCTATTTCTTTTCCACTTGTTTCTTGCAAACCAAAGGCTCTGCCTCAGAATATCAGATATCAATTGGTCACTACCTTATGGGACACTGAGAGCACTGTTAATTACCATGGTCAGCAAACTACCTAGATTTAGATAATTTAATTATTAAAATATTTTCTCCAGAGATATTTGATGTTATATCCGTGTATCTAGTTTGTCTTTCTCCAAAATAGAAGCGTCTACATTTCATTTAGAAATGGTTCAGGGTAAGCATTTAGTAAAAGATTGCATGTGAGCCTAGCGCCTGCGCCTCCGTGGGGTCTGATCCTCGACATCTGATCAGTCTTCAGAAGGAACTCTGTGGGCCACCAAGGATCCGCGTCTTCAGTTTGTCAGCGAAGACTCTGGTCAGCCGCCATGGATGCGCAAGCTGATTTGAATCTTCACTAGGCGCACAAAAAGCTGTACCTCAGCTCAAAAAGTATTTTCAGACAATAAATAGGAACATTCAAAATTAAAAAATTGACAGTGGTATTAAAAAGCATCGGATTCATGATCTCGGGTCACGAGCTAGCGGGTTCGTCCTCAGCGAGCACCAGGTGTTGTGTCCTTGAGCAAGACGCTTTACCCACATTGCATATAGTACTGAATCAGTACTGGCGCCCGCGAGTGCGTAGGCAGTATTTGAAGATAAGATAAAACCTAAAAAATTCCCTCGGGTCACCTGTTTAGAAATGTTACTGTACATCGTTTTCACGTACACATTTGGAATTTCAAAGAAAGTGTACACACAGCTGTGACAGCAAAAACTTGTGGTGCTCACCAATGTTTTTCCGAGATTTAACTGGAATTCATTAAAGTATGCTTTTGACGACACTATAAATAGTGCATGTTTTATTGCTTTAAAACTGAGGCAATTTGTCTTACCTGTAATTTGAGTAGGCAAAGAAAAAAAATATTGTTTATTTAGTTAATATGTATACATAGATACACACAAAAGATAGTTTACACTTCTGTTGCAGTCTGCTTACAAACTATTGAATGATGAGTAGTTTCATTTATAGCATGCTGGGTAAAAATTTCAGCAGACGACATTTTCTAATACCGTTTAATACCGTTTTCGCCCTACTTACCACGCATACCCCTATAAGCGCACAATCAAGCAATTCGGTAGTCTTCAGATTACAGCCAATGTACTTTTTGTCTACTTAATAAAGGCATAAGTTGTGGGTACCAATTTGAATTGCATTCACTTGTCGAGGCAAATGAGTACCCACAACAAATACTTTATAAAGAAAATCAGAAAAATCGTATAAACCATAGGGGGCCAGAACCTGGGTTATTTTTGCCCAAAATGACCAAAAAGTTGAGATAGGCTTGATATATACTGTATCTATTGTCAAGGGTTATTTTTGCCCCAAATGACCAAATAAGTTGAGATAGGCTTGGTATATACTGTATCTATTGACCTCTCAACTTTTTGGTCATTTTGGGCAAAAAATAACCCCAAACATGCCGGCTCCCTATGGTATAAACATCATCAAATAACTCCTTTACTGATTTTTTTTTTCTAGTATACCTTTAGATACATAATTTGCTGCAAGTTTTCCCAGTAATTTTGAAAAAAAAAATAAAAATAATGAAAGCACACAGTGTGGTAATTAGGTCAAATACAGTATATGTGTGATAAGAAAGGAGAAAAAATCCAAATCATATTTTCCGCACCTGTGGGATCGAACTCGGGCCATCAGATTCAAAGTCTGGCTTCTACTACAAGGTAGTAGAAGTTCTCTAGTGAATCTAATACCTAAACTGCTTAATATTTTGTTCCTCCTTCCCACAGTGTATAATTGCACAGTCCACTATATCAGAAACGACACGCTCTGTACGCCAAATATCAATTATCAACATTAGTGACGAGATAATTCATTTGCTGATAAGATAAAAATGACAGAACTGATTAAAATGCGGTTTTCAGCATTGTAAAGTGCACCAAAAATTCTCTCCATGTGCACAAACCAATATACCAAACAGGATAAATGTAGTTCATCCTAAGAAAGTCTGTTTTCTGGCCGGCAAATCAGTGATTTTTGTTTATTTTGCAGGTCGACGTGATGAATCTGGGAATAATGCGACATCTTCTTGTGCTTGTTCAGCATTTGTTTCCATGTAGAAATTAATTATAACCTCGAGCTCCTGCTAACAAAGTGCTATTCCCACTTACGCCAAAAAAGGCTGTAGTATCCAAACCATTGCCACATTTAATTGACCACTGCTTCCTCCATTACTGTTCACCTAGCAGAAACTGTACGTTATCACTGGCTCAGAAAGTTTGAATACTTACAGTATGCCTGGCTACGTATGAATTAAGCACTGACAGCATATGTGGTCGATTGCCTCTGAGTACATGCTGGGTAACAAAGGTCTTGAACTAATTGGAATCTAACCAGTTCAGTATTGAAAAACAGTTTCAGATACTTTTAGGTGCTTTGCATAATTATCTCCTTTATGCCTAGCATCCCAAAGTCGGATATTGGCCAACAGTAAAGATCCTGATTGGATGCTGCATTCTGTACAGTCTGATTAGTGTCATTTGATGTAACACAATGAATAAAATAAACCTGATACCCCATATTCTGCAACTGCACCTGCCTGACGCTATGGCCTTCCACAGTGAGGTATCTTCCCATAGTGGGAGCAAATGAAACTGCAGTCCACAATATTCGGAATACCCTCAGCTTCCATCATTATACGCCCGTATGAAAAACGGGACATATTATGTTACGGGGTATGGCGTCCGTCCGTCCGTAAACTTTTTTGTTTCCGGCTAACTCCTCCTACAGTTTACATCCAATCAAGCTGAAACTTGGTATATAGTTAGACCATGATGTGGCGCAGCGCATATTGTTTCGAGGTTACAGTCCACCAAATGTTTGCAGAGTTATGCCCCTGAGAAAATTTCTGTAAACTTTTCATTTCCGGTTAACTGCTCCTACATTTTACATCCGATCAAGCTGAAACTTCATATATAGTTAGACCATGATGTGGAGCAGCGCATATTGTTTCGAGGTTACAGTCCACCAAATATTAGCAGAGTTATGCCCCTTTGAAAATTTCAGTAGACTTTTCGTTTCCGGCTAACTCCTCCTACAGTTTACATCCGTTCAAGCTGAAACTTGATTTATAGTTAGACCATGATGTGGAGCAGCGTATATTGTTTCAAGGTTACAGTCCACCAAATATTAGCTGAGTTATGCCCCTTTGAAAATTTCTATTAATTTTTCGTTTCTGGCTAAATCCTCTTACAGTTTACATCCAATCAAGCTGAAACTTCATGTACAGTTAGACCATGATGTGGAGCAGCGCATATTATTTCGAGGTTACAGTCCACCAAATATTAGCAGAGTTATGCCCCTTTGAAAATTTCAGTAAACTTTTTGTTTCCGGCTAAATCTTCCTACAGTATATATCCTATCAAGCTGAAACTTGAATTGTAGTTAGATCATGATGTGGAGCAGAGCATATTGTTTCAAGGTTACAGTCCACCAAATATTAGAAGAGTTAAACCCCTTTGAAAATTTCTATTAATTTTTTTTGTTTTCGGCTAAATCCTCCTACAGTTTACATCCGATCAAGCTGAAACTTCAGAAATAGTTACATGATGATGTGGAGCAGCACATATTATTTCGAGGTTACAGTGCACCAAATATTTGCAGATTTATGCCCCTTTGAAAGTTTTTGTAAACTTTTCGCAGCATATTGTTTAGAGGTAATAGTGTGCAAATTTTATTATATAATAGGTATGTTTTTTGCAAATAACTAAAGTTTTGGTCATATGGGCAAGATATTGATTTTTTTTTTTTTTTTTTTTTTTTTAACATCTTTTATTAGATTTGCAAGCAAAGGTTGTCATTATTAAATCTTTATAAATACATAATTCTTTTTGAATTATTTTTTTTTTTTAATACTCTTCTGATTTGGCTCCCTTGAAGAACAAAAATAAAATCAGTATTAAGCAAGTTAAAGGTGTACCAAAAAAATTTCTTGCAGCATTTTTTTTTGGTTGTTTATTTTTGTTTTGTTATTGTTTGGTCCGATATTGAAATATAGGAAAAACAAATCAGCCCATATGAGCTTATAATATAGCCATGCTTCTGTGGTGTTTCCGCCGTCAGAAAGCACTTCTCCCTTGAAGCAGCAAACTTCTCCCTATTTTCCCAGGAGGGAGACGTCACTTCTCCCTTAATTTCTGGGCCAATTTGGACCCATAGGTTACAGTACACCAAATATCAGCAGAAATATGCCCCAATGAAATTTTTTTAAGTTTTTTTTTTTTGTAATTCCACTTATAGTTTGTGTCTGGAGCACTGAATTATGCAGGAGCCAGTTTATGTGCTACATCTTATTACTTGCCACGGGCGTATAATGCCCCGCTTGGCAGAGCTCTTGTTATTGATAAGCTGCCATATCGCTAAAATCTTGTATTAATCGAAAAGAAAAGCTTTTCCAACCTAAGTTTTGAAAAGGTTTCTGAACCTATTTTTCAACAAAATTTATATTCTTGAATTCTCCTGTGTATGTACTGTTCAAATCTGTAAAAATCCGAAAAAAGATACACTTACAAGACATTGAAATTCAAGTCGGATTACAGGTATCCTTCTATGTTTTTTACATAGAAAATGCATCAGGTGATATCAGTCGATGTCTGTTTAGGACTGCAATTTCTAGTGGAGCTCCTGGTGGTTATCAGGAAAAGTAGCTGCGCTTTCCCAATTGGATGAAAGATTCTAATGGTCAAAAAAGCGTTATTAGCCTGTTAAACTTTATTGGTCAGTGATAATCTTAGGGTGTGACGACGGGGTTATGAATAATCCATACCAGGAAGTAGAACAAAAAGTAGTTGTAGTCATGAGGGAGCTGTTCTATGTCGATTGACAATCAACCCCAAAATTACACAGAATGATATCTGATTTATTAGCTCACCTGAGCTATGCTCAGGATCAGCTATAGTGATCACTTTTTGTCTGTCGTCCATCTGTCCATGCATCCGTCCATCCAAGCCAACATTTAGGGTTAGGGGGTTCAATTTTGTAACCACATTATGCTTTATTCTGTTAAGATACATTATAAACCTTTGGGTTTCAACCATTGGGAGCTTATAGCCCTTAAAACCCTATGGAAATTTACAATGGGATGTAGCCCCTAAACCTAGATTGTTGGAATGTCTGTCTGTCCGTCCGTCAGTCCATTAACATTTTCAAACGACTTCTCCTCTGAGCCAATTTTGCTCAAATTTCATATGGAGCCTCCTCAGGTTGGGGAACAAAAGATTGCTAAAATGGTCGCAGTCCGTTGACCAAGATGCCCGCCATGCCCATTTAAATGACATTTATGGTAAAAACTTTTAAAAATCTTCTTCTCCAGAACAGAGGATGCCTTGGGGCTGAATCTTTGCACAAGTTATCAGGGATGAGAGGTCTAACAAAGTTGCTAAAATAAAGGTCACACATTGACATTTGACCTTTTTATGGGGAGGTCAAGTTTGCTGCCCTATGCATTTGTATGGGTGCCACACATTTGTATGGGAAAAATGTTGAGAATTTCAAACGACTTCTCCTCTGAAGCCTCTGGCCAATGATACTCAGATTTCATTTGGAGCCTCCCTGGGGCAGGGGAATGAAAGACTGCTAAAATAGTCACAGTCCACTGACCAAGATGGCTGCCATGCCCATATATGGTAAAAACCTTTAAAAATTTTCTTTTCCAGAACAGAGGTTGCTGGGGCTGAATCTTTGCACAAATCATCGGGGATGGGAGGTCTACCAAAATTGATAAAATGATAGTTGTACATTGATGGTTGACCTTTTTACGACGAGGTCAAGTTTGCCTCCATATGCATTTGTATGGGCCCCATACATTTGCATGGAAAAAATGTTGATAATTTCAAATGACTTCTCTGAAGCCTCTGGGCCAATGTTGCTCAAATTTCATGAGGAGCCTCCTTTGGGCAGGGGAACTAAAAATTGCTTAAATGGTCTTGGTCCATTGACCAAGATGGCTGACATGCCCATATATGGTAAAAACCTTTAACAATCTTTTTCTCCAGAACAAAATAAGCCCTTGGGCCTAATCCTTGCACAAATTATAGGGGACAGGAGATCTACCAAAATTGCTAAAATTGGTCCAATGTTGATGTTTGACCTTTTTACTTCAAGGTCATATTTGCTTCTCCATGCATTTGTATGGGCCCTATACATTTATATGGGAAAAATGTTGAAAATTCATATTTTGGAATCTCCTCTATAATCCAGCTGAATCAAATTTGATTATGATAATTAGGGCACCTAGTAGACACAAAATAGCTAAACGAGCCGATAGAAAATCCAAGATGGCCACCACAGCCGTTATCTTGAAAATCAATTTTTGACATCTCTTCCCAAACCTTTGGTTGCTTTGAGCCGAAATTTGCTGTGTAGCATTAGGATGACTTCTGGATCGAAATGAACTAAAATTGTGTTGATCGTAAATCCAAGATGACAGCAATGCTTCCATTCCATTGAACAAGATGGCCGCCAGAGCTAAAAGTAGAAAATCTTCAAATGACATCTCGTCCTTGGCCAGTGGCCTGATTTCGAAATATTTGCACAAGTGTTCCTCCAATGGCCCTCTACCAATATTACTAAAATGGAGCCGCTTGGCTGAACAAAATGGCAGCCAGAGCTAAAAATAGGAAAACCTTTAAGAGACATCTCCTCTGCAGCCAGTGTCCTGATTTCAAAGTAATTTCACAGAAGTGTTGCTCTTATGGCCCTTAACCAAAATTGCTAAAATAGTTCCACTCAGCTGAGCAAAATGGCTGCCAGAGCTTTATAAACTAGAAAAAAAACATTAAATGACATCTCCTTGGTCAGTGGCCTGATTCCAAAATTTCATAATGTTCCCCTTATCCCCCTTTTTAGCTCACCTGAGCCGAAGGCTCAGAATGAGATACATTGTATTGTGACCACACCCCGTCTGTCCCTCTGTCTGTCCATCCATTCACACCTTTGAACGACTTCTCTGAAACTCTTGGGCCAAATTTCTTCAAACTTCATGTGGAGCCTTGTGTTAAAGGGGGATTGAAAATATGTACAAATTGTCATGGTACGTTAATCAATTTGGCTGCCATGGCAACGTTATAGCTCCCATAGATTTATAATGGGGAAAACTTAAAAAATCTTCTCAGAAACCATAAGGCCCACGGCTTATATATTTAGTATGTAGCAAACTTTAGTGATCACCTACATAAATCCTGCCAATCAAGTCCCTGGGGCCCATACTGGCCACACCCCGAGGGCCATTAGCTCCCATAGACTCATAATGGGAAAAACTTAAAAAATCTTTTTCTCTGAAACTATGAGGCCCATAGCTTATATATTTAGTATGTAGCAATGTTTGGTGGTCCCCTACATAAATCCTGCCAATCAAGCCCGTGGACCCAAACTGGCCACACCCCAGGGGGTCATATGTTTATATAGAGCTATATAGCTGAAGAACCTTCAAAAATCTTCTTCTCTGAAACCATGAGGCCGAGAGCTAACAGATTAAGTATGTAGTGATGTTTAATGGTCTCCTACATAAATCCTGCCAATCAAGCACCTGGGGTCTAAACTGGCCATGCCCCGGGCATCATTATCTCCCATGGACTTATAATGGGAAAAACTTCAAAAATCTTCTTCTCTGAAACCATGAGGCCCACAGCTTATATATACTGAAAGGAAAAAGAAACGCAGGGTAAATTTTATTCCTAAATTTCATTCAAGTTTGAAAAAGTTTGTTAAATATTTTACTATGATTACAAAACGGTACATGTATGGAACAAAAGTTCCAAATTTCATTGGTTTGTGATCAACAAATCTCGAGTTATTGAAGTTCATTGGTAGCTACCCCCCAAATCTTGATATCAAAATCAAACTGAAAATCAATATCGGGTGTGCCCCCCTCTTGCTGCCGTTGCTGCCCTAATTCTCCATTGGATAGAGTTAACCAAAGCATTGACAGTTCGCATCGGGATGTTATTCCATTCATCGTTCAACGCATTCCTTAGTTGTGCGAGAGTTGTGGGGGGATTTCGGCGCTTCCTAACCCTTCTGTCCAGCTCATCCCACATGTGCTCTATTGGGGTCAAATTTGGACTGTACGGTGGCCATGCTAGTGGTGCGATGTTATTGTTTGCCAGGAAATCCTGACAAACTCGGGCAACATGTGGTCGGGCATTGTCCTGCTGCAGAATCAGATTACGTTGTTGCACAAGCGGGACTGCAACAGGACGCAAGATCTCATCCCTATACCTTACAGATTTGATTTGACCCCAATAGAGCACATGTGGGATGAGTGTGATTCTTATCATATGGAGCTACTCCTATCATCGTACTTTCCCTGTTGTATTCTCCAAAACAATTATTGCATTTTAGCAGAACAATTTTCCCAAGCCTTCTACTTATTAACAATAGTTGTCTACTTCCACAAAAATGGCACAGAATGCATGATCTGGCTAAAAACCTCAACAAAACGACATTGTTTGACAAAAGTGTGATTCCTACCAAGAGGCAACTATTCGTTGTGCAAAGAAAATCAGGAAAACGGGACCTTTCTAGCAAAAAATAATCACGGCGGAGAGAAGCTAGTTCTGGTCCGGGTACTCTGCACTAGGTTTTACATCTGAAAGCTGTCACAATTAAGAGAAATAAATGAAAACATACCCTGAATCGAAAGAAAAACACCGTTAAAAAGTGTGAGATTACCACATGCGTATCACGTGATTGGCGGGGGTGGTCGGGTGGTGCGAAGGTGCTGTGTATCTTACATCACTGGGGCGTCCAACTGATATTGGCTTGCAGTTGGGCAAGGCCTGCTATCCTTGTAGTGGGTAAGGGTAGAGGGGGAATGTTTTTATTTCTTCTGTTTCTTCACTTTCATTCCTGTTCCTCTTTCTTCCCTGTCCCTCTCTTTCATCTCCTCTACTCTCTCTTCTATCTCTTTTCTCCCTTTCTCTGGGAGATGACACAAAATGACCCTCAAGGGTTGACGTGTCGTTAAACCCCAACACAATCAATCAATCAATCACGTGATTGGCCACCCTGAATACAGTTGATCCTACTTTTTCCCTAAAATATTTACCCGTACTGCCAGGCAAGCAGTTCAGTTGCCCTTAACAAACATCTACTCCTAAATATGATCGGACAAGTACTAATTTCGAGCCCTGGATACCCATTTCCCTAATCACACGAATGAAACATACTGTAACACAAGTCACTTTGTTCAAAGACGACTTGTTGCTTTACATTTGCATTTATGCAAAGAATGTTCAAGATATGAATCAAAGTCACTGATAGCACAGGTGGGTCAATTGTCTCTGCAGTGGGAAAATGGTCCAAAATGGACTGCCATATCTGATCTGGGTCTATGCAGTTTGCCAAACCCAACATAGGAGATACAGATAATATCAAGCAAAAAATTGTGTGTGTGTGTGTGTGTGTATGTGTTGTTTTAGAATACGTTGAAAAGAAAAATAGCATGGATATAAATAACCATTACCTGGTGTGAGTGTGTGTGTGTGTGTGTGTGTGCGTGCGTGCGTGCGTGCGTGCGTGCGTGCGTGCGTGCGTGCGTGCGTGCGTGCGTGCATGCATGCATGTGATGTGTCTGTCTTGTTTTAGAATACAGTTGAAAAGAAAGTGTGTAATGTATGGAAACTTGACCATCAAAACATACCAAAAACAAAACGTGTATTTTATGCAGATCAGACCCAGATCAGATGCCGCTTTCTGTTTGTCAAACCCAACATATGTCCAGTCCAGATTCTACAGATAATGCAAGGCAAAACTAGTGTGGCTATTTATATAATTGTTATCTTGATTTCGTATAAATCAGTGATAGTCAAGTGGACATCAGCAACGTAAAGCTACTGCACTTAGTAACATTTGGTTAATTAACAATCAACCCAGAAATGATTAAGGAGTGAATATGTTTATTATTTTGATCAACCGTTCTGCCTATATCGAGAAGTCATCCAGCTAACCTCTTGCTTACCAGTTAGGTAGTCATCCCATAAATAATCTGAGTGTTGCCTGGTTTCACAAAGAATGGTCCTGAACTGCCTAGATTTTCTTTTACAGAAACACGCAGAAGGCGTGTCTTTGAGATGTATACTGTTATTGGCAAATTGTAAATTGGCAAATTTGTGTTCTTACCGTGCGAAACGCCAAATACATTTTTTTTTTTGATCGGTGCCTCCTCCCCTTTCCGACCCAACATTTTTCACTTTACATACATACATACGTACATATGTACGTACATAGGTATGTATGTATGTAACTACATATGTACATATGTAAGTACGTACATACGAGTGTACGTTCATACGTATGACATATGTATGTATGTATATTTGTATATATGTATGTATGTGGCAGGGTAATATGTAGCTGGGTAGGTTTGTTACTTGCTGAAATTAGGCAGGTAGGTTTTGTTTTTGTTGTGGTTTTACGTCCCAGTCAACACTATTTAGGTCATTTTGGAGACATCACTTCCAATATTCTGGGACTTTTACTGGATATTGAGATGAAATGACATCTCAAGCCCCACCACCCAAACAAACAGCTAGGGTTTATATGCTGGGACAGTCCAACTCGCATTACTTTGCCTGGCAGGCTTAGACCTGGTGGGTTTCAGCTCTGAGTGGAAGCACCTGAGTGGTCACTTATTCGAAAAGTACTTTTCCACTGGACTGGCTTATTTTATTTTTCTGGCTGAAACAGTTATCTGACTTGTCAACTGTCTTGGATTTTCGAAAAAGACCAAAATAGCAGACTTTTCTTCCCACTTTGTGTAAAGGATGCACTTGTGAAATCAGCTCATCAAAGGAGAGGTTATTTGGAAAGTATTGACAGACGGGCAACAACAGTTGATAACAGCCTACGCCGGAGCCTACCTGCATGGCAAAGATATCTGTATATTGGGGGCCACTGATTCTCAGTAAAATGGCCTTAAATCATCAGTCAGACCCTATGTCTTTCAAACATGGTCTTTCTGATATTTCTGGTTTATTTCAAGCCATTTTTATTTATCTTTCCAGCTTTTTTAGATGATTTAAGTCGCTCCTTCCAAAACTGTTACAAGCAGGGTGAGCAGTCGGGATGATTACCTTAGGGACCCTATGTTAAAGTTATATCCAAACTGTGTATGTCATTGAAGACAAGACATAATGAACATGATGGCATTTGTTTTGTCTGCTTTCATTAAATGTTAAAAACAGCTTTCTTAAGTGCTACATGTATATTTTCTTAATAAACTATTCTATGGTTTCTAAAATCTCTCTCTCTCCCACTCTCTCTCTCTAACTACAAAAAAATGCATTTAAAATATAGAATCACTAACCAGTTTCATTGCACTTATCGTACAGATACAAATTTTGAAATTGTGGCTAGTCGTACAGTCTGCAACATCTAGATGGTCAACTTTATTTGACAATGGTTTGCGGATTGCAGCCTCTTTGGTGTGAGAAGAACACTTTACGAGGGGCACTCATTTATTTGTGTCACTAATGGCCCACCATACCACTTGGCTGTAAGGAGCATGTGGGAAATTGCAGTGATTTCACGGGAGAGTGATTTTCTATAATAAGATGAAATTTCGGTCTAATCCGTTCAGTCTTTCAAAAGTTATTGAAAGTTCAAGTTGGTTCAGTCATATACACTCAATCCTTACTGTATGCAAAATGAAAAATGTGGAACTGCAACCGGTTTAAGAGGTCTGTGTCTTATCCATGACAATGCACCTGCTCACAAGTGTATTCTTTTCCAAGACTTCTTGAAAGAGGAAAAGGTAGTTCAGCTTTCTCATCCACCTTATTCGCCAGACCTTAGTCCCTACGACTTTTTCCTGTTGCCTTTACTAAAGAAAACCCTTTCTGGTTGTTGTTATGAATCCTGAAGTGCACTTTGTAGTGCAATTTACCAGTATCCTCAGGGTATACCTAAAAAGGCCTACTTCTCTGCCTTTACAGAATGGATTTCGAGACTTGAAAAGTGTGTAATCGTCAAGGGAGAATACTTCGAAGGGTTGAAGTAAACGAAATGTGAATGGGATTAATAATGCGCCCTGTAGAATCCCATTGATAACATTAAATGAACGCCCCCATATAAGCAAGAGGTAACATTTTTTTCTGTATAATTGCAAACCCACAACACACACAAGAAGATGTCCAAATATCCCCAGATTCATCACATCAACCGGCAAAATGGATAAAAAATCACTGATTTGCTGACAAAGAACAGAATTTCCTATGAGGAGCTATCCTGTTTGGCAATTATTTTGTGCACATGGAGAAAATTTTTGGTGCACTTTACGATGCTGAAAACGGCATTTTAATCAGTTCTGTCATTTTTATCTAATCTGCAAATGAATTGTCGCATTACTAATATCGCTAATTGATATTTGGCATACAGAGAGTGTCGCTTCCAATATAGCAGACTGTATGATTATACACTATGCTTCCTATAACAAGACATTTCTATGCATTTATGCCAATTCAAATATTGCACAGGCTCCAAGGCTGCCACCTCCCACACTGGCCACCAAATGTAATATCAATAGGAAAGGAGAAAAAAATCCAAATCACATTTTCTAAACACGAGGATCAAAGCCAGACTGTTGAATTCAACATCCTGCACTCTACCTAGTTGCTATAAAAGCCGGCTTCTACTGCAAGGCAGCAAAAGTGTATCTGATGCCATGTTTATAAGAATTTCCCACTAAATAGGTTTTGACATTTCATGTAAATTGTGACATTTTGCATGAAATGGCAAACCATATTTTCTGGGAAAAATAAGAAAAAGAGTTTGTCATCTGTAAATTTAGCCCAGATAGTTTTAAAAGTTGCTAATGGAGCTAATTTTGATTGAACAAAAATGAGACGCTCCCAGGGGTTTTGGGGAACAGGGGAGTAAGGCCATTTATTTCAGGAAACAAGGGAACAAAAGTCTAAAACTGAAGGGAACAGGGGAACAATAGGGAACATAGCAAATCAAGATTTGACTTTGGGGAACAAGGGAAAATGCCAATTTTTTTCAAGAGAACAAGGGAGCAGGTACCCTCCCTGGGAGGGCCTCAAAAATCACAGTAGCTTCACTTTTGTTTAAGGGTGATTGAGTGTGGCAAAGGTGTCATGTATGGGGGTCCAACTGATAACTGCTTAAAATTGAACAAGGCCTGCTATCCTTGTAGAAGGTAAGGGTCGAGGGTTTTTTGTTTTTGATAATGTTTGGTAGAAATAAAGAGGACCAGTAGGCATGTCGTGTGCAAGAGAGACAACTCTTACTTTCTTCATTATGTAGTTATCTCCCCTGAAGCCAAAATCTTGTGCAGGCCATAACTCCCATAATGTTTGAGATAATATGATAATATTTGGTAGAAATGAAGAGGAGGACCATTAGGCATGTCACATGCAAGAAAGACAACTCTCACTTTCTTCTTCATTATGTAGTTATCTCCCCTGAAGCCAAAATCTTGTGGGCTCCATAACTTTGATACCCTTAGACATATTTTGATAATGTTTGGTAGAGGCATTGGTAACGACCAGTAGGTGTGTCACAAGCATGAGAGACTCTGCTGTGGTTGTTTTCTAGTTACCTCCCCTGAATGAATTTCTAAGCCAAATTCTTGAGTATGTGGTTTGAAATACCTTGTTAATGTTTGATAGAGGCATAGATAAGGACCAGTAGGCATGTCGTGTTCAAGTGTACTCTCACTTTCTCCATTATGTACTTATCTCCCCTGATCTTGTGCAGGCCATAACTCCCATACTGTTTGAGATAACTTGATAATTTTTGGTAGGGACATATATCAGGTAAAGAAGGTGTGTAGCATGCAAGAAGGACAACTTTTACTCTGTTGATTTTTTACCCAAATAAACATACAGCAAGTTCCTTTACCTTTACAAAGCATTTATTTTTGCTATTATTTTTGAATATGTACACTCACAAATTCAAAGTATTTGCAAATATTGTATACCCTGTACAAATTATCACATCAGAAGTAACTATTAGATGATTTTGACAAAAATAAAAAAAAAGAAATAAATAAAAGAACACGCAAAAATAAAATTATTAACAGTACACCTATTATTGTTTTCACAATTATTTTGGTCCCATTTCATACTATCTTTGCATCTTTTTACTTTGCCTGTTTCAATATTTCCATGGTATCTTTTAAAATACACTAAATTTAGAAATGGCAGGTTGGTCGGGGGATTTGCCATCTCCTCTGATGGCTATGTTTTGGGGGGTGAGGGAGGGGAGAGGGTGGCAGTGGGAGGGAGGGGGCAGGTGCGACATCAACTTCCCCAATCTATTTTTCTTATACTGCGGGGGGCCTATGTATTGCACCACAATACTTTGCCTTGTTCTGTCTCCATTACACAGATTAATTGCTGCCAAAGTTGCTGTATACCACTCTCATGTGGTATATGTTAGGGTCATGCAGCTATACACTGGTTTTTGTTCTAGACCCTGGGGATCTATGACAAGGGTCACAAGATAAAATGATAGTACTGATATTTAACCAGGTTTTCCAACGGAAAACTCTGGTTCTTAGAATGATGAATTTAGCTGGGCATAATTTTAAGCAGGTGTCTGGTTTCCTTGTCCGCAGCATAACCCAAAAAAAACGTTCAAAATATTAAAATGATACCTGGCATGATTGTAAAATGGGATGAGGCAGATTGTCATGTACAAGAATTACAAACCTCCTGCTTTGTAGTTTCCATTTGTGTTGAGGTTTTACGGCCCAGTCAACCCAATGGGGTCATGTCGAGCGCGGTCAGTTTACCTAACCACACGTTTACTGGGCAGGCTTAGTCCTCTAAGCTGTTAACCAGTATTGTGCACATTCTTTCGCCAGAAACTGACAACTGCCCTTCTTGAATCAGTGGAAGGGAGACAATGACCGTAGAAAATATTTCATGATCAATCTCCACGACAGAATGTTGGCGACCTCGGCGGGGGTTGAACCCGCGACCTCCTGGTCTCCAGTTGGACGGCACATCCAACTGAGCCACCGAGGCCGGCAGTTCCCAGTTATTCTTCCTTTTATATCAACTTTTTCAGTTTTAGTCTGTAACTTGAAAGCTGTTTGATATATTTTAATGATACTGGTAAGATTATAGAATGGGATGAGGCGGGGTGTCATGTACAAGAACGACAACTCTTGCTCTTTTTCTTTTCCAGTTATCCCTCCTTTATATCAGTTTCTTTTATTTTCAGTCTATAACTTGGAAACTGTTTGAAATATTTTGTACCATTATAGAATAGGGTGAGTTGGAGCCTCTTGTACAAGAATGATAACTTACATTTTTGTTTTCCAGTTATCCCCCCTTTTATATAGACTTTTTTGTTTTCAGTTTATATCTCAGAAACCCTTTGAAATATTTTAATGATGTTTGGAGGATTATAGAATAGAGCGAGCTAGAGTGTCATATTTACAACTTTAACACTATTGTTTTCTAGTTATCCCCACTTTTATATTGACTTTTTTTTGTTTTCAGTCTATATCTTGGAAACCATTTGAAATTTTTTTATGATACTTGGTAACATTATAGAACAGGGCAAAGTGGAGTGTCTTGTACAAGAATAACAACCCTCTCTTTGTTGAACCTGAGCAAACCATGTAGATCAAGATCAGATGCTGCTGAATACAGCATCTGATCAGGTGAGACACTGTTTGCCACACATTCAGCAATCAGACACATCCACAGGTAGCAAAGTGGACTTATTCATATTTTAGGACAAGTACCAGCCTTTCTTTTAGCAGAAGGCACTAGGCCCAGAGCACTAGGCAGAAGGCTAAATTGCCTTCTGCTTTTTTCAGCATGACCTACACTTTTAAGGGGACAAGATACACTTCGTAGATTTTCTGCCATTCTCACAAGTGAGACAGCTTTGCTGTATGTCTATTTTTTTTCTGGCATTGCAATGCCATTCTGAAAAAGGGGTGTACTGTAAAAGGAAGTTTGCTTTTAGTGTAAATCAGTATTTCCTTTTTTGAAGTTGCTCATAGAGCCTCATGTTACACTATCACAGGTATCATACGGTTTTCTTGTTTGGGCGCTTTGCCGGCTAATCTTGTCTCAGCGCAATTTTAGCCCCAGGGTAGCCAATAAATATATTTATTACTTGCTAATAAACACTGATCAGAGTTATATGATGGTTTGTTTGACATTTTAAATGGTTACATTGTCAGCATATGTGAGTGATGATATACTCAAGAATGAAATAGATGCACAAAAGGCCAAAATGTCTGGATTGAATCAGTACAAAGACATTGTGCAAGGCATTTAAGAACCCATGTGATCAGACCCAGTTTTAGACTAAAAACAGACGTATCTTGTTATGATCTTCTGCATTGTACCTACCAGAGCCACCAATGCTGCTTCTATCGTGATATAGCTGCAGATCTGCACCGCAGTGTAAAACTACGCTGCTAATCTTGTTTTCGGATGAGATATTTTCGTTATGTTTCCTTGTCCTCGGCAAACTGTATGTTGTTTTCTTGTCCTCGGCATTTTATTTTTAGCTCACCTGAGCAAAAGCTCAGGGTGAGCTAATGTGATCACCCTCTGTCCCTCGTCTGTCATCCAACGTGTCGTCCGTCGTCAACAATTAGTTTGTTAACACTCTAGAGGTCACAGTTTTGACCCAATTTTGATGAAACTTGCTCAGAATGTTTTCCTCTATAAATTCTAGGTCAAGTTTGATACTATGTCACGGGGTCAAAAACTAGGTCATCAATCCAGATCAAAGGAAAAACTTGTAAACACTCTAGAGGTCACATTTTTGAGGCAATAATCATGGATCTTGCTCAAAATGTTTGTCTTGATGATTTCTAAGTCAGGTTTGAAACTGGGTCACTTGGGAGTCAAAAACTAGGTCACCAGGTCAAATCAAAGGAAAACCTTGTTAACACTCCAGAGGTAACATTTTTGAAGTAATCATCATGAATATCACTCAAAATGTTTGTCTTAATGATTTCTGGGTAAAGTTTGCGGAAACTTTGCCACCCAGGGTTAAAAACTAGGTCACCAGGCAAAATCAAAGGAAAACCTTGTTAACACTCTAGCAGTCACATTTTTGAAGCAGTCTTCATGAATCTTGCTCTAAATATTTATCTTGATGATTTCTAGATCAATTATGAAACTGGGTCACTTGGGGTCAAAAACTAAGTCACTGGGCAAGACCAAAGGAAAACCTTGTTAGCATTCTAGAGGTTACATTTTTCAAGCAATCATCATGAATCTTGCTTAAAATGTTTGTCTTGATGATTTCTAGGTCCACTTTGAAACTGGGTCAATTTGGATCAAAAACTAGGTCACCAGGCCAATCAAAGGAAAACCTTGTTAACACTCTAGCGGTCACATTTTTGCAGCAGTCATCATGAATATTGCTCAGAATGGTTGTCTTGATGATTTCTAGGTTAAGTTTGAAAATGGGCCACTTGAGGTCATAGATTAGGTCACCAGGCCAAATCAGTTTGTCCGTCATCCTTCGTCCATCGTCATCAATTAGTTTGTTAACAATCTAGAGGTCACAGTTTTGACCCAATCTTCATGAAATTTGCTCAGAATATTTGCCTATATGAAATCTAGGTCAGGTTTGATACTGGATCACTTGGGATCAAAAACTAGGTCACCTTGCCAGATCAAAGGAAAAACTTGTTAACACTCTAGGAGTCACATTTTTAAAGCAATCATCATGACTATTGCTCAAAATGGTTGTCTTGATGATTTCTAGATCAAGTTTGAAACTGGTTCACTTGGGGTTATAAATTAGATCACTGGGCCAAATCAAAGGAAAACCTTGTTAACACTCTAGTAGTCATATTTTTGAACCAATCATCATGAATCTTGCTCAGAATGTTTGTCTGGATAATTTCTAGGTCAAGTTTGAAACTTGGGTTAAAAAACTAGGTCACCAGGCCAAATCAACAGAAAACATTGTTAACACTCTAACGGTCACATTTTTGAAAGAAATAATCATATTGCTCAAAATGTTTGCCTTGATGATTTTCAGGTCAAGTTGGAAACTGGGTCACTTGGGGTAAAAAACTAGGTCATCGTGCCAAATCAAAGGAAGATCTTGTTAACACTCTAGAGGTTACATTTTTGCAGCAATCATCATGAATCTTGCTCAAAGTGTTTATCTTGATGATTTCTTTTTTTTAGGTGAAGTTTGGAACTGGGTCTCTTATGACATATATTTCACAGTCCAGTGACTTTCTTAAGTTTTTCCTTTTTGATCAGTTTCTCAGTAACTATTTGTCCAACAGAGTGATATTTGGCATTTGTGAAGTTTTTGTGGTTTGGTTAGTTTCTCAGTAACTATTGCTCCTACAGCCAGTGATACTTAGCACATGCATACATCTTAGCATGACCTCTTTAGTGCAGTCATCCATATTTGACCTTCACCTTTATTTCACAGTCCATTAGACATGCTGTATTGTCTTACTTGTTAATATAATTGTCATGAATTTTGGTCAGAATGTTTGCCTTGATCAGTTCTAGGTCAGGTTCTCTAAGTGCTATGATAGGTGAGCATTACAGGGCCATCATGGCCCTCTTGTTGATAAGTAGTCTAAATTATTCAGTGACTTTATCATTATTGAACATTCACGTCACTTTTTAACTTTAGATCTTTGATGACTTCAAAGAGGATCAGTATGTTAATGTGGTTTGATGAAAAAAATATTGATTGGCATGCCCAAATATGTCCCGGACTCCCCATTTTGACATTGCTAGGTCCCCAGAGCATTGTAGCAAAAACCGGTGCTTTTAATTGAGCCATCTTGGATAAGGAAATCCAACAATTTGAGCAATTTGGAATCTCCATGTTGTTCAAATGCCTCTTAAGAAGTTTCAGGTCTTCAATATTGGAAGGAAACTATTTTAGCAATTCTGAATCTCCATGTCACCCAGATGCCTCCCATCAGGTTTCAGCTTAATCTGACTTTCGGTTCGGAGGAGATGTCATTTGAAGAATTTCAAAATGATGGCCATGGCAGCCAGCTTTGATATCGAAGAATGAATTTAGGAATTCGGAATTTTCTTGACACCCCAATGCTTCCAAAGAAATATCTGCGCAATCTGACTAACCATTCTGGAGCAGATATAGATTGAAGAATTTATAGATGGATGCCATGGTGGCCATCTTGGATATCGGAACAGAATGATTTTAGCAATTAAGATTGCCATGTTGATCTGATGCCTCCCATCAAGTTTCAGCTCAATCTGTTCAAGAGGAGACTTCATTGCCATTGTGGCCATCTTGGATGTCGGAACAGAATGATTTTAGCAATTCTGATCTCCATGTCCCTCAATACCTCCCATTAAATTTCAGCACAATCCCACTTTCGGTTCAGGAGAAGATGCTGTTTGAAGAATTTCAAGATGGCTGCCATGGGCCATGAAGGTTTTATAAATGGATGCCATGGTGGACATCTTGGATATTGGAACTGAACAATTTTAGCAATTAAGAATTGCTATGTCGATCAGATGCCTCCAATCAAGTTTCAGCTCAATCTGACTTTCCGTTTGGGAGGAGATATAGTTTAAAGCATTTCAAGATGGCCATCATTGTGGCCATCTTGGATATAGGAACTAATGATTTTAGCAATTCTAAATCTCCATGTCGCCCCGATACCTCCCATCAAGTGTCAGCTCTATCCCACTTTCAGATAGAGAGGAGATATTGTTTAAATAATTTCAAGATGGCCGCCATGGGCCATCTTTGATATCTGAATGAAACGACTGTAGCAATTCTGAATCTCCATGTCATCCCGATACCTACCATCAGGTTTCAGCTCAGTCCAGCTTTCTGTCCTGGGTAAGATGTCATTTAAAGAATTTCAAGATGGCCGCCATCTTGGATATCAAAATGGAACGAATTGAGCAATTCTGAATCTCCATGTTGCCCCGATACTTCCCATCAAGTATCAGCTCAATTTTATGTGTTGTTTTAACAAACATTTGTGATCTATACTCACGACAATGTAACTTATGCTAACTTATGCTGCCCAGTCCATTCCCCCAGAAGCGCCGACTACGATTACCAGCCGTGTAAGACCACCGCAACCTTTATTCCGCACTTGTCACCCAGTGACTGAAATCATTAACCGTGAAATTACGGACTTCATGACCACAAACCTGTTAAATTACCTCTTTGCAAGGAAAAATAAACAGATTAGCAGGGAGGTTGGGAGTTTATATAAATATATAAAAACGGGCATTGTCGTTACATTGTCATGAGTATAGATCACAAATATTTATGTTAAAACAACATATAAAATTTGTTTCTCTAGTACTCACGACAATGTAACTTATGCTTATTAGATTTAATCTCACATGGATGGTGGGGAAATCTGATAAATTCACAATACAAAAACAAGAATAAAGGAACTTACCGATTTCTCAGGAGGTATCATTGTGTTATGCAACAAGGTGGACCAAAGTGGATCATATGTAAGGAGAATCCAGGCTGGTAATTGAGCAGTTTGCCCAAATAACCCAGACATGTCGAATTCGACACTTACAAATATGACTTTGGCAAAAAACATACATGTTGTTTTCCCCGTAAATCCAGACCCAAAGCTGCATTGCATATGCACTCCCCTAATAAAGGAGTGATAAATAAAACGAAACCTCGAAACAAAATAAGCGAAAAAACGCTAAAAAATGGTCAAAATAAACTTTACTTTCGCTTTTGACGGCAATGTATTAATCCGCCATGTGCATAATTATGAGGTCACAAAAGGCGGGACTAAAACTTTTTAACACGGTGTTCAACCGCATGATCACCGGGAAATGAATTAAACAGAAGAGGAACTCACAGTCTGTGAAGCCACTACGGGACCCAGAGAAAATAACTTCCCATTGATTCCTGCTGAATCTCTTAGATAAAGTCTAATGAAGGAATCCTCAGAGCGCCAAAAACCTGCTCTGAGAACAGCATCCAAGGGGACCCCATTTAGCCAAGCAAAACTTGCACTTAAGCCCTTAGTTCATGAGCACAAATCTTGTTAGACATGGAACTGCATTTTTGATCATAAGCAAAGCGAACAGTATCCACAATCCACCTGGATATTGTAGAAGGACTTATTTCCTTGTCATAATTCTTAACAAAAGAAATAAAGAGTCTTTTTCTTTTCCTCCGAAAGCTTCTAGTCCTTCTCATATAAAAACGTAAAGCACGAACTGGACACAGAAGTGTGCCAGAGTGGCCTTTATGTCTAGAAAGAGATGGAATTTCAAGAGGAATTCCTGCTACTGAAGGAACCTGATTTTTAGCTAAAAATCCGGGGAAAAAATGCAGTTTAACCGAGCTTTTGTCTGCTAAAAAATTGACAGAGCAGGAAGAGGCAGATAATGCATGAATTTCACTACGCCTCCGACCTGAAGCAAGTGCCATCAGAAAAAGTTTTCTGAGTCAAACATTTGAGTGAACAAGAAGACATCGGCTCAAAGGGAGACTCCTTGAGGCAGTCTAAAACAAGGGAAAGCTCCCAATGAGGAACAACCTTGCTGACCACTGGTTTTTCCAATTCCTTACTCTTTATGATATCAGATAGTATAGGAGCGGAAGAAAAATTTACTGAAGATAAATGCTTCAGCGTGGATGAAATGGCTGACCTGTATCCTTTAACAGAAACAGGAGCCAGCTTCTTCTCTTCAAACAGGAAGATAAGGAAGTCTGCCAAAGCCATTACAGATGGATCGATGGGATCCATCTCCCATTCGAGACACCAGTCCATCCAAGCGTTCCAACGGTAATTGTAGAGAGACTGTGTGAAAGCTCTTTTAGCGGCACATACTCTCTCAGCAGATTTTTTAGAAAACCCTGCCTTCTCGAGACCTCCCTGCAGCACAACCAAGCGTGCAGGTTGAATATTTCCAGCTTCGGATGAGTAAGATGAGAATGAGGTTGGATCAGAAGATCCCGCCGCCAAGGAAGTTTGATCGCTGGAGCAACCAGCAGAGACAACAGCACTGGAAAGCACGGGTGACTTTCCCAGCATGGAGCTATCAGAATGACCAAGCAAGTCTCTTTCTCCATTTTCAATAGCACCTTCAAAAGAAGGGGAATGGGAAGAAATGCATATGCTAACATTCCCTCCCAGGACAGGGACATCGCATCCACTGCCCAAGCTAAGGGGTTGTGAAATGGAGACACAAAGGTCGGTAGTTGATTGTTTAGTCTCGTGGCAAACAGATCTATGTGCGGGACTTCCCAGAAGTGAAAAATCTGAGACAGAGTGCCCCTGTGGAGAGTCCACTCTGTATGAATGATCTGCCCCTTCCTCGAGAGTGAATCCGCGAGTACGTTCAGTTTGCCTGGAAAGAATTTGGCTGTCAGAGACACCTGTCGCTTCACACACCACGCTAGCAGCTTGGTTGCCATGAACGACAAGGTTCGAGACCTGGCCCCCCTCCTTTGTTCAGATAAGCTGCCACGGTTGTGTTGTCTGTCGACAGCAACACCTGGCAGCCTGAAATTACCTGATGAAAGGACTTCAGAGCTAACCAAACTGCTCGGAGTTCCAGAACATTGATGTGTTCTTTGCTCCATTGAACAGACCACTGGCCTGAAACTGAGAGATCGCCCAGATGGGCGCCCCAGCCCACCAGACTCGCATCCATGAACAGATAGAAGTCTGGTTGTGGATGAACCAGCAGAACCATAGCATGAAGAAAATACTTGTTCAGCCATTGCTCTACTGCTTGTCTGAACCAAGGACCCAGTGAAATATGGTAGTCCCAAGACTGGGTTGCCTGAAACTACCGGTCTTTCACATACCATTGTAGTAAATGCTTGTGAGCCCGGCCATAAGGTAGGAGACGGGCCACAGGTTTCATCTGTCCGAGTAAAGAATGAACTTCCCAGGCAGATGGTGAATGAGATGCCAACATCTTCTGTATTATTGTTTGCACTCTCACTATCCTGTCCAGAGAAGGTCCGATCATACCCTTCTCCAGATCGAATCGAGCACCCAGGAAACAGAACATTTGACTGGGAATTAGCTCTGATTTGTCCCCATTCGGGACAAATCCCAGGCTCAAAACTGTCCACAGTAACTGATCCCAGAGTTGAATGGACAGGGACTGGGAGGTTGAAGGTTGGAGCCAATCGTCCATGTATGCATACAAACGCATTCCCTGGTGACGATGCTTTTCCAGCAAAGATTCTATCTCCTCTTGAAGGAGTCGAATCTTCTCTGGATATGCTGTAGGTTTCCTCAAAAACTGAGGAACTACTCTGGCCAATTTGGGATGGACACGAAATTGAATACGAAACCCGCTTATCACAGACTGTGTCCACTGGTCTGTGGGGATCTTTTGCCAGGCCTTATGAAAGTGATACAGCCTGCCACCTGTGGGTATGTCTGTTTTTGGCAGACTGTACTTGATTAAGCCCGATGACTCTAAAGAATCCGGGAAGACCTGGCAGAAGCGGGCACCCCTATTTTTGATTCCTGTTCTTCCCTTTAGGTTTAATAAACCTGTTGAGATGAGAACCTTGCTGTGGAGCTTGAGTGGAAGTAGCAGGTTGGGATATAACCTGATGCTGTCCATTCTCTGAAGAGCTTAGAACTAGTCTGGTATCTTCAGACTTAGCTCCGGTCTTTTTCTTCTTCTTAGGGAGAGACTGAGGAGCTGTTGCTCTCTGCAGACTTCTCCTTGTCAAGTCCTCCTTATAACACTTTGCCACTTCTGGAATCTTAGAGGCAAAAAGCGTTGAAGACTCCAAAGGCTGAACTCTAAGTGAGGTCTTCATTGAAGAGTCTAAGGCACACTTGTCCAGATACGCATCGCGTCTGGCAAGCAATGGACCACTAACAAGTCTAACCAATACATCAAACAGATGCATTTGTGACTGTGCTAGCACTTCCAAATACCTACGCATTTCCACTAGATCTGACTGAGAAGGAGTTGGGCTCTTCAATGCTGAAAGAATGCCATACAGAAACATATCTGCATGGGAGGTAATATGGATACCTGCTCTTGCCAGTTTCTTCCAAATTTCCAGGTGTGACAGCTGGATATTGTGAGAAGTAGGAAATGAAGCCCCTTGCCTAAGAACACCTCTGAAAGATGGATCTATAAGAGGGGGATTCAGTTCTAACGTAGGATCAGCAATTCTATACGAATCCTGACCAAACACCTTAGGTTTAATCATTAAACTGGGAAACCTATTGTTCCCCATGCCCTTAGGATAACTGTCCAGTGGAGATCCTTGAATAGGATTGGGTCCTTGGATCTTAGAATTAATTTTGGAAATTTGCTCCAAAATTAAACGACTTTGAGGAAGGACCGGCTGGACAGTTTCCATTGATTTCTTACTAAAGAAGTCCAAGGCAGACGCACCTGATTGGGTTTCAGGTTGAGTCAATTCAGGGCAAAGTTGAGGACCTAGCCTGCTGCAAAGAGAGACCAAGACCTCAACATATGACAACTGAGAAGCTAATGAAGGCTGTACCAAATTGTCAGACTCCTCATTCTCTTGATCACCCGATTCATCACCAGAATCGTCAATTTTCTCTCCAGGTTCCGGTCTGAGCAATATTTCCGGTTCCTGAATAACAGAGAAAATATTATCAGTGGATTTTGCAACCACTGGGAATTTAGCCCTTAGGCCCCTATCCCCAACCTCAGTACTATCCATGTTACAAGTTGACTGAGAGGTTTTATCCACATTTGAAGGATTAGAAAGAGATGGTGAATTTCTCCTAACCCTTCTATCACGACCTTCCGATGAAGAAAGGGATCGAGACCGTTTCCGACTGGCGGTGGTGGATCTCAATTCTTCGGTCAAAATTTGACGGATCAAATTCCGCATACCCGGTTGTACACCATGAACATTATCACAAGTACTGGATTGAGAGGCCATGGCTGAAAATCCCGAAAAACCACTCACTGTGTTTGTAGAAACCAATGACGGGGGATTACTTTCATTCTGGAACCTAAGCCTCCCCTTTGGTTCCAGAGATGGATGGCTAGAAGCTTGACACAGAAGGTGAGCGGGTTATATGCCCACGACCACGCCTGGAGCGATGGCTATGCCCGGAGAGCCGAGAGCAAGATCTAGAACTACGGTTCTTGGTAGTACTAATTGAGCGGTAATGACAGCGGCTACGGGAACGAATAGCCGAGCGGCTTTTACCACGGCTTCGAGAGGGGTAGGCTCTTTGACGCCGGTATGTACTTCCAGACGGGGAACGATGGGACCGCCTCGAACGAGAACGAGGGCCATGGACTATATCATCCTGTCGAACGGCCTGACATCTCACTGGTGATTGAGAAGGTCTAGGTCGCTGGTTACCCGAATCACCTTCAGATTCCTTTTGACACATAGACTGGGAAGAGTTTCCAGTACTGTTTCCAGCTGTGGAACACTCAAGGTTTGAACCAGCAGTCAAAGCAAGGGAAGAAGGAACTTCCACATCACTAACCGTTTGGTCGGTGACAACAGGAGCCTCGTTACCCGCTTGCAAGTGTCGGGATGACTCCCTAGAAGCACCCTCCATCTGCACCTTTTCCCCAGTCTTGTCTAAGTTTGTCCGCCTGGACAACTTAGAAATGGCCTTAATAGATTTAGACCACATCAAAGTTGACCAGTCGGAGCAAACATTGCAGGGATTATCCTGAGAACAATCCCTGCATAAATGACAAAGAAGATGATTGTCCCACTCCTTGCTGACCTGAACATCTATTCAACATCTTAATAATGAACTCCAAATTCTGAAATAAAACAGAAAATAGAGAAAATAACACGGCAGTAATAATGTCTGAACAAAAATAATTTGAAAGCACACCGGGGGAAATTGGGCTGCTCAAGCCTAGGAAATACCCTGGATAAATTATCCAAAAAGGTAATTTAACAGGTTTGTGGTCATGAAGTCCGTGATTTCACGGTTAATGATTTCAGTCACTGGGTGACAAGTGCAGAATAAAGGTTGTAGTGGTCTTACACGGCTGGTAATCGTAGTCGGCACTTCTGGGGGAATGGAGGGTAGCATAAGTTACATTGTCGTGAGTACTAGAGAAACAAATCTGACTTTAGGTTTGGGAGATGTTGGTAAAAATAATTCAAGATGGCTGCCATCTTGGATATTGAAACGGAACAAATTGAGCAATTCTGAATTTCCATGTCACCATGATACCTCCCATCAAGTGTCAGCTCAATCTGACTTTCCTTATGGGAGGTGTCGTCTAAAGAATTTCAAGATGGCTGCCATCTTGGATATTAAAACGGAACAAATTTAGCAATTCTGAATCTCCTTGTCACCCTGATACCTCCCACTAAGTTTCAGCTCAGTCTGACCTTCCTTATGGGAGGAGATGTTGTTTAAAAAATTTCAAGATGCCATCTTTGATATCGAAAGGCAACAATTTTAGCATTTCTAAATCTACATGTTGCCTATTTGCCTCCTACCAAGTATCAGTTCAATCTGACTGTTTTGAAGGAGATGTCGAAGATGTGAAAAGCTAACAATGGACAATGGACGGAGGATGGACGGGCGAGGGATGGACGGACAGACGATAGACGATGGATAGCAGGCCACGGCATAATTAAGATTATCTGGAGCAAGTAACTCCCCAAGAACTAACAACACTCTTTTTGAAAGTGAATTGTAATCCAGAAGTCTTTGACATTAATGGCAGTCCAACATAAAAACAGCTGAGGCCTGTATTAGCATTTTCTGCAAATGTAATCCGCTGTCAGATTAGCAAAAAAGAATATGTGCGCTGAGGGCAGTAACAGGCACTGCAGCAGAGAAGATCAACTTTTGTAAGTATAGGTACCTTGTTTAAACAACTTCAACTACAAAATGCTTTGTGCAATGAATGTAAAAGTTTGAGAAAATAAACATTAATAATTAATCTGGCATTACAGCTATTAAGGTGGAGAAAGTATAGATATCAAGATTATACAGATATAGGCCCCTGAATTCAATTTTAGCCATTCTGAACAGCTTCCTCGATATTAAAATGCGTTTTGTGGAAGGACAGAAAGGTTTCCTTTGTTTCTAGTCTCTTCAATGGAAAGGTGGTTCATTTCTTACATTTATGCACAAAGTGTTTGATTTTTTCAAATACTTTAAACATTTTCATTTACCCTTTGTCCCAAGCACCCTTTCTCTCTGTTGTACATAAATTCTGTGCCAAGACAAGATTAGCAGGAGAACTGCAGAGACCAGAAAATGGTATGATACCTGTGCACTATTTTATGAAAAAAATAATTAGGATATTAGTGTCATGGTTTTTTAAAAAAAGAATTTATGTACTGAATACAGTATTTACCATAAATATTGGGACATCTTAACTCCTTATAGTACTTGTCTAGAACAATTCCTTCATACAACCTGTTGATGGATGAGTGGCAAATAGTGTAGACCCTGATTAGATGCTGCATTCTGTGGGGTCTGATCTTGGTATCAACTGTTTGCTCAGGCCTGTCTGTCCAAATACTTAGGGTTATTAAGGTATGATAATAACAATATAATACTGTAGCAGGGTAACTGATGTAGAATAAATTAAAAGTTTGATACCATGGTAATAGAGAGTTAAAAGTAAAAAAAACAACTTAACTTCATAAAAATACAAAACTGTAGTAGTAAATGTAGCAATTTAACCTTTAGCATTCTCTGGGAAATTCAGCAGATGACAAGTTGATGATCCTTTCCCAGAATTAGCCTGCATTTGACAAGTTTTCTATTTGTATGTTCAGGGAACAGTTCACATGAAATATGTCAAACCCTCTTTCTGGAAATAATGAAAAAAAAATATTTCAAAATGTCCTCTGCTAAAATTTTTGCCCTGTGTGCAGGTTGAGATTATCAATTCACCAATGTTTTTCTTCATTGTACATAAAAATTATCTTGTTAAACTGATTAGAACTGTCTCAATGTGCAATTCAAATGAGTACCCATAACATATATTTTCAAGTAGAAATAAGAAGAAAAATCCAATAATTTTAGCATAACAAAGAATTCAGTCTTGAACAGCCTGACTCACAGTAAGGCCTGTAAATAGAAACTGTGAGTTACTTTTAAAACGAGTTTACTCTTCTGATTCTGCTGGTTTGAGTACTAACTTGAAAGTTCTAAAATGGCAAAAAAGAGGAAAAGAAGTGCTCCGCCTGATGAAAAGGTTGATATGGAAGAATTTCATCCACTTCATGCTGAAGTAGAGAAGACAGTTGGTCCTCCGCCCAAAAAAGAGTTTCTTTCTGGTAAGTTTGATCTTTTTAACCCTTTAAGCACTAATCACAACTGCAGCAGATGATATTTTCATATTGTTTTTTACTTTTTTGAGAAAATAATGCTTGTCCAGAGACATTTCATATGGAATGCCAAACTTTATTTTCTTTGAAAAATGATACAAGATTAGAATATTATCTGCTGCAATTTTGCTTAGAGCTTTAAGGGTTTATTGTTGCTTTTGTTTTACTTTAAAGGTAAACATGTTTCATAGTCTTGAGGAGGTAAGGACTGTGAGCATTAAAGCCCACTGTGTCTTGGGCTACTCATAATTTTATGAAAGGTGAAGCCCTGTCCTATCCTTACATTGTCTTCAGCCTTCCTCTGAAGAGAACCTATTCACTTCTGGGTGATTGGAAGGAGTTTATCGATCAATAGTCTGTGCTGGGCTCAAACCCACAGCCTTCAGCAACCCAGTCAAATACTCTAACCACTTGGGGCCCTGGGGCCCTGTAACACTTTCACTGCTGAGTGGTTATAGTGTTTGACAAGTTTGCTTAAGGCTGCACATTCAAGCCCAGTTCAGATGATTGATTGAAAAACTCTCTCTGTTCAGAATGAGTACCCTTCAGGGAATATCTGAAGGCAATTTAAATATAAGATATTGGGTCCCACCTTTCATATGCTGTAGCTCAATACACAGCGGGCATTAACTTCTGTCATCCTTATGGCAGCAAGGCTGTGGAACATCTTTAAAAGTATACAGGCAGACCCTTAAAAATTCTTCTAAAAGTCTGAAATGCTTGAATGTTTTGTTGTTTGTTTTTTTTTAACATGCTGCAGATCAGTATTTACCCTATATATTAAGTATACAGACACACCGTTCTAAACAAACAGTTGACTCAGAACAGCTGTCACAGAAGGTGGCATCTGATCAGTGTCAAACTGTTTGGTTCTCATCCAGCAGTTTTCAGATATGTCAAAAGTTAGTAAAGTCAAGTATCACATAAACTCTTTTGGTAAAATAGACTTGTTCAAATTTGAGGACCAATAAGGTAGAACAGAGTTAAAAGAATAAAGGTCTCCCAATATTTAAGGTAGATATAGTATACATTTCTCATTATGTGATAAGGTGGATGTTCTGAAAATAGAATAGCTAAGTTCTAATTTCAAAAAGAAAAAAATGAGCAATTCTTTGTTGGAAGTAAAGAATTTTGCAGAGGGAGACAATTTAATTGCTTTCCTTTGCAAACCTGGTCACTTCCCAGTTTTAGCTCACTTAAGCAGAAGGCTCAGGATGAGCCATTGTGATCACTTGCGGTCCATTGTCCATCCGTCCACACCTTTGAACGACTTCTCTGAAACCCTTAGGCCAATTTTCTTCAAACCTCTGTTATATATAAGATGTTTAATGCTTTTAAATACCATTATTTTCATGTTTACTGCAAGTCTCTATTGAACTTTCTGGAAAGGCATGTTTACAAAAACAAGTTGTTTATATTCTTTTTAGAACTTTCCAGAAGGAATATTCTGGACTGAGCTATTTTTGTTATGATATAGAACATTTAGAATATTCTTGACTTAAACTAGAAAATGACTGCTGTCTCTAGCACATTCTTTCTCTAGAATGTTCTTTGATGCTATATAAGGGGAAAAGATTTTCATATGGGTATCTTTGTAGTCTTTCATTGGAAATTATTCTATACTGGATTTAACATTTATTTTTGTTGGAATTAAAATCTGAATTCAGGAACTTCAAATTGTGGCATCAGAAACTGTTATTCAAAGGATATGTTTTAAATATTCTTATGGAATATTTCTGAAGGACTAAGTGAACTAAAATCTTGAAAAGTACTTTTTACTTACATTCTTTTGTTTTGAATCTTGTCTTATTTTTTGTGAATAAATCAAAAAGCAATTATGTCATTTGACCTTTGTTTTTTCATAGCTGCACCTTCGCAGGAGCTGTTAAATTTAGCCAGACTTGTTGGACATTGCTGCTTATTATGAATTGACTACCGTCAACAAGTCTATGCTAAAACAGGAAATAAAAAATATTTTGGTTCAATTTTTGGTTGATTATTAAATACTTGATTCTTCTGGTTTGTCTCTTGTTGTCGTTACACAAAAAGGTTTGCAAATGCAAAAGCCTGAAATTCAGAAGCAAACTGAGTTTAAAAAATAAAGATTAGAGCAGCAAAAAAATAAAAATGGAAATGGAAGAAAGAGAGAAAGATAGAGACAATTTAGTTTAAGAATGAAAGAATTAGAAATGCAAAACAAGACTGTAAAATCCCAGCCTTTAGACTTAGGCGTTCATTTTGATGTTACCAAACACATCGGATTAGTCCCTCCATTTCAAGAAAATGAAGTTGACAAGTATTTTCTTCATTTTTAAAAAGTAGCGGAAAATTTAAAATGGCCAAAGGAGCATTGGACCTTGCTTTTGAAATAGTTTTATAATTCGGAAGGCTCGAGAAATTTACACTCAACTAACTGTGGAGCAGAGCTCCAATTATGATATTGTTAGGGAATTAATTCTTAAAGCTTATGAGTTGGTCCCTGAGGCTTACAGGCAAAAATTTAGGAATTGTAAGAAAGAAAATGAACAGACTCATGTAGAATTTGTTAGAACTAAAGAACAGTTAATTGCTTGGTGATGCTCTTCGAAGAAAGTTGGCTCTGATCATGAAAAATTTAGGCAGCTCATACTTGTAGAAGAGTTCTAAAGGTGCATAAACTCAGACATTGAGTTCTTTAGATGAGAAACAAGTTAAAAGTTTGGAAACAGCAGCTTGATTGGCAGATGATTATGCTTTAACACATAAGGTTCCTTTCTTAATAAGTCAAATCCTTCTAGAAGACCACTTCTCCCACATACAGGATCAAAACCTAGTCCTAGTAATCCATCTGGCAGTTATAGCCAAACATTTTCTCCCAAACCCAAACTTTCTGGTGAAATCAAGGATCAAAATCCCTTATCTCAACCAGTTTGCAGTTATTGCAAAAAGACAGGTCCTATGATTTCTGAGTGCTTACTTTGAAAGGAAACAAAGAAAAACAAGAGGGATTTAAACCTACAGGTCTTACCTCATTGTGGTCAAAACCGCAGTCATGTGTTCAGGAGAAAATTCCTACCCAGGTCAAAACTTCTGAGACTGATTCTGTTATGGAGATTTATGAACCATTTTTATCAGATGGTTTTGTGTCACTAAGTAGTGACTATGCCCAGTCTACCCCAATTAAAATCTTACGAGATACCGGAGCTTCTCAATCCCTTATTTTAGCAGATATTCTGCCTTTTCTAAGAAGACCTCTTATGGGACAAATGTCCTTATTCAGGGTATAGTGTGGATTTGTTAATGTTTCTCTTCATAACATTTATCTATCCTCAGACTTGGTTAATGGTTTAGTGGCTGTCGGTATTTGACCTTCTTTACCTTTTAAAGGTGTTCACTTACTGTTAGGCAATGACTTGGCAGGAGATAAGGTTGTGGTAAAATAGAAAAGAAGGCAGTGATCAGGAATCGATACAATTATCCCACACCTCCCATCAGAGACATTAAAGGGAAAGAAACACAAACACGAAATAACTGGACCCTAATGGAAACGAAACATCACTAGCAGAAAGCCAAACGGACAGTTACTTTCCCACAAAGTGGCCAAATGGCTATCCAAAACAAAAAGATGTAAGCGACACCCACATTCAGAGTCAAACTATAACAAAAATAAACCATGACAGAAGAACCGCCTTGGGACGGTCAGTGAAAAGTATTTCACTGGGGGGCTTAAATCGATTTTACATGGCCAAAATCCTCGCCCTTACTTCTGCTGCGGTTTAGACACATAATTTGTTCAGTCCGCATGAAGGCTTCCTAAACTCATCAGTGCTACATCTCCGAGAACAAAAAATCAACAAATTACAGAGATGAAACAATGATGAGGACTCGACAGCAGGAAACAACTGAAATGCTAGAGCAAAAGAAAACCAACAGTAAGACTCCGGTGGGCCCGACCAAAGATAGAGCATCAAGTACCAACCAACATTACCTAAAATTAAATTTCATGTAAGCCTTTAGGCTGGAACCATCATAGAATCTGAGGCCTAACCTGCCGGCGTGCAATTAAAGAGGGAAGCAAAGTTATTAACCGTGATTGGGTTAACAACCATGCATGCAGTCTGTTGTATAACATTTATGTTGTACCCAATCTTTTTATATCAAAGAATGATTTTACGAAATTGGGTACTGAAGTCATTGCAAGTATATATTTTTCTGAATTTATATACTAAGTCACCATAAAACTCGGGTTCTGATAGGCCTTGTTGCAGAAGAGATTTAAGTCCAACACTGAATTAAATCTCTTCTGCAACAAGGCCTATCGGAACCCAAATTTCATGTCTGGAATTTTTCAGCAGGTCATACACGAGTTGGGCATTACTCAATATAAATTGTCACCTTACCATCCTCAAAGTCAAGGTGCCCTGGAAAGATTTCATCAGACACTGAAAAATATGATCAGATCATACTGCTTTGACAGTGAATAAGATTGGGATGAAGGCATTCATTTGTTGTTGTTTGCTGTTAGAGTCTCTTTCAGGAATCTCTTGGTTTCAGCCCATTTGAGCTGGTATTTTGCCACAATGTGCGTGGACCTTTTAAACTTTTGAAAGAGAAATTTCTCTCAAATGATGACAGTTCTCTGAACTTACTTCAGTATGTATTAGATTTTAAAGACAGTCTGTCAGAAGCTTGTGAAGCTGCTTGGACCAATCTCCAGTAAGCACAAAGAAAGATGAAACTTTGGTATGATGAAAATGCCACAGAAAGAAATTTCCAGTCTAGAGACAGGGTACTTGCTCTTTTGCCTATTCTTGGAAAACCATTGCAAGCCAGATATTTTGGCCCTTACATTGTAGATCAAAACTTAGTGATGTAAATTATATTTCTTAACACTCCTGGGAGATGCAAACAAAACAGTTATTCCCTGTTAACATGTTAAAACATTACATAAATAGAGATAAATCTTCTGTTACGCCAGTCAGTGTTGTTAGTTCAGTCCCTCAGGAACAGAGTAAAATGGACTCTGAAGACATGAACTTGATCAAATCTGATCCTGCTTCATCAAAACTCCAGAATTCTGACATTCAAAAGGATTTCGACTAGATTCTTTCACACTTAGAGCCAGTCCAAAGAAATGAAATGAGTTAATTCATGAATATAAATTCTTATTTCCAGACATTGCTACATTGACTGACAAAATTTATCATGCTTTGACAAAATTTATCACGCTGTGGATGTTAAGGATTCTCTACCTGTAAAGCCACATCCATACAGAATGAACCCTACAAAACAAAAATATATTAGGGAAGAAATTCAGTATTTTATGGACAAGATTTCATGGAACCAAGCCAAAGTTAATGGAGTTCTCCTTGAATTCTTGTACCAAAACAGGATGGGACATATTGGATGTGCACCGATTACAGAAAGGTCAACAATTAAAGTAAAACAGACTCTTTTCCCATCCCAAGAATGGATGACTGTATTGACAAAATTGGGAATACAAAATACATAACTAAATTCCATCTTCTGAAAGGATTTTGGCAAATTCCTCTCACAGAAAGAGCCAAAGAGTTCTCAGCATTTGTTACTCCTGATGAATAATATCAGTATAAAGTCATACCATTTGGAATGAAATATTCTCCAGCAACATTTTAACGTTTAATTAACTCCACAATAGCTGGATTGGAGCATTGTGAAGCTTACATGGATGATGTCATCATATACAACAATGAGTGGAATCACCATCTACAGACTATCAGAGCATTCTTTGACAGACTTAGTGAAGCAAAACTGACAATAAATCTTTCTAAAATTGAATTCTGTCATGCAGATTTAACATTTCTAGGACATGTTGTGGGTCAAAGTCAAGTTAAAACTGTAGAAGCTAAAGTTGAAGCTATCTCAGATTTTCTGGTGCCACATGCAAAAAACAACTGATGAGGTTTCTTGGTATTGCCGGTTATTACAGAAAATTCTGTAATAATTTTTCTGTCATTGCTGAGCCACTGTCTAATATACTTAGTAAACAAATGAGGTTTAAGTGGACCAGTGACTGCCAGAATGCCTTTGATAAACTAAACGCCATACTGTGGAGTGGACCAGTTCTCATGGCATCAAATTTTGATAAAGCTAGCTGTAGATGCAAGTATTGGTGCAGGTATGTATTGTTGCAAGAAGATGACAATGATGTGGATCACCCAGTTTGTTACTTTTCCAAAAAGTTCAGCAAACATCAAAAGAATTATTCTACAGTAGAGAAAGAATGCTTATCTCTCATTCTTGCTCTGCAACATTTTGAAGTTTTACTTCTTCATTCTCACCTATTGTTGTTTTCAGTAATCACAATCCTCTAGCTTTTATTCATAAGATAAAAAACAAGAATCAGAGGTTCATTAGATGGAGCCTGTTGTTACAGGAATACAATCTTGACATCAGGCATATCAGAGGAAAAGATAATATTATTCCTGATGCCTTGTCCAGAGCATGATGTCTTGATCTGTGGTTTCCTGTAAATTGCTTTTGCTTTCAAACAACATGAAATAAATGCTTATAACAGTTTTTACTTTATGATCAATTTATGTCAAAACAAAGCTTTAGCACATAAATCTTTCTTTTCCTTGAAGAGGGGAAGTGTTATACATAAGATGTTTAATTCTTTTAAATATCATTATTTTCGTGTTTACTACAAGTCTCTAGAGAACTTTCTGGAAAGTTATGTGTGCAATAACAAGTTGTTTATATTCTTTTTAGAACTTTCCAGAGGGAATATTCTGGGCTGAGCTATTTTTTGGTATTGTACAGAACAGTTAGAATATTCTTTACTAACACTAGAAAATGACTGATGTCTCTAGCACATTCTTTCTTTAGAATGTTCTTTGATGCTACATGTATATAAGGGGAAAAGATTTTCATATGGGTATCTTTGTATTCTTTCATTGGAGGTCATTCTATACTTGATTACTTTAATATTTATTCATTCTGGAATTAAACTCTGAATTCTGCAACTTCAAATTGTTGGATCAGAAACTGTTATTCAAAGGATTTGTTTTAAATATTCTTATGGAATATTTCTTAGGGACTAAGTGAACTAAAATCTTGAAAGGTACTGTTTACTTACATTCTCTTGTTTTGAAGCTTGTCTTATTTTTTGTGAAAATATATTGTTAATAATTTAAAGCTTGTTGCTGGTTTCACTGATTTCTTTCTTGTTACACCTGGCTCCTAATACCTCATGTGGAACCTTCTGTTAAAGAGGGATTGAAATTTTGTTCAAATTATCATGGTTCATTAATCAAGATAGCTGCCATGCCCATAATTGGTAAAAACACTTGAAAATCTACTTATCCAGAATCAAAAAAGCTTTCAGGCTATTTCTTGGTATTCAGCATTATGGACTCAAGGTCTACCAAGTTTGATCAAATGATAACCATAAGTTGGCCTTTGAATTTTTTGCAGCAAGGTAATACATTTATATGGGGAAAATGTTGAAGTCATTTTCTTAAAATGCATTTAAGACTAATGGCTGAAACTTACAAGGTATGATTAAAGTAGTAAAATGTTTTATTTATAATTGAAATTTTGTTCCCAGGGGGTTATATACCCTCGCCCCTAGTCTATATACATGTATAAAATTGTGTAATTTCTAAAAATGTATTAAAGACTAATGGCTGAAACTTCCAAGGTATGATTAAAGAAGTAAAACTGTTTCGCAACCATTGAATTTTTGGGGGTTATCTGCCCTTGTCCCTGGGCTATGTATATGTATAAAATCTTGAAATATTTAAAGGTCTTCTTCTCTGAAACCACTTGAACAATTTTCACCAGATTTCAGATTGGGTCTTCTGTTGAAAGGATGTGGACAATTTGTTTAAATGGTTCTGTGCCATGGAACAAGGTGGATGTCATGTATGGTAAAACACTTAAAAATCTTCTCCAGAACTTAGAAAGCTTTGAGGCTGAATCTTGGTATACAGCATTGGGGACTCAGTCTACTAAGTTTGTTCAAATGATACTAGGTTGACCTTTGACCATTTTTATGGTATGGTCAAATTTGTGTCCTAGTTACTCTGGCAATACATGAAAAGTTGCATGTCATTTGCAGATATGCAATAGCTGTTTTCATCAGGTGAGCAATCCTGGGCCATGGGCCTTTTGTTAAAGGCTCCAGGGGAGCTTATAGGATAGTAGTCTGTCTGAACAGGACAAGACAACATGTTGCATACAAGAATGACGACTCTGGTTTTCTTACTTTTGGAGTTAGCTCTCTTTGTTTTGTTTGTTACTGATTTCATGTTGGCTCTGTAGCTCAAATACCCTTCGGAATATTTTGATGGTACTTGATAGAAATGTAAAACAGGACAAGACGACGTGTCGGGTACAAGAATAATAACTTTGCCTTTCTTACTTTTGGGGTTATCTCCCTTTGTTACATTTGACAGTGATTATGTTCCCCCCACCCTCCCACCAAAGGTGGGGGGCGGTTGGGGACATATTGTTTTTGGGACTGACGCCGTTGGTTTCAGCGTCGGCGTAAAACTTCTTGTCCGCTCTGTAACTTGAATACCCTTTGGAATATTTTGATGATACTTGGTAGAAATGTAGAACAGGACCAGACGACATGTCACGTACAAGAGTGACAACTCTGCCTTTCTTACTTTTGGAGTTATCACTTTTTTTTTTTTATTTGAAAAAGATATTGTGTCTGCTCTGTAACTCGAATACCCTTTGGAATATTTCGATGGTACTTGGCAGAAATGTAGAACATGACCAGACGATGAGTCGCGACAAGAATGACAACTCTGCCTTTCTTACTTTTGGTGTTATCTCCCTTTGTTATATTTGACAGTGATAATCCATTGATTTCGTGTCTGCTCTGTAAGTCAAAGACCCTTTGGAATATTTTTATGATACTTTGTAGAAATGTAGAACAGGACCAGACGACATGTCATGTACAAGAATGACAACTCTGCCTTTCTTACTTTTGGCGTTATCTCCCTTTGTTATGTCTCACAGTGATTATCCATTGATTTTATGACTATATGTCAAAGACCCTTTGGAATATTTTGAGATCACCTGAGCACGAAGTGCTCATGGTGAGCTATTGTGGTCAGTCAATGTCCGATGTCTGTCGTCCGTCATCCGTCATGCATCGTGCGGCGTCAACAATTGCTTTAAAAGCCTACTCTTCCTACACCCCTGGGCCAATTGACTCGATACTTGGTAGGAAGCATCGGGGTGACTTGTAGATCAAAAATAGCTAAAATCATGCCGATCGGAAATCCAAGATGGCTGCCATGGCAGCCATCTTGAAAATCTATTTTTCGCTTCTTCTCCTAAACCCAAAAGTCAATTGACTTGAAACTTAGTAGGAAGCATCAGGTTGACTTGTAGATCAAAATAGCTAAAATCATTCCGATCGGAAATCCAAAATGGCTGCCATGGCCGCCATCTTGAAAATCTATTTTTCGCTTCTTCTCCTGAACCGAAAGGCCAGTTGACTCTAAACTTGGTAAGAACCATTGGGGTGACTTGTAGATGAAAAATAGCTAAAATCGTGCCGATCGGAAATCCAAGATGGCCACCATGGCCGCCATCTTGAAAATCTATATTTCGCTTCTTCTGAACCAAAAGGCCAATTGATTCCAAACTTGGTAGGAAGCATCGGGGTGACTTGTAGATCAAAAATAGCTAAAATTGTGCCAATCATAAATCCAAGATGGCCGCCATGGCTGCCATCTTGTATATCTATTTTTCGCTTCTTCTCCTAAACCCAAAAGTCATTTGACTCAAAACTTAGTAGGAAGCATCAGGGTGACTTGTAGATCAAAAATAGCTAAAATCGTTCCAGTCGGAAATCCAAAATGGTCGCCAATGCCGCCATCTTGAAAATCTATTTTTCGCTTCTTCTCCTGAACCAAAAGGCCAATTGACTCTAAACTTGGTAGGAAGCATTGGGGGGACTTGTAGATCAAAAATAGCTAAAGTCATGCCGATTGTAAATCCAAAATGGTCGCCATGGTGGCCATTTTGAAAATCTATTTTTCGCTTCTTCACCTAAACCCAAATGCCAATTGACTTGGAACTTGGTAGGAAGCATCGGGGTGACTTGTAGATCAAAAATAGCTAAAATTGTTCCGATCGGAAATCCAAGATGGCCGCCATGGTGGCCATCTTGAAAATCTTTTTTTTGGTTCTTCTCCTAAACCCAAAAGCCAGTTGAAACTTGATAGGAAGCATCGGGGTGACTTATAGATCAAAAATGGCTAAAATCGTTCCGATTGGAAATCCAAGATGGCCGCCATGGGGGCCATCTTGAAAATCTATTTTTCACTTTTTTTTCCTGAACCAAAAGGCTTATTGACTTTAAACTAGGTAGGAAGCATCAGTGTGACCTGTAGATCAAAAATAGCTAAAATCGTCCCTATCAGAAATCCACGATGGCCCCCATGACAGCCATCTTAAAAACCTATTTTTCGCTTCTTCTCCTGAACTGAAAGGCCATTTGACTGGAAACTTGGTAGGAAGCATTGGGGTGACTTGTAGATCTGAAACAGCTTAAATTGTTTGGATCAGAAATCCAAGATGGCCACCATGGCGGCCATCTTGAAACTCTTTTTTTCGCTTATTTTCCTGAACCAAAGGGCCATTTGATTTGAAAATTGGTAGGAAGCATTGGGATGACTTGTAGATATAAAAATAGCTAAAATCGTTCCAGTCGGAAATCCAAGATGGCGGCCATCTTGAAAATCTATTTTTCCCTTCTTCTTCTGAACTGAAAGGCCAGTTGACTCAAAACTTGGTAGGAAGCATCGGGGTGACTTGTAGATAAAAAATAGCTCAGATCGTTGCGATAGGAAATCCCAAATTGCGGCCATCTTGAAAATTTGTTTTGAACTTTTTCTCCTGAACCGAAAGGGCAATTGACTCAAAGTTCATTGGAAGTATTGAGGTGACTTGTAGATCAACAGTAGCTAAAATCATTCTGATTGGAAATCCAAGATGGCTGCCATCTTGTTTATATGTTTATTATATTTCCCTGCCACTGAGCTGTTTACATGTATAAAATCGTGATTCTTCAGAAACCACTTAGCCATTTGCCACCAAATTTCACATTGATCCTACAGTTGAAATGTGATTGAGAGTTTGTTCAAATGATCACGCTCCATTGACTGTCATGTCATATTATATTCTTCTTCAAAATTAAGAACTGCTTAAATGATGATCTTTTCATTAGTTGCAATGACAGGATTGGAAAAATGTTGCATAACATCTGCATATCTGCAGTGGCTATGTCACTCAGGTGAGCGACCCGTGGCCCATGGGCCTCTTGTTGTGATATTTGGAAGAAATGTAGAACAGGACCAGACAAAGTGTCGCGTACAAGAATGACAACTCTGCCTTTCTTACTTTTGGCGGTATCTCTCTTTGTTATATTTTACAGTGATTATCCATTGATATTGTGCCTGCTCTGTAAGTCAAAGACCCTATGGAACATTTTTTTGATACTTGGTAGAAATGTAGAACAGAACCAGACGATGTGTCACGTACAAGAATGACAACTCTGCCTTTCTTACTTTTGGCGTTATCTCCCTTTGTTATATTTGACAGAGATTATCCATTGATATCGTAGCCGCTCTGTAAGTCAAAGACCCTTTGTAATATTTTTATGATACTTGGCAGAAATGTAGAACAGGACCAGACGACATGTCACTTACAAGAATGACAATTTTGCCTTTCTTACTTTTGGCGTTATCTCCCTTTGTTATGGCTGACAGTGATTATCCATTGATTTTGTGTCCGCTCTGTAAGACAAAGACCCTTTTGAATATTTTTATGATACTTGGTAGAAATGTAGAACAAGACCAGATGACATGTCGTGTACAAGAATGACAACTCTGCCTTTCTTACTTTTGGCATTATCTCCCCTTGTTATATTTGACAGAGATTATCCATTGATATTGTGTCCGCTCTGTAAGTCAAAGACCCTTTGGAATATTTTTATGATACTTGGTAGAAATGTAGAACAGGACCAGACAAAGTATCACATACAAAATGAAAACACTGGCTTCCTGACTCTTGGAGTTATCTCCCTGTGTTTTGTTTGAAATAGATTTCTCGTCTCTCTGTAACTGGAATACCCTTTAAAATATTTTGTTAGTACTTGGCAGAAATGTAGAACAGGACCAGATGACATGTCACGTACAAGAATGACAACTCTGCTTTTCTTACTTTTGGCGTTATCTCCCTTTGTTATATTTGACAGTGATAATCCATTGATTTCGTGTCTGCTCTGTAAGTCAAAGACCCTTTGGAATATTTTTATGATACTTTGTAGAAATGTAGAACAGGACTAGACAACGTGTTGCGTACAAGAATGACAATTTTGCCTTTCTTACTTTTCTTACTTTTGGCGTTATCTCCCTTTGTTATGTCTCACAGTGATTATCCATTATTTCCTGTCCTTTCGGATATTTTTAGCTCACCTGAGCCAAAGGCTCAAGCTGAGCTTTTGTGAATGGTCTTCGTCGGTCGTCCGTTGTCCGTCTGTCAACAATTTACTTAAAAGACATCTCCTCCTAAACCGGTGAATGGATTTTGAAATAATTTTACAGGAATGTTCTTTGGGTGCCCTCTACCAAAATTGCCTAAATGGTTCCTTTGCTAAACAAAATGGCCACCAGAGCTAAAAATAGAAAAACCTTTAAACAACATCTCCTCCCAGGCCAATGGCCTGATTTCAAAATAATTTCACAGAAATGTTCCTCTCATGCCCCTATACCAAAATTGCCTAAATGGTTCCACTCCCCTAAACAAAATGGCCACCAGAGCTAAAAATAGAAAAACCTTTAAACGACATATCCTCTCAGGCCAATGGCCCAATTTCAAAATAATTTCACAGAAATGTTCCTCTCATGCCCCTTTACCAAAATTGCCTAAATGGTTCTGCTCCACTAAACAAATTGGCCGCCAGAGCTAAAAATAGAAAAACCTTTAAACGACTGCTCATCCCAGGCCAATGGCCCAATTTCAAAATAATTTCGCAGAAATGTTCCCCTCTTGCCCCTTTACCAAAATTGCCTAAATGCAGAACTGCTCCGCTAAACAAAATGGCCACCAGAGCTAAAAATAGAAAAACCTTTAAACAACATCTGGCCTGATTTCAAAATAATTTCACAGAAATGTTCCTTGCATGCCCCTTTACCAAAATTGCCTAAATGGTTCCACTCCGCTAAACAGAATGGCCACCAGAGCTAAAAATAGGAAAGCCTTTAAATGACATGTCCTCCCAGGCCAATGGCCCGATTTCAAAATAATTTCACAGAAATGTTCCTCTCATGCCCCTTTACCAAAATTGCTAAAATGGTTCTGCTCTGCAGAAAATGGCCGCTAGAGCTAAAAATAGAAAAACCATTTTAAACGACATCTTCTAGGCCAAGGGCCCAATTTCAAAATAATTTCACTGAAATGTTTCTCTAATGCCCCTTTACCAAAATTGCTAAAATGGTTTGGCTACGCTGAACAAATGGCTGCCAGAGCTAAAAATAGAAAAAAGGGCGTAGACTGTCATGGGTCTGTCAACAATTTACTTAAGAAACATCTTCTCCTAGACCGATTAATGGATTTTGAAATAATTTTACAGGAATGTTCCTTGAGTGTCCCTCTACCAAAAAATGGTTCCGTTCTGCTAACCAAAATGGCCACCAGAGCTCAAAATAGAAAAACCTTTTAATGACATCTCCAATGCCAGTGGCCGGATTCCAAAATGATTTCACAGAAATGTTCCTCTAATGCCCCTTTACCAAAATTGCTAAAATGGTTCCACTCTGCAGAACAAAATGGCCGTCAGAGCTAAAAGTAGAAAAACCTTAAAACGACATCTCCTCTTAGGCCTATGACCAGATTTCAAAATAATTTCACAGAAATGTTCCTCTTATGTCTCTTGACCAAAATTGCTAAAATGGTTCCCTTTGGCTTAACAAAATGGTCACCAGAGCTAAAAATAGAAAAAGGGCATAGACTGTAATGCATCTGACAACAATTTACTTAAAAGACATCTCCTCCTAAACCGGTGAATGGATTTTGAAATAATTTTACAGGAATGTTTCTTGAGTGACCCTCTACCAAAATGCTAAAATGGTGCCATTCTGCTAAACAAAATGGCATCCAGAGCAAAAAAAAAGGAAAATCTTTAAACAACATCTCCTCCTAGGCCAAGGGCCCAATTGCAAAATAATTTCACAGAAATGTTTCTCTGATACCCCTTTACCAAAATTGCAAAAATGGTTTTGCTCTGCTGAACAAAATGGCCACCAGAGCTAAAAATAGAAAAACCTTTAAACAACATCTACTAGGCCTATGGCCTGATTTCAAAATAATTTCGCAGAAATGTTCCTCTGATTAAGTCATATTCTCCATGAGTGCTATGACACTCAGGTGAGCGATATAGGGCCATCATTGCCCTCTTGTTATGATACTTGGTAGAAATGTAGAACAGGACCAGCCAAAGTGTCACGTACAAAATGACAACTCTGCCTTTCTTACTTTTGGCAATGTCTCCCTTATCCATTGATTTTGTGTCACTCTGTAAGTCAAAAACCCTTTGGAATATTTTTATGATACTTGGTAGAAATGTAGAACAGGACCGGACAATGTGCCGTGTACAAGAATGACAACTCTGGCTTTCTTACTTTTGGAGTTGTCTCCCTTTGTTTTGTTTGAAATAGATTTCTCATCTGCTCTGTAACTGGAATACCCTTCAGAATATTTTGATGGTACCTTGTAGAACTGTAGAATAGGACAAGATGACGTGTTCCTTTTAAGAATGACAACTCTGCCTTCCTTACTTTTGCTGTTATCTCCCTTTGTTATATTTGACACTGATTATGCATTGATTTAGTGGCTGCTATGTAAGTCGAACACTCTGGAATATTTTGATGATACTTGTTAGTAATGAAGAACAGGACCAGACATGTCACATACAAGAATGACAACTTCGGCTTTTTTACTTTTTGAGTTGTCTCCCCTTCTTGTGTTTGAATTTGATTTCTTGTCTCTGCTCTGAGGGGGTAAGGGGAGGTGGGGGGGTGGGGGGGGGGGGGTGTTGAAACCTTTTCTAGTTATGCATTGATTTTGTGTCCACTCTGTAATTTGAGTACCCTTTGCAATATTTTTATGATACTTGGTAGAAATGCAGAACAAGATGAGACAACGTGTTGCTTACAAGAATGACAATTTTAGCTTTCTTACTTTTGGAGTTATCCCCTATGTTTTTTTTTAGCTCACCTGAGCTGTGCTCAGGATGAGCTATAGTGATCACTTTTTGTCTGTCGTCTGTCCATGCGTCTGTCCATTAATAGTTTCAAACGACTTCTCCTCTAAAGCCGCCAGACGAATTTTGCTCAAATGTGGAGCCTTCTTAGATAGGAGGAACTAAAGATTTGCTAAAATGATCATGGTCTGTTGACCAAGACGGCTGCCATGCCCATATATGGTAAAAACCTTTAAAAATCTTCTTCTCCAGAACTGAGGAAGCCTTGGGGTTGAATCTTTGCAGAAATCATGGAGACGGGAGGTCTACCAAAGTTGCTAAAATGATGGCGGTACATTGACGTTTGATTTTTTTAGGGGAAGGTCAAGTTTGCTACCCTGTGCATTTGTATGGGCCCAATACATTTGTAAGGGAAAAATGTTGAGAATATCAAATGACTATCCTCTGAAGCTGCCAGGTCAATGTTGCTCAAATTTCATGTGGAGCCTCCTTGGGGCAGGGGAATGAAGATTGCTAAAATGGTCACGGTCCATTGACCAAGATCGCTGCAATACCCATATATGGTAAAAACCTTTAAAACTCTTCTTCTCAAGAACTAAAAAAGCCCTGGGTCCTAATCTTTGCACAAATCATTGTGGATGGGAGATCTACCAAAATTGCTAAAATGATGGTTCTATGTTTATGCTTGACCTTTTTACGGCAAGGTTAGATTTGCTTCCCCATGCATTAGTATGGGCCCTATACATTTATATGAGGAAGATGTTGAGAATTCATATTTTGGACATGTCCTCTAAAGACTATGATCCAATTGAGTTGAAACTTGATGAGGAGCATCAGGGCCTTTAGTAGACACAAAATAGCTAAAACTGAGGCGATTGAAAATCCAAGATGGCTGCACAGCCGCCATCTTGAAAGTCAATTTTCAACATCTCTTTCCCAAACCTTTGGTAGATTTGAGCCAAAACTTGCTCTGTAGCATCAGGACAACTTCTAGATCAAAATGAGCTAAAATGGTGTTGATCGGAAATCCAAGATGGCCACCTCAGCTGCCATTTTGACAATCTGTTTTGGACATCTCACAAATCACAAGGCAAATTTTGATGAAATTTAAGACGTAGCAACAGGTTGACATGTAGATAAAAAATAGCTAAAATCATGCTGATTGGAAATCCAAAATGGCCATCATTATGGGAGCAGCTATCTTGAAAATCAATATTTGACCTTCTCCCAAACTGTTGGGTGATTTGAATTGATTTTTGACTTCTTCTCTCAAACAGTTGTGTGATTTGAGTTAAAATACACAGTGGAACAACAGGATGATCTCTAGATCGAAAATAGCTAAAATTGTGCCAATCAGAAAATCTATTTTCAACATCTCCTTGCAAACCACTCTGTGAGTTAAGTCTAAACTTATGATGGAGCAACAGGCCAACCAGTAGATATAGAAGTAGCTAAAATCGTGTTGAATGGAAATCCTAAGTAGCTACCACAGCCACCATCTTGAAAATGGATTTTTGATGTCTGCTCCTGAACCATTTGGTGATTTGAGCTGAAAAGCATTATGAGGGTCGTGTAAAAAGTTCTGTCACTAATAGGCTTCCTTGGTTTTATCCCAGGTATATTTTAAAATGCTTCACTGCACTTGAATGGTGTGTTGAATAGCTAACGATACCTGTTTATTTCATGCAAATTGCTTTCCAAATGACCAAGTTATTTCAAATTGAAATAGATGCAGTCATATACACTGACCAATTTACTTGTTACATTGGAACATGGACCAGAAGACTGAAATTCATAGCTATATTAAATGCCGCATTAGGCGTAATATAGATTCAAAGCAGATATTTAATGAATTGTGTGGAAAATATGGACCTCAGACCATTTCAATGCGCACAGTTTTTAGGTAGGTTAAAGCTTTTAAAGCTGGGAAATTTTCTGTTGAAGATGATACCCATCCTGGAAGGCCTAAAACCTCTGTTACCAAGGCTAACATCGCTGCTGTAAAGATTGTGGTCGAACAGGATGCGCGATTGTCTGTCAAAGATATAGCTAGTTGTACTGGCATATCAGAAGGCAGTGTGCAAACAATTCTGAAAAAGTGTTTGGACCTGAGAAAGGTTTGCACTAGGTGGGTACCTCATTTGCTCACTGAGGAGCAAAAGACACAACGCCTTAAATGTGCCCAGGAACTTTTGAAAACATACAAAGGCTGTAATAATCGTGTTATTTCTAACTTGCTAACAGGTGATGAAACCTGGGTGCACATGTTTGAGCCAAAGAAGGGCTGATAATAAGCAATGGAAGCGAAAAGATCAAAAATGCCCATGTATTGCCAAGAGAACCATAAGTTCGAAAAAGATGTTGTGCGCAATTTTCTTTAATTCAAGTGGGCCAGTCGTTCAAGTGCCTTGTCCATCTGGTCATACAGTCACTGGCTGATTCTACAAGAATTCTGTATTGAAGAAAGTGAAAGAGTTTTACAATAAGAAACGACCAAGCAAAGGATGGTCAGGGTCCACCTTTTACATGACAATGCCTCCTCTCATAAGTGTGAGGTTGTTAAGTCTTTTTTGGCTTCTGAAAAGGTGAAAGTTTTAAACCATCCACCTTATTCACCTGACCTGAGTCCCTGTGATTTCTTTTTATTTCCAAGGCATAAGAAAATGCTTTCTGGAAATAAGTATACATCTAGAAGTTCTCTTGGCAGCACTATTTATCAGTGTCTCCAACAGATACCAAAAGAAGACTATTTATCTGCTTTTCGCGACTGGGTAAAAAGATTACAAAAATGTATTTCAGTAAAGGGGGAATACTTTGAAGGTTTGTAATAAAAATATGTTTGATAAAACGTAGCACTGAAGTAGTCCGAACCCAGTGACAAAACTTTTGCAGGACCCTCGTAGAATGAATTGTAGATCAAAAGTACATAAAATTTTGCTGATCAGAAATCTAAAATGGTTGTTACAGGTGCCATCTTGAAAACCAATTTTTAGCTCACCTGAGCAAAAGCTCAGAGTGAGCTATTGTGATCACCCTCTGTCCGTCATCCGTCGTCGTCCGTCATCCGTAGTTCGTCGTCAACAATTAGTTCGTTAACACTCTAGAGGTCACAGTTTTGATCCAGTCTTGATGAAACTTGCCTAGAATGTTTGCCCCTATGAACTCTAGCTCACGTTTGATACTGGGTCATTTGGGGTCAAAAACTAGGTCACCAGGTTAAATCAAAGGAAAAAATTGTTAACACTCTAGAGGTCACATTTGTGAAACAATCATCATGTATATTGCCCAAAATGTTTGCCTTGATAATTTCTAGGTCGAATTTGAAACTGGGTCACTTGAAGTCAGAAACTAGGTCACCAGGCCAAACCAAAGAAAAACCTTGTTAACACTCTAGCGGTCAAATTTTTGAAGCAATCATCATGAATCTTGCTCAAAATGTTTGTCTTGATGAGTTCTAGGTCAGGTTTGAAACTGGGTCACTTGGGATCAAAAACTAGGTCACCGGGCTAAATCAGCAAAAAACCTTGTTAACACTCTAGCAGTCACATTTTTGAAGCAATCTTCATGAATCTTGCTCAAAAGGTTTATCTTGATGATTTCTAGGTCAAGTTTAAAACTGGGTCATGTGGGGTCAAAAACTGGGTCACCTGACCAAATCAGTGGAAAACCTTGTTAACACTCTAGCGGTCACATTTTTCAAGCATTCATCATGAATCCTGCTCAAGTTTGGCTTGATGATTTCTAGTGAAATTTGAAACTGGGTCACTTGGGGTGACAAACTAGGTCACCAGGCCAAATCAAAGGAAAACCTTGTTAACACTCTAGAGGTCACATTTTTGAAGCAATCATCATGAATCTTGCTCAGAATGTTTGTCTTGTTGAGTTCTAGGTCAGATTTGAAACTGGGTCACTTGGGATCATTAACTAGGTCACCGGGCCAAATCAGCAGAAAACCTTGTTAACACTCTAACAGTCACATTTTTAAAGCAATCATCATGAATCTTGCTCAGAATGTTTGCCTTAATGATTTCTAGGTCAAGTTTGAAACTGGGTCACATGGGGTCAAAAAGTAGGTCACCTGACCACATCAATGTAAAACCTTGTTAACACCCTAGCGGTCACATTTATGAAGCAATCATCATGAATCTTGCTCAAATTGTTTGTCTTGATGATTTCTAGGTCAGGTTTGAAACTGGGTCACTTGGAATTAAAAACTAGGTCACCAGGCCAAATCAAAGGAAGACCTTGTTAACACTCTAGAGGTCACATTTTTGAAGCAATCATCATGAATCTTGCCCAGAATGTCTGTCTTGATGATTTCTAAGTCAGGTTTGAAACTTGATCACATGGGGTCAAAAACTAGGTCACCAGGTTAAATCAAAGGAAAACTTTGTTAACATTCCAGAGATTACATTTTCTAAATAATCATCTTAAATATGGCTCAAAATGTTTGTCTTGATGATTTCTAGGTCTAGTTTAAAACTGGGTCACTTGATGTCAGAAACTAGGTCACCAAGACAAATAAGGAAAACCTTGTTGACGCTCTAGAGGTCGCATTTTTGAAGTGATCATCATGAATCTTGCTCAAAATGTTTGTCTTGATGATTTCTAGGTGACGTATATTTCACTGTCCAGTGACTTTCTTAAGTTTTTCCTTTTAGGTCAGTTTCTCAGTAATTATTGGTCCTACAGAGTGATATTTGGTACTTGTAAAGTGTTTGTGTTTAGGTCAGTTTCTCAGTAACTATTGCTCTTACAGCCAGTGATACTTAGTACATGCATACATCTTAGCATGGCCTCTTGAGTGCAGTCATCCATATTTGATCTTGACCTCTATTTTACAGCCCATTATACATGCTATGTTGTCTTACTTGTTAATATAATCATTTTGAATTTTGATTAGAATGTTTGCCTTGATCAGTTCTAGCTAGTCAGGTTCTCAAAGTGCTATGATACTCAGGTGAGCATTACAGGGCCATCGTGGCCCTCTTGTTGACTTATCCTCCCAAATCGTTAGCAGATTTGAGTTTAAACTTACACTGTAGCAACAGGATGACCTCTAGATTGAAAATAGCTAAGACTGTGCGGATTGGAAATCCAAGATGGTCACTACAGCTGCCATTTTGTTTTTGAATGTCTTCTTCTCTGGAACAGTTTGAGCAATTTTCACCAGATTTCACATGGGGCTTTCTGTCGAAAGTGTATTGACAATTTGTTTGAATGGTTCCATGCCATTGAACAAGATGGGTGCCATGCCCATATATGGTAAAAAGACTTAAAAAATCTTTTCTCCAGAACCAAGAAAGCGTTGATGCTTAATCTTGGTATATAGCATTGCCGGCTCAAGGCCTACCAAGTTTGTTAAAATAATGGTTGTAGGTTGGCTTTTGAAGTTTTTTACAGCAAGGTCAAATTGGCGCCCCTATACATTTGTATGGGGAAAATGTTGAAAAATCATGGCTGAAACTTACACTGTATGATTAAAGTAGTAAAACTGTTTAGGGACCGTCAAAACTTTTGGGGCTATCTGCCCTTGCCCTTGGGCTATATACTTGTAGTAAATTATGAAATCTTTAAATGTCTTCAACTCGGAAACATCTTGAACAGTTTTCACTAGATTTCACATAGTTCATGTAGGTCCACCTGTCAAAGTGATATTGACAATTTGTTCAAATGATTCTGCACCATTCAACAAGATGGCTGCCATGCCCATCTACGTTAAAACACTTCAAAATTTCTCCAGAACTAAGAAAGCTCAGAGACTGAATCTTGTTGTTCCCTTGTCCCTCTGTGGGCCCCCATAGCCTAGTGCATATAAGAGCTGACTCTTAATCCATAAGGATTCTCACCACTGTGGTTTGAGCCTCTCTCGGGTCACATGTGCGAAAGCCATGTTCTGCTTACTAATGGTCAGGTGGTTTTTCCCTGGGTTCTCCAGTTTTCGCCCACCTTTGATGAACTATCTGCTCGATATAAGTGAAATATTCTTAGGGCTGTAAAAATCCCTTGTCCCTCTGAAATAAATTGCCTTGTTCCCCTGTTCTTCCAAATCCCTGGGAAGGCCTCACTCATAGACTTACAGTTTTTTAAGTCTATGAAAGACTCCCATATTTTTAGTGATCACTTTTTGTCCGTTGTCCATCTGTCCAAGCAACATTTTGGGTTGAGGTTCAATTTTGTAACCACATTATGCTTTATTCTATTAAGATGCATTATAAACCTTTCATTTAGGGAGCTTATAGCCCTTAGAACCCTATGAACATTTACAATGGGACGTAGCCCCTAAACCCGAATTTTTGGAGAGTCTGTCTGGTTGTCCATCTGTCTGTTAACACTTTCAAATGACAACTCCTCCAAAGCCATTGAAGCTATTTGTCCCTAACTTGGTAAGAATGTTACTTGGTTAGGGGCCTTTATAAAAAGCAAAATTATGGTGCTCTGTCTCTTGGTTTGGTTGCCATGGCAACACAAAGCTCCTCTAAACTTATAATGGGAAAATGGTTAAATTGTATTTTCTCCATAAGCAGTGAAGTGATGTGAACCATATTTGGCAGTTATGATCATTGGATGATTGTCTACCCAGTTTAAGTGTTTTATGACCAATGGCCATTTTGTTTGGTTGCCATGGCAACATTATTTAAATTAAAAAAATGAATTCTTTACATGACATCTCCTTGAAAACCACTAAAGCAGTATGACTCCAATTTTGTACAAATGTTGCTTGGGTAAGGATAATTCAAAATAGATAAACGTACGGTGATCTGCCTTTTGGTTTGGTTGCCATGCCAACAGAAAGCTCCCTTAGACTTATATTGAAAAAATGGTTTAATTGCATTTTCTTCATAACCTGTGAAGTGATGTGCACCATATTTGGCAGTTATGAACATTTGATGATTGTCTACCCAATTTGTGTGTTTCATTACCAGTGGCCATTTTGTTAGTTTCCATGGAAACATTAAATTTAAAAAAAAAATGAATAAATAAAAAAGGATTTTTTTTTTAAAATGACTACTCCTCCAAAACCACTGAAGCAGCAGGACTCTTATTTGGTACAAATGTAAAATGGGTAAGGGCAATTGAAAATAGCTAAATCTCTGCTAATCTGCCTCTTGGTTTGGTTGCCATGGCAACAGAAAACTCCTACAGACTTAAAATGAGTAAATGGTTAAATTGCATTTTCCTCATAACCAGTGAAGTGATGTGCGGTGCACGACACTTCATCGAAAGACAGTTGGTCGACAGGTCACTTTGTCGACAGATGTTAGTCGAATGTCCATTTCGTCGAATAACCATTTGGTCGACAATTTTTTCATAGGTGCGACAAATGGTCGAAAGTTGTTTGCACTAATTACGATCTCGCGAAACAGTGAGACTTTGTTGCCCACAGACCATCCATTCTCCGGTTTTTTGAAGTTTTTTCTATAATCTTTGATAAACAATCAATTTCTTTGTTACACAGGCCTTTCAAATACAGAAAAAAAAATTATATATGGCTAGCTGAAGCAATAACAGAAACGTTAAAGTGTTGAATTTTATGATTTTCATATATTTATTATGTTTCTAAAAATAGAACAAGTAGAGAATTTGATAATAACCACAATGTCCCTAATCTACAGAAATATACCGAATGGTAAACACCCATACAGTCAGTGCATACAAATGCATAATATGCTGATTGTGTTAAATAATATACAGAAATATAATGTTAGAAAATACGAACTAGGTTGAATTAAATAATAATAATAGTAATAATAATAATAATAATAATAATAAATTGCCCAATGGTTCAAGAGCAGACGTAAAAAATTGATTTTCATTATGGTGGCAATGGTGGCCATTTTTGACTTCCAATCATCATGATTGTAGCTATTTTTATATCTGCTGATCATCACACTGTTGCCCCATCATAAGTTTTGACTTAATTCGCAGAGTGGTGTGCGAGGAGATGTCGAAAATAGATTTTCAAGATGGCCACAGTGGCAGCCACCTTGGATTGTCGATCGACACAATTTTAGCTGTATTTGATCTAGAGGTCATCCTGTTGCTACAGTGCAAGTTTCAACTAAAATCAGCCTACGGTTTGGGAGAAGTCAAATATTGGTTTTAACTTTAATTGAACGTCAGACGTAGAGTGTTGTGAATACAGGTTCATATAAATTGTACACTTTTGTAAGAACCCTCAAAAGTAAGCCTCGTTTTCATTTTTATTCCTTAATTTCCGGAAATGAAACTTCAACTTCCGTTTTACGGGTAAGTTCATTTGATCAGACTTACAATTAACATTGTCAAAAAGTCTTGACTAAAATTTGACTAAGTAATGATTAGACGAAGTGTCGTATCGGCCATTTATCCGAGTCGACCATATGTCGTGTCGACTAAAATGTCTTTCGACCAACTGTCTTTCGACAAAGTGTCGTACACCCATGATGTGAACCATATTTGGCAGTTATGATCATTGGATGATTGTCTACCCAATTTGTGTGTTTCTTGACCAGTGGACATTTTGTTTGGATGCCATGGCAACATTAAATTTTAAAAAAATAAATGACAGCTCCTCCAGAACCACAGTTAGCAGTGTTGCAAACTTCATTACTGCTTATGAAGAGTCTCAATCAGACCTGGGGTAATTGTAATCTGTAATCATGATTACTTGTAATCGATTACATTTTCTGAGAAATCGCAAAGTAATCAGTAATCATGAATTTTCATGATTACAAGTAATCGTAATGTAATCGATTACATTGCAAAATGGCCTGTAATCATGATTACTTTGTGATCACTTTATGATTATTTTTGAAACTGGCAGTGATATATCCTAAATTGTGTTCTGTGAATAACAGAAAACTAATGTATCTTAAATTAATACTATACAGTTCTGTTACTATGTTACAGTTATAAAAAGAATTTATTGTTGCTGAAAAGCAGGTTGTATTTTACTGCACAGTAGATGAAAGGAAACATTAAGCTCCAATTTGTTTTTCATAAAGACAGAAAAGGAAATTAACTTGTTTCTTTATCCCTAGCAAGACAATTAAATTGATAATTAATCATTGAAAATGGGCTGTAATTAACTTCTTTAGCTGTTTCCAAAATTTCAAAGATCTTATCATGCCAGATAATCCTTTGCTGTGCTGGCAGATCATTAGTTTTGTTCTTTACACATCAGTTTGTTTGTTTTGCTAAGCCCTGTCTTTGTCACTTAATTATTTATTGTACCTAGATGGACTACCACATATATGTTTGTTTGTTTGTGTTGAGGTTTTACGGCCCAGTCAACCCAATGGGGTCATGTCGAGCGCGGTCAGTTTACCTAACCACACGTTTACTGGGCAGGCTTAGTCCTCTAAGCGGTTAACCAGTATTGTGCACATTCTTTTGCCAGAAACTGACAACTGCCCTTCTTGAATCAGCAGAAGGGAGAGAATGACCGTAGAAAATATTTCATGATCAATCTCCACGAAAGAATGTTGCCGACCTCGGCGGGGGTTGAACCCACGACCTCCTGGTCTCCAGTCGGACCACATATATGTGCAAACTGTGAAGAAGGGTGTCAAAACAGTCTTTACTGGTAATTAGGGATAAGTTATGCTGTAAGTTTATTTTGAGTGTATTCTATTTACCTTATATTCCCTATAATTATCTTTTAAAATAAGTATCCCAGCCTTTTAGGGAAATAAGGGTCTCTATGACTAAGCCTATACATAAAAAAAAGTGTTTTTAGCATGGCAGATTTATTATTCTTAAAATGCCCCTGCACAGTCACTCTAGCAGTGGGACTTCTTGATAAATCAAATGGACTCTTAGAGATAATTTCTCAGTTTCATCCAGACAAATGTGCTATAATAATTATGCCCCCAGCTTCAAAGAAGTTGGAGGGGCATATTGCCTCTGGGTTGTTCGTCCGTCTGTCTGTCCGTCCGTCCATCCTTCCGTCCGTCCGTCCATTCGTCACGCTTTTTGATGCATAGCATAACTTTAGAACCGTGAATGCTACTGTTTTGAAATTTCTTATATGGATTCCTCATGAAAAAATAGTGACACTTGTTTTTTTTTCTTGACAGGATTATGCTGCCCCTTTTCAGAGTTATGGCCCTTTGAAAAAATATGGATGCAATCTTGTCAGCAAAATATCTAAAAAACTATTGAAGCTACAGCCTTGAAACTTGGTGAATAGACTGGCAGTGATGAGTAGACAACCTGATTAACTTTTGAAGAAATTTTGAAAAATACTTCTTGAGTTATGGCCCTTTGTAATTTTTGGCATTTTTACCTTGTCAGCAAAATATCTCAAATACTGTTAGAGCTAGAGCCTTGAAACTTAGTGAATGGATTTATAGTGATGAGTAGATGACCTGATTAACTTTTGAAGAAATTCTGAAAAATACTTCATGAGTTATGGCCCTTTGTAATTTTGGGCATTTTTACCTTGTCAGCAAAGTATCTCAAAAACTGTGGAGCTAGAGCCTTGAAACTTAATGAATAGACTGGTAGTGATGAGTAGACATCCTGATAAACTTTTGAAGAAATTTAAAAAAAAATACTTCTTGAGTTATGGCCCTTTGTAATTTTGGGCATTTTTACCTTGTCAGCAAAATATCTCAAAAACTGTTAGAGCTTGAGCCTTGAAACTTAGTAAATGGATTTGTAGTGATGAGTAGATGACCTGATTAACTTTTGAAGAAATTCTGAAAAATACTTCATGAGTTATGGCCCTTTGTCATTTTGGGCATTTTTTAACTTGTCAGCAAAGTATCTCAAAAACTATTGAAGCTGGAGCCTTGAAGCTTGATGAATAGACTGGTAGTGATGAGTAGACAACCTGATTAACTTTTGAAGAAATTTTCAAGTATACTTCTTGAGTTATGCCCCTTTGTAATTTTAGGCATATTTACCTTGTCAGCAAAATATCTCAAAAACTATTAGAGCTAGAGCATTGAAACTTAGTAAATGGATTTGTAGTGATGAGTAGATGACCTGATTAACTTTTGAGGAAATTCTGAAAAATACTTCATGAGTTATGGCTCTTTGTAATTTTGGGCAATTTTACCTTGTCAGCAAAATATCTCAGAAACCATTGGACCTAGAGCCTTGAAACTTGATGAATAGACTGGTAGTGATGAGTAGACAACCTGATTAACTTTTGAAGAAATTTTGAAAAATACTTCTTGAGTTATGGCCCTTTGTAATTTTGGGCATTTTTTTACCTTGTCAGCAAAATATCTCAAAAACTGTTAGAGCTAGAGCCTTGAAACATAGTAAATGGATTTGTAGTGATGAGTAGATGACCTGATTAACTTTTGAAGAAATTCTGAAAAATACTTCATGAGTTATGGCCCTTTGTAATTTGGGGCATTTTTACCTTGTCAGCAAAATATCTCAAAAACTTTTGGAGCTATAGCCTTGAAACTTGACGAATAGACTGGTAGTGATGAGTAGACAACCTGATTAACTTTTGAAGAAATTTAAAAAAAAATACTTCTTGAGTTATGGCCCTTTGTAATTTTGGGCATTTTTACCTTGTCAGCAAAATATCTCAAAAACTGTTAGAGCTAGAGCTATGAAATGTGGTGAATGGATTTGTAATGATGAGTAGACAACCTGATTAACTTTTGAATAAATTTTGAAAAATACTTATTATGGCACTTTGTTATTTTGGGCATTTTTATCTTGTCAGCAAAATATCTCAAAAACTGTTAGAGCTAGTGACTTGAAACTTGGTGAATTGATTGGTAATGATGAGTAGATGACCTGATTAACTTTTTTGTAAATTCTGAAAAATATTTCGTAAGTAATTGCCCTTTGTAAATTTGGGCATGTTTCCCTTGTTAGCAAAATATCTAAAAAACTATTGAAGCTGGAGCCTTGAAACTTGATGAATAGATTGGTAGCAATGAGTAGATGACCTGATGATGCCCCCAGTTTCGAATGAAATTGATGGGGCATATTATTTTGCCTTCATTTGTCCATCTGTCTGTGTGTCCATTTGTCAAGCTTTTTTGTGCATGCCATATCTTAAGAACCCTGCATGCTAGGGTTTTGAAATTTTATATTTGGGTTCCCACTGAAAAAATAGCTGACCCGTATTTTTTTTTTCTTGTCTAGCATGTTTGTTTAGAGTTATGCCCCTTTGAAAAAAATCGGAATTAAATCTTGTGAGCAAGATATCTTGAAAAGCATTTAAGCTGCATTCTTGAAATTCGATATAGTGAATGGGAATGATGTGTAAATTACCTGATTATATTTTGAGAGAATTCCGTGAAAATATTGATAAAGTTACGGCCCTTTGCAGTTCTGCGCATTTTGACCTTGTCAGCAAGATGTCTCGAAAAGTAGTTAAGCTAGGGTCTTGAAATATTATATGCTGATTGGGGATGATGTGGAGATTACCTGATTTGTTTTTTAGGGAATTCCATGAAAAATTGACGTAGTTATGGCCCTTTGTAGTTCTAGGCATTTTGACTTTGTCAGCAAGATATCTCAAAAAGTATTTAAGCCAGAGCCATGGTATTTGGTATACTGATTGGGGTTGAGGAGGAGATCACTTGATTAAATTTTGAACCAATTAAATGAAATGTTGGAGTTATGGCCCTTTGCAATTTCTGGCCATTTAATGTCGTTGCTTTATTGTGTATAGCATAAGATCGTACAAGGTGGCGAGGCCTCATAAGAAGGGGAGCTGGTGAATACGAAGCAAAAAGAATCAGCGAAGCTGAGCAGAAACGTGCACAGCGGAAAGCCAGAGCTAAGGCATCACCAACAGAGCTTTCTTCCTCAGACCTCTCTTGTTCTATCTGCAACAGGCAATTTAGAGCTAAGATTGGTCTCATCAGCCATCTTAGAACACACAAATAATAACACATCACACAGTTGATTAGGATTGGTCATTGTCAGTAATGACAGACGAACAAGTAAGATAGCATAAGTTTAGAACCATGTATGCTAATGTTTTGAAATTTCATATTTTGATTCCACATGAAAAAAAAGCTGACCTGTATTTGTTTCTTATCCCAATTATCTCCTATTTTAGAGTTATTTCCCTTTGATAAAATAACATTGAAATCTCATATATTTGTACTGTTGTTACTGTCATGAGCAAGCAGTGTTGGAGTCAAGCAGTGTTAGAGTCAGGCAGTTGGGGGCATAGTGTTTTACAAACACCAGCTCTAGTTACGACTCAATTTTTAGCTGGATGAGAATATAGTCTTGGTTTTATACAGACAAATGTGCTATGATAATAACAGTTCAAAACTCTGGTCATTTCTATAGTTACACAATGCCTGAAAGGCATACATTGCACTAATTAAGTCTGTGCAAAGAATACCCACGTAAACCCCTTCCTTACATGTAAAAAAGCAAGTTTAAAGAGTTCCATATTATTTGTTTTATTCCAATTCCATTACAAAGCATCGAAAATGCATGCCTTGAGCAGAAGTAGGAAAAGTAACCTTAAGTTCCATGATCGCTGTAGCTGTTTCACTGCAAAGGCGTATCTGTAAGCTTGACTTACTTGAAATTTGTTCAATATTCGGAAGAAAATAAATAAATAAGCTTCCAGTGGAATATGAAGAGCAATTTTTTTGTGTCTGTGAATTTTAGGACAGTGATACTGATGATTTAATGATGACTAAATAATATTTATGCCAATAGTGCTTCACTGTAAAGCTTCCCTTCTTTAAATTTTAAACACTGGACAGAGCATGTCTGTATGTTTAAAATTTTATGTTATTGCTGTCAGTATGGTTTCATGTGACAATATACTATGTAGGAATAAACATAAAGATAAGTATAAGTCATTTTGCAGAAAAGGAATATTTATGTTTGACAGTATGACAGCTACTTGAAGAAATGAATATTGCAAAACCTAAATCACTTGTTATTACACATTTCTTTTCATTCAAATTCATTCCTCTGTAACATGCAGAGAAGATACATGTACAGTTATATATTCTCCAACACGAAATGAGGTTACCCAGGGAAAGTAATCAAAAGTAATCATAAAGTAATCATGATTACTCTTGTAAAGTAATTGTAATTGTAATCAATTACATTCACTTAAAAAGTAATTGTAATTGTAATCTGTAATCATGAAATTCAAAAGTAATTGTAATTGTAATCGATTACATTTGAATGTAATCGACCCCAGGTCTGGTCTCAATAAAACCGAGACTCCCATTTTCTAATCCGTAGTGAGTTCTTTGTTTCCAAAGGCAATTTTTTAAAGTTTATTATATATTCCTGCCCCTATGCTGTTTACATGTATAAAATCATGATATTGTTAAACAACTCTTCAGAAACCACTTACTCAATTTCCACCAATTATCACAGTGATCCTACTGTTGAAATGTGATTGAGAGTTTGTTCAAATGATCATGCTCCATTGATTGTCATGCCCATATATTCTTCTTCAAAACTAAAAACTGCTTAAATGAAGATCCTTTCATTTGTTGCAATGATAGGATATGCATAACATCTGCATATCTGTAGTGGCTATGTCACTCAGGTGAGCAAGCCCTGGCCAATGGGCCTCTTGTTTTCAAACTGATTTCGTGTCTGCTTTGTAACTCGAATACCCTTTGGAATATTTTGATGGTATTTGGTAGAAATGTAGAACAGGACAAACAGATGTGTCGTGTACAAAAAGTGACAATTCTGCCTTTCTCATATTTGGCAATATCTCCCTTTGTTATATTTGACAGTGATTATGCATTGATTTGGACATCTGTTGTTGTTGTTTTTTTTTTCAAAAAAACCTTTTCTAGTTCTTTTCAAGAACCTTACATATAAGATGGATTTGAAACTTGGTGGACAGTTAGACCATGAGATGATACAGCGCATATTGTTTTGAGGTTAAAGCACGCAAAATTTTGATAGAGTTATTGGATATATTAAGTTATGTCCTCCAGAGTAATGAATGTTGTAGACATTGGGTGACCTTGACCTACTTTTCAGCACAGGTATGCATTGGTCCTCTTGTTTTAATTAGAGAGGAGAGATGATAAAGACCTCATCATTATTGTTTAAGCTCACCTGAGCCAAAATCTAAGGTTAAACTGTTATGACAATCTGTCTGTCCATCCATCTGTTACCCATCCACAGCTAGAAGCAACCTCTCCTCTGAAACAATTTTCACCAAACTTCATGTGAAGTTTTCTGCCCAAGGAGGATTGAAAGTTTGTTCCAACAGTTGCAGTCTGTTCACCAAGAAGGCCACTATGCTCGTATATAGTAAAAGTCTTAAAAATCTTTTTCTCCAGCACCAAGAAAGCTTTCAGGCTTATGTCAGTGGCATCTTTGTCAGAAGATATTCCAAAGTCAACTGGTGATCCTTTGAACCTTTTTTTTGGACAGGTAAGGCACTTCTTATGAGTACCCCACAGCATTTGGCTTTGTTCAAAATATCAATACTTTTTAGATGTAGAAAAAGTACCTTATCTGGACAACAGTCTGCAGTTTGCTTAGACCTATTTGTAAATATGATATCACCTTAGCTAGAGCTACAGTCTACAGTTTACTTAGACCGGTCTATAAATACGATATCACCTTAGCTGGAGCTATAGTCTACAGTTTGCTTAGACCTGTCAGTAAATATGATATCACCTTAGCTGGAGCTGCCGTCTACAGTCCGCTTAGACCGGTCTATAAATATGATATCACTTTAGCTGGAGCTACAGTCTACAGTTTGCTTAGTCCTGTCTGTAAATATGATATTGCCTTAGCTTGAGCCTTGGACTACAGTTTGCTTAGACATGTCTGTAAATATGGTATCGCCTTAGCTGGACATAGGGTCTACAGTTTGCTTAGGCCTGTCTGTAAATATGATATCACCTTAGCTGGAGCTATGATTTACAGTTTGCTTAGACCTGTCTGTCTTAGCTGGAACTACGGTCTACAGTTTGCTTAAGCGTGTCTGTAAGTATGATACTGCTTTACCTGGAGCTATGGTCTACAGTTTGCTTAGACCTGTCTGTCTTAGCTGGAACTACAGTCTACAGTTTGCTTAGGCCTGTCTGTAAATATGGTATCGCCTTAGCTGGACATACGGTCTACAGTTTGCTTAGGCCTGTCTGTAAATATGATACCACCTTATCTGGAGCTATGGTCTACAGTTTGCTTAGACCTGTCTGTCTTAGCTGGAACTACAGTCTACAGTTTGCATAGGCCTGTCTGTAAATATGATACCGCCTTATCTGGAGCTATGGTCTACAGTTTGCTTAGACCTGTCTGTAAATATGATATCGTCTTATCTGGAGCTATGGTCTACAGTTTGCTTAGGCCTGATTGTAAATATGATGTCATCTTAGCTAGAGCAAGGGTCTACAGCTTGCTTAGACCTGTCTGTAAATATGATATCATCTTATCTGGAGCTATGGTCTACAGTTTGCTTAGGCCTGACTGTAAATATGATGTCACCTTAGCTGGAGCTACGGTGTACAGTTTGCTTAGACCTGTCTGTAAATATGATATCGCCTTAACTAGAGCTATGGTCTAAAGTCTGTTTAGACCTGTCTATAAATATGATATATCACCTGATCTGGAGCTACAGTCTACAGTTTGCTTAGACCTGTCTGTAAATATGACATGGCCTTAGCTGGAGCTACGGTCTACAGTTTGCTTAGACCTGTCTGTAAATATGATATTGCCTTAGCTAGAGCTACAGTCTACAGTTTGCTTAAACCTGTCTAAATATGATATTGCAGTAGCTGGAGCTACAGTCTGCAGTTTGCTTAGACCTGTATGTAAATGCGTTATCGCCTTAGCTAGAGTTACAGTTTACAGGTTGCTTAGATCTGTCTGTAAATATGATATCGCCTTAGCTAGAGCTATATTCAACAGTTTGCTCAGGCCTGTCTGTAGATATGATATCGCCTTAGCTGGAGCTCAGGTCTACAGTTTGCTTAGATCTGTCAGTAAATATGATATTGCCTTAGCTGGAGCTACAGTCTACAGTTTGCTTAGACCTGGAGCTACGGTGTAGAGTTTGCTTAGACCTGTCTGTAAAATGATATGGCCTAAGCTAGGGCTGCAGTCTACAGTTAGCTTAGACCTGTCTGTAAATACGATATCACCTTAGCTGGAGATACAGTCTACAGTTTGCTTAGACCTGTCTGTAAATATGTTATCTTCTCAGCTGGAGCTATGATTTACAGTTTGCTTTGACCTGTCTGTAAATATGATATGGTCTTAGATAGAGCTACAGTCTACAGTTTGCTTAAATCTGTATGTAGATAATAGTATTAGCTGGAGCTACAGTCTGCAGTTTGCTTAGACCTGTCTGTAAATACGTTGTCGCCTTAATTGGAGTTACAGTCTACAGTTTGCTTAGACCTGTCTGTAAATATGATATCATCTTAGCTGGAGCTACAGTCTACAGTTTGCTTAGGCCTGTCTGTAAATATGATATTTCCTAAGCTGGAGCTACGGTCTACAGTTTGCTTGGACCTGTCTGTTGATATGATATGGCCTTAGCTGGAGCTGCTGTCTACAGTTTCCTCAGACCTGTCTATCTTAGCTGGAGCTATAGTCGACCGTTTGCTTAGACCTGTCTGTAAATATGATACGATGCCGCCTTAGCTGGAGCTTCAGTCTACAGTTAGCTTAGGCCTGTCTGTAAATATGATATCGCCTTAGCTCAAGCAAAGGTCTACAGTTTGCTTAGGCCTGTCTATAAATATGTTATTGCCTTATCTGGAGCTGTGGTCTACAGTTTGCTTAGACCTGTCTGTAGATATGATATTGCCTTAGCTGGAGCTACGCTCTACAGTTGGCTTAGGCCTGTCTGTAAATATCATATCGCCTTAGCTGGAGCTACCGTATACAGCTTGCTTAGACCCTTCTGTAAATATGATATTGCCTAAGCTGGCGCTATGGTCTACAGTTTCCTTAGACATGTCTGTAAATATGATATCACCATAGCTGGACATAAGGTCTACAGTTTGCTTAGGCCTGTTTGTAAATATGGTATCACCTTAGCTGGAGCTATGGACTACAGTTTGCTTAGACCTGTCTCTCTTAGCTGGAGCTATGGTCTACAGTTTGCTTAGGCCTGTCTGCCTTAGCTGGAGCTACGGTCTACAGTTTGCTTGGGCTTGTCTGTAAATATGATATTGCCCTAGCTGGAACTATGATCTACAGCTTGCTTAGACCAGTCTGCCTTAGCTGGAGCTACGGTCTACAGTTTGCTTAGGCCTGTCTGTAAATATGATATCACCTTAGCTGGAACTACGATCTACAGCTTGCTTAGACCTGTCTGTAAATATGATATTACCTTAGCTTGAGCTGTGGTCTACAGTTTACTTAGGCCTGTCTGTAAATATGATATCGCCTTAGGTGTAGCTACAGTCTTCAGTTTGCTTAGATCTGTGTGTAAATATGATATTGCTTTAGCTGGAGCTACATTCAACAGTTTGCTTAGACCTGTCTGTAAATATGATATCACCTTAGCTGGAGCTAAGGTTTTTAGTTTGCTTAGACCTGTCTGTAAATATGATATCATCTTAGCTAAAGCTAGGGTTTTGCCTGATGGACTTTATTAATCACATGTTTTATGTACGGCAGTAGCTTTTTAGCTCATCTGTGCTATGCTCAGGATGAGCTATATTGATCACTTTTTGTCTGTCTCTTATACATACATCAGTGCATCTGTCCATGCGTTAAAATTTTCAAAAGACCTCCTCTGAAGCCGCTGAGCTAGTTTTGCTCAAATTTTATATGGAGCCTCCTTAGTTTGGGGGAATGAAAGATTTCTAAAATGTTTGCTGTCCCTTGACTAAGATGGCCGCCATACCCATATATAGTAAAAGTCTTCTCCAGAACCAAGGATGCCTTGGGACTGAATCTTTGCACAAATCATCAGGGATGGGAGGTCTACCAAAGTTGCTAAGATGATGGTTGTACATTTATGTTTGACCGTTCTAACACGAGGTCAAGCTTGTATCCCTATGCATTTGTATGGGCCCCAAACATTTGTATGGGAAAAAATGTTGAGAATTTCAAATGACTTCTCCTCTGAAGCCTCTGGGCCATTTTTGCTCAAATTTCATGTGTAAACTCCTTGGGGCAGTGGAATGAAAGATTGCTAGCATGGTTATGGTCCATTGACCGAGATTGTCGCCATGCCCATATATGGTAAAAACCAATAAAAATCTTCTTCTCCAGAACCGAGGATGCCTTGGGGCTGAATCTTTGTACAAAGCATCGGGGATGGGAGGTCCAGGTGCATATGAATTCTCGACATTTTTCCCATATAAATGTGTAGGGCCCATACAAATGCATGGGGAAGGAATTTTGACTTTACTGTAAAAAGGTCAAACATCAACGGAGCACCATCATTTTAGCATTTTAGGTAGATCTTCTATCCCCGATGATTTGAGCAAAGATTCAGCCCCAGGGCTTATTTGGTTCTGGAGAAGAAGATTTTTAAAGGTTTTTACCATATATGGGCATAGCAGCCATCTTGGTCAATTAGCATTCTTTTGTTCCCCTGCCCCAAGGAGGCTCCAGATGAAATTTGAGCAACATTGGCCCAGTGGCTTTGACATCTCTTCCCAAAGTCATTTGAAATTACTGTATCAACATTTTTTACCATACAAATGAATGGGGCTCATATAAATGCATACTGAAGCAAACTTGACCTTGCCTTAAAAAGGTCAAACATCACTGTACGACCATCATTTTAGCAACTTCGGTAGACCTCCCATCCCCGATGATTTGTGCAAAGATTCAGCCCCAAGGCATCCTCTGTTCTGGAGAAGAAGATTTTAAAAGGTTTTTACCATATATGGGCATGGTGACCATCTTGGTCAGTGGACCGCGATTATTTTAGCAATCTTTCATTCCCGTGCCCCAAGGGCTGAACTTCATAAGACATAGTTGTGCAGAAAACAAGATTCATAGATTTACAAAATGACTCAAATTTTTTTTAAAACTGAAATTTTGCTTAATGTATACCTCTGTGTTGTGTATACCTTTATTTTCACTATTTATTACTTGGAAACATGGCTATATATATAGATTTATCAACATAATTGATTTTGGATATGTACCATGTGTATAATCTTGTATAAAGATGCAGGAAGGCTTCTTTTTCCAATGTAATGAAAATATTGATATTTACCTCGTTTTGCAGTTTCATTCTATTGTCAAGGATTTGTGACAGATGTAATGCAAATTAGGAGACAAGTAAATAATATATAATTTCCAGTACAAATTAGTAATTCTTGTAGCTATCTTTGAACATTATCACCTTCATTCAGTAGAGTTTGTTTGAGTTGTCAATCAGTCAACCTTATGGTATCATGTCGAGCGCAATCAGTTTACCTAACCACACTTCATACTGGGCAGGCTTAATCCTCTAACTTAACCAGTATTGTGCACATGCTTTTGCCAGAAATTGACAACTACCCTTCTTGAATTAGGGGAAGGGAGGGGATGACTGTAGAAAATATTTCATGTCATGAAAGAATGTTGCCGACCCATAGGGGGTCCAATCCGCAACCTCCTATCACCAGTCGGATGCTCGTCCAACTGAGCCACCGAGGCTGGCTGTATTTATGATGGAAGAAAGTTTGTGAGTATAAATTAATTAGTAATTGTAAGTGGTGAAGCAAGAACCAAATTATTTTTAAGCACACCCAGAAAAAATCACTTCCATAATGGGGGCTACTCTTAAGGGAAAGAATGAGAGCAAATTTTTTCCAGTAAGAGCAGCCCCAATGATAAAGGAGGAAAATGTATCATGATACTAGGTAATCTCTATATTGTAATTATAGTTCCTTCAACACATGTGTAATGTGCTTAATGAGTGCTATGCCTACTGTTTTAACTGACAGTGGAACTTGCAATTTCTGATACTTTTATTTATTCATTTTCTTTGTAGTTTATTTCTTGTTCGAAATTGTATTGTATTTACCATATTATATGGGGCCTGAACTCAGACACTTTGGAATATGGTGTCTTATATACTATTTACTGTTTACCACATATCTAGCAGTTTTTGACACATTAGCAGTTTTAAAATTAGTTTAATTTTTTAGTACGAGTATGACAAGGAGTTCAGGTATTAGACTATTTAGGACTAATATGGATTTAATTTATCCTTTTACTTTGAACTGGTGTTTCTTAGTTAAAAGGATGGACCATAGCGCAGTTGGTCATGTGTGTCTGTTGCAGGTCCAGGGGATGTGTTGGAATCCCAGCTTGGCTATATAACTTTTGTGGCTAGTGATCATAAAATAATTTCTGCAGTCATTCCCAGCTTTCCCCCTCCTTCTGCTGAATCAAGAAGGGCAGCTGTCAGGTTACTGGCAAAAAGTATGTACACAAGTACTGGTTAGTTGCTAACAGGACTAAGCATGCCCAAGAAAAGTGTGAATAGGCTAACTGACAATCTAAACATGGCCTTAACTGGGCCATAAAAGTCCAGGTCAAATCAAACAAAGGAAAAATACGGATTTAATTTATTTGGACAGTAATACTTCCAATTTCCCTGTGTTTTAGGGGTGGTTGGGTGAGGCAAAGGTGTTGTGTATCTTGGGTCACCGGGGCATTCAACTGATATTGGCTTGCATTGGGCAAGGCCTGCTGTCCTGCAGCAGGTAAGGGTAGAGGGGGAATGTTTTTATTTCTTCTGTTTCTTCACTTTCATTCATTTTCCTCTTTCTCCCCTGCCCCTCTCTTTCATCTCATCTACTATCTCTTCCATCTCTCTTCTCCCTTTCTCTGGGAGCACAAAATGACCCATAAGGGTTGACGTGTCGTTACACCCCAACACAATCAATCAATTATTTCCCTGTTTCAGTAAAAAGAAACACAATTAATTATTTTCCTTGGCCTATAGGGTGTCTTTTTCTCTATTAATCATTAAAAATTTGTTCAGCCTGCTATTGTTTATTCATGAGTTCATTAATTTATGGTCATGTTGACAAAACTCAAAGTCCAGTCTTAATTAAGTTTACTTTGTTTACAACCAGGTAATAAATTACATATACTTCAATAGCTCTGGATAAGTGGGGGTATCCACATAATATTTTTTCTTATTTCTCCAGAAAAATATATGTTGTGGGCACTCATTATAAGTGCCTCTGTGAGGTGCTTCTAATGAGTACTGACAATGTCAACAATGTGGAGAAATAAGAAAAATATCAATACTTTTCGTTTGAAAAAAAAGTGCCTTCTCTGGAGCTATGTACATGTATATTTGTGTACAAGTACCAGTATAGATTGTATGCCTGCCAGCCATTGTTTCCTAACTTTTGAGATGAAAGTGATAAAACATTTATTGTATGTGCTTTCAAATTATTCTTGAGGATATTAAATCTGTCTTTCTGTCTTCAAAACCAAGGAATTTAACAAATTTGAAGAGATGGGGAAAAGTAAAGTCACTGATTTACAGCTGGAAGAGATGAATAGTGATGATGAACGTAAGTGATGTGTCAAAGTTCTAGATAAAAGGGCCGGTCTTGGTGGTATTGTTGGATGCATGTCTGACTGGTTATCAACCCGGTTATCAGGAGGTTGCAGGTTCCACCTCCGCCGAGTCAGCAACATTCTTTCGTGGAGATTTGATCATGAAATATTTTCTATGGTTATTTTCTTCCTTCGTTGATTCAAGAAGGGCAGTTGTCAGTTTCTGGCAAAGAATGTGCACAATACTGGTTAACTGCTTTGAGGACTAAGCCTGCCCAGTAAAAGGGGGGTTAGGTAAACTGACCGTGCTCCACATGACCCCATTGGGTTGACTGGGCTTTAAAATCTTATTTTTCCTCTATATCTTATTCGTTTCATTTGTTACGAAACAGAAATGGGTTTATAAAAAAAAAAAAAGATGTATGTTTCATCGTTTCATTTCGTTTCACTCTGTTTCATAACGAGCATATTTCAGATTGTTTGGTCTGTTACATCCTGTTTCAGAGATTTTCCTCTATATCTTATTCGTTTCATTTGTTAGGAAACAGAAATGGGCTTATATAAAAAAAGTATCTGTTTCATTGTTACATTACGTTACACCCTGTTTCGTAACAAGCACTGACCAAGGTGTTTGAACTGTTTCATCCTGTTTCGTAACAAATGAAACGAATGAAACAGACCATCAGTGAGAACTGCTATTGGTCTGTTTCATTTGTTTCATTCTTTTTCAGTCCATTTTAGAGTATTCCTTATATATTTTAATTGTTACATCTGTTTCTGTTACGGAGAAAAAAACGTGCCCAAAAAAAACCTGCGTGGTTTTTGTGCAGTATATGTGATGTTAAGTGGGCGACATTGCGACAGTAAGAGACGCTCACCGTCAACAACGCCGATGTCATTAAAAGGGAAATAAGTCACAGATGAGTCACATCAACGTCAATGATGGATCTGTCATGGTATCTGAGATTCAGCTGCGACGTCTAGGAAGTGGAAATTTAGTATGATACTTACCCAGACCTAAGTCTTTATCTGTGTGCTAAAGATGCTCCTGGGTCATGCCCTGGGGTGGGGCTATGTGTCAGTGTTTAAGTTTACATTCAAGTTTACATTGATATTTAGGTCCGTATTTCACTTGCAGTTTCGTAACTTGGGTACCTTTTAAACTAGGATGTTGAAATTTAGTCGGCTATTTTACCCAGACCTAAATCTTCAAGTGTGTGCTAGAGTTGCCTCGGGGTCATGCCCTGGGGTGGGATTATACATTTTGAACCTAGCCTCACCCGAGGGCAAGGCAATACTAGCAGAGAATTTAAGGTTTAGGTCTGGGTAAGTAGCTTATTAAATTTCAACTTCCTAGCATAAAAGGTATCCAAGTTGGGACCTCCAAGAGAAACACCAACATGTATATCAAGGTAAACTTGAATGTAAACTTAAACAGTGACCTCTAATCCCACCCCAGGGCATGACCCCGAGGCAACTCTAGCACACACTTGAAGATTAAATTAAGAGTATTTGATGTATAAACATCATACTTATATATTATGAGTCAGAATCACCCCAAGTTTGACCTAAAATTAAATGTAGATCTGTGACCTGCATTTCATGGACCAGTGGTTTTGCCTTCTATCTTGAAGAGTGTTTAATGTAAAAACATCATACTTATGGATTATGAGTCAGTATAACCTGAAGTTTGACATACGCTTAGCAGTCCAGTAATTTTGCCTTATATCTTGAAGATTATTTGATGTATGATGGAGAATGAGTCAGTATGACCCAAATATTGACCCCAAAATAAATGTAGGTCACAGTTAACTATATTTCTTGCTTTATTGATTTCACCTTATATCTTGAAGAATATTTGATGTATAAACATCATACTTATGGATTATGAGTCAGTATATCCTGAAGTTGGTCAGATTTTACATTGACATTTATGTCCATGTTTCTTAAGGTGGTCATAACTTTGGTGCCTTTTATGCTTGGAATTTGGAATGCTATTTACTCAGACCTAAACCTTCAACTCTTTGCTAGAGTTGTCTCTGAGTCATGAGCATGGGTAAGGCTAGGGATCAGAATGTAAAACAGATCAGATTGAGCATTTTGAAAATAGTTGTTGCCATATGGGAAAGAGCGAAAGATGGGGGCATTAGTGTACTTTGGACACATGTCTAGTTCCTTTTTTTTTATCAGAGAAAATAAGACTTGGCATTTTGTGTGAATCATCACCTAAGCAGACGTTTCACAAGAAATATCAATCCTTATTTTCATGGAAAAATAAAAAAAAAAAAAAAAAAATCAAAATTCATCTGCTGCAGTTGGGATTAGCATTTAAATAGTTAAAAGTGACACTGCATTATTCTTGCTTAGATATTTTGTAATAGTTGACCTTTACTTTATTAACCCTTGTCCTGCTGAACCCGGATATACCCTGCCTTTGCAAATAGTGTAGAAGAAGCCAACTGATCTGAATCTGCACTGTTTGCCATTAAGTATATGAATTTATAGCAACAATCCGGTTCATGTAATCTGATTGGCTGAAAATTAGATGTGGGTGTGGCATCTTAATTCATTCAGCAGGACAAGGGTTAATTGATTGACTGATTATAAAGATACCAGCATAACTCCAGATAATGTGATAGTTGCTTCGATAATTTAGGATAATTTTTATGACTTTTGCAGCATAACATATCTTATGGGTACTCACGGGAATGGTATCAGAATGGCCATTCCAGTGAGTACCGGCAAGATAAGTTTTGCTGTAGAACTATCAAGAATTGTCTTCTGAATGTTCTTTTTAAGCCATTTCTGGAGTTCCATAAAATATGGCTCAGGGGATGCTCGGAGATACAATATTTATGCTGGGACAACAATATCAGTAGATTTTATTACTCGTGTTACATGTAATATTGTAATAAAGTGAACTAAAGAGAAGACAGTCTATTATTTTGATGAATGTTTTTCCTCTGAGACCCTGCTGCAGACAGAAAAAAATCATATGTCAAAGACAAGCAGACTCCCAAATATCGAATAATGCATATAATGAAACAAGGGTCTATATCAATTATGTTGGCAGTAGTGACCAGATCAGGCTGTACAGTCATGCTACTACCCATTGATGTGTGTATAAACTGTATTTATGAGTGCAAAAAGTTATAACCCTGATCAGATTTCTGAGGATATCTGATCTGAGTTCACGCTGTTTGCACAGGACAGTCTGTCCAAATACTAATGGAAAGAATGGTAATTAACATAATTACCCTGAATAATAGATGATAGCTCTAGATAAAGTGCTATTTTCGCCTGTAAATTGTTCATGTTTTTTCTTATTTCTCCATGAAAACATATGTTCTAGGTACTCTGTAGAAATGCCTCACTGAGGTGCTTCTGATTACTACCCACATCATATACTTTTGAGCAGAAATTAGAAAAATAAATACCTGGATATTCCCCCCAAATAAACAAGACTTACCTTGGTTAAGAGGATGTTTGTTTGGGATTCTTTGTAGTCATATAACAGATGAGATGCGTGTGCATGCCAGCAGTAGTAGACGTCCTCAGTATTTGAAAGCAAAAGCTTTAAAAAAATCCATAAAATACAAAAAAAAGAAAAAAAAAAAAGAATTACCATAGGGAGGGAAATAAAATAATATAATGAATAATGGGTGGGCATCTGAACACGTCGTTGGTTAAATGACTATATATACAAAGAATCCCAAACAAACATTGTCTTAACCAAGGTAAGTCTCGTTTATTTGGGGGGATTCTTTTATGTCATAACAACCTTGTTCACAGATGAGATTTCATAGCTGGATTTTGGAAAGCTAACCAAATACAAAGTACCTCCACCCATTTAGTGAATAAAGACCAATATATAATGGAAAAAAGCAATACAAATGTATGCCCAAAATCCCTTCCTATGAAAGACTTCATTGTAATAGTCATAATATCTGAAACTGTTACCTTTTTATACCCAGCCATACAATAGTGGCGGGGTATTATGGCTTCACGTTGAACGTCCGTTTGTCCATCCATCAGTCGTACGTCCGTCCATCCATTTTTCGTTTCCAGATGATAACTTGAGTAAACATCGATGGATTTTCACCAAACTTGGTATGTGCATTGATATTGTGAAGATCTAGTTGGGATTGCCTATGGGCAAATTTTGTCAAATTTTGAAGGAGTTATCTGCCCGCGACGGGATAATGGCGGGGTATTATAGTTTAACGTTTTTATTTCTGTGATCAGAAACATCAGTTATCCAACAATACAGCATGTCCGAACTTCTGTGATCCATCCCGAATGTCTTCGTCATAGAATTTAGTAAAAGTCTTCAGATGACCAACCAGCTGTCTTTAATATTTCATCTATAGGCACCATGCTAGTTTAAGCTTTTGACACTGCAGCAACACTAATACTGTGCGGTTTATATACAGAACACTAATCCCAGCACTAATCATGACTAACTTTAGCCGTCTGCTTATTGTATCTTTGACAACTGGTCTGAATGGTTTACCAAAACTTATAAACAAACACATATTACCACAAAGGTTTTTTAGTAGGTTTCAAGTATTCTTTTAAAACAAACACAACACATAACCTCCTATCTGGAGGAAAAGCACGTAACTCTGCTACCAGGTTATTTCTACCTGACTTTGATTTTTAATTGACCCACTATAACACAAAGTATAAGAGAAAAACCCTTTCCTCATATCTTTTATGCTAAGTAAATGCAAAGACTGTGACCTTGAAGCCAAAGTAAACGCAATTAGCATAGCTAATTTCAGAGTTAATAACTTTAAAGATAACTGAGAGATGGGTGATAATCTCCTCAAATAAGACAGTACAAGAGATACATCCCAGGTCTGCAAATATCTGGACTGTGTTGGCCTCAAGTTAAACACACCTTTCATAAATCTGATGACCAAAGGATGAGCACCTGCTATAATTTCAGCTAATGTTAGATGGATAGCTGAAAGGGATGAACATGCGGTATTAATAGCACTGTAACTTAAACCCATATGATATAATTTTGTAAGAAAATCTTATATTATGCTAATATCTGCTTGAAATTGATTAGCTTCCCTTTCATGACAGTACTGAAACCATCTCTGAATGTGGGACCAGTATTGCTTTTGTGTTCCTGGTCTCCAAGCTGCCATGATGATACTGGAAGCCCCTGAAGAAATACTCTTACTTTTGATTGCTTCCCTGATAGAAAAAAAGGTAAGAGAAAAGTCCAGGGAGTGCTACAATCACAAGTTGCAGCCCTTCCTAGACACCAAGAGGAAGACAAAACCAAACAAGTGCAAATTCAACAAAAGTGCATATTGTTTCGAGGTTACAGTCCACCAAATATTAGCAGAGTTATGCCCCTTTGAAAATTTCAGTTAGTTTCGTTGCCGGCTAACTCCTCCTACAGTTTACATCCGATCAAGCTGAAACTTGATTTGTAGTTAGACCATGATGTGGAGCAGCGCATATTGTTTCAAGGTTACAGTCCACCAAATATTAGCAGAGTTATACCCCTTTGAAGATTTCTATTAATTTTTCATTTCTGGCTAAATCCTCCTACAGTTTACATCCAATCAAGCTGAAACTTCATGTACAGTTAGACCATGATGTGGTGCAGATCATATTGTTTTGTGGTTACAGTCCACCAAATATTAGCAGAGTTATGCCCCTTTGAAAATTTCTGTAAACTTTTCATTTCCGGCTAAATCCTCCTACGGTTTACATCCTATCAAGCTGAAATTTTATTTGTAGTTAGACCATGATGTGGAGTAGCGCATATTGTTTCAAGGTTGCAGTCCACCAAATATTAGCAGAGTTAAACCCCGTTGAAAATTTCTATTAATTTCTATTAATTTTTTGTTTCCGGCTAAATCCTTCTATAGTTTACATCCGATCAAGCTGAAACTTCAGAAATAGTTACACGATGATGTGGAGCAGCACATATTATTTCGAGGTTACAGTGCACCAAATATTTGCAGATTTATGCCCCTTTGAAAGTTTTTGTAAACTTTTCGCAGCATATTGTTTAGAGGTAATAGTGTGCAAATTTTATTTTATAATAGGTATATTTTTTGCAAATAACTAAACAAACACAACACATAACCTCTTATCTGGAGGAAAAGCACGTAACTCTGCTACCAGGTTATTTCTACCTGACTTTGATTTTTAATTGACCCACTATAACACAAAGTATAAGAGAAAAACCCTTTCCTCATATCTTTTATGCTAAGTAAATGCAAAGACTGTGACCTTGAAGCCAAAGTAAATGCAATTAGCATAGCTAATTTCAGAGTTAATAACCTCTGACATATGGTCATATGGGCAAGATATTGATTTTTTTTTTTTTTTCTTTTATAAGATTTGCAAGGAAAGGTTGTCATTATTAAATCTTTATGAATACATAATTCTTTTTGGATTTTTTTTTTTTTTTTTAATACTCTTCTGATTTGGTTCCCTTGAAGAACAAAAATAAAATCAGTATTAAACAAGTTAAAGGTTTACAAAAAAATTTCTTGCAGCATTTTTTTTTTTTTTTTTGTGGTTGTTTATTTTTGTTTTGTTATTGTTTGGTCCGATATTGAAGTATAGGAAAAACAAATCAGCCAAAGGCTCATATGAGCTTATAATATAGTCATGCTTCTGTGGTGTGTCTTCCGTCAGAAAGCACTTCTCCCTAGAAGCAGCAAACTTCTCCCTATTTCCCCAGGAGGGAGAAGTCACTTCTTCCTTAATTCCTGGGCCAGCTTGGTCGCTTAGGTTACAGTTCACCAAATATCAGCAGAGATATGCCCCAATGAAATTTTTTTAATTTTTTTTTTTTTGTAATTCCACTTACAGTTTATATCCGGAGCACTGAATTATACAGGAGCCAGTTTTTGTGCTACATCTTTTTACTTGCCACGGGCATATAATGCCCTGCTTGGCAGAGCTCTTGTTCTAGCAATACACCCCTAGTGCTGTCATATTTGTTTTGCTAAAATATTACTCTCATGTGATTTGATGCCACCCATAGAATTTATATATGAGAGAGCACATTTATTGTCTGTCCTTTTCTGAGTATGGCATTTTTCCTCTGCAGAAAGACTTAAGAGCATGAAATATTGCCAAAAATTCTAAAACATTTATGTGATTTCCTAGTTCTACAGGGTTCCAATGACCTCCTACATATGTATATGCTGATCATCACAAACTGCACCCTATCCTGCCAAGCTAGCATCAGTAGTTATGATTTTATTTGGATTTCCATGTGAAATGTTGCGAATTTGAAACTGTACTTGTTCTATCCACCATCTTTAATCTTTCTTCATGTTCTTTGTTATTTGCAGCTTTGCCTTAAAATCACCTTTATTACATTTTAAGGCTTAATAGTATACCAATGGTCTGTTGTCCATTATCTGTCGTCCGTCATCCGTCCACACTTTTAAACATCTTCTCAGAAACCCCTGAACCAATTAAAGTCAGATTTTAGGTGGAACATCTTTACCTCGCGGGAACAAAAGTTTTTATAATTATTCCTGGTCACATGACCAAGACGGCCGGCATGCCCATATATGGTAAAAACCGTTTAAAAGTCTTCTTCTCCAGAATAGTAAGTCAGATGACCTTGAAACTTGGAAGAAAGCAAAAGGGACTTAAGCCCTATACAATTTCTATAAATGATGACCCTGGGTTGATCTTGACCTATTTTACGGCAAGGTCAAATTTGATCCCAAAGGCATTTGAATAGTAAAAAGGTCTAACAGTGCATTTTTCCAAAATAATTGTATTTTATGAAATGAAAGTAGGTCTTATATAAACCCCTATGAATGTCAGAGGTCAAGGTCATTCAGTGACCTTGGCTCAAGGTCACTAGGATTGAATGTCTGTCACAGTTTCAAACATTTTCTGCTCAGAAACCACAAGGCCAGTTCAAGTCAGTTTTTATATAGAATATCTATGCCTCATGGGAACAAAAGTTTATATAATAGGTCCTGGTCACATGACCAAGATGGCCGGCATGCCCATATATAATAAAAGCCTTTTAAAAATTTTCTTCTCCAGAATGGTAAGACAGATGACCTTGAAACTTGAAAGAAAGCAAAACAGACTTGAGCCCAATAAAAGTTATATAACTGATGACCCTGGGTTGACCTTGACCTATTTTACAGCAAGGTCAAATTTGGTCTCTAAGGCATTTGAATAGGAAAAAGGTAAAACAGTAGTTGTATTTTATGAAATGAAAGTAGGTCTTATATGAACCCTTATGAATGTCAGAGGTCAAGGTCATTTAGTGACCTTGGCTGAAGGTAACTAGGATTCCATCAAAATTTCAAACATCTTCTCAGAAACCACAGGGCCGACTCGAGTCAGATTTTATATAACACATTTTTGCCTCAGGGGAACAAAACTTTGTGTAATTGGTCCTGGTCACATGACCAAGGTGGCAAGGTTGCCCATATATGGTAAAAACCCTTTAAAAATCTGCTTCTCCAGAACCATATGTCAGATGACCTTGAAACTTGGAAGAAAGCAAAATGGACTTAAGCCCTACAAAAGTTATATAAATGATGACCCTAGGTTGACCTGGACCTATTTTACAAGGTCAAATTTTGTCCTTAACATGTTTGAATGGGAAAAATGTGAAACAGTACATTTAGCCAAAACAGTTGTAGTTAATGAAATGAAAACAGGTCTTATATGAACCCCATGAATGTCAAGGTCAGTGTCATTCACACATTCAAGGATCGAATGTCATCCAAATATCTTCTTCTCAGAAACTAAAAGACCAATTCGAGTCAGATTTTATATAGAACATTTATGCCTCATGGGAACAAAAATTTATATAATTGGTCCTGGTCACATGACAAAGATGGTGGCCATGCCCACATATGGTAAAAATCCATATTATGGTAAAAATCATAAAAAATCTTCTTCTCCAGAACCATAAGTCAGATGACCTTGAAATTTAATAGACAGCAAAAGGGACCAGAGCCGTACAAAAGTTGTATAAATGATGATGATCCTGGGTTAACCCTGACCTATTTTATGGCAAGTTCAAATTTGTTCCCTTAGAATTTTGAATGGGAAAAATGTAAAACAGAGCATTCATCCTAAACAATTGATGTTTATGAAATGAAATAGATCTTATATGAACCTCATTCAGTGTCAAAGGTCAAGGTCATTCAGTGGTCTTGGTCCAGGGTCACTAGGATTGTTTTTGGGAGGGGGCGGTGGGGGGGTGGGGGGGAAGAATTCTATTTGAATGGTCCAGGTCACATGACAAGATGGTTGCCGCATCCAGTCCATATATGGTATTAACCTGTAGAGATCGAGATCTTTTTCTCCAGTACTGCTGGGCTGATTTCCATGAAATTTGGCATGTAGTATGAGGTGACTGAAAACTACCAAATTTGTCCAAATGATGACCATAGATTGACCTTGACCTATTTTACGGCAAATATGGTCCCTTAGACTTTTGAATGGGAAAAAGGTACGAGGGTGAGTCAATAAGTAACCAGCCTAACTTATTTCCGGTTGAGATCCACCTCTTCTTTTTCGATGTTATTGCCCTCTAGTGTGATGCACTTAGACCAATGGTGTTCAAGTGCCATCAGCCCAGAACTGAAAAAGTCAGGGTCCTTTCCATTGACCCACTCCTCAACTGCCGTCACGACTTCTTCATCAGACCGGAAATGAAGTCCACAGATATCCTTTGTCAAGTTTGGGAATAGGAAGAAGTCGCTAGGAGCTAGGTCAGGCGAATAGGCAGGATGTGGTTTAATTCATACCTGTTTCGCTCTACAGCATCCATTGCAACTATGCAAGTGTGGACTCTCATGTTGTCCTGTTGCAGCAAAACACCTTTAGAGAGTACACGTTTAGAGAGTTTACCTGGGCGTTTTTCATGGATGGCGGCTCTCAGCTGGTCTAACAAGTTTGCATAGTACACTCCAGTTATTGTACTTCTCTTGGGTAAAAAGTCCAACATAATAACGCTTTTTGCGTCCCAAAATACTGTGGCCATCACCTTGCCAGCAGATGGTTGCATCTTGAACTTCTTTGGCCTCGGGGACCCAGGCCCTACCCACTGACGACTGAGTTTTATTCTCTGGCTCATAATAATGAACCCAAGTCTCATCTACAGTCACCAGATGCAAAAGAAAATCATCTTTTGACCTAAAACACTTCAACAAGGCACTACATACTGATGCTCTGGTTGCCATTTGCTCATCGCTAAGGGATTTGGGGACCCAACGGGCTGTTAGCTTGCGCATACCTAAACGATCATGTAAGATTGTTGAAACGCTACCATGTGAAATGCCTAATGCCTGTGCTATTTCTTCCACCTGAATTCGCCTGTCAGAGTATACCAGATCCCGAACTTTCTTACACATTTCTTCGTCGGTGGCATCCAGTGGGTGTCCAGACCTGGCTTCATCGTCTAAAGACATTCTACCGTGTTTGAATTCCCCTACCCAGAATTTAACCTGAGCATAAGATGGTGCAGAAGACCCATAAACATCGGCTAACTCGCCGTGTATATCCTTGCCTGTTTTACCTTTTAAATACAAGTACCGAATTACAGCACAGTACTCAACTTTAGATGAAAAGCATGCCTTTGCATCACTAGCCATGTTTGACATTCAATATCTTATTAAAGAATGACTCGATACGTGTGCAATTTTGTACCCATATATAAAATATATTGAAACAAAGCATGAAAATCGTGACCGTCTTGGTCCATCGGAAATGGGATAGGCTGGTTACTTATTGTCTCACCCTCGTAAATAATTCATTTTTCAAGAAGAATTGTAGTTTAAAATATGAATGTAGGTATAAGTATTCATGTGAGTGAGTGTTGCCCTTGGGCTACTTGTTTCTCTGTCTAACTCCCTGTAAAACAGTGTGCAGTACTGAACTGCAGAGAAAGAGGATACTATCAAACCAATGATACATGATACTTCTCTAATACTAGAGGATTTCTTTGAAGAAAGATTTATACATTCTGCAATAATTTTTTGAACTTTTTCACTTGGTAAATACACAATCATTTTCTCTGAATTTATACGGTTCCCAAGAAACCCAATATCTTTTGTAGGCATTAATACAGATTTTTCTTTATTAATCAAAACCCCTACATTCGTCAAGACTGAGACTGTCTCACTTACATTTGTTTGACATTCACTTTTTGTATCACCTACCAAAAGTGAGTGCGGGCCTCGGTGGCTCAGTTGGATGCGCCGTCCAACTGAAGTCCAGGAGTTCACGGGTTCAACCCCCGCCGAGGTCGGCAACATTCTTTCGTGGAGATTGATCATGAAATATTTTCTAAGGTCATTCTCTCCCTTTCGCTGATTCAAGAAGGGCAGTTGCCAGTTTCTGGCGAAAGAATGTGCACAATACTGGTTAAACGCTTAGAGGACTAAGCCTTCCCAGTAAATGTGTGGTTAGGTAAACTGACCGCGCTCGACATGACCCCATTGGGTTGACTGGGCCATAAAACCTCAACACAAACAAACAAACAAACAAACCAAAAGCGAGTCATCTATATAACCAGAGTTTTTGTGACCCATTGGTCTTAATTTTGCATTTATCAGTTTCATCAACTTTGTGAAAAAGCAGAGCAGAAGCGATGCTATTTGCTAGGCAGGTGTATTCATATATTTTTCCCTTCCAAATGAACCTTAAAAACTTTCTATCACCTTCTGCAATAGTAACAGAGTAGTAGCATGTCGAACATCAACTGACGCCATGAAGCGATTGGGTGTTACTAGATTTAATGCTATTTCAAAAGTATCTAATTTGAAATGATGGTAAGCAATATATTCATTCGACTCTTTAAGATTTAAAATCAAACGGTATTCATCCTCTTTTTTAGGCCTGGTAAAAATTGGAGAAATAAACTTATTTTCAGAATAATAAACTTCTGTTTTGACTTACATTTGTAGTAATCTAATTATTTCTTTTTGGATAATTTTTTATCAGATTTATTAAAAAAATGAAAAGGTAATTTTGTTTGTTTTGGGAATGATTCTGAAAATTCTTAATGACAATATAAAACAATGTCTAAAATGGCTGGAGCAGAAGTCAGATTTCTCCAGTTTTTAGCAAACTCTTTTAGCCTAACTGCTTTAACCCTTATCCTGCTGTTCACGACAACCCCTACCTTTGCAAGCATTGTAGATCCAGATCAGATCAGGATCTACACTGTTTGTCATTCAGTTTGTGAACATTATATGATGTAATCTGATTGGCTGATAGTCAGAAATGGATGTGGCTAATTAAATAATTCAGCAGAATAAGGGTTAAAACATACTTTCTCTGAATCTATCTCTTGTGCTCCTTCTGATAGTTTTTTGAACTAGAAGAATTGGATTTCTGTGTGAACAATGAGTAGTTACTGCCATACGTCTGATAAGATGGCTTCCTGCTAGAATACTGTCCATGAGCTCAACCTCTAAATCAATCCCTTTCCCTCTGACCTCTGCCTCTTGATGCTATTTGCCTGCTTATTTTATTGACTTCTTGAGTATCTTTAATGTCCCCATATGATTGATCTGTACACTGAATGACAGGTGAACAAAGTTAGTGGAGTTTTGGATCCATGTCTTTCTTATGCAACTCTTTGTGTCTGGTGCTCATCCATTTTTTTGGCCTGACCTGAAATATCATTTACACCCAATTACATCCATCCAGGGTTGTTCAGACTGCTTTGCTCATTTATTTAGACTTTTACTAAATTACATGTGGCCTTCACAATAGCATTTTGAATCCCCCTGAGCTTAGAGTCTTCAGTTTGAGTACTATGTTTAAGGACTGACCAAACACCAGCATTTACCCTGGTTCTTTTCAGAGCTTCACAGTTAGCAGGCCTGTCTATAGCTTTAATCAATTCCTGAAATTTCTCATCAGACATGCCTTCACAAAAAGCATTGTTAACCAATACAACAAGCTGAGAATCTATTTCTTCATCAGCATTTTCAGAAGATTTAAATTTCTTAGCATATGAACTGAAAATCTTCTGTTCATCCTCAGGACAGGATCTGTTACTGGAAGTATTAGCAATATCCAAATTTTCACAGATATTAACCTCTTCAGACTCAATATTGTCATAATCATCATATTCTTCATCGTAATAGTCGTTACTATTACTGTAAAGTTCCTCAACCGTTTTAGAAAGCTGTTCTACTTTCTCATTGGTACAATTCCTGTTAGCTTCATTTCTCTTAAAGTGCACAACACTTCAGCATTGAAAGTATTAAGAGGGGGTGGGTGCCCTGTCTGTAAGTTTCTTTGAATCTTTTCTCCTCAGAGTCAGTGAAACCCGACAAAGTACCAGCTACTGCATGAGCAGGTGTTGAAAATTTCTTCACTTTACCCTTATTCTGTCCTTCAACATTTTGAGAACCACCAAGCATGTTTGCGCTCTCTTCTGTCTGTAACATGGCAGCCGCCATTTGTAATTTCGTAAGCTTTGCGGGATATAGTGAAAAACGTCACAGATATTGATGCAAAAATGTGCTTGACTTGTGATAAACGTCACCAGGTAAAAAATAAGTAAAATCAATATGATTTGATGCCTATTTAATCAGATGAGTTAAACCGATAACATAACCGGCCCTGTAAACACATTGCAAAAATCATTTCTTCGTTGCAAACGACAACAAAGAAATAATGACTAAATGAAATATATTACCGTATTAATCCGCCTATAAGTCGATTTGATTATTAGATGGGGGCTGTTTTTGGGCCCTTCCCAGGCAGGATTTTGCTTTTACTTAATTATAAGACGGGTTAAAAAAATCTCCAACCTGTCGGAGATATTCCCTGCTGCTCAAAAATTCCTAAAGTACGTTAAGACATCGGCGATGTTTGGTCAGATTTGTAAGTGAATTTATCACAGATCAGCAATTAAAAAAACTTCCAACACCACTTACAAACATGCATAAACGTCATCCTTTTCTAAGGCCTGAGAGGACACCATTTACTTTACCAACAAAAGTACCTTGCCGCTTATGCGACTGATCAAAATAGTGACCAACGCACTCTGGCCGATGCATTCTCGCAGTCAGTTGAGGATTTATGTAATTTGTAAAGCTGATTCCGAAGAGCCTAAAAACAAATCAGAATTCGTTTCCTAGAAAATTCTGCAGGTGGTCATTAAATACTTAAACCAAAAAAAGGTATCTTACCGATTCTAAAAAAAAAAAAAAAATAAAATAGCCAAAAATAGGGCAGGGTGTCGCATCGGCTTGTTCCGATCAGGATCTACTCTGTTAGCTTGACAGAGTTTGCAGAGCCTAGAAACAGTGTCTTTTCAAACATTTTATGCGCAGGCTGGTCCAGGTCATTGTATCTTGCCCAAAAAGTAAGTTACTATTTTGCGGATCACGAGTCTACCTGTTTTTTAATCCCATGCAGAGTCCCTATGACACCCTTACAATAACTGTTCTGACATGTCAAAAAAAAGGTACCTATCGCAAATGTGAAAAGGGAAGCTCCAGATTAATGTGCTCATCTGCATGGTCTGATAAGAGTCTATTTTATTTATTGTGCAGACTTACAAGGCCTGACATTCTTTATGTACAATTTTAGCGGTTTCATTATTCTGAGTGGGGGTGGTCGGGTGGTGCGAAGGTGCTGTGTACCTTACATCACCGGGGTGTCCAGCTGATATTGGCTTACAGTTGGGCAAGGCCTGCTATCCTCGTAGCGGGTAAGGGTAGAGGGGGAATGTTTTTATATCTTCTGTTTCTTCACTTTCATTCCTGTTCCTCTTTCTTCCCTGTCCCTCTCTTTTATCTCTTCTGCTGTCTCTTCTAGCTCTTTTCTCCCTTTCTCTGGGAGACGACACAAAATGACCCTCAAGGGTTGACGTGTCGTTAAACCCCAACACAATCAATCAATCAATTATTCAGAGTAGCCTGCACAGCTGATCTGATTGCAATTAATTTGTGTGAACAAAATAAGGTCTGTTTTATCACAGTTCAAATTTCTAGTAACATCAAAGGGATTATAACAGTTGCCGACTTGTTTGATGGTTTGATGGTTTGTTCACATGTCAATCATGCGGCCAGTTAGTGAATGTATCCCTGAAATGGATGTGATTAACCTTTACAACCCTGTGGGCTAATTTAGCAGACGACAAATTGATCACATTTTTCCAAGAAAACTGAATTTGACATTTCATGTCTTCATTGGAAATAATTTGCATGAAATGTCAAACTTGTTTTTCGGGACATAATTATATGTATCAGAAAAATTTATTTCTAAATGTTGTCTGCTATTATTTTACCCAGAGTGCTAAGGGTTCAGTCCTTTTTTCAGATCTAATTTCCTTACCTGTTTTACCTAATGGACCAATCCGAAAAGTCTGTGTAATTATTTCCTGTGTCCATTGTAAGGAAAAAACGTCTTATGTTTTAGTGTTTCTCGGGGATGGATAACATTTTGGAACATATTGTGATTTTAATTAGTCTGGATTAGTAAATTTCTGTCAAGGGACGAAGGTAAACATTATACCTTTCTACCGATTTCGAAGATCGGCATTTTCCGTGACCGTGGCACCACCGAACTTTGCCGAAAATACCGATATGGCCGAAGACCTTGATTATAAGACGGGTCTGGATTTTTGGGAGCATTTTTTTTTTTAAAAATCCCCGTCTTATAGGCGGATTAATATGGTACATCATTTTCATATTCAAACTCGTTGAATAATGATAAGAATAATACAGAACCACTAACCAATGGCCAAAATAAATGTAGACTAACTTAAAGTAAATTAGTGTTTACCATGTAAACAGCAGTAAGTCTACTCTACCACAGCATACTGAACAGACCATGTTCATACAGTTAGGCTTACAAAAGAGCACTGAGGACTTCTTCTGCAGCTGGCATGTGTACGCAGTTCTCATCTGTGAAGAAGGTAGTTATGACAAAAGAATCCTTATTTGGAGCTGTGAATAATTTGGAGCCAAATATACTCTACCTAAATCCTTGACTACTTGTACCTATGGTGATGTAACTACATGTACATAAAGTATACTCACTGAATAGCATTTATGGTGATGTAACTACATAAAGTACTCACTGACTAGAAATTGTGTATTTTAGACTCTTCACAAAGCAGTCAAATGGATTTGTTCATATTTTAGGATAACTGCTAAAAAGAGATACGGTTTCAGAATGTTAAGATTAATTATGGACCATACATGTCTGTAGGTGAGCATTAAAGTAGTGATCAGACTGTGATCATCCATTACATGTTTTGTCTTATATACATTCTCAGATGAAAATTTCTTATATGTTTCTTGATTTTCTTTCAAACTGTCTGCACTGGAGAAATGTCAAATCTTATTTTAAGTGAAAAAATAAAAAAAAAATAATTTCTTAAATGTTGGCTGCTTTTATTTATAGTTAGCAGGTTAAAGTTTAAGCTTTGGACTTTGGAACCTTGCACAAAGTAAGGCTCTGCCTCATTACAGTGGGCAGTTAAAAAACAAGTATTTCTCAGGTTTTAAACACAGCTATAAGGAGAAATTCCTGTGTTACTCAGAATTCAGGCAAGCCCCAGCATTTGATCACTTTATGGTTAAAAAGGAAAATCTTTCGGGGGTTGGGGTGGGGTGGAGGGGTTTCAGGAAATTCATGTGATGGAAGTGATCTATGCCATCAGTGCTTGTGTGCATCAAGTCAACTTTTTTGCCTATATAATAATAATAATAGTTCATCTGTCATTATTGACAATGACCACTCTTAATCACATGTGAGAAATGCGACTGTTCGTGTGTTCTAAGATGGCTGATTAGACTAATTCTAGCTCTAAACTGTCTGTTGCAGATGGGACAACAGAGGTCAAAGCAAGACAGCTCTGTTGGTGATGCCTCAGCTCTGGCTTTGCACTGTGCATGTTTCTGCTCAGCTTCGCTGATTCTTTTTGCCTCATATTCACTGGCACCTCTTCTGATGAGGCCTCGCCACTTTGCTCAGTCCTGTGCAATTTAGTCCCACGACTCTGTTGGTATGTTGAAATCTTGAGGGAGACTTTGAGGGTGTCTTTGTTTTGCTTCTTTTGACCACCATGGGAGCGTTTGCCCATTTCTAGTTCTCCATAGAGGATTTTCTTTGGCAAACGTTCCTCAGGCATCCTGATGACATGGCCTGTCCATCTTAACTGTGCCAGTTTCAGAAGAGTATGTACACTCTGCATCCCTGCCCTTTTCAGGACTTCTATGTTCTATGTTGCCACTTCATCTTTAAAAGTTTTCTAAGGCAGCTTGTATGGAAGTGGTTCAGTCTTTTGGCATGCCATTGGTAAATGGTCCACGTTTTGCATGCATACAATAGTGTTGGCAGCACCACAGCTTTGTAGACTTTCAGCTTTGTGTCAAACCGGATTCCACTTTGATCCCAAACATTACCACGTAGTCGGCCAAATGCTGCACTACCTTTGACAATCCTGGCATTGACTTCCATCATCAATGTGCACAACTCTTGACAATGTGCTTCCAAGGTAGGTGAACTTGTCTACCACTTGCAATCTTTGACCTTTCACTGTAATGGTCATCAAGCCTTGTAAGGCTTGCCAGGTGCTGGTTGATAAACCACCTCAGTCTTTTTGATGCTGATTGTGAGGTCATAGCTGTCACAGGAGTCAGATACTTGATCTACACTTTTTTGCATCTTCTGTTGGAGCACCCTTTGCCATGTCATCAGCAAAGAGGAACTCGTCTAGCACCTCTGTCTGCACCTTGGATTTGGCTTGCAACCTTCTCAGGTTGAAAAGCTTCCCGTCAAAGTGATACCTAATAGGTATACCATTGTCACCATCCTGGAAAGCAGCTGTGAGCATGGCAGAGAACATCATGCTGAACAGAGTTTGGGCTAGTACACAGCCTTGCTTGACACCATTTGTTGCAGGGAATGGATCAGAAAACTCACCATCATTTTGGACCCGTGCATATATATATATATATTGGCCCTCAAGATACACATGAAAGATTTTGCAGCCGTCTTGTAAAGGGAGGCAGTTTTTGCAGACAGTAAGTTGTTTCCACATGGTGGCTACTTTTACACTGCGAGTAAGTTCTTTCTTTCAGAGTAGCACTTAGTAAAGAGTAAGGTTAATATTAGTGGACAACAGTTTAATTTTTTTCTTGTTTTTTAGCTCACCTGAGCACAAAGTGATCGGCCTTTGTCTGTCGTTCATCATTCGTCTGTGCGTCCCTCGTAAACTTGTGCCTTAAACAACCTCTCCTCCAAAACTGCTGGACAGAATTTGAAATAATTTCACAGAATTGTTCTTTTGGTGACCCTCTACCAAATTGCTCAAACCATTATGCTCTGCTAAACAAGATGGCCACCAGAACTAAAAATAGAAAAACCTTTAAACAAAATCTCCTCCTAGGCCATTGGCCCGATTTCAAAATAATTTCATAGAAATGTTCCTAGGGTGACCCTCTACCAAAATTGCTCAAAGCGTACTGCTTCACTAAACAAGTTGGCCGCCAGAGCTGAAAATAGAAAAACCTTTAAACAACATCGCCTTCTAGGTCAGTGGCCCGATTTCAAAATAATTCCACAGAAATGTTCCTAGAGTGACCCTCTATCAAAATTGCTAAAATTGTTTTGCTGCACTGAACAAGATGGCCACTAGAGCTAAAATAGAAACTAGAGCTAAAAATAAAAAACCTTGAAACAAAATCTCCTTCTAGGCTAATAACCAGATTTCAAAATAATTTCACAGAAATATTCCTTGAATAACCCTCAACCAAAATTGCTAAAATCATTCCACCCCAATGAACAAGATGGCCCCACAGCTAAAGGTAGAAAAAAACAAACAAAAAAAAAAAAACAAAAAAAAAACCCGTAAAACAACATCCCCTCCTAGGTCAATGGCCCGTCAAAATATACTGAAAGGAAAAAGAAACGCAGGGTAGAGTTTTTCCTTCTTATTTTAACCATTTTTTACGGTGTTTACTATAGCCATACACTTTTACAGATTGTCCTGTGAATGTGAACCGCGGGTATACGAGTCTTTGGTCGATGTGCTATCTACCCAGTGTGTGAAATCATTCAACCGTGCACTACACCGTGCATTGCACGGACAATACGGAAAGCCAAAATTTCGTGCAAAACAAGCATGTTTAAACCTTCAGCACAAGGTTTCCTCACACCATTTGGTACACTTCAACGATACACAACGCTCTTCGATTCTTTTACCGATTTTTCTTTTCATTTTTACTCTACTTTGAACTTTTTTTCAATCATGGTACGATTGACTGATGTTCAGAGGGGTAGGGCAATTGCGTTGCTGATGCAACAGCAAGTTGCCAATCATTTTGGGGTTAACGTCTCAACAATTGAACGTCTTGTTAGACATTTAAGGGAGACGGCATTTAGCAGACCGACCGCGGACTGGGCGTCCACGCGTGACGTCGCGACGTCAAGATAGGACAATCCGTCTGGCACATTTGCGGAATCGTCATCTCACTGCTACCGAAACTGCCCTTAATACAGTAGGTACGCATAATCGACAAATTTCTCCGAAGACTGTTGGAAGTCGATTGCGTGAGATTGGTCTTCGAGCTCGTCGTCCATACGTTGGTCTGCCTCTGACCCAGGCACGTAGGTTGCGTCGTATGGCGTGGTTGACGGCGCATGCGCCCAGGCTATTTCCGATGAGGCAGTGGAGACGAGTTCTTTTTACGGACGAGTCTAGGTTCACTCTCTATCGCGCAGACGGTCGACGTCGTGTGTACCGACGTCGCGGAGAACGCTTTGCCGACGCCTGTGTTGTCGAACGGGATCGGTTTGGGGGTGGCTCCGTTATGGTCTGGGGAGGCATTGCTCACGGGATAAAATCACAGTTGATTATTGTTGCGGGCAATATGACCGCAGTAAGGTATAGGGATGAGATCTTGCGTCCTGTTGCAGTCCCGCTTGTGCAACAAATAATCTGATTCTGCAGCAGGACAATGCCCGACCACATGTTGCCCGTTTGTCAGGATTTCCTGGCAAACAATAACATCGCACCACTAGCATGGCCACCGTACAGTCCAGATTTGACCCCAGTAGAGCACATGTGGGATGAGCTGGACAGAAGGGTTAGGAAGCGCCGAAATCCCCCCGCAAATCTCGCACAACTAAGGAATGCGTTGATCGATGAATGGAATAACATCCTGATGCGAACTGTCAATGCTTTGGTTAACTCTATCCAAAGGAGAATTAGGGCAGCAACGGCAGCAAGAGGGGGGCACACCCGATATTGATTTTCAGTTTGATTTTGATTTCAAGATTTGGGGGTAGCTACCAATCAACTTCAATAACTCGAGACTTGTTGATCACAAACCAATGAAATTTGGAACTTTTGTTCCATACATGTACCGTTTTGTAATCATAGTAAAATATTTAACAAACTTTTTCAAATTTGAATGAAATTTAGGAATAAAATTTACCCTGCGTTTCTTTTTCCTTTCAGTATAATTACACAGAAATGTTCCTGGGTTGACCCTCTACCAAATTGCTCAAACTGTTCTGCTCTGATGATCAAGATGGTCGCCAGAGCTAAAAATAGAAGAAAGACTCTTAAGAAAAGTTCTCTTCCTAAACTGGTAGATGGATTTTAAAATAATTTCACAGATATGTTCCTGGAGTGATCCCTCTACCAAACTTGCTCAAACCCTTCTGCTCCTATGGGCCCACCAGAGCTAAAATTAGTAAAACCTTTAAACAACTCCTCCTAAACCGGTGGATGGATTTTAAAATAATTTCACAGGAATGTTACTTGGGTCACCCTCAACCAAAATTGCTCAAACTGTTCCACTCGGCTAAATAAGATGGCAGCAAGAGCTAAAAATAGGAAACCTTTAAACAACTTTTCCTCCTAAACTGGTGGATGATTATTTAAGTTATTTCACATGAATATTCCTTAGGTGACACCCTACCATAATTGCTCAAACTGTTCTGCTTCAATGAACAAGAAATAATAGAAATAGAAAAACCTTTTAATGACTTCTCCTCCTAAACAGATGGAAGGATTTTGAAATGATTTCACAAGAATCTTACTTGGGCGTCCCGCTTCCAAAGTTGCTCAAACTGTTCCACTCTGCAACACAAGATGGCTACTAGTGCTAAAAATAGAAAACAAAAATTTAATGACTTAATTCTCCTCCTTAATGGTGGATTGATTTTGAAATGATTTCACAGGATTAATATACTTTTGGTGTTCAGCCACTGAATTTGCTCAAATCGTTCCACTCTGTTGAACAAGATGGCCACAAACAGAAAAACATTTAAATGACTGCTTTCTTGAAAAGGCTATATAGACAGATTTGGAAGTAATTTCACAGGAATATTCCATGGGTGACCCTCTAACAAAATTGCTTAAAATCATTTTGCTCCACTGATCATGGCTGTCAGAGATAAAAATAGGCAAACCTTAAAAAGACCTCCTAAACTGCTAGACTGATTTTGAAATATGTCTACAGAAATGTTCCTTGGGTCCCTCCACTCCACCTTGTGTTTCCTACCATTTCATTTGTACAATATAGATCAGGTGAGCGGTCCAGGGCCATCATGGCCCTCTTGTTTTTGTTTTTGTTTTTTTTAGGTAAATCTAAGACAGTTCTCGTACTCTACTTTCTTAGAAAAACAAGGGGGAAAATTTCACATAATTTTGTTATAAGTTTGAAATGTGCAGACTTAATTTGTGCACAATTTGTACCTCCATGTCTGTGTAGTATAATCAGTGACCATGCTGTGTAATGCACCTATCATTGTTTCCTTCCTGTGGGTGTGGGGTTGGGGGTGGGGTGTGTGGGACAGGCAGACATCCAAATCATATCCATACCCTGTCAACAGAAAATTTGGACATTTTGGCTGGGTATTAGACACTTAAAAGGGAAATTGTAGAAAAAACTATGTGCAATTTTAATGTCCATTTAGGGATTGTTGACATGTGACTCATGGGGAGTCAGACAACCAATTTTCAAAAAATGTCTAGTTCCCCAGGATTAATCCACATCTACCCACCTCTGGAGAAAAACATTGATAGGTGCATAAAGAGAGACGCATCAGTTCACATTCCTGATAAGACGACCCATGAATGTTTACAGATTTCACTTGAGGAAGACTGAATTGTAAATACTGAACATGGGAATGTAAACATGCAAACATTCATCGACCAATAACCCAGATGTATTGGGACAGACAGGCATGAGCAAATAATATAGACCCAGATCAGATGCCGCAAAAAGTGGTGTCTGATCAGGGTCTACACTGCCACTCGTCCAGTTTTTAGACACAACAACAGTTGGTGAAATGGTGAAATTTTATGAAAACTAAGCTGAGGAGTTAAAGTGTACCAATATTAAGGGTAAATACACAGTATAACTGCATAATGTTTAGTCATTGTTTTTGTGTTTGTAACACACTTGTCTACATACGACTAAATAGTATTAATGGGCAAGAAGAACTAAATTCTATTTGTCTCCCTTGCAAAGCTTTGTGGAACAAAGAACAGGTGTGTATTTCTGTATTGCCTCCCTTGTTGATATCAAGCACTATTTTTAGATCAAAACAAATAGTTCATGTATCAGTTCAGTGAGTTCAGTGGTAAAAAATAACTTGATACAGATTTTCAGTATTTTTATAAGTGATAAACTGAGAGAAGGATATGAATAACTTAAGAGTTTGTAGATAAATTTCAGTAGTATCAAACTGTGTTATGTGTGAGGTTTTATACATGGATACTTGAGTTATATGTACTTAAGAATAGGTCTGGGAAATACCATTTCACTATTTTATGGTGACTTTTTGTTTCCTGTTTTTCTTTTTGTGTGTCTGTTTGAATGTGGTCTTTGTGTATGTTGGGGATAGGGCAAGGGATTGATGGGGTGAGGGCTGAAGTTGAAGGGTTGGGGAGATGCAGGAGTTCAAAAAAAGTATGTTAAATAAATGAGCATGATTAAAAAATCTTTTAAAATATCATAATCCTACAATAAATTTGAAAGGATAAAATAAAATTAAAATGTATTTCACAAAGTTTCTAAACATTTAGATCATTGAAGAAAATCAGATATCTAGATGCTTCTAAATCACATTTAGCAGATTATAAATTGATATTTTTCTTATTTTCTCCAGAAAAAGAAAACAATTTGACGTTTCATGCATATTGAATTTTCAAGAAATTTCAAATCCTGTTTTCAGGGAAATTAATTACAAAATATATCAGAATGTTGTCTTCCCAGCATGCTAAGCATTATCAGTTGTTGAAAATGTTAACAGAAAATTGTATTTAATATACTCAATTAAACTCCTCATAGTAGCAGATTTTCCATGAAATATATTGTGACAGGTTAGTTTACCAGTATTCTTTTCTCAGAGGAATACATCAGATGGTGGGGGGTGGGGTGGGGGCACTCACTATATAAGCATGGACAAGGCTGTCTGGAACGGGGTCTGGGGTTTTATTGTAAAATATCTGGGAAGGGAATTCAAATATACGCATGTACCTGTCTGGAAAGGGGTTCATGTCTGTCTGGAAAGGTGGTGGTAAACTAACTTCCTTAAATTAGCCTGGAATGGGAATATCATAAATGGATTTTTTTAATGATATTAAGGGCCAAGAGGTAAATGAAGTCTGGTCTGCTTAAATATACTTCATTCAATCCCTCAATTCCATTTTAAAGCACCATTAGGCACCCCTAATTATTGTCAGAGAATTAGTGCTTGATAGTTCAGATTTGTACTTCTTATGATATATAGTAAGTTCAAAGTATTACAGTTGTAAAACATATGCAAATAAATCCTTGTTATACCCCCGGCATACAAAAAATGCCGAAGGGGTATATAGTTTTCGTCAGTTCCATTAGTCTGTCCGTCCGTCCGTCCCATTCTATAACCAAGTTTTACGTCAAAGTTTTTTTGATTACTTATAACTCTGCAGCCACTGATCAAAAACTTTTCATATTTGGTTTGGGGGTACCTGGGAGAGTTCTCTTCCATTCTACATCTATGGACCCCTGGGTCATGCCCCAGGGCGGGGCTAGATGTCAAAATCTAGGACACCCCAATAAAGTAGTATATTGCAGTTTGTTTATACAAACAGTCCCTTATTAAAGAAGGATGGGCATCAGACATGTTTAACACATCAACATTCAGTGTAATAAGGTCAAGGTCATTGTGACCTTATTTTCATGCGTCAGTGATTTTGACATATTTTGAAGCCTATTTCCTGGATAAATGCCTCAATAAAGTAGTATGTTGCAGTCTGTTTATACAAACAACTTCTTAAAGAAGGATGGGCATCAGACATGTTTATTACATCAACATTCAGTGTAATAAGGTCAAGGTCATTGTGATCAAATTTTCATGTCCCAGCGATTTTGCCTTATATCTTGAAGACTATTTAGTAGATTAATGTGATACTTGGAATATTGGTTCTGTGTGACACCACGAGTGGCAGCATAACAAATGTAGGTCACCTTGACCTATATTTCATGGTCCAGTAATTTTGCTGCATATCTTGAATGTTAATTGATGTATGAACATCATTATTTGGGATTATGAATTAGTATGATCCAACAGTTGACCTAAAAGCAAATGTAGGTCACTGTGACCTATATTTCATGGCCCAGTGATTTTATATTAGATCTTGAAGACAATTTAATATATTACTATCATATTTTGGGATTATGTGACCTATATTTCATAGCCCTGTGATTTTGTCTTATATCTCCCAATGTTTGTTACCTAAATGTCATATTTAATTATAATGACACAGTGTGACCCAAACTTTCAGCTCAAAGTAAATATAAATCAGTATGACCTATATTTCATGATCTAGTGATTTTGCTTAATATCTTTTAGATTATTTAATGGATTAACATCATAGTTGGTATAATGCATCAGTGTGACCATCAGATTAATTTCTCAAGTATATGTAGGTCATTGACCTATATTTTATGGCCCAGCAAATTTGCTTCCTGTCATGAAGACTGTTTACTCCAGGAAAGTTGTACTTGGGATGATACGAGGGCGAGTCAATAAAAAACCAGCCTAACATATTTCTGGCAGAGATCGATCTCTTCTTTTTCGATGTAATTGCCCTCTAGAATGATGCACTTGGACCAACGGTGTTCCAGTGCCATCAGCCCAGAACTGAAGAAGCCAGGGTCCTTGTCTCTGACCCACTCCTCAACTGCCGCCACGACTTCTTCGTTGGACCGGAAATGACGTCCACGGATATCCTTTTTCAAGTTTGGGAATAGGAAATAGTCACTAGGAGCTAAGTCTGGAGAATAGGCGGAGTGCGGTATTAGCTCGTACCCATTCCGCTCAACAGCATCCATTGCAATTTTGCAAGTGTGGACTCTCGCATTGTCCTGTTGGAGCAGAATCTCTTTGGAGAGTTTACCTCGGCGTTTTTCATGGATCACAGTTCTCAGTTGGTCGAGCAAATTTGCATAATACGCAACTGTTATTGTACTTTTCTTTTCTAGAAAGTACAACATAATAACGCCTTGTGCATCCCAAAATACAGTTGCCATCACCTTGCCATCAGAGGGTTGCGTTTTGAACTTCTTTGGCCTCGTAGACCCCGGCCCTACACTCTTTCGACTTTGAGCTTTATTCTCTGGCTCATAATAATGGACCCAGGTCTCATCTACAGTCACCAGGCGTGAAAGGAAATCATCTTCCTTTGACCTAAAACGCTTCAACAATGCGCTGTATACTGATGCTCTGGTTGCCATTTGCTCATAGCTAAGGGATTTTGGGACCCAGTGGGCTGTTAGCTTGTGCATACCCAAGCGATCATGTAAAGTTGTTGAAACGCTACCATGTGAAATGTGTAATGCATTCGCTATTTCTTCCACCTTAATTCGCCTATCAGAGTACACCAGATCCCATACTTTGTTACACATTTCTTCATCGGTGGCATCTGATGGGCGTCCAGACCTGGTTTTGTCTTCTAAAGACATTCTACTGCGTTTGAATTCCCCACCCCAGAATTTAACTTGTGCATACGATGGTGCAGAAGACCCATAAACATTGGTCAACTCGCAATGTATTTCCTGACCTGTTTTCCCTTTCAAATACAAGTACCGAATTACAGCACGGTACTCAACTTTTGACGAAAAGCTTACTTTTGCATCGCTAGCCATGTTTGACATTCAATATCTTATGAGTGAATGACACGATAAGGGTGCAAGTTTGCCCTCAGGCCTAAAACATGTATTGAAACAAGGCATGAAAATCTTGGGTGTCTCAGTCAATTGGAAATGGGATAGGCTGGTTACTTATTGACTTGCCCTCGCAGATCAGTGTCACTCAGAGACTGACATTGTAAACTATATCTTGCCTTATATCATTGTCATTAACTTTAAAATATTTTTTAATTAAGAAATAGCGCCGGCCGGGGGTATTCGTGACCCTCTGGGCACTTGCTCTAGTTAAGTTAATAACTGACTGAGCAAATGAGCATATATTGTTTGTCTACAATGGGGGTGTATGTTTGTCTTACTTTTGTCTGGATAAGGGGTCTCAATTGTGTCTGGAAAGGGGTAGGGGTCCCCGGGTTCTTGGCAGCATCTCCCCCGCTTGAGATATTTTTTTATTTCAAGATGTACCAGTACATGTTAATGTTTTTAAAATACATTATTTTTTTTGAACAAAATATAACTATTTTCATTTTTAGATTTGTTCTTGTTCTTATTTTCGTGCATATATGAAGTTATCATTATAGCCATTTCAATATCTAACCAAGTTAATATACTATTTTGAAGCAAATGACCCTCATGGGTCAACTCGTAGTTAAACCTGAACATCATCATCATTCATCCCCTTATAACTACATGCTTTTAGACTTTTTTCAAGAATATTTCTGTTGGACAGTGCACCTCCTCCTAGAATGTCCTTGCGGGCATGAGGCAGTATTTGAAGATAGATAGATAAATAGTACCAGGATGCTATTGTTCCTGTACTGTTTTCTAGGGTTTTACTAAGGAAACCTAGAAAGCATGTTACACAAAGTTCCCATTTAATATGTAATATATGTATTTTTAAAATATTTATTTAAAATCTTCCTGAGAACATGTGACAGAGTGTGGCAGACTATGGCAATTATAGATGGATAAACAGGACGAAATATTGAGACGTAAAGGTCTAAGTACCAGCACAAATTTTGCTCATGTTCACTTAGAGATATACAAGGGTATACTAAAGTTTAATAAATTTTCAATGTAAAAAAGAACAACAATGTGATTCTTTAATGTATGCTTTATGAAGGTTTGTTAAATTTTTTGAATAAAATGAGAATAAATTAGACATTAACCTTACAAGTATATAAAGCCAAACCATTTCACTTGGAAACTCTAAAAAGCGCGAGTGTGCAAAAGAAAAGACCTGTGTTGGCTGTACTGTATTTTTATCAGGTATGTAATGCCGAGAAATTTCTCGTGAAAAAAAAAAAAAAAAAAAAAAAAAACACACGAAAAACCCACGAGCGTGCAAAATAAAGAACACACAGGACTGTACTGTTTGTTTGTTTTTTTTTTAATCTGGAGATGATTTGTGTTGTTTGAAATGTACTATAATATGCTCAATGTATGATTCTTGCAATAAATGCCTGCAGCGTGTCAAACTCAAACTGATAGAAAAACCGACTGGTCATTGAAAACAGCTATGCAAATGTGAACACGACTGAGCATAGCAATATGTAAAATTATCATGGCAACAACAAAGGTGGACCTTGCACCTGAAGAACCTTTTTAGTTTATTTATAAAACATAGGTGACCATGCACCTGAATGAAGATGGCATGTACATACACACATTCTAAATATGAGTGCTTTTCTGACGACTGACTATCGAGATATAAGCATTTAAAAACTTAACTGCAGCATACATGTAAGAGCACTTTACAGAAGTGTCCCAGATTTTTGACCTCTAGCCCCATCCCGAGGCATGAAATCAGGGTCCATTCTTATAGAATCACAGAAGACCCTCCTATGTACACATGCTCCAAATATGAATGCTTTCTGTTACGTGACTGTTGATATATGGAAATTTAAAAAAACTTTATCGCAGTGTGACGTGCGCGTACACGTACTGTACGAGCTTTAGAACAGAAATAACAAAATTGATAAGTGCAACTAATAAAGCCAGTTTTACTTTATAAAGTTGGGTTTTGATGAAATCTTCATTGCATAGGCTTGTTAACCTGATGAAAGGGGATTATTATGCCCGTGTTGAGAAAATTAAATATAATATGAGTACAATAGACATCTAGTATCACATTTGTAACTTTGCACTCCATATATCTCATTTGTAGCTTTGCATGCCATTTTACACATAATACAGGTAAAATGTGCAATAATCGTGCACATCTGAAGAAATGAAAAATACTGGTTGTAGACCAACCTAAAAAATGTCACTATGAAGAGAAGTACTGAATTTGAAAAAAAAAAAAAAAAAGTTGGTGACTGTGTGATTGGAACTCAGCCCGTCCGTCCCGTGACAGCCGAAGATGCTAACCATTATGCCATAAATTGGATGTAACTTTCGGTCGTGAAATTAAGGTACTTATCAATATTTTAATATATTTTATATTAAAAATCCTTTGAGAGCTAATCGAACATGCTCCCATATGTAAAAATCCAAAGCTATATTAAGAGACCGGTGCGATTCCCGTGCCGGTCAGTAAGTAAATTACTAAAGTGCTCTGCTCTGCTTTTCTTAGCCACTGGGTTTTAACTGTCATTCAGATGAGAGTTCCTGTGTTTGGGACAAAGTAAGAAAACTACCACACACTCATTTGTTGTCTGCTATTTTTCTCTTCAACAAAATTTTATTAATCTTTAAATTTGAATAGTTGCAGAAAACATTTTAAAATACTTTTTTTTAATCATTAGTTTTCACTGAAAAAAAGACATGACATTTCATTCAGATTGTCTAAATTGTATCCCTTGGAAAATTTCTGTGAAAAGGAAAAAAAAAAGATTTTTAAGTGTCGCTTTCTCATTTTGACTGGATTCAAAGCTTAAAATGTGATTAAACGTCAATTAATCCTTAAAATGCCAATCACAACTGCAGCAGACAACATTTCCAAATACTATTTGATAAATATTTACATTTCATTTGAATTGTCTGCTTGGCAGACAGTTCACATGAAATGTCTAGATTTATTTTCTCTGAAGAATACAAGAAAAAAGAATGTAATGTTGTTTGCTACAATTGTTTAAGCTCAAAGGCTCAGGATGAGCTGTTGTAATTACTCCCTGTCTGTCATCTGTCTGTCCGTCCACACCTTTGAATAACCTACTGTGAACCCCCTTGGCCATTTTCTTCAAACTTCATGTGGAGCCTTTTGTCAAAGGGGATTGAAAATTTATACAAATGGTCATGGTCAGTTTAGTAAGATGGCCGCCTTGCCCATATATGGTAAAAACACTTCAAAATCTTCTTCAGACCCAAGAAAGCTTTGAGGCTGAATCTTGGTATATAGCATCGGGGACTCAGTCTACCAAAATTATTCAAATGATGACTCTAGGTTGACCTTTGACCTTTCTATGGCAAGGTCAAATTTGAGTCTATGGGGAAAATATTGTAAAGTCAGTTTCTCAAGAAATATTAAAAGACTAATGGCTGAATCTTACAATGTATGATCAAAGTAGCAAACCCATTTAGTTACAATCAAAATTTTGTCCCCTGGGGTTATCTGCCCTTGCCACTGGGTTATGTACATGTTTAAAATGTTGTAATCTTTAAAGGTCTTCTTCAACAGCTTGACAAATATTCACCAGCTTCCACATTGGACCTTCTGTGGAAGGGGTATTATGAATTTATTCAAACGCTTCTGCATTATTAAACAAGATGGCCACCCTGCCCATATATGGTAAAAAAAAAGGAACTAAGGAAGCTTCAAGGCTGAATCTTGATATTTAGCATCAAGGACTCAAGGTCTAGGAAGTTTGTTCAAATGATGACCCTAGGTGGACATTTGATGTTTTTACAGCAAGGTCTAATTTGAGTCCCTTTTGCACAAATCTGTATGGGGAAAATATTGGCAATTCAGTTTCCCAAAATGTATTAAAGACTAGTGGCTGAAACTTACAATTATATATGATCAAAGTAGGGAATCCTTTTAGTTACATGTGCTATAAACTTTTTGTCCCCTGGACAACTGCAGCAGAACTTTTGCCCCCTGGGGTTATCTGCACTTGCCCCTAGGCTATATACATGTATAAAATCTTGTAATCTTGTAAAGACTAATGACTGAAACTTACAATGTATGATCAAAGTAGCAAACCCTTTTAGATACAATCAAACTTTTGTCCCACAGGGTTAACTGCCCTTGCTTTTAACATGTTTAAAATCTCGTAATTTTTAAATAGCTTCTTCTCTGAAACAGCTTGACCAATTTTCACCAGATTTCACTTTGGGCCTTCTGTCGAAGGGGTATTATCAATTTGTTCAAACAGTTCTGCATCATTAAATCAGATGGCTGCCATGCCCATATATGGTAAAAAAAAAAGCTTAAAATTTTTTATCCTTCACCAGAACCAAGAAAGCTTCAAGACTGAATCTTGGTATGTAGCATCAGGGACTCAAGGTCTTCCAAGTTTGTTCAAATGATGACCCTTGGTTGACATTCGACCTTTTTACGCCAAGGTCTGTTTTTTTTGTCTCTTTCCATTTGAATGGGGAAAGTATTGAAAATTCAGTTTCTCAAAATATATTAAAGACTTATGACTGAAACTTACAATGTGTGATCAAAGTAGCAAACCCTTTTAGTTACAATCAAACTTTTGTCCCTTGGGGTCAACTGCCCTTTCTCTTAACATGTTTAAAATCTTGTAATCTTTAAACGTCTTCTTCTCTGAAACAGCTTGATCAATTTTCACCAGATTTCTTATTGGGCCTTCTGTTGAAGGGGTATTACCAATTTGTTCAAACGGTTTTGCATCATAAAACAAGCCGGCCTCGGTGGCTCAGTTGGATGCGCCGTCCGACTGGAGACCAGGAGGTCGCAGGTTCAACCCCCGCTGATGTCGGCAACATTCTTTCGTGGAGATTGATCATGAAATATTTTCTACGGTCATTCTCTTCCTTCCGCTGATTCAAGAAGGGCAGTTGTCAGTTTCTGGTGAAAGAATGTGCACAATACTGGTTAACCGCTTAGAGGACAGCCTGTCCAGTAAACGTGTGGTTAGGTAAACTGACCACGCTCTACATGACCCCATTCGGTTGACTGGGCCGTAAAACCTCAACACAACAACATCATAAAACAAGATGGCTGCCATGCCCACATATGGTAAAAAACACTTCTTCTTCAGAACCAAGAAAGCGTCAAGGCTAAATCTTTGCATATAGCATTGGGGACTCAAGGTCTACCAAGTTTCTTCAATTATGATCCTAGGATGACCTTTGATCTTCCTATGGCTAGGTCAGATATGCATGCTAATACTCTTGTATGGGAAAAATGTTGAAAAATCTTTTTCTGAAAATGTACTAAAGACTAATGCTTGAAATTTGCAATGTATGATTAAAGTAGTAAAACGTTTTAGTTACAATCAAAATTTTGTTACAGTCAAAATTTTGTTACCTGGCGGATCAGCTGGTAAATTGTATTTAGCCTAAATATTTTGACTGACAGGCTCATGCAAATAGTGCAGCTCTAGATCAGATGCCATGGAATGTGTATATATATATGTATGTACATACTAAGTAAGACAGAGTTAGGATTAGGGTAGGGGTGGAGTGGGGCCTGGTGTGGCAGGGTATGCATGTAGGAAGGTACTAAGTAGTATTGAAATAAACCCGCCAAAAAGAAACTAAAAACTGGCCAAAATTTACCAGAAAAATACATTGTATCATATGCAAGGCTCACAACCCTAGTTAACAGAATTTTTTTTTACCAAATAAATAAGAGAAATTTCATATTTTTTAAAGAAAACCTGCATTTATAATTAATTTTAATACCAACAGCATACTGCTTATCATAGCACTATAGATAAGTGCTTGGAATATACAGACCACTGTTTGTTCTTATTTCTTCAAGAAGTTATATATTCTGTGTGTTCATTAAAACAATTTATTATTCTCTTTCTTTTCCAGAAAGCTTTTTTCTCCCCATACAATATAGCAAACAAGTGGACAGTAAGGGACGTACCATTTGATCTTCTTGGGGATGGAAGTTGGGAGGGAGTGGGGGGATGGGGGCTGTTTTTTTAGCTCACCTGAGCAAAAGCTCAGGGTGAGCTATTGTCATCACCCTATGTCCGTCGTCCATCGTCGTCCGTCGTCAACAATTAGTTTGTTAACACTCTAGAGGTCACAGTTTTGACACAATGTTGATGAAACTTGGTCAGAATGTTTACCTCTATGAAATTTAGGTCAAGTTCGATACTGGGTTACTTGGGGTCAAAAACTAGGTACCAGGTCAAATCAAAGGAAAAACTTGTTAACACTCTAGAGGTCATAGTTTTTGACCCAATCTTGATGAAACTTGCTCAAAATGTTTGCCTCTATCAAATTTAGGTCAAATTCGAAACTGGGTCACTTGGGGTCAAAAACTAGGTCACCGGGCCAGATCAGCAGAAAACCTTGTTAACACTCTAGCGGTCACATTTTTGAAGCAATCATCATGAATCTTGCTCAATATGTTTGTCTTGATGATTTCTAGGTCAAGTTCGAAACTGGGTCACTTGGGGTCAAAAACTAGGTCACCGGGCCAAATCAGCAGAAAACCTTGTTAACATTCTAGCAGTCACATTTTTCAAGCAATCATCATGAATCTTGCTCAAAATGTTTGTCTTGATGATTTCTAGGTCAAGTTTGAAACTGGGTCACGTGGTGTCAAAAACTAGGTCATCAGGCCAGACCAGCAGAAAACCTTGTTAACACTCTAGCGGTCACATGTTTGAAGCAATTATCATGAATCTTGCTCAAAATGTTTGTCTTGATGAGTTCTAGGATATGTTTGAAACTGGGTCACATCAGCAGAAAACCTTGTTAACACTCTAGCGGTCACATTTTTGAAGCAGTCATCATGAATCTGGCTCAAAATGTTTGTCTTGATGATTTCTAGGTCAAGTTCGAAACTGGAACACCTGGGGTCAAAAACTAGGTCACCTGGCCAAATCAGAGTAAAATCTTGTTATCACACTAGCGCTCACATTTTTCAAGCAATCATCATGAATCTTGCTCAAAATGTTTGTCTTGATGAGTTCTAGGTCAAGTTTGAAATTGGGTCACTTGGAGTCAAAAACTAGGTCACCAGGCCAAATCAGCAGAAAACTTTGTTAACACTCTAGCGGTCACATTTTTTAAGCAATCATCATGAATCTTGCTCAATATGTTTGTCTTGATGATTTTTAGGTCAGGTTCGAAAATGGGTCACCTGTGGTCAAAAACTAGGTCACCTGGCCAGATCAGCAGAAAACCTTGTTAACACTCTAGTGGTCACATTTTTCAAGCAATCATCATGAATCTTGCTCAACATGTTTGTCTTGATGATTTCTAGGTCAAGTTTGAAACTGGGTCACTTGGGGTCAAAAACTAGGTCACCTGGCCAAATCAGCAGAAAACCTTGTTAACACTCTAGCGGTCACATTTTTGAAGCAATCATCATGAATCTTGCTCAAAATGTTTGTCTTGACGATTTCTAGGTCAGGTTTGAAACTGGGTCACATGGGGTCAAAAACTAGGTGACCTGGCCAAATCAGCAGAAAACTGTTAACACTCCAGAGGTCACATTTTTGAAATAATCATCATAAATATTGCTCAAAATGTTTGTCTTGATGATTTCTAGGTCTGGTTTAAAACTGGGTCACTTGATATCAAAAACTAGTTCACCTGACTAAATCAAAGGAAAACCTTCTTGATGCTCTAGAGGTCACATTTTTGAAGTGATCATCATGAATCTTGCTCAAAATGTTTGTCTTGATGATTTCAAGGTGATGTATAGTTTTCTGTCCAGTGACTCTCTTAAGTTTTTCCATTTAGGTCAGTTTCTCAGTAATTACTGGTCCTACAGAGTGATATTTGGTACTTGTGAAGTGTTTGTGTTTAGGTCAGTTTCTCAGTAACTATTGTCCTACAGCCAGTGATATTTAGTACATGCATACATCTTAGCATGGCCTCTTGAGTGCAGTCATCCATATTTGACATTAGACATGCTACATTGTCTTACTTGTTAATATAATCATTTTGAACTTTGATCAGAATGTTTGCCTTGATCAGTTCTAGATCAGGCTCTCAAAGTGCTATGTTGCTCAGGTGAGCGTTACAGGGCCATCATGGCCCTCTTGTTTCTTTCTTTCTATAACATTTTTACAGTTCTGGTTATGCTAGAAAAAAAATCATATGGCTTCAGCTTTGTGGAAAAAAAAATAAAATGGTCTTTGGTCATTGACAAAAAAATAATCTGTGCTCGCAAAACATTGTTTGAAGTCTTTACAGTGTCAAAAATGCTTCGACTAAGTCGAGAACCATTTAAGGAAATCTTTATCTTAGATGCCTATTACATGTACAAGGGCGTGTCAATTAATAACCAGCCTATCCCAATTCTGATGGACCAAGACGGTCACGATTTTCATGCTTTGTTAGCTCACCTGAGCATGAAGTGCTCATGGCGAGCTATTGCGGTCAGTCAATGTCCGTCCTCCGTCGTGCGGCGTCAACAATTGCTTTAAAAGCCTACTCCTCCTACACCCCTTGGCCAATTGACTTGTTACTTGGCAGGAATCATCGGGGTGACTTGTAGATAAAAAATAGCTAAAATCGTTCCGATCGGAAATCCAAGATGGCCGCCATGGCAGCCATCTTGAAAATCTATTTTTTGCTTCTTCTCCTGAACCGAAAGGCCAATTGACTCCAAACTTGCTAGGAAGCATTGGGCAGACTTGTAGATCAAAAATAGCTAAAATCGTGCCGATCGGAAATCCAAGATGGCAGCCATCTTGAAAATCTATTTTTAGCTTCTTCTCCTGAACAGAAAGGCCAATTGACTCCAAACTTGCAGGGAAGCATCGGGGTGACTTGTAGATCAAAAATAGCTAAAATCGTGCCAATCAGAAATCCAAGATGGCCTCCATGGCCGCCATCTTGAAAATCTATTTTTCGCTTCTTCTCCTGAACCGAAAGGCCAACTGACTCTAAACTTGCTAGGAAGTATCGGGGTGACTTGTAGATCAAAAATAGCTAAAATCGTGCCGATCGGAAATCCAAGATGGCCACCATGGCAGCCATCTTGAAAATCTATTTTTCGCTTCTTCTCCTAAACCCAAAAGCCAATTGACTTGAAACTTGGTTCCTTAGGAAGCATTGGGGTGACTTGTGGATCGAAAATAGCTAAAATCGTGCCAATCGGAAATCCAAGATGGCCACCATGGCAGCCATCTTGAAAATCTATTTTTCGCTTCTTCTCCTGAACCGAAAGGCCAATTGACTCCAAACTTGCTAAGAAGCATCGGGGCGACTTGCAGATCAAAAATAGCTAAAATCATGCCGATTGGAAATCCAAGATGGCCGCCATGGCCGCCATCTTGAAAATCTATTTTTCACTTCTTCTCCTGAACCAAAAGGCCAACTGACTCCAAACTTGCTAGGAAGCATCGGGGTGACTTGTAGATCAAAAATAGCTAAAATCATGCCGATCGGAAATCCAAGATGGCCGCCATGGCAGCCATCTTGAAAATCTATTTTTCGCTTCTTCTCCTAAACCCAAAAGCCAATTGACTCCAAACATTGTAGGAAGCATTGGGGTGACTTGTAGATCAAAAATAGCTAAAATCTTGCCGATCATAAATCCAAGATGGCCGCCATGGTGGCCATCTTGAAAATCTATTTTTTGCTGCTTCTCCTAACCCCAAATGCGAATTGACTCGAAACTTGGTAGTAAGCATCAGGGTGACTTATAGATCAAAAGTCGCTAAAATCATTCCAATCGGAAATCCAAGATGGCCGCCATGGCCGCCATCTTGAAAATCTATTTTTCACTTCTTCTCCTGAGCCGAAAGGCCAATTGACTCCAAACTTGGTAGGAAGCATCAGGGTGATTTGTAGATCAAAAATAACTAAAACCATGCTGATTGGAAATCCAAGATGGCCTCTCTGGTGGCCATCTTGAAAATCTTTTTTTCGCTTCTTCTCCTAAACCCAAAAGCCAATTGACTTGAAACTTGGTAGGAAGCATCGGGGTGACTTATAGATTAAAAATGGCTAAAATCATTCTGATTGGAAATCCAAGATGGCCGCCATGGCAGCCATTTTGAAAATCTATTTTTCACTTCTTCTCCTGAACTGAAAGGCTTATTGGCTTTAAACTAGGTAGGAAGCATCAGGGTGACCTGTAGATCAAAATTAGATAAATTCATCCCTATCAGAAATCCAAGATGGCCGCCATGACAGCCATCTTTATGCCCCCAACTTCGAAGAAGTTGGAGGGGCATATTGCTTCTGGGACAGTTGTGCGTGCGTGCGCGCGTGCGTCCGTCCGTCCGTCCGTGTGTCCGTCCGTTACACTTTTTGGTGCATAGCCTAACTTCTGAACAATGCATGCTAAGGTTTTGAAATTTCATATATGGATTCTTCATGAAAAAATAGCTGACCCGTATTTTTTTTCCCATCAGGATTATGCCCCTTTCCTGAGTTATGGCCCTTTGAAAAAAATATAGATGAAATCTTGTCAGCAAAATATCTCTAAAGCTATTGAAGCTAGAGTCTTGAAACCTGGTGAATAGATTGGTATTGACGAGTAGATGACCTGATTAACTTTTGAATAAATTCTGAAAATTACTTCATGAGTTATGGCCCTTTATAACTTTGGGCATTTTTACAATCGCACACTTTTTGATGCATAGCATAAGTTTTGAGCTGTGCATGCTAGGGTTTTGAAATTTCATATATGGATTCCTCATGAAAAAATAGCTGACATGTAGTTTTTTTCTTATCAGGATTATGCCCCTTTCTTGAGTTATGGCCCTTTGAAAAAATATGGATGAATTCTTGTCAGCAAAATATCTCAAAAGCTACTGAAGCTAGAGCCTTGAAACCTGGTGAATAGATTGGTATTGATTAACTTTTGAATAAATTCTGAAAATTACTTCATGAGTTATGGTCCTTTATAACTTTGGGCATTTTTACAATTGCACACTTTTTGATGTATAGCATAAGTTTTGAACTGTGCATGCTAGGGTTTTGAAATTTCATATATGGATTCCTCATGAAAAAATAGCTGACACGTATTTTTTTCCCCATCAGGATTATGCCCCTTTCCTGAGTTATGGCCCTTTGAAAAAAATATGGATAAATTCTTGTCAGCAAAATATCTCAAAAGCTATTGAAGCTAGAGCCTTGAAACCTGGTGAGTAGATTGGTATTGATGAGTAGATGACCTGATTAACTTTTGAATAAATTCTGAAAATTACTTCATGAGCTATGGCCCTTTATAACTTTGGGCATTTTTACAATTGCACACTTTTTGATGCATAGCATAAGTTTTGAACTGTGCATGCTAGGGTTTTGGAATTTCATATATGGATTCCTCATGAAAAAATAGCTGACACGTATTTTTTTTCTTATCAGGATTATGCCCCTTTCTTGAGTTATGGCCCTTTGAAAAATATGATTGAATTCTTGTCAGCAAAATATCTCAAAAGCTATTGAAGCTAGAGCCTTGAAACCTGGTGAGTAGATTGGTATTGATGAGTAGATGACCTGATTAACTTTTGAATAAATTCTGAAAATTACTTCATGAGTTATGGCCCTTTATAACTTTGGGCATTTTTACGTTGCACACTTTTTGATGCATAGCATAAGTTTTGAACTGTGCATGCTAGGGTTTTGAAATTTCATATATGGATTCCTCATGAAAAAATAGCTGACACATGTTTTTTTTTCTTATCAGGATTATGCCTCTTTCCTGAGTTATGGCCCTTTGAAAAAATATGGATGAATTCTTGTCAGCAAAATATCTCAAAAGCTATTGAAGCTAGAGCCTTGAAACCTGGTGAATAGATTGGTATTGACGAGTAGATGACCTGATTAACTTTTGAATAAATTCTGAAAAGTACTTCATGAGTTATGGCCCTTTATAACTTTGGGCATTTTTATGTTGCACACTTTTTGATGCATAGCATAAGTTTTGAACTGTGCGTGCTAGGGTTTTGAAATTTCATATATGGATTCCTCATGAAAAAATAGCTGACATGTAGTTTTTTTCTTATCAGGATTATGCCCCTTTCCTGAGTTATGGCCCTTTGAAAAAATATGGATGGAATCTTTTTAACAAGCTATCTCAAAAACTATTGAAGCTAGAGCCTTGAAATTTGAGGAATAGGTTGGTAGTGATGAGTAGATGACCTGATTAACTTTTTAATAAATTCTGAAAATTACTTCATGAGTTATGGCCCCTTGTCATTTTGGGCATTTTTACATTGCACACTTTTTGATGCATAGCATAAGTTTTGAACTGTGCATGCTAGGGTTTTGAAATTTCATATTTAGATTTCTCATGAAAAAATAGCTGACACATATTTTTTTTTTTTTTTTTTTTTCTTATTAGGATTATGCCCCTTACCTGAGTTACAGCCCTTTGAAAAAAATATGGATGAAGTCTTGTCAGCAAAATATCTCAAAAACTATTGAGGCTAGAGCCTTGAAATTTAAGGAATAAATTGGTAGTGATGAGTAGATGACCTGATTAACTTCTGAAAAGTACTTCTTGAGTATTGGCCCTTTGTCATTTTGGGCATTTTTACATTGCACACTTTTTGATGCTTAGCACAGGTTTTGAACTGTGCATGCTAGGGTTTTGAAATTTCATGTATGGATTCCTCATAAAAAAATAGCTGACACATATTTTTCCCCCGTCAGGATTTTACCCCTTTCCTGAGTTATGGCCCTTTGAAGAAATATGGATGGAATCTTGTCAGCAAAGTATCTCAAAAACTATTGAAGCTAGACCCTTGAAATTTAAGGAATAGATGGTAGTGATGAGTAGATGACCTGATTAACTTTTGAATAAATTCTGAAAAGTACTTCTTGAGTTATGGCCCTTTGTCATTTTGGGCATTTTTACATTGCACACTTTTTGTTGCATAGCATAAGTTTTGAACTGTGCATGCTAGTTTGAAATTTCATATATGGATTCCTCATGAAAAAATAGGTGACCCATATTTTTATTATCTCCCATTTTAGAGTTATTTCCCTTTTAATAAAATAACATTGAAATCTCGTATATTTGTACTGTTGTTACCGTCATGGGCAAGCAGTGTTGGAGTCAAGCAGTGTTAGAGTCAGGCAGTTGGGGGCATAGTGTTTTACAAACACCAGCTCTAGTTAAAATTTATTTTTCGCTTCTTCTCCTGAACCGAAAGGCCATTTGACTCGAAACTTGGTAGGAAGCATTGGGGTGACTTGTAGATCTAAAATAGCTTAAATTGTTTTGATCGGAAGTCCAAGATGGCTGTCATGGCGGCCATCTTGAAACTCTTTTTTTCACTTATTTTCCTGAACCAAAGGGCCAGTTGATTTGAAAACTGGTAGGAAGCATCGGGATGACTTGCTGATATAAAAATAGTTAAAATCATTCCGATCGGAAATCCAAGATGGCGGCCATCTTGAAAATCTATTTTTCTTTTCTTCTTCTGAACTGAAAGGCCAATTGACTCGAAACTTGGTAGGAGGCATCGGGGTGACATGTAGATCAAAAATAGCTCAAATCGTTGCGATAGGAAATCTCAAATTGCGGCTATGGCGGCCATCTTGAAAATCTGTTTTGAACTTTTTCTCCTGAACCGAAAGGGCAATTGACTTAAAGTTCATTGGAAGTATCGAGGTGACTTGTAGATCAACAGTAGCTAAAATCATTCTGATTGGAAATCCAAGATGGCTACCGTCTTGTTTATGTTTATTATATTTCCCTGCCACTGTGCTGTTTACATGTATAAAATCATGATTCTTCAGAAACCACTTAGGCAATTGCAACCAAATTTCACATTGATCCTACTGTTGAAATGTGATTGAGAGTTTGTTCAAATGATCACGCTCCATTGACTGTCATGCCATATATAATATTCTTCTTCAAAATTAAGAACTAATTAAAGGATGATCTTTTCATTAGTTGTGATGACAGGATTGGAAAAATGATACATAACATCTGCATATCTGCACTCGCTATGCCACTCATGTGAGCGACCTGTGGCCCCTGGGCCTCTTGTTTCAATATATGTTTTATACATGGGTACAAAATTGCACACGTATCGAGTCATTCTTTAATAAGATATTGAATGTCAAACATGGCTAGTGATGCAAAGGCATGCTTTTCATCTAAAGTTGAGTACTGTGCTGTAATTCGGTACTTGTATTTAAAAGGTAAAACAGGCAAGGAAATACACAGCGAGTTAGCCGATGTTTATGGGTCTTCTGCACCATCTTATGCTCAGGTTAAATTCTGGGTAGGGGAATTCAAACGCGGTAGAACATCTTTAGAAGATGAAGCCAGGTCTGGACGCCCACTGGATGCCACCGACGAAGAAATGTGTAAGAAAGTTCGGGATCTGGTATACTCTGATAGCAGGGCTTCCGTTAAGCGGACGTACGACGTATACTACGCCCTGAGATTGCCACCGGACGTCCAAATTGAACTTCAAAGACGTACCGCAGACTTCCGAAATTTCTTTTGTCGGTCCGAAATCGATACCCGAGACGTCCAAAAATTGTCAAACGGCCCGCCCACTTTTAACCAGTTGTATGATGTTTGTCCCGCCTACTTACCGGAAATTCGCTACCTGTGTTGACTGAGCTTTAAGGACGTCCCACTTTCCGCTTGCGGGAGTTTTATTGACAGCCGTGTCAAGCGTCGCGGCACCCTTTTTGATGGCTGCGTGATCACTGCGTGTATTTGTCATGCGTGCTGAGTTGATTAATTGATGTTTTTATAATTAAATTTTCTACTGCGACCCCGAAAATATTTGTTGAAATTATATGAAGTCATTATTATTTTTTAATATTCACGTCTTAAAATCTTAAATTATTATTTTGCTAAGAATGTGTGTCGTCTGCAACACTTCCGGGAATTGCCGAGTGAAATTCTATAAATAAATAAATAACAATTATGCACAGAACGCAAAATGAATCTATTCGAATTTAGAAGCTTACGTTTGTCATGACAACAAAAGCAATTTTTCAAACGAAAAGAAAACATATTTTTCGTCAAAATTTTCGGAAAACCAGTTTCTAAATGCGTAGCCTTGTTCCGGTTGCGCTGTTTACCTGCGCGGAAATGACGCAAAGTAAGTCTAAATATAGGCAATTTGCGATGGTTTTGCTTGCTTTTCTGAGCGAACGAACGTTTTGCTGTTGGTATTTCATTGAGAGCTGCCTTTAATTTGTTTGTTGTTGCACGAGTCGGCGCCGTTTTCCCGCAATTTTTGTGAAGTAAGCAAGTCGTTCGCTCATGATGATCAGCTTCAATCCGAACAAATATTTCATTAAATACATTTCTGCAAAATAATTTCAGCATAGTTTATTTTTAAGAAAACATGTTTTGGGTTTTTTCTCTCATGTATTTTCTTTTCTTTTTTCTTTCTCTGGGCTTTGAAACGAATGTGAAGTTGTACCAATGTTGATGCTTTCTCTAAGGTCCGACATACAAGTACAGGCTTTCCAAAAAGATGCAATCGAATTTTAATAAGCGATAAGGACATTTTTAAAACACATCTAAGAGAAGCGTATATCATGATGATTCTGTGTGACACTGAAATAAGAACCTATGTTCTACTAAAGAAAGGGCAGACTGCCGCAGCACGGAAAAAAGTGGGACTTCCTAGATTTTCCTGTGGGACTTCCAAATTTGAGGGGTAGGAAGTCTGGGACTTCCTGAGTCTGGAAGTTAATGGAAGCCCTGTGATAGGCGAATTCAGATGGAAGAAATAGTGCAGGCATTAGGCATTTCACATGGTAGCGTTTCAACAATCTTGCATGATCGTTTAGGTATGCGCAAGCTAACAGCCTGTTGGGTCCCCAAATCCCTTAGCGATGAGCAAATGGCAACCAGAGCATCAGTATGCAGCACCTTGTTGAAGCGTTTTAGGTCAAAAGATGATTATTCTTTTGCGTCTGGTGACTGTAGATGAGACTTGGGTTCATTATTATGAGCCAGAGAATAAAACTCAGTCGTCAGTGGGTAGGGCCTTGGTCCCCGAGGCCAAAGAAGTTCAAGACGCAACCATCTGCTGGCAAGGTGATGGCCACAGTATTTTGGGATGCAAAAGGCGTTATTATGTTGGACTTTTTACCCAGGAGAAGTACAATAACTGGAGTGTACTATGCAAACTTGTTAGACCAGCTGAGAACCGCCATCCGTGAAAAACGCCGAGGTAAACTCTATAAAGGTGTTTTGCTGCAACAGGACAATGTGAGAGTCCACACTTGCAAAGTTGCAATGGATGCTGTAGAGCGAAACGGTTATGAATTAATACCACATCCTGTACATATTTCGCCTGACCTAGCTCCTAGGGACTTCTTCCTATTCCCAAATTTGAAAAAGGATATCTGTGGACTTCATTTCCGGTCTGATGAAGAAGTCGTGATGGCAGTTGAGGAGTGGGTCAATGGAAAGGACCCTGACTTTTTCAGTTCTGGGCTGATGGCACTTGAACACAGTTGGTCTAAGTGCATCACACTAGAGGGCAATTACATCGAAAAAGAAGAGGTGGATCTCAACCGGAAATAAGTTAGGCTGGTTACTTATTGACTCACCCTCGTATTTAGTTGCATATGCAGTGTTCACATAAGTCTTAAATGCCCCTGCTTGTGGGAGTGCAGGGATGAGTGATGTCTCTTAATTTCTTGATTTTAAGTCTTTACACCATTGGAAAATTGGAACTTGCTTTGGTCTCTGTTGGGCTTCAGATGGGCTGTTCCACTGAGGTCCACGGGCCCCCGTAGCCTAGTGGATAGTTGACTTTTACTCAAGAGGTTTCTCACCACTGTGGTTCGAGCCTCACTTGGGTCACATGTGGGAAAGTTAAGTTCTGCTTACGGATGGTCAGGTGGTTTTTCCCCGGGTTCTGTTTTAGTCCACCTTTGATGAATGATCAGCTCGATATAAGTGAAATATTCTTGAAAGGGCCGTAAAACCCAAATCAAAAAATCCACCTCAATAACCACATATATTTGAAACATATCTTACTGGCTCCTGTGCAGTTGTAGTATTTCCGGGTGTGCTTTGTATACATATCCTTTTGATGTCTGGCATGTTCTGGAACAAAATACCCACTGCGTAAAAATCCAGTTGAAAAATGCGGTGACAAATAGGACATATCTTCTGGAATCTTAGGACCATAATGTATTAAAACGGTAGGTAGAAATGCCTTCCTATAGCCATAGTGTAATTTGATTTTGTGTTGTTTTCCTATATTTTTAATTAAAAAACATGAACTTATTCCACATATAAACCATTGGCATTTTTTTTTAATTTCATTTTGGGACCTTGTAAATGGGAAAACTGTAACGCAAAACATTGTGGCTGTTTTTTGTGAATTTCAGTGGTATGGATGAGAACGACCATAATGTTTTCAGAAGGTTCAGAAATCTATTTAATAAGTATTAGTATGCTAAAATTTTGAGGATAGTCAACACAATAACATACTCAAAGTGACCATTAACATGAATGCAGCAGCCAGAGCATACCAAAGTTGAATTCAAATCAAGATGTAATGTTACATAATTGTATATTAATGATGATTCAATATATCGTTTTTCTTAAAAATATAAAGTTCAGTCGTCTTATTATTAAATCCAAGGTCACTTTCTCCATAGTCATTTACCCATCTGCTAATAAATACTTTTTTATGATGTACAACTTTTTAATATTTTTGGAAATGTAACACTTCGCTATTTTTAGCTTTTAATTCTTAATTACGTAATTATGATATGATAAGTGTGTCCATGCATAATTATAGTCTCGGCTATAATAAATAAAAATTTTACTTAAAAAATATATATTTGTTCATCATTTGACTGAAAATGTTTACCAGGCATCTTATTTCAAAATTCCTGGCTGTTCTATGACAGAACTATCATGCTATTTTTCACCCTTTGTTTTTCAACTGCATTATTACGTTAAGGACATTTAGCTGTAGAAGATGCATGCTGTTTATCACCCCTTTTTTTCAACCGTTTCAATACGTTGTGATCGTCGAAAGGATATGAAAGTCAGATGCAGGATTTAGTTTGTGTGCAAAAAAAGATGATTGAAACAAGTCAATTTCTTAGTTTGTACCTAATATTCCTTGAAAATAACCATAATTTAATATGTTTATTTTTTATTTTAAGAGAATTAGACCTGGGTTTTAGCCATATTGGTCTAGAAAGCCTACTCGTTTGATCTAATAGTTGTTTGAAACTTCAAAAAGAAATAATGTCTTTGATTTTGTAAAAAAAAAAACACACAAAAAAAACTGTCTCTTGCCATGTGAAAAAAATAAATTGTTTTTCTTCGTCTGAGAAAAAAATAAAATTCATGCTGAAGAAAAAAACCTAGGTCCCAGCCCCAAGAAAATCAAATTGTCCACCCCTAAATTTGTGACATACATCCTTAACTTTTTGCTGATTTAATCTTAAGAATACCAACTTCTGTTCAACAAATACAGTCATGTGAGTAGCTTCTCAGGACTATGATCTTCCTTTCTCAGTTTGAATTTTATGGTGAAAATATCATCATATATCATAATCTGATTTTTGATTAACGTGCAGGTACAGGGGCAACATCCAAATCAGTGGGCCCCCTTCCAGATAGCTGGCGTGCTGTACGCATGGCAGACCTCACACCAGATCTCCAGATATGTCTGTCGAGGGTTGATAGCTGAAAGCTTCCACTCCGCAATCCCTCTCTGTCAGCTGCTTCCATGTCATCTTGGGCCTCCCAGGCCTACGCTTTCCCTCACCCTGTATGTGAAAGGCTGTCTTGACTGCAACATTGGAGCGTTCCACATGTCTTTACCAGTGGAGCCTTCTCTCCTTCAGAATGAGGTCCAGATCCTCAATCCCGCTGCACAAGTAGCTCAGTGGACCTGGTGGTGACAATGTCTTGCGGCCTGACATTGCAGATCTGTCTGATCATTGCCTTGTCATTCCGCTGCAGACGCTGCAGGTTTAGCTTTGTCAATGGCCAAGTCTCACAGACATGGAGCATTGCGCTTCGCACACAAAAGCTGTACACACGGCCAGGTATCTTGAATCAGAGGACTGGTAGCAGCTTCTTGAACTTCTTCCAGGCGGTTTTCACATGTGTAGTGGTTTGAAAGTTCACAGCCACCTGCTCTCCTAGGTAGCAAAAGGAAGCTACCACCTCCAGCTTGTCAGGTCCCACCTGGACTTCCTTCTGTGGTCTGCCATCCAAGGGGCGTGCTGTTCCCTGGCGCCGTATACATCTGTAGTCAGGGTCCTTTGTCAAGCGCTTGAGCCCACTGCCTTTCTTGTGCACCCAGTGCTTGCAGCCGTTGCAGAAGATGCTTTTGCTGCCCACTCCAGTGCAACAGACGGCGCATGGATATAAAGTACACAATAGCGACAAATCGTACTTAAGATGTGCTGGGTGTATGACATGCATCACTTAATCATCAAAATATGACCAAATTCTCAAGGATAATTCAAAGCTCTAGATAAGATGCATTTTTAATATATCCATTTTAGTCCGGTGACCCCCAAAATAGTAAGTAGCAAACAGTGCAGACCCAGATCAGATGCCACAGACAGATCTGGTAAATATACAGGCAAAAGAGTAAAGGTCCTGATTGAAAAAAAAAAAAAAATGCACTCTATAATCTCTGGTGTAAAGCATTTAGGTGCCGGCCTCGGTGGCTCATTTGGATGCCCGTCTGATTGGTGATCAGGCTCAAGGTTCTGGAGAGGAAGACTTTTTAAGGGTTTTTACCATATATGGGCATGGCAGCCATCTTGTTCAGTAGTGCAAACCCATTTGAAAAAATTGTTAGTACCACTTCGAGAAGAAAGCTCCATGTGAAATCTTGTGAAAATTGGTCAAGCAGTTTAAGAGAATACATTCAAATATTATTTAACTTTATACATGTATATAACCAAGGGGCATTAAGGGCTTATAACTACCACCGTGAGGGCCTTCGTTGGTCCTGTTTCACCCATGAGTTTGTGATGTGAAGCTTTCCATTTGAATTTGGACACATCCATTGTTATGAATAGGGAAAACTGAAGAGATTAGCAAACATTTTAAATGATAGGATCCTGATGAGATGGCACATAATGAATCATGTCATCTGGATCTTAGGTATCTGTTTTTGTCTACAAGGCTGAAAAGGATTAACATACCACTTTTATAAATCATTTTCTTGCATGCCTGCTCAATTCATAGTTCTAATTAACCCTTGTCATGCTGAATAAATTAAGATGCCACACCCACTTCTAATTTTCAGCCAATCATTTTACTTGATCCAGGTTGTTGATACAAATTCAAATACTAAATGGCAAACAGTGCAGATCCAGATCCGTTGGCTAGATCAGTTGGCTTTTTAGCTCACCTGAGCTCTGCTCAGGATGAGCTATTGTGATCACTTTTCGTCCGTCGTCCGTCCGTGCGTCCGTCCGTCCGTGCGTCCGTCCGTCCGTGCGTCCGTCCATCCGTTAACATTTTCAAACGACTTCTCCTCTGAAACCGCTGAGCCAATTTTGCTCAAATTTCATATGGAGCCTCCTTAGGATGGGGGAACGAAAAATTGCTAAAATGGTTGCGGTCCGTTGACCAAGATGGCCGCCACGCCCATATATGGTAAAAGCCTTTAAAAATCTTCTCCCCCAGAACCGAGAATGCCTTGGGGCTGAACTTTTGCAGGAATCATCGGGGACGGGAGGTCTACCAAAATTGCTAAAAGAATTGTCGTACGTTGACGTTTGACCTTTTTACGGCAAGGTCAAGTTTGCTTCCCTATGCATTTGTATGGGAAAAACCTTTAAAAATCTTCTTTTCCAAAACCCAGCATGCCTTATGGCTGAATCTTTGCATATATCTGTGGGAACAAGAGAGCTACCAAAATTGCTAAAATAATGGTGGTACATTGACATTTGACCTTTTTACGGTAAGGTCAATTTTGCTTCCTTATGCATTTGTATGGGAAAAATGTTCAGAATTTCAAACAACTTCTCCTCTGGAGCCTCTGGGCCAATTTTGCTCAAATTTCATATGGAGCCTCCTTAGGGTGGGGGACCAGAAAATTGCTAAAATGGTCACGGTCTGTGGACCAAGATGGCCGCCACGCCCATATATGGTAAAAATCTTTAAAAATCTTCTTCTTCAGAACCGAGAATGCCTTGGGGCTGAACCTTTGCAGGAATCATTGGGGACGGGAGGTCTACCAACATTGCTAAAAGAATTGTCGTATGTTGACATTTGACCTTTTTACAGCAAGGTCAAGTTTGCTTCCCTGTGCATTTGTATGGGAAAAACCTTTAAAAATCTTATTTTCCAAAACCGAGCAGCCTTATGGCTGAATCTTTGCATATATCTTCGGGAACAGGAGGGCTACCAAAATTGCTAAAATAATGGTCATACATTGACATTTGACCTTTTTATGTTAAGGTCAATTTTGCTTCCTTATGCATTTGTATGGAAAAATGTTCAGAATTTCAAACAACTTCTCCTCTGGAGCCTCTGGGCCAATTTTGCTCAAATTTCATATGGAGCCTCCTTAGATAGGGGGAACAAAAGATAGCTAAAATGGTCACGGTTCGTTGACCAAGATGGGCGCCATGCCCATATATGGTAAAAACCTTTATAAATCTTCTACTCTAGAACCGAGGATGCTTTGGGGCTGAATGTTTGCATAAATCATCGGGGACAGGGGGTCTACCAAAGTTGCTAAAATCATGGTCATACATTGACATTTAACCGTTTTACGGCAAGGTCAAGTTGCTTCCTTATGCATTTGCATGGGAAAAAACATTTAAAATCCTTAATCTCCAAAACCGAGGACGGCTTGTGGCTGAATCTTTGCATATATCATCTGGAACAGGCAATCTACCGAAGTTGCTAAAATAATTGTCATACATTGACATTTAACCTTTTTAGGGCGAGGTCAAGTTTGCTTCTGTATGCATTTGTATGGGCCCCATACATTTATATGGAAAAAATGTTGATAATTTCAAATGGCTTTTCCTCAGACGCCTCCGGGCCAGTGTTGCTCAAATTTCATGCGGAGCCTCCGTGGGCAGGAGAATGAAAGATTGCTAAAATGGGTATGGTCCATTGATCAAAATGGCTACCATACCCATATATGGTAAAAACCTTTAAAAATCGTCTTCTCCATAACCAAATATGCCCTGGGTCCTAATCTTTGCACAAATTACGGGAGACAGGAGACCTACCAAAATTGCTCAAATGATGGTTCTATGTTGACATTTGACCTTTTTGCCTCCAAGGTCAAATTTGCTTCCCTATTTGTGTGGGCCCTATACATTTATATTGAAAGTATCGAAGTGACTTGTAGATCAACAGTAGTTAAAATTGTTCTGATTGTAAATCTGAGATGGCCATCATCTGGTTTATATTTATAATATTTCCCTGCCACTGTGCTGTTTACATGTATAAAATCACGATTCTTCAGAAACCACTTAGCCAATTTCCACCAAATTTCACATTGATCCTTCTGTTAAAATTCAGAAACCACTTAGCCGAATTCCACCAAATTTCACATTGATCCTTCTGCTGAAATGTGTTTGATAGTTTATTCAAATGATCATGCTCCATTGACTGTCAGGCTCATATATTCTTCTTCAAAACTAAGAACTGTTCAAATGATGATATTTTCATTAGTTGCGATGATAGGACTGGCAAAATGTTGCATAACATCTGCATGTCTGCAGTGGCTATGTCACTCAGGTGAGCGAATTGTGGCCGGTGGGCCTCTTGTTTAGAAGCCAGCTGATCTGGATCTGCATTGTTTGTTAAGGCAGGGCATATCCAGGATCAGCAGGACTAGGGTTAAGATGCTTTTGTCAGCCAGAATATTGCTAGTTTTCTTATTTCTTCACAAATGTATATGTTGTGGGTACACATTGGAATCATCTCTGTGAGACAAATCCAATGTGTACCACGAAGATATGTTCTTGTGGGGAAGTAAGAAAATATGTATCATGATAGCCTTCTTATATAGTGCTATGTAATTGTATCAGAATTATGTAAATATTGGGCTATTTGCATTTCTGTCCATATAAGCAAGGAATAATTTGGACAGAACTACAGAAAATCAGCCCTGTTCTGTGAGTATGATCATTGCAGACCCAGACCAGCCTGCATATCTTTGCAGTCTGTACTGGACCATGGCAGTATGCTTTTTTGAGGGTATGATACTAGGTTCTGTGAATATATTTGCAAATCCATAGCAGAGTGCATTGATTTGCAGATCAGGGAAAGTCTTCACTGTGACTGGAAAGCCGGGTTTCCGTAGGATTTTACTTGACTTTATGACCCTAATTGTACATTCTATCAATTGAGTACAATTGCTTGTCTGATGAACAGTCAGGTTTATAAAGGAGAGAAACAGTTTTTTGTGGCAAGGAGGGTTCCTGCCATGAACTGGACATCAGTAACATTAAATTATCTCTTATCAATCTGTTAGCAAATATTTATCATTCAGAGGGTGGTGCATGGGCCAACTTGAATGTGTATCATAATATTCAGAAATGAGGCTCTTCCCTTTGTTCTCTAGGTTCTCCAAGAGAGGAGGGAATATGCTTTCTCCATCTGTCTGCACCTTTAAATAACATCTCTGAAACCATTAGGCTTCTTTTCACCAAACTTTATGTGAAGTCTTCCAAGGGGGATTGAAAGACTGTTCAAATGTTTGTGGTTCATCAAACAAGATGGCCGCTGGGTACCCAACTGATACTGGTTTACAGTTAGGCAAGGCCTGCTGTCCTTGCAGCAGGCAAGGGTAGAGAGGGGATGCTGTTATTTTTACTGTCTGTCACTTTCTTTCATTTCCCTCTTACTACACTATCCCTTCTTTCATCTCTTCTACTATCTCTTCTATTTCTTTTCTCCCTTTCTTTGGGAGATGACACAAAATGACCCATAAGGGTGGATGTGTCGTTAAACCCCAACACAGTCAATCAATTCCCTATTTTATATGGGGAAAATGTAATATTTAAGACTAATAGTTGAGATTTACAATATATGATTGGAAGTAGCAAAACCCTTCAGTAACAATAAAAAATCTGCCCCTAAGGGGTCATCTGCCCCTGCCCCTCGGTAATATACGTATTATATAATATCAGAAAATAATTTCCAGAATTATTGCCTATGGTAAAGCAGTGAAATGGAACTTTTATCTTTCAGAGCCTGAACTCCTGTCTGTCAGTGTTACGCTAGAGGGCATAAGCAGTGTTGCAAACTTCATTACTGCTTATGAAGAGTCTCAATAAAACCAAGACTCCCATTTTCTTATCTGTAGTGTGTTCTTTGTTTCCAAAGGCAATCTTTTTGACGTTTATTCATTCAAAAAGTTGATCATCCAAAATGTCCCCTCATCCAAGCTTTAGTGCAGGATGAACGGCATTATTGGAGTATAATGCAGGAGGCCAAGCAATTATTACAATAGCATATCACTCCGAGCGGTTTACTGACTACAAAGGCAGTTTTAAAGAAACAAGTATACCTCTACACCGGTCATGTGACATCTGTCATACATGTAAAAGCCGCCATTTGCAAATCATAAATTTAAAGTCTACACTGTTTTTAGTTGGCCATCCACGTCATGAAAACATATTTCTGATTGCATTTTTGAGTACAATATGGCATCCATGCTAAATATATTCTTTGATATGCTCTAAAAATGACAGGGGTGGATGCCAAGTTTGAAAATGCCTCATAGTCTCACAATGGGGTCAGAGGTAATTGCAAAATAACAAAGCAAAGTGTACATACTGGCAAATGTATCATCATTCTACCACAGTAGAATAAATAAACTCAGATAAAAGATCAGCTTTATACACAAGACACATCATAAATACAATATATGACAGAAAAGTGTTGCAAAACAAATTAGGTCAAAGGTCATTTAAGTGCATATTTTGCAATATCATGCACCACTATTTGAATGTGTCCTCTATTATTAAGGTTAATTAAACAAAATCAATATAACTCGAATGTTTACTGTCGTGTCAAAGGTTGTACAAGTTCATCCAAAATCTGTTTTTAGGTAAGCACGACTAAAAATAACATCTCGTGCATTTTCGGACTTATCCGTGAAGCATTCAGCGGTAGTGCCACGAAAATACCAAATATATACACAATATTCTGTAACAGCGTACGTTGTGTTGTAGTGGATACATCACTGGATAAGGACTGTCTTTAGTAAATTTTTGTATTGGCACCTCGCAATCTTTCTATTTTTTTTTTTTTTTTTTTTTTTGTATTTTACTTTGGAATTTTTATAGTAGTTGTGGCGTAAATATTATTCATTTTATTGTTGTTTTTTTTTCATACTTAATTACAAAACAAAACAAAACAAAACAAAAAAACGGCTAAATGGGCCGTATTGCATCTGCTGTTCATACACCATTATAAAGGACGCCGGTTAATTGGCACTTGCTGTATTTACCTGAAGTCTGAGCAAACAGTGTGGACCCAGAGCAGAATGCCGAGTGATTAGGGTCGTTACTGAATGATCTTTGCTATTTGAATGCAATAAGAGCTCATTATACGCATTAAAGATGTTTTTTGTATTAACGTTTCAGCAGAAAACATTTTGAAATATTTTCCTTATTTTCCCCAGAAAACAGAATTCTCCATTTCAACATTTCATGCAAATTGTCTCCTCGATTGAATCCTATTTTCTGAGAGAGAAAAAAAAACATAAGAAATATTACATCAATTTGTAGACTGCTGAATCTTCCCATAGCGTGGTGAATGTTAAAACAGCATAAGAATGTTCACATCGTGGTGTTTTAGATGAAAAAAGAAAGAAATAATAATAATAATAATAATAATAGTAAAAAACATGCATAGAGATAAGATATTATTATGAGTAAAAAAAAAAGACTGTACAAGGATGGAACCTCCGACCTTGACCCTGGATTATTCCAATATTAAAAGTACATTGACACGACAGTAAACATTCATCGAGTAATAGTCACCACATACTTACGTAAGAAACATAAAAACCCACATTCATTTAAGACAACACTACAGCTATGGCAATCAATTCAAGGTAAAAGGTCATTTAAGTACATGTTTTGCAGAAAAATTGTAAATACCCATATGCCATTTATTAGCATAAAACACGTAAAAATTTCCCTGATCATTTAACAAACGACACACATACTTCTGCTTGTATCGAATGCAAAATATAATAACGTTAAACTATAATACCCCTCCATTATTATGCCTGGGGCAGATAACTCTGTCAAACATTGACGAAAATTGCCCATTAGCAATCCCAAACCAGATATTCTAAATATCAATATGTGTACCAAGTTTGGTTAAAAATTCCACAACAAATCATCTCGGTCAGCTTATCATAGCACTGGTCAAATGATTTAGTTTATTTTCAATAGTTTCAACCAAATGGCACAACACTTCATTCTTATTGTATATCTATATGACAAGTTATCTCATTCAGTATCCCCTCCTCTAGGGTTTGCACAGTCAGTAACATCACTAGCACATGCTGAAGAGCACTTCAGATTAGCTTTGAAGCATTTGCATCTCAAAGAGACACATTTTTATGCCCCCGCCATTTTCAATGGGGGTGCATATAGTATCACCGCTGTCCGTATGTATGTCCGTTCCGTCCGTCCATCCGGTCCATCCGTCCCGTCCCGTCCGTCCAGTACGTAACACTTTTGGTTTCCGTACGATATCTTTTGAAAGGATTGATTTATTGGATTGAAATTTTATACACAGGTATATAATCATAAAATGTAGGCTAAGTTTGATTTAGGGTAAAATCCACCAATTATTTTGGGAGTTATGGCCCTTTTCAAGTTTGAAAAATTTTCAACTTTGAAAAATGGTTTCCGTGCGATATCTTTTGAAAGGATTGGTGTATTGGATTGAAATTTTGTACACAGGTATATAATCATAAAATGCAGGTCAAATTCAATTTAGAGTAAAATCTGTTTATTATTTTTGGAGTTATGGCCCTTTTTCAACTTTGAAAAATGGTTTCCGTTCTATAACTTTTGAAAAGATTAGTGTATTGGATTCATATTTTATACACAAGCATATAATTATAAAATATAGGTCAAGTTTGATTTAGGGTAAAATCCACCAATTATTTTTAGAGTTACGGCCCTTTATCAATGTTGAAAAAATAGTTGAAAAATGGTTTCTGTTCGATATCTTTTGAAAAGATTAGTGTATTGGATTCAAATTTTATACACAGGTATATAATCATAAACTGTAGGTCAAGTACGATTTAGGGTAAAATCCACCAATTATTTTTGGAGTTATGGCCCTTTCTCACCTTTGAAAAATGGTTTCCGTTCCATAACATTTGAAAAGATTAGTGAATTGGATTCATATTTTATACACAAGCATATAATTATAAAATATAGGTCAAGTTTGATTTAGGGTAACATCCACCGATTATTTTTGGAGTTACGGCCCTTTAACAATGTATAAAATAGTTGAAAAATGGTTTCCGTTCGATATCTTTTGAAAAGATTAGTCGATTGGATTCAAATTTTATACACAGGTATATAATCATAAAATGTATGTCAATTTGGATTTTAGGGTAATACCCATCAATTATGTTTGGAGTTATGGCCCTTTTTCAACTTTGAAAAATGGTTTCCGTTCCATAACATTTGAAAAGATTAGTGAATTGGATTCATATTTTATACACAAGCGTAAAATTATAAAATATAGGTCAAGTGTGAGTTAGGGTAAAATCCACCAATTATTTTGGAGTTACGGCCCTTTATCAGTATTGAAAAATAGTTGAAAAATGGTTTCCAGTCGATATCTTTTGAAAAGATTAGTGTATTGGATTCAAATTTTATACACAGGTATATAATCATAAAATGTATATTAAGTTGGATTTAGGGTAAAATCCACCAATTATTTTTGGAGTTATGGCCCTTTTTCAGCTTTGAAAAATGGTTTCCGTTCCATAACTTTTGAAAAGATTAGTGAATTAGATTCATATTTTATACACAAGCATATAATTATAAAATATAGGTCAATTTTGATTTAGGGTAAAATCCACCAATTATATTTGGAGTTACAGCCCTTTTTCAACATTGAAAAATAGTTTCAGTTTGATATCTTTTGAAAACATTAGTGCATTGAATTCAAATTTAACACACAGGTATATAATCATAAAATAGAGGTCAAGTTCCAAGTAGGGTAAAATCAACCCATCATTATGGGAGTTATGCTTTTTCACCTTCAAAAGATGTTTTCCTTCTGATATTTTTTTTTAAAAAAGATTGATTTGTCCCTTTTTAGCTCACCTGAGCTCTGCTCAGGATGAGCTATTGTGATCACTTTTCGTCCGTCCGTCCGTCCGTCCGTCCGTCCATTAACATTTTCAAACGACTTCTCCTCTGAAACCTCTGAGCCAATTTTGCTCAAATTTCATATGGAGCCTCCTTACGGTGGGGGACTAAAAATTGCTAAAATGGTCGTGGTCCGTTGACCAAGATGGCCGCCACGCCCATATATGGTAAAAACCTTTAAAAATCTTCTCCTCCAGAACCGAGAATGCCTTGGGGCTGAACCTTTGCAGGAATCATCGGGGACGGGAGATCTACCAAAATTGCTAAAAGAATTGTTGTACGTTGACGTTTGACCTTTTTACGGCAAGGTCAAGTTTGCTTCCCTATGCATTTGTATGGGAAAAATCTTTAAAAATCTTCTTCTCCAAAACCGAGCATGCCTTATGGCTGAATCTTTGCATATATCTTCAGGAACAGGAGGGCTACCACAATTGCTAAAATAATGGTCGTACATTGACATTTGACCTTTTTACGGTAAGGTCAATTTTGCTTCCTTATGCATTTGTATGGGAAAAATGTTCAGAATTTCAAACAACTTCTCCTCTGGAGCCTCTGGGCCAATTTTGCTCAAATTTCATATGAAGCCTCCTTAGGGTGGGGGGAACGAAAACTTGCTAAAATGGTCGCGGTCCGTTGACCAAGATGGCCGCTACGCCCATATATGGTAAAAAACTTTAAAAATCTTCTCCTCCAGAACTGAGAATGCCTTGGGGCTGAACCTTTGCAGGAATCATCGGGGACGGGAGGTCTACCAACATTGCTAAAAGAATTGTCGTACGTTGACGTTTGACCTTTTTACGGCAAGGTCAAGTTTGCGTCCCTATGCATTTGTATGGGAAAAACCTTTAAAAATCTTCTTCTCCAAAACCAAGTATGCCTTTTGGCTGAATCTTTGCATATATCTTCGGGAACAGGAGGGCTACAAAAATTGCTAAAATAATGGTCGTATATTGACATTTGACCTTTTTACGTTAAAGTCAATTTTGCTTCCTTATGCATTTGTATGGGAAAAATGTTCAGAATTTCAAACAACTCCTCTGGAGCCTCTGGGCCAATTTTGCTCAAATTTCATATGGAGCCTCCTTAGGTAGGGGGAACAAAAGATTGCTAAAATGGTCACGGTTCATTGACCAAGATGGGCGCCATGCCCATATATGGTAAAAACCTTTATAAATCTTCTTCTCTAGAACCGAGGATGCTTTGGGGCTGAATATATGCATAAATCATCGGGGACAGGGGGTCTACCAAAGTTGCTAAAATAATGGTCATACATTGACATTTGACCTTTTTACAGCAAGGTCAAGTTTGCTTCCTTATGCAATTGCATGGGAAAAAACATTTAAAAATCTTATTCTCCAAAACCGAGGATGGCTTGTGGCTGAATCTTTGCATATATCATCTGGAACAGGCAGTCTACCAAAGTTGCTAAAATAATTGTCATACATTGACATTTAACCTTTTTATGGCGAGGTCAAGTTTTCTTCTGTATGCATTTGTATGGGCCCATACATTTGTATGGAAAAAATGTTGATAATTTCAAATGGCTTTTCCTCTGAAGCCTCGGGGCCAGTGTTGCTCAAATTTCATGTGGAGCCTCCGTGGGCAGGAGAATGAAAGATTGCTAAAATGGGTATGGTCCATTGATCAAAATGGCTGCCATGCCCATATATGCTAAAAACCTTTAAAAATCTTTTTCTCCATAACCAAATAAGCCCTGGGTCCTAATCTTTGCACAAATTACAGGGGACAGGAGATCTACCAAAATTGCTCAAATGATGGTTCTATGTTGACATTTGACCTTTTTGCCTCCAAGGTCAAATTTGCTTCCCTATTTGTGTGGGCCATATACATTTATATTGAAAGTATCAAAGTGACTTGTGGATCAACAGTAGTTAAAATTGTTCTGATTGGAAATCTAAGATGGCCATCATCTGGTTTAAATTTATAATATTTCCCTGCCACTGTGCTGTTTACATGTATAAAATCATGATTCTTCAGAAACCACTTAGCCAATTTCCACCAAATTTCACATTGATCCTTCTGTTGAAATGTGATTGATAGTTTATTCAAATGATCATGCTCCATTGACTGTCAGGCCCATATATTCTTCTTCAAAACTAAGAACTGCTCAAATGATGATATTTTCATTAGTTGCGATGATAGGATTGGAAAAATGTTGCATAACATCTGCATGTCTGCAGTGGCTATGTCACTCAGGTGAGCGAACCGTGGCCCGTGGGCCTCTTGTTTCAACTTCATTTTTTGCAAAATACCTGCGTGTGGTTGAGGATGGCCCTGGGTGGGGGCATCTGTGTCATACTGACACATTTCTAGTCTCTTTCACCCATAAGATATCAGCTGCAAACATGCCTCTGGTATTGCTGCCGAACACTTCCATGTAGTTTCTATTCTACTTTGATCTTCGTGCCAGCCAATAGTTCCAGCTAGTCTGGAGTGTTCCAGATCTATTACTGCATTATTAGCATCCATCCATATCTACGCCTGATAATTTGCCAGCAACATATGTAATTCAAATGCATCATGCATTGGAGGCAGCATTTCCAAAGCTCGTTTAGCCTTCATAAAATACTGTGCCTTGCATCATCAACTCCTGTAGCCACATCTTCATGGGTGCCATACAAGTAACAGATACATCTCTGTAAAGCATTGAAAACCCCATCTCTACCAATTCCACTAAGAAGGTCTGGATGCTTCATAAACATTTTCCAGCATGTTTTCTTACTGATGCCAGAAAATGAAAATGTTGTATCACACCCTGTTAATGCATGGAATCCTAAAACAGTTGACCAAACTGATTGAGTAAACTGTTTGGCACCGGCACAGTGGCTCAGTGGTAGAGCGTCCGCTTTGTGACCGGGAGGTTGCGGGTTCGATCCCCGGCTGGGTCATACCAAAGACTTTAAAAATGGTACTAGCTGCTCTTTCGCTTGGCGCTCAGCATTAAGAAAGTAGAGCTAGAACTGGTCAGCTCAGTGTCAGTATAATGTGACTGGGTGGAATATCATGTCAAAGTGTCTGGGGCGTGATATTTCAGTGAGGCAGCACTCTAAAAGTGAGCATTGAGCTCCCTGCCACATCCAGACACCGTTGCGATATGACTGAAAAAGGTTGAAAGCGACGTTAAGCCCAAATCAAACAAAAACTGTTTGGCAACAAGGTGAGCTGGAAAGCACTTCTGTCTTTTAGATGTTCCCGAAAGCATCCATACTTCTAGGTCGCTTTCATCTAAGTGGTAAATTAATAGCACTAATACGGCTGTATTACGAACTCTAACCAGTATTCTCTTATATCCGGCTTCTCTGGCATCTAATTCATGTAATGTGATCCGAGTGTCAGCCTCTTTATTATTTGAGGATATACGAGGGATGTTCGAAATGAATTGCTTATTTCTATCTGGAGACTTCAAATTTCAAGTTAGCCCAAAAGTACTCATTTCATGCCCTCGAAGTACTCCCCGTGGCTAGAAATGCAAAGTTTCAGCCGATGTATCCACTTCTTGAAGGCGTCACGGTACGCTGATTTGGGCACAGTAATAAGGTACTGATGAATGGCAGATCCAAGTGCCTGTCGGGACTGGCATTTCCGCCCAGCAAGGAATGCTTTCAATTTCGGAAACAAAACAAAATCACATGGGGCAAGGTCTGGGGAATACGGGGGGTGAGGCAAAACAGTTACTTTTTCTTTCTTCAAAAACGCCGTAACTATTGCGGAGGTATGGGCTGGGGCATTGTCATGTAGAAGACGGACATGTTTAAAACCAGTGGCAGGGCGTCGTTTCTGATAATACTTTTTCAGTTTCTTCAGTACTACGTCTTTGTAGTACTTTCCGGTGATGCTTTTGCCCTTTTTCACTGGCACTTTTATTGCGACTCCTTCACCAGAGAAGAAGATTGCATACAAAACCTTCTTTGTACTCAAAGAACGTTTAGCAATTATTGGGCGTTTGCTGTGTTTAGTGGCCCAGATCTTATTGCTAACCTTTCTGACGGGCTCAAAATAATGGACCCAGGTTTCATCACCCGTAACGACATTGGCAAACTGCTTTTTGTCATATTTTGGAAACATTTGAAGCAGCTTTTTGGCCACTTTAACCCGTTGCCTCTTTTGCTCGTCAGTCAACAGATGTGGCACCCATCTAGCAGAAATCTTTCTGACTTTCAAATGCTTCTTCAAAATAAGGTGAACTGTTGACAGTGATATGCCTACCTTTCGTGCAATATCACGAACTGTAAATCTGGCATCTCCTTCAATGATTTCCTTTATTTTGGAAACGATTTCTTTACGAGATGCAGATTTTGGCCTACCTGATTTCGGTGCATTTTTGATGGACTCTACACCAGACTCAAATTTCTTTTTCAACCACCAAACTGTGTCATAAGACACACAAGAAGGTCCAAAAGCAGTAGAAATTTCAGTCATCAGCTTTTTCAAAGAATAACCAAGTTTTGAGCGAGCTTTGATGTAAGCCCGTATTTCATCGTTTTTGTCGACGCTTCTACCAACCATTTTTACTGCAGTGGTCAATGACTGCGTGTATTCAAATGGCAAATTTTATGTCTTACACTTAATCTAACATGTACATTTATACACCATTGTGTAGATATTGAATAGCCCTATACAGGTATGTATTGGTTTTTATCGTGCCCCACGTGGATATCGAGCTAGAGGACAATAAGCAATTCATTTCGAACATCCCTCGTAAACTGATCAGAGTCTTGAGGCAAAGGTACCTCTGGACCAGAAACAATCGTGCAAATGGGTCTGCGTTTCCCTGGTGCCTGTCTTTATTGATCCATCAAATCTTTGTATCTTGATCAAAGTTCTTAAGGAATGTCTTGAGAAAATGTCGGCATAATCTTCAAATGTGACACAATCTGCGGGCTTTCTCATAGCATGGCTCAATGAATGGCCATCGATAAGACCACATGTTGGAAGGTTTGAACCTGGAATAACTTCAGGTACATCTATACTTGTGTCACTTATTAATGCATTCAATATTTATGATTTGGCTGTGTACTTCTGATTTGGCTGATTTGTTTGAGTACCTCAAACTTTTGCAAGAGCTAAAGGGACAGTAGATAACTCATGCTTCATAATAGACATGAGTTTTATAGATTGACCTGCATGTGCAGCTGTTAACAGACCCTGAAGCAACCTCCTATCTGCTTTCACAACTTGATGGCACGAGTCAAACTTTATTGAGATTTATACTTGACGACTTTAAGATGAAGTCAAGTTTTTTAAAAGTATCTGCTATAGGGTAATACAAGCTTTTAGCTATTTGATATAGGGTAATATTCGCCAGCATAATAAAACTATATATTGTATATAGGTCCTCTCTAGTCTAGTCAAATGCATGATGAATTGTCACATTTGAATAGCATAATTTTAGCAACACTTGATCAGATAATGCACAACAGGGAACAAAAGATATGTTAGAGTGCGTAACCCGCCGTAATCTGTACAGGTTTCTTTGAATGGAGGTTATCAAAAATAATGCTTCCAGAATTGCAAGTATAGCTGTAACTGCATCTTAAATACTAAATTTTCAACACCTATGCAACAAACTATATCTAGTAATTAAAAAAAAAATCATTTACCATCTTGACCCTAAAATCCATTAGGTTAAACATTTCTTACCAAAATGTCATCAAATACATGTTAATGTTAGATATCCATTGATTTTTCAATAGTGACTGCAGACAATATGCCCTGAAGGATAGTTCAAGCCTTGACAGAAAGTTGATTTTGAGCCTGGTAGATGTTATTTAACATTTAGAACTTATACTAGCAATAGCATGTGCCAAATAAATCCCTGATAAATTTTCTTAAGAAACGACATTACTCCCATTATGAGCTAGGCATAAAAATACTTTTGCTGACCTATGACCTCATACTGCACATGACAGATGGAATGTCACACAAAAATAACATGACTTCTGTGTTTCTTTTTTAGACATTAAACTGTTAGTATGCCAAATATCAGCTTGAAAGCATGTTTGGTTCCTCTTAAATGCATGGATAATTTATGAAACAATGAAATTTAACAAGTTTTGCACTAAGTGACCTTTGACCTCATTTCTGACCTAACAGTGCATTTTCAGATGTAGCATCCACCCCTACAGTTTCATATACATGTTGAATTTTATGTTTATGATAGTCTTATAATTGTACTCAATTTTGCCATCAAACGTAAAAATATACATGTTTTGTTAGGATGGATGGCCAACTATTTGTTGCATTTAAAAAGCAAGGGAGGGAAAGCAAATTTTGAAAACATATCAGCCGAAAAATTTTGGGAGGGAACATACTTGCTTGGCTTCCGGCATTATACTCCAATAATTCCCTTCATCCTGAGGGGACATTATTTTTGTATTGCCTTCGGCCTACGCAAGTATTACAATAGCATCTTCAAAGGCAACAAAACATGCCCAATAACAAAATTATCCACAACCATAACCATCTTCAGTTTCATTTTCGAAACACTGCATTCACATATGACATCTGATTCCCTTTAAGAGATTGTCTACAATAAAGTTTTTGAAATTTTTATCAGATGACCACAAGACAAAATATTTAGACGTAAATGTCTAAGTACCGGCGCAAATTTTGTTCATGTTTACATAGAGATATGGGACAAGGGTATACTAAAGTTTAATAAATTTTCAATGTAACAGGTAAAATCGAACAACGATGTGATTCTTTAACTTTCACTGCCACAGGCCATGATAATAGGCTTTTTGCAAACAGCATAGATCCAGATGAGATGGCTCATATGAGCCGTCCCATCTTGATCTACGCTGTTCGACATTCAGTCTTTCAACTTTATGTATAAACTTCTTTTCAAGCGATAGTTTGTTAAAAAAGAAAAGCAGATGACAAATGTTGTCTGAAATTTGGCACCGAAAGAGTTAATGTTTGCTTTTATTAAGCTTTATGAAATTTCTTGATTGAAATGAAAATAAAATAGACATTAATCTGTTTACAATACAGTTTGTAATAAGATTTTTTATATTTGCCGGGATCGTCACAAACCGACAATCCCGGTGTAACAGTTTATCTTGTCCCCCGCGGTATCTTGTCCTCGGGGACAAGATACCACGTGGTATCTTGTCCCTCTCTGGGTTATTTTGTCCTCGGGGACAAGATACTGCGGCTACGGTATCTTGTCCCCCGGGGACAAGATACCATAGCCGCGTTATTTTGTCCCCCCTCTTATTTCCTTTATTTGTTTGAGTCTTAGCTATTTTTTTTTCAACTTCAGTACTCAATGTCCTTCACCCGCTGACATTGATATACAAATCATACCAGTTCCAGTATTTCTTATTTTGACTGTTGTCATCAGAAGTTAACAAACTTCAGAGATTTGATTGCATGTCTATCTTAAGAAAATAAAGGTACAAGTTTATACTATTCTGTTGCTTGAAAGAAAGACCAAAAGGAAGAGATATGAAAAATTCCTGAGAAGGGACATGGGCAGGGGTTTACTAGATACTACAACTGCCTCATGTTCTCCCCATTACCACCACACAGCATTTGGTTAGGTTGCAACAATTTATAAGTTAAGGTTTAGTGCTATTCAGAGATGAGAATTTTCGGCCAATATAGGATACAGTTTTTTATTCCCCCACAAACAAAGTTTGTGGGTGTGGGGGCAGGGTATACTGTTTTCACACTGTCCGTGTTCATTTGTCCGTAACACTGGTTTTTCCTAAATATCTTGATTAATACTGTTAGGAATTTTATCATATTTTGCATAATGTTGATATTCATGAGATGTTGCTGCTACAGAAAAATAAGGGTCAAGGGATCAATACTGTTATAGTTATTACCCTTTGTAATTCTTTAAACTTTGTCCGTGACACGTTTTGTTCGTAACAATTTGGTTTTTCCTCCAAATCTTGATAAGTAATATTAGGAATCTTATAATATTTTGCATAAATGTTGATATTCATGAGATGTTGCTGCTACAGAAAAATAAGGGTCAAGGGATCAATACTCTTATAGTTATTCCCCTTTGTAATTCTGTAAACTTTTTGTGCGTATCACTTTGGTTTTACCTGCATATCTTGATTAATAATATTAGGAATCTTATATTGCATAAATGTTGATATTGATAAGATGTTGTTGCTAGGCAAAAATCATGGTCAACAGATCTATACTAAGTCAACAGATCTATACTAATATAGTTATTCCCCTTTGTAGTTCTTGAAAACTGACTTTTCCTGCATATCTTGATTAACAATATTAGGAATCTTATCATATTTTGCATATTTAGCAGGGTCAAGGGGTCAGTACTATTACAGTTAAACCCCTTTGTAATTCTTTAAAAGTTTTCCATAACTCTTGTTTTCCTGTCTATCTTGCTTATTAATTTTTGGAATCTTATCATATTTTGCATAAATGTTGATATTGATAAGTTGTTGTTGCTAGGGTACTCAGGGTCCAGAGATCAATACTTATACAATTATCCCCCTTTGTATGTCTTGAAAACCGTTTTTCTTGATTATTAAGATTCTTATCATATTTTGCATAAATGTTGATATTCATGAGATGTTGCTGCTACAGAAAAAGAAGGGTCAAGGGATCAATACTGTTTTAGTTATTCCCCTTTGTAATTCTTTAATGTCGGTAACACTTTTGTTTTTCCTGTCTATATTCATTAATAATTTTGTATCTTGTAATATTTTGATTGAATTTTGATATTGATAAGATGTTGTTGCTATGGAATTCTTTTTAATATTCTGAACAGAGCTGCTGTTTTTATTGACCTTTTAATACCTTGTGGCAGGTATCTGATAAGCAGTGCTTATTCACGTTTTTCGTTGTCATTTATTTATACCCTATATGGGTAGGATAATAATGATGAGTATAGTGGTGGGGTGGACAAGATACCATTACTGGTTTATCTTGTCCCCTCCATTACAGCCATCACCCTGCATTTTGTTCAGTTAAGATATTCGAGATACAGAATGTAAAATTTACTGAAAATGGGTTTGTATAAAAATGTTGTGGGACAAGATACTGTAGCTGGTTTATCTTGTTCCCTCTGCCTGCTACCACCGCCTATACTTTGGATTCTTGTTTGGGTAAGTTTAAGCTATGTTCATGCTAACAAAGTCAATGAGATACACAAAACTGTTTCGAAAATTTGTTAGAATTGGTGGGTTTGGCAAGGTAGACAAGATACCATAGCTGGTTTAGTAATTGTCCGCCCAACAAGAGGAGTGGGACATACTGTTTTTGGTGTGGATCCCATTTGCATCAGTGTCAGCTTCAGCTTTGGCATCAGCGTTTCCATCTGCTTAGCCTGTTTGAAGCACTATATCTTGAACCTATCTGGTGGTTGGGTGAGAGGAAGGTGTCGTGTATCTTGCAGGCATCTAACTGATATTGGATTACAGTTGGGCAAGGCCTGCTGAGCCTGTCCTTGCGGCGGGTAAGGGTTGAGGGGGAATGTTGTTATTTCTTCTGTTTCTACACCTCCATTCATTTCCTTTCTCTCCTGTCCTTCACTTTCACCTCCTCTACTGTATCTTCTATAACTTCACGAAGAGAAAAATTGAGATTTTTAATAGAACAATCCCAAAATAAAGATATCTAGCTTGTTGAAAGAAGAAAACACTTGTAACAGAACAGACAAGATACGCTTGTCATTAAAAATTTTTGACACCATCCATTATTTATTTTTTTCTTACCATTCCAGCAAGTCACTGTTTTACCTTACCCACTTTTACTAAACTATCTCATATTAGGTAAAACATTTTGTATCTCATATGTGCTAAAATAACCATTTTAATAATGATAACACTTAGCCTGAACCTGCAAATATGGCAAGCCTCCAGACATGTATGTAGAGAGAAGTTTGGGAGTAATTTAATTTATAATGAGAAAGATTGTGATCTGCAGAACAACAGAATAAAGATTTCATAATGAGGATAATTAAGGGGTATTTTTCATTTCTCTTTAGAAACCTATATTGTGGGTACTTGTTAGAATCACCTCTTTGAGGCAAATGAGACAAGTGCACATCAAATGAGCTTAATTTTATTCAGAAATAAGAAGACTGATTCTTGAATTAAACCTGTTGAAAGAAGAAAAACTTATAATGGAACAGACAAAATAGTAGAGACAGACAAAATTAGACGTAACAAGAGAGGGGACAAGATACCATAGGTATGGTATCTTGTCCCATGATTAAACTGTCTGATCAGAAACATTTCAATGTGTACCTGAGGGAACTATATACATTTATAAATGAAAATGTGAGCTTCTGTAAAAACAAAACAAAACACAAAATAAAGATGTTATAACCTGTTGAAAGAAGAAAACACTTGAAACAAAACAGAGTAAATAGCTTAGACAAACAAAAGTATAAATAACAAAAGGGGGGACAAGATACTCTGGGTACGGTATCTTGTCCCCTAGAGAGAAACACTTGATATATGGAATAGAAAAAAAGCATGGACAAATAAAAAAGACATAACAACAGGGTTGGGGTGGAGGGACAGGATAGTGTGACTATGGTATCTTGTCCCCTGATTACACCTGTCCAGTCAGCAACATTTAATTCAATGTGTACTTGAGAGAACTATGTATATTTAACTTCACAAAGAGAAAAATTGTGATCTTCCATAGAACAATCACAAAATAAAGATTTTCTAGCCTGTTGAAAGAAAAAAAACCACTTGTAACAGAACAGAAAAAAATTGGCACTGACAAACAAAAACAAGCCGAAACGAGAAGGGGGACAAGATACCGTGGCTATGATATCTTGTCTTCAAAATACCATGCGGTATCTTGTCCCCAGGGACAAGATACAGGGGGTACAAGATAAACTAGGACACCGGCAAATACAAAAAGTCCTTAGTGAGCTAATTGAACACGCTCCCATATGTAAAAATCCAAAGCTATATTAAGAGACCGGCACGATTCCCGCTCCAGTCAAAAAGAATGTCCATCATGTGAAGTTTTTAACAAATGCAGAAAAGTGAAAATAACTAGGTTCTCTTTCATCAACATATGATCAATATCCATTGACACTAAAGTTTGGGCTCTAGGTGCTGTAGCCAATGCAATTAAAGCTACCACTTTGAAAGTCAACATTTTTAAACTAAGTTTACTGAGATGAACTAACGTAGATAAATATTTAAGTACGCAAGAAACATCCCAAGTAAACATATACCTTGGATTAGGTTTTCTCTCAAAATACACTCCCTTCATAAATCTAGAGATAAAGGAACAGTTCTTACACCAGGAATTCCCGAAAAAGGGTAATGTTTATAACAACATGGCTTTGTAAGAATTAATTACTGAATAAGATGTTTTCATCTGAAATAAATAATTTAAAAAATTTACAACTATAACTTCAGTTGTTTGAAAGGGATTAGCAAACCTGATGCTGTTCCAAACATACCTGTTTCCAAGCTAAGCTGTACTGTTTTCTGGTCCCATCTCTCCAGGAGTTGACAATGAGTGATGCAGCTGATTCCAGAATTCCTCTACAATTGAGTGCCTCACTGATACTGTCACAGCGATCAATCGCATGCCTTTGCAAAGTGGATGGTAGGTTCATTGTGCGGTAGTACAAGCAAATCTTTGTGTCTTGGTAATCTAACAGGAAATGAACATACAATGTCAATCAAAAGAGGAAACCAAGTTTGAGATTTCCAATGAGAAAATCCAGAATGGCCCTATTAACTCTGTCTACCACAATTTTATTGACCACTTTTCCAATCAAAGAAAATGGAGGAAACATATAAGGTTTAAACTCATGCCAAGACAATGTGAAAGCATTTGAATGATAGTATCCTGGTTCAGGAAACCATGACACAAATACCTCAGTTTGTCTGTTTAATCTAGACGAAAATAGATCAATGTCTGGCATGAAAAACTGTCTACATGACCGTACAAATATGTCCTTTTTTAACATCCATTCTGTAGAATCAGAAAAGTTCCGAGAGTAAAAGTCAGCTGTATTCTGGATTCCAGGACAATAAATAGCAGAAATATAAATTTCCCTCTGTAAACACCACTGCAATATTTGCTTTGCTAACAAATCCATGTCCTCTGATACAATACCTCCTAGGTCATTACAATACTTAATACACGAAATATTGTCAGATTAAACTTGAATATGCATGTCATGTTTTCCCCCATATAATGATTGTAACCCATAACAAACAGCCAGAAGCTCAAAATAATTGATAGAATGATCAGATTCTGAAATATTCCATCTGCCTTGAGTATATTCATTAGAATTAAAATCTATCGCACCCCAACCTTGAAAACTAGCATCCGTTCGACATTGCTTTTGTGGCTTTACAGGCCTGATTCTCTTGCCATTTTTTGACCTGACATTTTGATACCACCACTGAATCTCTTCTATACTAATTTCTGACAAAACCACCTCATTATCAAACTTTATATCCCTCCCTAAACCTTCAAGTTTGTTTCTTTCCATTCCTCTATAATGTAGTGGTGCTTCAAAAACAGCATAAAAAGCATTGATAAAGGCCTGTAAAAGAAGCCAATTCTCTAACTACAACAGTTCTGTTCCTTAACAGGTTTTCAGCTTTGTGCACAAAAATTTATCAAAACGTCAAATATAGTTGGTGATTTCCATATTTTCACATTTGTTGCTTTGCTTTGTCTTTATCAAAGAAAATGAACATTTGGCAAGCATATTAGCTAGATCTTATTGGTATCTTTCAGTATGCCAGAAATTATCAATGGTTTAAGTGCTTTTACATTTTTACTAACTGACCATGGACGGACGAACACACAAGGTCATTTTAGGGCACTCTTAGACCTTTCCTGTGGGTTGTACAATTAAAACAAATTAAATTACCTTTGATCAAATACCTTTAGTTTTAACAATATTTATTCATTCTAAGAAATTACAGTACATATTTATACCTACAAAAATGTTAGAGATACCTTTAAACAATTCTATTGCTGTAGGTTCTGCACGACAGTTGAACCGGTTTCTGTTCTTGCAAATTCATTGTCTTCCATAGTTTTACAACTTCTCTTGTCCCTACTGTCTATATTTATTAATCACAGCACATCACGTGTATCCTTCATAGTCCCTAAAATTAAAACATATGTGCCGCTTAGCATTTTGTTTCAGAGTAATGAAATCTAAATGTTAAGTATCGAGGCTGACACCTTGTAAGATCATTTGCAAAAGGACTATTTTGATTATTTGTAAACATTAGATTAAGTTGTGAATTGGAATTCATTTTCTAAAAGACAAATGAGAGACACCATGGTTTTAATGTTTCCCTTATACAACACACTTCTCAATGGGCTTAAATGTACATTATCGTGCTACTGTAAAACCAAAGACTGTTTTCTGAGGCAGATGACAGTAAACGTAGCATGGTAAATATGTGCACCAGACAAAGGCCTACGGTTTTTGAAATTATGATGAATCAGCAATCAATGTAACAAGAATATAGTATAATATTTTACAAATCAAATAACTTATTTTCACCATGCATTGAAAAAATGTGCATCGCACAAGAAATTAGAGAAAACCTTTCTATATCTAGACTGGTTACCTAGTTTAAAGCAGTGCCCGGAGTCATAGTGAGACTAAACGAGTATTTCCTTGCTTCCAAAGGATCCTTTTTCTAGTCATCACTCTGTGTGATGAAATTCTTGTTTGAAAACGCAATAGTGCTATACCATTTAAATTGTTCTTCTCGGACTTGTTTCATCTGTTGTTGTTTGTGGTCTTCTGCTGCATGTGATCTGTCTAGTGTTCATACACTTTGACCATCTTGAATTATTCGGTCAGGCCTTACTTCCATAGTCTTGTGTACAGTAGCAGCTTGTCCTAAAATAACAAAATGCAATTTGTTTCCTAATGATAAAATTATATCGTTAAACTGAGTGCCAAAAATATATGGGCAGCAACAAGAGCAAACTTTACTTCGGACAAGATTTTGATATCGGAGAATCTAATTATGTTTTAGAAAAAGAGCTGTACTTCCAGAATTTATGTAACAGGGAAAATTTTCATATCATTTTAATTTAGTAAAATTAAAATGAAATTCAAATTTCACTAAATTAAAATGACATGAAAATTTTCCCTGTTACAATTAAAATGAAATTCAAATTTCACTAAATTAAAATGACATGAAAATTTTCCCTGTTACAATTTTAACAGGGAAAATTTTCATGTCATTTTAATTTAGTGAAATTTGAATTTCATTTTAATTTTAATGAAATATTTCAAGTTTTTCATTTAGACAAAATGTCTCATTCTTAAACAGCAGGCTAAACTATCACAGAGCTTTGTACATTAAGTAAACAGATGCACAATAATTTGATTTGTACTGACCAAATACAACTATTGTTTTGCCTTCTTTGTTGAGAAAAGATCAAGCCTTCATATCACCTAATGTTTATAATAAGTGACTGTGCTAAATATGCGCATTATCAGGTCTTTTCCTTACAAAAGGTACAAACTAAACAATTCATTCACTGGTATGTGTGAAAATTGTAAGTGTTAATTCTAGTAAGTTAATCTTTTATGAGGACAGTATAATCAAATGTCAAATTCTGCTAAATCTTGAGTGACAGGTCAAAGTAAAAATACAAACTTTGGTTGATGCTTAAGATTGGTTGCTAAGCAACAACCAGTTTGATTGGCCCAAAGAAAATTAGAAAAAGGCTAGGTCAATCAGTCTTAATCTTGCATCCGGATTGATAGCAGTTGAAACCTTGATCTTTTACTGTCAAGAAGCCTAAATCATGCGCTTAGACTAACAAATCCAGTAGTTCATTTTCTTGAGTTTTTGTGGACACTGAAATAATGTAACTTTATAAGTTTGGAAATAGGCACTGGCCTGTTGCCATTGCCTGGGACAATTTCCTGATGTGAGAAATCAACTGTAAATAATTGTATTGTATATGTGAAAACCTACTAAGAAGAAAAATATATTAATTAAAAATGTGAAAATTTTATTTGGGACTTTGCAGTTATTAGTTTGTAAATACTAGTTGTCTGTTATTCGAGCTAATTCCCTATGAGACATACACTCATTAGAAAAGTCAAAAGAATATACAAAAAAACGTTGCTACATTTAATACATTTTATTTTATAATGATGTTCTGAGTTGTAAGTGAGACATGCCTTAACATCTTCATTTTCATGAAAATTGGCATTGAAGTTGCATATAACATTTGTATGTTTATGAAGTGTTCAAAGATACTATGTACGACTGTGTAATATAGCTTTAAGATTGAATAGAAAAAATGTGTTTCAGCAGTATCAGAACTCTGTTATTTTGTTGCTATCGTAACAACATATTAGCAGAAGACGATAAAACAGAGTAGCGTAAAATAACTATATGAACTCCAAACACGAACGGCTTCTAAGCATTTTCGATTCCCTTCAAAACCACATATTCTCTTGCAATTATTACAACTGAATCCCTATGTATTTGGCTAATGGTGATTACGGTTATGATAACAATATAATTGTGATTATGCCTGTATGTGTTTAGCATCCTAAGACCAGACACAATGCTTTCCCATTTAATAATTGCATAAGTAAGCAAGTAAATAAGTAAGTAAGTGTGAAAGAAATGTTTCATTATGGCTTTAAAGGTGTCGTTATCACAAGTCATCAAATAATAATAATAATGATAATAATAATAATAATAAAATAACAACTGGAATGCGTAGCTGATAGCACACCATCGCAAAACCCACACTCCGTGCTAATGTTGCTAACAGCATGACAGATAGATAGACGGACGGACAGACTCACTCTCAAACACCGTAACCAGGGAAGTAAGTCATACCGCCCAGAGGTTTGGGAGAAGATAGCATAATGGACAGATGTGCAGATGCCAGATGGAAATATAAAGCTGCTCCCGCACACCCTTACAGAAAGGGGAAGTGATATAGCAAGTTTGGTTAAATTCAGCCCAGTATCTTTGGAGGAGATACCATGACGGGCAGATAGACTGACACTGAACTGATGTACAGACGAAAAATAACTTTGTTCTCGCACATCCTTACCACGAGGGGAAGTCTTGTAGTAAGTTTGGTTGAATTCTACCCAGTGGTTTAGGAGGAGTTGTCATGGTGATGGACGAATGCCTAATGGATGGTCGAATGGGTGGACATGCAAAAAAATGATGTTCTTTGGCACACCCTTACCATTACAGAAAGTCTTGTAGTAATTATGTTGAAATTCCGCCTAGTGGTTTAGGAGGAGATATTGTGACGGACAGATGGACGGACGCTGGACGGATGGATGGATGGACAAATGGAGGTAGGTAACAAATAATGTTGTTCTCGACACCTTTACCATTAGGGAAAGTCTTAGAGCAATTCAATTTAAATTCCGCATAGTGGTTTAGGAGATAGCATGACGGTCAGACGGGCGGGTGGACGGAGATGCTCAAAATATCCCATCACCTTTTTCTTGAAAGCGTAGGAATTATAGTAATAAAACTGAATCAAACTTCAAATTATTCAAAATTGCTTGAACTCTTGCCCTAAAATTGGTTTGGTTTCTATTATTCCCTGTTTCCTAGGTGAGTTTGGAGAGTGAGTATGTAAGAATTGTTTCAATATGCATTAAAGTTTGTCTTAATTATAATACTTCAAATATCACTACTACGACTACTAGTAATAATTAAAAACTGTGAAGTAGTTTGTAATTACTTCAGTCATTAAAATACTTTGGATTTGTTATACTTCCCCGTTCCGTAAGTTTTTAGCTCACCTGAACTATGCTCAGGATGAGCTATTGTGATCACTTTTCGTCCGTCGTCCATCCGTCCATCCGTTAACATTTTCAAACGACTTCTCCTCTGAAGCCGCTGAGCCAATTTTGCTCATATTTCATATGGAGCCTCCTAGGGTGGGGGAAAGAAAGATTGCTAAAATGGTCGCGGTCCGTCGACCAAGATGGCCCCCATGCCCATATATGGTAAAAACCTTTAAAAATCTTCTTCTCCATAACCGAGGATGCCTTTGGGCTGAATCTTTGCACGAATCATCGGGGACGGGAGGTCAACCAAAATTGCTAAAAGCATTGTCGTACGTTGACATTTGACCTTTTTACGGCAAGGTCAAGATCGCTTCCCTATGCATTTGTATGAGCCCTAAACATTTGAATGGGAAAATTGTTGAGAATTTCAAACGACTTCTCCTCTGAAGCCTCTGAGCCAATTTTGTTCAAATTCCATATGGAGCCACCTTAGGGTGGGGAAACAAAAGATTGCTAAAATTGTCCTGGTCCCTTGACCAAGATGGCCGCCATGCCCATATATGGTAAAAACCTTTAAAAATCTTCTTCTCCAGAACCGAGAATGCCTTGGGGTTGAATCTTTGCACAAATCATCGGGGACAAGAGGTCTACCAAAGTTGCTAAAAGAATTGTCGTACGTTGACATTTGACCTTTTTACGGCAGGGTCGTTTGCTTCCCTATGCATTTGTATGAGCCCCATACATTTGAATAGGAAAATTGTTGAGAATTTTAAATTACTTCTTCTCTGAAGCCACTGAGCCAAATTTGCTCAAATTTCATATTGAGCCTTCTTAAGTCGGGGGAACGAAAGATTGCTAAAATGGTCGCGGTTCATTGACCAAGATGGCCGCCATGCCCATATATGGTAAAACCCTTTAAAAATCTTCTTCTCCAGAACTGAGGATGCCTTGGGGGCTGAATCTGTGCACAAATCATCAGGGACAGGGGATCTACCAAAATTGCTAAAAAGATTTTCGTACTTTGACATTTGACTTTTTTACAGCAAGATCAAGTTTGCTTCCCTATGCATTTGTATGAGCCCCATAACATTTGTGTATGGGAAAATTGTTGAGAATTTCAGAGGACTTCTCCTCTGAAGCCACTGAGCCAAATTTGCTCAGATTTTTAGCTCACCTGAGCATGAAGTGCTCATGGTGAGCTATTGTGGTCAGTCAATGTCCGTCGTCCATCATGGGTCATGCGGCGTGCGCCATGCAGCGTGAACAATTGTTTTAAAAGCCTACTCTTCCTACGCCCCTGGGCCAATTGATTCGATACTTGGTAGGAAGCATCAGGGTGACTTGTAGATCAAAAAAGCTAAAATCGTTCTGGAAATCCAAGATGGCCACCATCTTGAAAATCTATTTTTCGCTTCTTCTCCTGAACCGAAAGGCCAATTGACTCCAAACTTGCTAGGAAGCATCAGGGTGACTTGTAGATCAAATATAGCTAAAATCGTGTCGGTCGGAAATCCCAAGATGGCCGCCATGGAGCCATCTTGAAAATCTATTTTTCGCTTCTACTCCTAAACCCAAAAGCCAATTGACTCCAAACTGGTTAGGAAGCATTGGGGTGACTTGTAAATCAAAAATAGCTAAAATCGTGCAATTGGAAATCCAAGATGGCCACCATGGCAGCCATCTTGAAAATCTATTTTTCGCTTCTTCTCCTGAACCGAAAGGCCAATTGACTCCAAACTTGCTAGGAAGCATCGGGATGACTTGTAGATCAAAAATAGCTAAAATCGTGCCAATCGGAAATCCAAGATGGCCGCCATGGCAGCCATCTTGAAAATCTATTTTTCGCTTCTTCTCCTAAACCTTAAAGTCAATTGACTCGAAATTTTCGTATTTGTATAGTAAGTGCGTAAGAATTGTTTCAATATGCCTTAAACTAATAGAAAAGTAAGAATAATTTGATAGAAAATAAATGAAGAAAGCAGACAGCATCTGGCAGTGATAATTTATCTTAAGTGGCAGGTTAAGATTAGCATGCTGATAAGCCTTGGCTCCTTATGAGTTTGGAATGATAGGACATTGTTTTGATATTTATGATGGCTTAATACATTGTATTTGACGGTAGTGTACGCCCAGTTGTTTAGGAAGAGATATCATTATGGACGGATGGACACGGAGATGGATGGAAGCGTTCACAATATCCCCATTACTTTTTAAAAAAAAACAACAAAGCATGAGGATAATTATGATAATAATAATAATAATAATAATAATGATAATAATAATACAGGATCAAACTCAAAATGGTTCATAATTACTTGTATTGTCACAAAAATTAGTTTGGATTTGTTTGGATTTACTATACCTCCCTGTTTGGTAAGTGCATTGGTAAGTGTGTGTAAGTTTTGTAACATCACTTATCCATTGATATTATCAAAAAGAAACCTTACCCATTGATATTATCAAAAAGAAACTCTTAAAATACATGTCAGAAGTGATTTTCTATTCCTTATAAGTTATCATTGCTATGAAATGTATGAATATATATAATTGGATCAAACCTTCAAACAGCTCGTAGTCATTTGTATTCTTGCTCTGAAATCTATATCAGATTTATACAAGGCTTCTCCCTGGTTGGGGTCAGAGTTTTCCTGCTTTTCACAGAGAGCCACTTGAGCAGATTCATACACTGTTCAATGAGACTCTGTTTTCCTTCTTCGCTTAATTTATTCAAACCCACATGCTCTCCTGCAATTACATTCATTGGAGTCAGTTTCTCATAATTGTGATTCAGTTACGATTAGAAAAACTATATTTATTATTATGTGACCAAGTGAACCAATTCCATTTTCGTATGTACTTTGGTAAGTGTGTAAGAATGATTAAATATTCCTTCAACATTGGTGGTATCGAAACACTTAAAATGATTGTAAATTACTTGTTGTCAATAAACACCATTGCTGTTCTCAGATATTTAAGGAGTTGAAATCGTATCTCAGCAATACCACATCTCCCCGCCCATAGTGACTTAGCAAACTAGATTGCTTGCATGGTGCCTCCACAACAGAGCTGGGAACTGACTGAACATCTGAATATTGATTAACCATTTAGAAAGTCTAAGTAAATAAGTGAACTCAGGACTTGATATAATCAGATACACATCAAGCCCCTAATGCCAAATGGAAAAACAGACAAATACAATTAAGCAGCTACATTTTAACAGATGACCAGCAGAGTTGGCTACCACCTTCCCAAAAAGGTGGCAACTTTGTTACCCAAACTTAATTGAATATATTCTAAATGTTCATAAATATTATAAGAAAAAACATTAGAAAGTGAAACACTACCTAACAATTAACGAAAAGTAGCATAGTGAAAGGACCACCTTGGAACGGTCTATAATGAATTGCTGGGTTGGGGCTTAAACTAGCTTTATGGGATCCCAATCTTCTCCCTCAACTTCTATAGGAGTAAAGCATACATTTGTCCACCATGCGGTAGGTCTTCTAAGGCCTCCTTTGCCCAGGCAAAGCGGTTTGGGTCGGACCGTCCCTATATATAGCCTCAATTGTTTACTATGGTGGTAAATGATACAGCAATATATTGCATGTCAGATACTCCCACAAAATCAGAGGCAACGTCTCCAAAATTACTGAAATATTGTTGGCGGGGACATAAAACCTCAATACAAACAAACAAAAGCGATATCACAATGACCAATTTCCAATGTTCATGTGATTCAAAGGGATGATTGTAGTACAATAATATTCTATTTGTTTCGAAGTTAATATATGCTTTCCGACATTTGCGTGTTTCTTCAAAACATTTTGGCAGCAATGAGATACATACAAATTTTGTTGTCTACATGTTTAGTTTCAGATCCTGGTGGATTGATATTTTTTTCTATTGTGGATTTCCATTATTTCATATTTCCGAAGTGCCAGTTCCTTTTTCTTTCTATATCAATAATAATAATAATAATAATCATAATAATAATAATAATAATAATAATAATAAAAAAAATTTGTTACTACTCGTAAATAATCTGAGATCTCCAGAAAATACAAAAGCTTGAAAAAAGCAAACACAGATTGCTTCACTTTGTTCATGAGAGATAATGGCGATGCGACCTCCCTCACTGTGGCACCACTTATTCCCAGATTGAACGCAATTAGTGTATTGGATTGAAATTTTATACACAGGTATATAATCATAAAATGTTGGTCAAGTTCGATTTAGGGTAAAATCCACCAATTATTTTTGGAGTTATGAACCTTTTTCAACTTTGAAAAATGGTTTCTGTTCAATATTTTTTGAAAAGACGTGTATTGGATTCAAATTTTATAATCATAAAATGTAGATCAAGGTCGATATAGAGTAAAATCCACCAATTATTTTGGGAGTTATGTCCCTTTTTCAACTTTGAAAAATGGTTTCCGTTCCATAACTTTTGAAAAGATTAGTGTGTTGGATTCATATTTTATACACCTGTATATAATTATAAAATATAGGTCAAGTTTGATTTAGGGTATAATCCACCAATTATTTTTGGAGTTGCAGCCCTTTTTCAATGTTGAAAAATAGTTTCCGTTTGATATCTTTTGAAAACATTAGTGTATTGGTTTCATATTTAATACACAGGTATATAATCATAGAATAGCGGTCAAGTTCGATAAAATCCACCCATTATTATGGCCATTTTTCACCTTCAAAAAATGTTTTCCTTTTGATATTTTTTTGAAAAGATTAGTGTATTGGATTCATATTTTATACATAGATATATAATCATAAAATATAGGTCAAGTTTGATTTAGGGTAAAATCTGCCATTTATTATGAGAGTCATGGCCCTTTTTTCAACTTCATTTTTTATAAAATGCCAGCGTATGGGTGATGATGGCCCCTGGAAGGGGTAATCTGTGTCATATTGACACATTTCTAGTTAATATTGCTAATAGTATGACCGACTAACGGATGGACAGATGGATGGACGGACTCGCTCTCGCACATGAAATGAAGTCCTGTAGTAAGTTTGGTTACAGTCCGCGTCGTGATTTGGGAAAAGATAGTGTGATGTCAGTGACCAACAGACACACAGAAAAAAAAATAATTTGCTCTAGAACACCCTTTTCATAAGTGAAAGTGATATATCAAGAATGGTTAAATTCTGCCCAGTGGTTTAGGAGGACATAGCGTGACGGACGGACAGACAGAGGCCTTCACAATTTTCTCATCACTGTTTTTAGCTCACCAGAGCTTTGCTCCGGATGAGCTATAGTGATCATTTTTTGTTCATCATCCATGCGTCTGTTCGTCCATGCATCTGTCAAACAACAACTCCTCCAAAGCCATTGATGCGATTTGTCGCTAATTTGGTACGAATGTTGCTCTGGTAGGGGGATTTAAAAATAGCTAAAATTATGGTGATCTGGCTTTTGGTTTGGTTGTCATGGCAACAGAAAGCTCCCAAACTTATAGAGGGAAAATGGTTAAATTGCATTTTCTCCATTACCACTGAAGTGTTGTGAACCATATTTAGCAGTTATGATCATCTGATGACTGTCTAACCAGTTTATGTGTTTGATGACCAGTGGCCATTTTTATTTGGTTGCCATGCCATTAAATTTTGAAAAAGGAATTTGTTAAATGACAACTCCTTCAAAACCGCTGAGGCAGTATGACTCTAATTTGGTACAAATGTTGCTTGGGTAAGAGCAATCCAAAATAGCTAAAATTATGGTGATCTGCCTCTTGGTTTGGTTGCCATGGCAACAGAGAGCTTCCATAGACTTATAATGGGAAAATGGTTAAATTGCATTGTCTCCATAACCACTGAAGTGATGTGAACCATATTTGGCATTTATGATCAGTTTGATGATTGTCTACCCAGTTTATGTGTTCTATGACCAGTGGCCATTTTTGTTTGGTTGCAATTACAACATTAATTTAAAAAAAAAAAAAAATTAAATGACAACTTCAAAACCACTGAAGCAGTATGACTCTAATTTGGTTCAAATGTTGTTTGGGTAAGGGCAATTCAAAATAGCTAAAATTATGTTGATCTGTCGCTTGGTTTGGTTGCCATGGCAACAGAAAGCTCCCATAGAAATAATGGGAAAAGGATAAAATTGTATTTTCTCCATAACCAGTGAAGTGATGTGAACCATATTTGGTATTTATGATCATTTTGATGATTGTCTACCCAGTTTATGTGTTTTATGACCAGTGGCCATTTTGTTTGGTTGCCATTGCAACATTAATTTAAAAAAAAAAAAAAAAATTTTTTAAATGACAACTTCAAAACCACTGAAGCAGTATGACTTTAAATGTTGTACAAATGTTGCTTGGGTAAGGGCAATTCAAAATAGCTAAAATTATGGTGATCTGCCTCTTGGTTTGGTTGCCATGGCAACAGAAAGCTCCCATAGACTTATAATGGGAAAATGGCTAACTTGCATTTTCTCCATAACCACTGAAGTGATGTGAACCATATTTGGCAGTTATGATCATCTGATGATTTACTACTCAGTTTATGTGTTTGATGACCAGTGGCTTGTTTGTTTGGTTGCCATGGCAACATTAATTTTTTTTTAAAAAAAGGAATTTTTTAAATGACAACTCCTCAAAAACCACTGAAGCAGTAGGACTCTAATTTTGTACAAATGTTGCTTAGCTAAAGGCAATTCCAAGTAGCGAAAAGTTTGGCAGTCTGTCTCTTGGTTTGGTTGCCATGGCAACAGAAAGCTCCCATAGACTTATAATGGGAAAATGATTAATTTGCACTTTCTCAATAACCAGTGAAGTGATGTAAACCATATTTGGCAGTTATGATCATCTGATGATTGTCTATCCTGTTTGAATGTTTTATGATCGGTGGCCATTTGGTTTGGTGGCCACGGCAACATTCAATTTTGAAAAAGGACTTTTTCAAATGACAACTTTGAAACCGCTGAAGCAGTATGACTCTAATTTGGTACAAAAGTTGCTTTGGTAAGGGCAATTCAGAATAGCTAAAATTATGGTGGTCTGTCTCTTGGTTTGGTTGCCATGGTAACAGAAAGCTCCTTTTGACTTATAATAAGGAAAATGGTTAAATTGCATTTTTATGCCCCACCACAAAAAGAGGCAAGTGTATTATGTTATACCATCCGAAATTTTGAGGGTCCTTCCACCTGTCAGGGCAAACATCCAAGGTTTAGGGGATATGTTTGGGCTATTTTGGACATAATTATGAAGTATTTTAAGGTTTATTCCATTTAAAATGCATTAGCTAGCCCCTAAACCAAAAAATAATAATTTGAAGAAGAAGAATGTGTAAAAAGAACATTCTTCTTATTCAAAACCAAGAACTGCTTAAATGATGATCCTTTCATTAATAACAATGACAGAATTGAAAAAATGTTGCATAACAAATGCATATATGCAGTGGCTGTTTCACTCAGGTGAGCGGGTCATGGTCCATGGTATTGTTTTTTTGTTTTATTTTTGAAAAAGCATGAGGATACTTATTGGGGCTGTCTGAACCCGGCTTCTCCACTCCCCCACCCCACCCCATCCCACCCATATTTCCCTATTCCTACGCCTTTGTACAGTTCGAATTAAATTATTCAGCAAAATAAATTTTTAAAGCAAACAAAATTAGCCTGAACTTGGACCCATGCTTCATAGATATTATTATTGGTTTCAATAACAAAGCTATCAAAAAGTAAAATTTTTTATTGCACATTTATTATTTGGAAAAATTGGTCGGCTTTTATTAAAATGTAAAGATGAACAATATCTTACCTTTTTCCAGTAATGCATTCCGATATATATTCTCCATGTCTGGACAAGATAAAATGTTAACCGCTAAAGTGGAATAAATACTGTGGATATGTCGGGAATTATCTGCCCTTGAATATGATTTTATCCAGCAGAACTGGGGAGGTGAAAAATATTGGATACACACTTGCTGTGTATTCTGGTAACTGTGCATTTCTGTTGTTGACTAAATACGGGGTATCAGGGAGGCTGTAATTTTTAGCAGAAATAGTTTTCTGAGGTTAGTAAGGGCAAATGTATCAGTTGCATTGCTCATTTTGGTACGTTTAAAATGGGGAGCTCCCTGATTTGAGGTTGACCCGTTTCGTTAGTGGGTAACCTGACCAAACTCCCCCTTTCACAAACAAACACACACACACACACACCTACACACACACACACACACAAATAATAGCATGCTGGGTAAACATTTTGGCAAATGACATTTTGAAATATTTTCTTTTTTTCCCCAGAAAGTAGGACGACATTTCATGCAAAATGTTCAAAGATTTGGGTCCCTCTCTCCCTACTACCCACAGCAACATTGACATCAAGTCAAAGACTTAGCACAGTTTCAGGTGAGCTTTCTGATTCTACCTCCAAGTGTTCAAACAGGCTTGTTTAATTGTTTGGAGTTTATCATAAAAGCTAGGTTATGTGAACATTCTAATATTTAGAGTATATTTACAGTAATTGTACAATCTACACATAAAGATGCACTCAGAAAGTCAGATAAAATCTGTTACAGTTGAATCTGACCGATAAGTGATAGGGTTTAAATAATTATATTAGTTTGTGTGAATGTTTAAGGATATGAATAGGTTTATTCAAGGAAATAAATAGTGTATGTGACAGAATGTATCTGGAGTGTCTAGATAAGATGGATATCAAGAGAAATATCATCATAGGTCAAGATTAGGCACTTTTCAAACAAATAAAGTTGTTATTAGCTCACCTGAGCAAAAGCTCAGGGTGAGCTATTGTAATTATCCTCTGTCCGTCATCCATCATCGTCAGTCATCCGTCCTCAACAGTTAGTTTGTTAACACTCTAGACATCACAGTTTTGATCCAGTCTTGATGAAACTTGCCCAGAATGTTTGCCCCTATGAAATCTAGGTCAAGTTCAATACTGGGGCACTTGGGGTAAAAAAACTAGGTCACCAGGTCAAATCAAAGGAAAAACTTAACACTCTAGAGGTCACATTTTTGAAGCAATCATCATGAATATTGCTCAAAATGTTTGCCGTGATGATTTCTAGGTCAAGTTTGAAACCAGTTTACTTGGGGTCAAAAACTAGGTCACCAGGCCAAATCAAAGGAAAACCTTGTTAACACTCTAGCGGTCACATTTTTCAAGCAATCATCATGAATCTTGCTCAAAATGTTTGTCTTGATGAGTTCTAGGTCAAGTTCAAAATTAGGTCACTTGGGATCAAAAACTAGGTCACCGGACCAAATCAGCAGAAAACCTTGTTAACACTCTAGCGGTCACATTTTTGAAGCAATCATCATGAATCATGCTCAAAATGTTTGCCTTGATGATTTCTAGGTCAAGTTCAAAACTGGGTCATGTGGGGTTAAAAACTAGGTCACCTGGCCACATCAGTGTAAAACCTTTTTAACACTCTAGCGATCACATTTATGAAGCAATCATCATGAATCTTGCTCAAAATGTTTGTCTTGATGATTTCTAGGTCAAGTTTGAAACAGGGTCACTTGGAATCGAAAACTAGGTCACCAGGCCAAATCAAAAGAAGACCTTGTTAACACTCTAGAGGTCACATTTTTGAAGCAATCATCATGAATCTTGCCCAAGATGTTTGTCTTGATGATTTCTAGGTCTGTTTTCAAACTGAGTCACTTGATATCAGAAACTAGGTCACCAGGCCAAATCAAAGGAAAACCTTGTTGATGCTCTAAAGGTCACATTTTTGAAGTAATCATCATGAATCTTGCTCAAAATGTTTGTCTTGATGATTTCTAGGTGACGTGTACGAGGGTTGTGCAAAAAGTTCTGTCACTAATAGGCTTCCTTCGTTTTATTCCAGGTATATTTTAAAATGCTTCACTGCACTTGAATGGTGTGTTGAATAGCTAACAATACCCGTTATTTCGTGCAAATTGCGTTCCAGCTGACCGAGTTATTTCAAATTGAAATAGATGCAGTCATATACACTGACCAATTTACTTGTTACATTGGAACATGGACCAGAAGACTGAAATTTGTAGCTATATTAAATGCCGCATTAGGCTTAATATAGATTCAAAGCAGATATTTAATGAATTGTATGGTATATATGGATCTCAGACCATTTCAATGCGCACAGTTTTTAGGTGGGTTAAAGCTTTTAAAGCTGGGAAATTTTCTGTTGAAGATAATACACGTCCTGGAAGGCCTAAAACCTCTGTTACCAAGGCTAACATCGCTGCTGTAAAGATTGTGGTCGAATAGGATGCACGATTGTCTGTCAAAGATATAGCTAGTTGTACTGGCATATCAGAAGGCAGTGTGCAAACAATTCTGAAAAAAGCGTTTGGACCTGAGAAAGGTTTGCGCTAGGTGAGTACCTCATTTGCTCACTGAGGAGCAAAAGACATAATGCCTTAAATGTGCCCGGGAAACTTTTGAAAACATACAAAGGCTGTAATAGTCGGGTTATTTTTAACTTGCTAACAGGTGATGAAACCTGGGTGTCCATGTTTGAGCCACAAAGAAGGGCTGATAATAAGCAATGGAAGTGAAAAGATCAAAAACGCCCATGTATTGCCAAGAGAACCATAAGTTCGAAAAAGATGTTGTACGCAATTTTCTTTAATTCAAGTGGGCCAGTCGTTCAAGTGCTTTGTCCATCTGGTCATACAGTCACTGGCTGATTCTACAAGAATTCTGTACTGAAGAAAGTGAAAGAGTTTTACAATAAGAAATGACCAAGCAAAGGATGGTCAGGTGTCCACCTTTTACATGACAATGCCTCCTCTCATAAGTGCGAGGTTGCTAAGTCTTTTTTGGCTTCTGAAAAGGTGAAAGTTTTAAATCATCCACCTTATTCACCTGACCTGAGTCCCTGTGACTTCTTTTTATTTCCAAGGCTTAAGAAAATGCTTTCTGGAAATAAGTATACGTCTAGAAGTTCTCTTGGCAATGCTATTTATCAGTGTCTCCAACAGATACCAAAAGAAGACTATTTGTCTGCTTTTTGCGACTGGGTAAAAAAGTTACAAAAATGTGTTTCAGTAAAGGGGGAATACTTTGAAGGTTTGTTACACAGTAATAAAAATATATTTGATAAAACGTAGCACTGAAGTAATCCGAACCCAGTGACAAAACTTTTTGCAGGACCCTCGTATATTTCACTGTCCAGTGACTTTCCGTTTAGGTCAGTTTCTCAGTAATCCTTCAGAGTGATATTTTGTACTTGTGAAGTGTTTATGTTTAGGACAGTTTCTCAGTAACTATTGCTCCTACAGCCAGTGATACTTAGTACATGCATACATCTTAGCATGGCCTCTTGAGTGCAGTCATCCATATTTGACCTTGACCTCTATTTCACAGTCCATTAGACATGCTACATTGTCTTACTTGTTAATACATGTATAATCATTTTGAATTTTGAGTCAGAATGTTTGTGTTGAACAGTTCTTACTTAGTCAGGTTCTCAAAGTGCTATGATACTCAGGTGAGCATTACAGGGCCATCATGGCCCCCTTGTTATTTTTCCATTAAAGCATACATTGTGTTGTACTTATTAGAAGCACCTTGGTGAGGCACTTTTAATGAGTACCCACAACATATGTTTTTGCAGAGAAATAAATCTATTCTTGATATCCCCTCTCATCTGGAGCTATGAATATTTCTATTTCCTAATATGTACCCAGGGAACTAAACTGATAAATGGGAATGTTAATAGTTTGAAAATTTTTCAAACTGGAAAATACAGTTATATAAAGTAGATTTTTCTCTTTGGAAAGATCTGATTTGGAAATAATTAAATACTGCATTATTTTGTATGCTGAGGATGTATTGAGCAGACAACAAATGTGTGATTATTTCTTCAGTTACTGTGACACGAAATGAGTGATCTTTTCCTGTAGATAGTAATATAACAAGAAATGGCTGATTTTGTTCTGTAGTTTCTACTGTGTTACTATCATAATAAGAAATGATTGGTTTTGTCCTCAGTTTTTACTATGCAGCAAATAAGTGATCTTTTCCTCTAGATAGTATCATAACAAAAGATGACTGATATTGTTCTGGAGTTTCTACTGTACAACAAATGAGTGATCTATTCCTTTAGTTACTATCATAATAAGAAATGACCAATTTTGTTTTCTAGTTTTTACTGTACAAGAAATGAATGATCGTTTCTTCTTGATTCTGTAACAACAAATGTTTGTTCAAGTTCTGTGGTTACTGTAAGAACAAACAAGTAATTTTTAGCTCACCTGAGCAAAAGCTCAGGGTGAGCTATTGTGATCACCCTCTGTCCATTGTCCATCATGGGCCGTTGTCAACAATTAGTTTGTTAACACTCTAGAGTTCACAGTTTTGACCCAGTCTTATTGAAACTTGCTCAGAATGTTTGCCTCAAGGAAATCTAGGACAAGTTTGAAACTGGGTCACTTGGGATCAAAAGCTAGGTCACCAGGCCAAATCAAAAGAAAAACTTGTTAACACTCTAGAGGTAACATTTTTTGAAGTAATCATCACGAATATTGTTCAAAATGTTTGTCTTGATGATTCCTAGATCAGATTCTAAACTGGGTCACTTGGAGTCAGAAACTAAGCCAAATCAAAGGAAAACCATGTTAACACTTCAGAGGTAACATTTTTGAAGTAATCATCATGAATCCTGCTCAAATGTTTGTCTTGATAATTTCTAGGTCAAGGTCAAAACTGGGCCATTTTAACTTCATAATACATTAACCTATAGATAATGTGCTATTCTCTTCTGTTTTCACACCTTCCACAGAAAAAACGACCTTCCAGTCGTTAATTAAAGTCTTAAACCAGAAGGTCCCTTAGGCAGTTACCTGTGTGACGTAACTCCTCCCGCTCAATTGATCACGTGTCAGTTTCTTTTCTGTGGACAAAGAAATTCAACAAGGATTATTTACCTGTGATAGAAATTTGGATTATTTCTTTCCTCACGGATAAATTTCTGTATCCTTGTGTTTCTTTTGTTTATTTATCACTCCTTTCACTTTCTATGTTATTATTTAAAATTTTCAATTTTCGATTTCATGTATTTTTTGACTGGTCTTTTTTCGACATGCGTTTTCGTGACTCTCGCTATTCGGCACAACGCTTGTGCGCGATCGGTTCGATAGTCGTGTTTATGTATGCAGAATATTTTTGTTCTTTTCGTTCCAGGTTATTCAGCATTTATGATATGTTTTTCCTGGACGTTTATTTGCAGAGATCTTCAGTTCGCTGAAGATTCTCATGGTGGAGAAGCTGATTGTAAAGAACTTGTCAACCCTTGATGGGTTATAAGACAATTCTTTACTGATGGGAGCCCCACCCCATATGGCTATACTGCCGGGGTAAGACCCATCAAGGTGGCATCTTTGGGTACTTAGTATCCGATAAAGTCTAAGTCCACCAGTCACCGGTCATCCAGTCACCAGTCACCAGTCAACCAGGCACCAGTCAATCAGCTTCACCAGTCACCAGTCAACCAGGTGCCAGTCAACCAGGCACCAGTCACCAATCAACCAGGCACCAGTCAACTAGTCTCCAGTTAATAATTTAATTATTTTCTGGAAAGACTTAGTTTTTTTGACATATTTCACCGGACAAAATAGTCACGTATACTAACTTCCGGTCATTATGTCTAATTATTAAAATTTTTCACCGGGCAAAGTATCAGTAATATTTCTGATACTTATACCCGGTCATATTATTATATTATTTCTGATATTTCACCAGGCAAACTTTTACAGAAAGTGTCTAGTCAATTTTGCCTAATAATTAATTATCACCGGGAAAAAGTTTCGAATACTTGTGCCCGGTCAGTTTTCATATATAATCTCCTTTTTTCATCGGACTAGTGTTACGAATACTACTATCCGATCAATTTGTCAAATTACTTGTAACCTTACCGGGCAACAGTTACGAATACTAGTGTCCGGTCATTATGTCGGGTAACTAGTGTCAAAATAGTGATCACTAATTTCCGAACAATCTTTCATAGAGCTCCATTCACGTTTAAGTCAATGGATATAGGTTATTATGTGAAATATATAGTAACTTTTTATACATAAAATTCTGTACAGTCTTTCCCGAATCAGACTAGAATCTTTAATATTCCATTGACTTATTATAGGAGTGTAATTCCATTAATATTTTAAATTAACTTATGTTTTATCTCTTTCATCCGCTAGAAAGAGTTAAACTTCCCACTATAACAAAATTTTTACCAGGCAGCAGTTCGTAGACTAGTGCCAGGTCATTCAAATTATGTCTTATCTCTTTCATTCACTAGAAAGCGGTTAACTTCCGGCTCTAACGAAAATTTCATCGGGAGGCACTTCGTAGAGTAGTGCCAGGTCATTCTAACGAAATTCCACCGGGCAGTAGTTTCGTAGACAAGTGTCACGTCATTGTGTCGGATTACTAGTGACCGAGTAGTAGTCACTAGTACTCGCTCAACATATTTTTATTTATTAACCACTTTAGACATGTAAAGTCTTGGGTTATAGGTTATTGAATGACAGCGATGGGTTCTAATACCTAGTAGCCACTTATATTGTTGAATTCTGTCCAGTCTCTTTTGAACTTGACTTAAATTATATATATATATTTATTATTGAAAATGAATTAAGAATTATTGGTTACGATCAAATTCGCAATTCATTCACTAAGTGTAGAAGATACTTCCACCTATAATTATATCTCTTTTATTCGCTACAAAGAGATTAACTTCTTACATATTCACCTTATTCGGCTCTAAGACAAAGGTGAACTATAAAACTATCGTTATTTATAAGAAGAAAAATATACACGAAATCTAAAAATTTTTTCTTCTTTCCTCCCCTGTTTTTCTTCTACATGCTCTGTTATGTAATCAGCATGTAATCTAAGGAGTAAATTGACAAGAAAGTAGCAATCGATCTTTTCTACTTTCTATTAATTTTTCATTCATAAGGTATCGGAAATTTACACCAATCAGATAAATAAATTAACAGTTTATCTATTTATTCGCTATCTCTCTAGATTACTACGATTTAAAATTCTAGTTGAGGTACATATTTTCCTTTTGCCTTTTCTACATGGAAAATAGTTGATCCGTTAAGCTATTATTCTATTTTATACTATCTTTTGATTGATTATATAAGAGTCTAGGTCAGTCGTGCTCTGTCTAAACTCTGCTATAAAATAATAAATAAGAAGAAAATCTTATATTTAGGCATAGATATAGTTCGATACGTTCTTTACTTTGCCTGTTTTATTTTTTCTTCTGGATCATTTAAGACTACGATAGCAATATACCAGATTTTTTGCCTCAGTAAGAATCTATTACGCCGAAGATTCTTCATCTTGGAATAATAATTTTATTATGATTATAATTAGAAATTATTTTGGAAGGTTTAAAACTTATAATTACTGGACCCAATTAATCCTCGTATATTATAGGTCTACTTTATCTAATTGAGGAATAGTTTTGCTTCGATTAGCTCTATACCTCAAATAATTTATTTATAACTAGAGTCCATGTCAATCAAAATTTTCTCGCACTTTGGTATTGACAATGGATACATATTTAGTAAAGGCATTAATTATTCAGTACGTGACAGATTATTATTGCCTAAATTAGATATTATATACAATACTTTCCTTTTGATTTTTTATTGACTTTGTAACTATTCAGAAACTGCCAAAGTCAATCATTTCCTTCCTCTAAACTTACCGAAGCTCTAGATTATGTTGATATATATTTTTAATATATGCTTAGAGGTTAATTAATGAGAGTTTACCTCATAATAGCAGATATTATTATATTCATATTAATCAATTTACGGTCTAGATTTAGAGAAAAGGGAAAACATCCTTAATTACGAGCCGGTAAAGAATTAAGATACACTTAATTATCTCTTTACCCCTTCTTTATATTTACATTTGTTAAAGGGATCATAGTATTTCTCGCTAAGAGTTCAAGTTCAGTTTGCGAATAATGCAAAGATTAATATCTTGATTTCCAGTCCGCATCAAAAATGGTCTATACATATAGATAAATATCTTTTCCGAAACTGGATATTTATTTATTTTTCCACACAATAAGTCATTTCAAGACGTTTCGATGATTTTGAAATGCACTGCTTCAATTTATAATATGTTTATATCAACTTCACAACGTAGTAAGTGCTGCCCCTACGTCCCTGGTCAGATCTTACTTTTGTGATACGTTTTTTGAACATACTGAAAGTTTTCTCCGATTATACATTCGGTAAATAAAATTTCGAGTAGCATTTATGCTTTTAAACATTCAGATTATTTGATATTAGTTAGAGATAATATATTATACCGATATTTATATATCTATCTTCATTATTTATCTTTCTCAGCTTACTTTTAAGTTAGATTGACCTTCTCGCTATGTTCCAGGTTTAAATCTAGCTAACATTGTGGACCAGTCACTTTTTTATTTCCTAAACAATATTTTAACAGTTTTCTCAGTATTCAGAGCATAACGACTTCATGAATACTTGGAAATAATTCAATTCTACGCTTGTTAAACTAAGCCTAAAACAAGCCCTAGTTTTTAGAATGGATATTTTCCTTCGATTCAGTTCATGGAGATACATCCATTTAGATCCCATTATTTATATTTCAATCATACAAAATTCTAATGACTAAGTACTCTTTTTCTACGTACAAATACAGAATATCGAGTCACTGTTGCTGCATATTGATTAAAGATTAAACAAATTTTATCTTAAACCTATATGACGTTAAATTAATTATTATCTCTTTCATATTTTTACATGTTTTTACCCTTCCGTCAGGGATCGTGGTAATAATATTATTAAAAAAATATAATTACTCTCTATGGTTTACGCATAGATCTCGAGAGTATATATATTTATATGTATATATATGTATATATATTTTCTTCCTGAATTCATTTGCGAGTACGTAATTTGATATTTCAGGAATTACCAATTATGCAGACATAGATTTTATTCTATTAATATTCAATTCTAAAAATTTGATTGAATATTTATCTATAAAATTCTCGGCAGTAATTTTATAGCGAGTTATATTTTTAATAATTCCTTGCTTAATAAATAGTTACGCTTAACCTTTTATTTATAGCAGGAATTTGTTCCGTAGTATAATTTTAATTTAGTATTCATATATTTCTTAGTATTACTATTCTATACGCATATTTAAGAATAGTATCTCTTAACTTATAAATTAAGTGTTTTAGAGATTATTAATCAGTACTATTGTATAATCTTTCTTCAGAGATTATCACACTATTACTTTTTCTCTGAGTCCTTCTCTTTTTATGAACATTTTGATTGTCATTACAAAGTGGATTTTTTAACTTTTCTTGATTTCCATGATTATTTACTCAGGAGTATTTTTCATGGCAATCTTCTGGTATAGAAAGATTCTATCCAGCTTATTTATTATTGCTTAATCTTATCAATGCGGTAAGACTATGACCGTCTTACAGTTAGCTGCGATCAACCTTATTCTTATCTCTCTTATTGTCTGTCAAACTCTAAGTTATGATGTTGACAGTTTCTTCTTTATTATTTTGTCAGGACATCAAACGCTTTTATATGTCTATGACAAAACTAATTATCAATGGTTTAGGTTGTTCTTTCTTCCCAGCAGTTTTATGCAAACTCTGTATTATTTTATTGCTTGACTAAAAATTCGTAATACAATTAGTCTAGCAATAGTTTTAACCATTATGTTTGTCTATACCTTTTTCTTCTGATGGATAACTGAGTTATAGTTAAGTTAACTCCATCTACTTTATTATCTCCCCTTCTTTAATTTGATCAAAGGGGAATAATTATACAACATTATGGTTATTTTAAGTCTATGTCTGTTCATCACAAACTGTCCTGTCGCTCCAATTAACAGAATCTTATTAGTTTATAATTCTAATAGCTTAGACTATTACAATTAGATAGCTTCACATATCTAGAATTTTATCCAAAATATCTACATATGTCAGTTATCTATAGGAAACTCCAACGAGTAGACTTTTCCTTATTTATTCAAGACCCTAGATAGACTACTTACAGTGTTTGGTCTTGGCTTTTTGTTTTACAAATTTTGTTTTGAAAATATTATTTCTATATTCCTAGCTTACTTTGCAATGGAATATTTATGTTATGTCTCAATGACTCCCTTTTCTTTTTGAAGCCAGTTGTTGTTTCCCAAAAAGAAAAAAAAGGTGGGGGGGGTGGGGGGGGGGTGGGGGGGCCCAATGTTAGGTCTCTGAGACTTAAGAACTGGCTTCCTCTAGAGTCTACTATTATATATAAGGTTGTTAGATCATAACACCTTAAAGATATGCTATTTTGTAAATCTAAATCATTCTTTCTATTAAATATAGAATTAGAATGTATCTGATTCCTTAGAGTTTCCTGAGTCTTTAACCAGAAGTGGTGAGATATTATTGGTGTTAGAATTAGGAGAGCACCTCCCTCCTATTCTGCAAATTCTAGCACATTATCTATAGGTTAATGTATTATGAAGTTAAAATGAAGTTTTTTAAAAGTTAAACATATTTTAACGAGTAATACTTAACCTATAGATAATCAATTATCTCCCTCCGCCCACCCTCGCTTATCTCTCCTAATTGTGTCTATTGTTTTACACATAAAAGAAACTGACACGTGATCAATTGAGCGGGAGGAGTTACGTCACACAGGTAACTGCCTAAGGGACCTTCTGGTTTAAGACTTTAATTAACGACTGGAAGGTCGTTTTTTCTGTGGAAGGTGTGAAAACAGAAGAGAATATCACATTATCTATAGGTTAAGTATTACTCGTTAAAATATGTTTTACTTTTAAAAAACTTCATTTAGGGTCAAAAACTAGGTCACCAGGCCAAATCAAAGGAAAACTTGTTAACACCCTAGCAGTCACATTTTTGTAGCCATCATCATGAATCTTGCCCAAATGTTTGTCTTGATGATTTCTAGGTAATGTTTGAAACTGGGTCACTTGGGGTCAAAAACTAGGTCACCAGGCTAAATCAAAGGAAAACCTTGTTAACACTCCAGAGGTAACATTTTTGAAGTAATCATCATGAATCTAGCTCAAAATGTTTGTCTTGATGATTTCTAGGCCAAGTTCAAAACTGGGCCATTTGGGGTCAAAAACTAGGTCATTGGGCAAAATCAATGGAAAACCTTGTTAACACACTAGCGGGCACATTTTTGAAACAATCATCATGAATCTTGCTCAGAATGTTAGTCTTGCTGATTTCTAGGTCAAATTTGAAACTGGGTCACAGGGTCAAAAACTAGGACACTGGGCAAAAACAGTAGAAAACCTTGTTAACACTCTAGCTGCACATGTTTTGAAGCAATCATCATGAATCTTGCTCAAAAAGTTTGTCTTGATGATTTCTAGGTCAAGTTTGAAACTGGGTCACTTGGGGTCAAAAACTAGATCACCAGGCCAAATCAAGCCTATTGCTTTCTGTAAATCAAGAAATTTGTCACTACATGAAAATTTTCTATTGTTTTGTTTAAAATTATACATGTTCCTCCGGTACATAGGTGTTATGTTCGAATTGTCCCCTGCTTTCCCATTTTATAAAAAATGAAAATTAGTGCATTTTCATGGTTTATCTTCAGTAAATTTTCTTATAATTACTAAATTTAGTAATGCTAGTATATCTAATATAATTATGATTCTCAATTGTATATTTTTAGCTCACCTGAGCTGAAAGCTCAAGGTGAGCTTTTGTGATCACTCACCGTCCGTCGTCGTCGTCGTCGTCCGTATGTCCGTCCGTCCGTCCGTCTGTCCACAATCTTTAAACAACATCTCCTCCTAAACCACTGATTGGATTTTGACCAAATTTCACAGGAATGATCCTTGGTTGGTCCTCTTTCAAAGTTGTTCAAATGGTTCCGGTCCATTGCATATCTAGGTCACAGGAGCTAAAAATAGATTTTTTAACTAAAAACTTAAAAAATCTTCTTGTCAGAAACCACTGGACCGATTTCAATATAATTTTGCAGAAATGTTCCTTTGGTGATCCTCTACCAAGATTGTTCAAGCCATTCGGATTCTTCAAAAAACATGGCCGCCAGGGGGCGGGGCTTATTTTCCCTATGTATCTATATAGAAAACTTTAAAAATCTTCTTGTCAGAAACCACTGGACCGATTTCAATGTTATTTTGCAGAAATGTTTCTTTGGTGATCCTCTACCAAGATTGTTCAAGCCATTTGGATTCGTCAAAAAACATGGCGGCTAGGGGGCGGGGCTTATTTTCCCTATATATCTATATAGAAAACTTTAAAAATCTTCTTGTCAGAAACCGCAGGACTGATTTCCATATAATTTTGCAGAAATGTTCCTTTAGTGATCCTCTACCAAGATTGTTCAGGCCATTTGGATTCGTCAAGAAACATGGCCGCCAGGGGGCGGGGCTTATTTTCCCTATACATCTACACTGCAGCGCCGTTATAACGCGGTCGCTTATAACGCGGAAACCGTTATAACGCGGTTGGGCCTTGGCTCCCGTTTTTTTCCCCACCAGTTTGAAAGTGTTGCCCTTTTTCCGCGGAACGCGGCAGTCTAAAAATCGCCAGCCGTGACCATATACTCGCTGATTTACTCATTCTTTTTTACCAAACTTTTCATCAATTTTTGTCTTTAGGCTATTTTAGATCACGTCCGCGCACCATTTAAAAGCCATACTACAGTAACTGGCACAGCCCTCAACCATAATTTTCATGTATTATAAGTGAAATAAAAGAAATAATAAGAGTAACTTACGCAACACAGATTAATTACATAATTATCCTAACACAGTCATAAATCAACACTTCATTGTCCTCTTTGCTGTAATAGTAGTCTGATAATTAATCCGTTTGTGTGACGTGTGAATGCACTGCCACAATCCATAGCTCCAGATTAGGTGTCTTTTTTTTTCTTTTTTAATTAAAGAAGACTGTTATTTTTCCTTATTTCTCCATGAAATTGTAGGTTTTGGGTACTCTCTGGAAGGGCCTCAGCGAGGCGCTTCCAATGAGTATCCACAACCTACGTTTACGTGGAGAAATAAAAAATTTAATATGTGGAGACCCCTCTAGTCTGGAGCTGTGGATAGACCCTCTTATCTGGAGCTATGACAGTCGGCATGTCCAAATAGATCAAAGAAACGGGTCAAGTGTGAATACACTGAGATAGCTTAAAGCTCCAGATAAGGTGTCTTTTTTTAGTTAAAAAGTACTGCTACCCTAGGTTAACGGAAATAGACTGCTGGGAAACGAGATGTACTTTCTGGACAAACATGAAACTAAGACTGGTCAGTGCTCTTTATAAAAAAAAAAATATCTGAGATTAGATTTTTTTATTGTGAAAGAAATCAACAGCAGCAATAAAAACTGACCAAGCAGGTAAGCCTGTCCCTTTTATCATGTTACTAAACATCTGACGCAACAGTTGGTATTGATTTTTTTCTGCACCTGTTGCTAAACCCTTAGCATGCTGTGTGCATATAATTAGCAGACCACCTTCTGAAATATTTTTTTCTTATATCCTCAGGCTGCAAGATTTTGACACTGCATTCAAACTTGAGAAAATTTGCATGACAAAAGTTGTTGTATGGAAAAAAAAAAAAAAAAAAAAAGAAAGAAAGAAAAAGAAAAATATATTATCAATTTGTCATCTGCTGAATTTTTCCTGAGAGCAACAAAGGTTATTTTTTTGACACGCAGATCAACTGTGCACATGCTCAAGGCAATTTCCGGTAAAGGACAGGTTGTTTATTACACAGTTATTCATAATGCAAGACTGTTGCAGTTAGTTCCCTTGAAGATCATAAAAGAAAACAAAACAATTTAAGTTTAAAAAATTTATTATTTACTGGATTAAAAGAATAAAACGGAAATCAGGCAAGGTACATGCACAAAGTTTCAACAATAAAAAAAAATAAAAAATAAATAAATAAAAAAGGAACATACAATATAACATACATGCAATGTGTAATATCCCATAATAACTGGAGGAAACTGCAGTGGTGCAAGTGGGTGTGGTTGTCATGTTCCGTATAACGCGGACCACGTATAACGCGGACCACGTATAACGCGGTCAGTGTTCATGGCTCCCGACGACCGCGTTATAACGGCGCTGCAGTGTATATAGAAAACTTTAAAAATCTTCTTGTCCGAAACCACTGGACCGATTTCAATATAATTTTGCAGAAATGTTCCTTTAGTGATCCTCTACCAAGATTGTTCCAGCCATTTGGATTCGTCAAAAAACATGGCCGCCAGGGGGCGGGGCTTAATTTCCCTATATATCAATATAGAAAACTTTAAAAATCTTCTTGTCAGAAACCACTGGACCGATTTCCATATACTTTTGCAGAAATGTTCCTTTGGTGATCCTCTACCAAGATTGTTCTAGCCATTTCAATTAATCAAAAATCATGGCCGCCAGGGGGCGGGGCTTATTTTCCCTATATATCTATATTGAAAAATGTAAAAATCTTCTTGTCAGAAACCACTGGACCGATTTCAATGTAATTTTGCAGAAATGTTCCTTTGGTGATCCTCTACCAAGATTGTTCAAGCCATTTGGATTCTTCAAAAAACATGGCCGCTAGGGGGGCGGGGCTTATTTTCCCTATATATCTATATAGAAAACTTTAAAAATCTTCTTGTCAGAAACCACTGGACCGATTTCCATATAATTTTGCAGAAATGTTACTTTGGTGATCTTTTACCAAGATTGTTCAAGCCATTTGGATTGTGTCAACAAACATGGCCACCAGAGGGCAGGGCTTATTTTCCCTATATATCTATATAGAAAACTTTAAAAATCTTCTTGTCAGAAACCACAGGACTGATATCCATATAATTTTGCAGAAATGTTCCTTTGGTGATCCCCTACCAAGATTGTTCAGGCCATTTGGATTCGTCAAAAAACATGGCCGCCAGGGGGCGGGGCTTATTTTCCCTAAATATCTATATAGAAAACTTTAAAAATCTTCTTGTCTGAAACCACTGGATAGATTTCAATATAATTTTGCAGAAATGTTCCTTTAGTGATCCTCTACCAAGATTGTTCAAGCCATTTGGATTTGTCAAAAAACATGGCCGCCAGGGGGCGGGGCTTAATTTCCCTATATATCTATATAGAAAACTTTAAAAATCTTCTTGTCAGAAACCACTGGACCGATTTCCATATAATTTTGCAGAAACGTTCCTTTGGTGATCCTCTACCAAGATTGTTTGAGCCATTTCGATTAGTCAAAAAACATGGCCGCCAGGGGACGGGGCTTATTTTCCCTATATATCTATATTGAAAAATGTAAAAATCTTCTTGTCCGAAACCACTAGACCGATTTCTATATAATTTTGCAGAAATGTTCCTTTGGTGATCCTCTACCAAGATTGTTCAAACCATTTGGATTTGTCAAAAAACATGGCCACCAGAGGGCAGGGCTTATTTTCCCTATATATCTATATAGAAAACTTTAAAAATCTTCTTGTCCGAAACCACTGGACCGACTTCAATATAATTTTGCAGAAATGTTCCTTTGGTGATCCTCTACCAAGATTGTTCAAGCCATTTGGATTCGTCAAAAAACATGGTTGCCAGGGGGTGGGGCTTATTTTCCCTATATATCTATATAGAAAACTTTAAAAATCTTCTTGTCAGAACCACTGGACCGATTTCCATGTAATTTTGTAGAAATGTTCCTTTAGTGATCCTCTACCAAGATTGTTTGAGTCATTTGGATTTGTCAAAAAACATGGCCACCAGGGGGCGGGGCTTATTTTCCCTATATATAGAAAAATGTAAAAATCATCTTGTCCCAAACCACTGGACCGATTTCCATATAATTTTGCAGAAATGTTCTTTTGGTGATCCTCTACCAAGATTCTTCAAGCCGTTTGGATTTGTCAAAAAAACATGGCCGCCAGGGGGCAGGGCTTATTTTCCCTATATATGTATCTATATAGAAAACTTTAAAAATCTTCTTGGCAGAAACCAATGGACCTATTTCAATATAACTTGGAAGGAATGTGTCTTTGGTCACCCTCTTCCAAGGTTGTTCAAGCCATCATGATTCGTCAAAAAATATGGCTGCAAGGGGATGGGGCTTATTTTCCCTATATATCTATATAGAAAACTTGAAAAAAAAAATCTTCTTGTTTTCCCTATATATCTAAATAGAAAACTTTAAAAATCTTCTTGTCAGAAACCACTGAACAGATTTCAATATAACTTGGCAGAAATGTTCCTTTGGTGACCCTCTACCAAGTTTGTTCAAGCTGTCATGATTCGTCAAAAAACATGGCCATTAGGGCATAGGGCTTTATAGCTATATAAAACTTCTTAAACCACTGGACCAATTTCAATATAACTTGGCAGAAATGTTCCTTTGGTGACCCTCTTTTAAGATGCAGTTCAAGTTGTCAAGATTTGTAAAAAAAACATGGCCATGGGTGTGGTGGAGGGGGCTGGGGGTGGTTAGTGCTATAAAGTTTATACAAAAATCCTAGAACAGTGAACTTGGCTGAAACTTCAACAGTAAATATGCAAATCTGTTTGGTCAGGTGAGCGATATAGGACCATCATGGTCCTCTTGTTAATGCTTACATTCATGGCCGTAAGTTTATACACCATATTAATCACAGACATGAAATAAAATCACATCTGTTCCAAGTAGACACTGATTTAGATGCAATGTTAATGGCCATTACAAATGCAATTTATTTTTTAGCTGACCTGAGCTATGCTCAGGATGAGCTATAGTGATCACTTTTCGTCCATCGTCTGTCCGTCCATCTGTCTGTTAACATTTTCAAACGACTTCTTCTCTGAAGCCCCAGAGCCAATTTTGCTCAAATTTCATATGGAGCCTCCTTAGTTTGGGGGAACAAAAGGTTGCCTAAATAGTCATAGTCCACTGACCAAGATGGCCGCCATGCCCATATTGGTTAAAACCTTTAAAAAGCTTCTTCTCCAGAATCAAGGATGCCTTGTGGCTGAATCTTTGCATACTGTGGCTCAAATTTCATTTGGAGCCTCCCTGGGGCAGGGAAATGAAAGATTGCTAAAATAGGTGTGGTCCATTGAACAAGATGGCCGCCATGCACATATATGGTTAAAACCTTTAAAAATCTTCTCCAAAACTGAGGATGCCTTGTGGCTGAATCTTTGCACAAATTATCGGGGACTGGAGGTCTACCAGAGTTGCTAAAATAATGGTCGTACATTGACATTTGACCTTTTTATGGCAAGGTCAAGTATGCTTCCCTTTGCATTTGTATGGGAAAAATGTTCAGAATTTCAAAGACTTCTCCTCTTAGCCTTGGGCCTGTGTTGCTCAAATTTCATTTGGAGCCTCCCTGGGGCAGGGAAATGAAAGATTGCTAAAATGGTTGCCATCCCTTCTATGCTTCCCTTTGCATTTGTATGGGAAAAATGTTCAGAATTTCAAAGACTTCTCCTCTGGAGCCTTGGGCCAATGTTGCTCCATTGACCAAGATGGCCACCATGCCCATATATGGTAAAAACCTTTAAAAATCTTCTTCTCCAAGGGTGCCTTTTGGCTGAATCTTTGCCTAAATTATCAGGGACGGGAGGTCTACTGAAATTGCTAAAATAATGGTCTTACATTGACATTTGACCTTTTTATGGCGAGGTCAAGTTTGCGTCCCTATGCATTTGTTATGGGAAAAATGTTGAGAATTTCAAATGACCTCCTCTGGAGTCTCTGGCCCAATGTTGCTCAAATTTCATTTGGAGCCTTCCTAGGGCACGGGAATGAAAAATTGGTACAATGGTTGCGGTCCATTGACCAAGATGGCAGCCATGCCCATATATGGTAAAAACCTTTAAAAATCTTCTCCTCCAGAACTGAGGATGCCTTGTGGCAGAATCTTTGCATAAATCATCGGGGATGGGAGGTCTACCAAAATTGCTAAAACAATGGTCATACATTGACATTTGACCTTTTTACGGCAAGGTCAAGTTTGCTTCCTTATGCATGTGTATTGGAAAAATGTTGAGAATTTCAAATGACTTCTCCTCTGGAGCCTCTGGGCTGAATGTTGCTCAAATTTCATTTGGAGCCTCCTGGGGCAGGGGAATGAAAGATTGCTAAAATAGTTGCTGTCCATTTGACCAAGATGGCCGCCATGCCCATATATGGTAAAAAACTTTAAAAAATCTTCTTCTCCAAAACTGAGGATGCCTTGTGGCTGAATCTTTGCACAAATCATCGGGGACGGGAGGTCTACCAAAGTTGCTAAAATGATGGTCATACATTGGGTTTTTTAACTTTTTTACGGTGAGGTCAAGTTTGCTTCTGTATACATTTGTATGGGCCCCATACATTTGTATGGGAAAAATGTTCATAATTTCAAATGACTTCTCTTTTGAAGCCTCTGGGCCAGTGTTGCTCGAATTTCATGTGGAGCCTCCTTGGGACAGGAGAACGAAAGATTGCTAAAATGGGCATGGTCCATTGATCAAAATGCCCCGTGCTGGTTCCGGGCTTAGAATAGGCGTGACGTACGAGCCGTCTAAAAGAGGCTGCCCATGACCACCCGGGCCCTCAAAATAGGTGGCTGCCTTCCGCTTCTATGGCAGTTGGGTAAAACCCCTAATATAACAGAGCAACCGTCCGTTCAACCGGTATAATTCCAGACTATAAAATTAAATTTATTGAAATGCATCTTAAATTGGAAAAAACAAATTTGCGAGATCTATCCTTTTAAACCTTTCCTATCTCATGTTACTAACATGCTTCATTTGTTTGTGTATCATCCTGTGCCCGTGGGTCGCACATGGGACGAAGATTATAACCTCATCTGCATTTAACATATGTGTTTGTCTTGTGTTTGTGTCATTTTTCCGAACTCTAGCATTCTCCACATTAAAAAGTAAGATGCATTTAATATTGTTAGATAAAAAACCTAAACGTTTTTCAAGGTATGAAAGCTACATATCATTTGAAAGCTACATATCATCTAACACAGCTTGTTTGTTTGACTCTCTTAAAAAAAAAAAAGAATCCAAAATGAATCCTTCTTTCTTTAATAAACTGTTTATTTTAAATATGGATCTCCTAATGTTAAAAATAACCTTTCAATTTCCCAGACGTTTTCGGCCTCCCTTGTCTGTAGGGAATAAAATCTACAGATCACTTTCCTTCTGTAGTGGATAGGGTGTAATCCCCTATTAAAACAGGAATCACCTGTTTGCCGTGGGTGGCATCTCGTATGCTGGGAGAGGGGAACCTGACGATTGAGGAAAGCCCAGGGATCTCTTAAAGCAAATTCAAAAGTCATTACTCCTACTCTAAAACCTAAACCTAAACCCACATCTACTCATCAATCTAGACCACCAACAAAATCTCAAAACAGTTCACAAACACAGCCAAGTAAAGCAAGTGGATCCCAAAGATCCAGATCCAGGAACAGGACAGCTGATCAAAAAGGAAAAAATGGAAAAGAAAAAGATAAAGAACCAAATCCATACAGTAAAGGGGGATCGGCCGATCCGATCAAGTTGATCAATCGGTTCGATTCCCTCGACAGCATGGAGTTAGAGATTGACTCCTCCATGCTGTCGCAGACCCGGAAAAAATAAAAGGATTTTCCTTACTTTAAAATCATCTCTCCATTCATCATGGATAAAAAATCAATTATTCAGTGGAACTGTCGAGGACTCAAAGCAAATTATAACGAAATTTTAATTTTAACAACACTACTTTCTCCGACTGTCTTTTGTCTCCAGGAAACCTTTTTAAAAACTACAGATAATATTGATTTTAAAAATTATAATTTATATAATCATATCGCAACTGAAAATCAGAAAGCATCAGGAGGTTCATCTATCCTTGTAAAATCAAATGTTCCTCATAGACAGATAGATATAAATAGTAATTTACAAGCTGTTGCTGTAAATGTTACTCTGTCAAAATCCATAACAATTTGTTCTCCACACTGTAAATTTTCTAAACACGATTTAGAAAATCTTATAAACCAGTTACCTCGTCCTTATTTATTATTAGGTGACTTTAATAGTCACAGCAAACTATGGGGTTGTCTGGATACAAATGACAAAGGAGAAATAATAGAAAATTTTATTGCAGAAAATGATTTATGTTTATTTAACGATAAACAACCAACTTATCTTCATTCTCCTACAAGAAATTATTTTGCTTTAGATTTGTCTATATGCTCTCCAAATATTTACTTAGATTTTGATTGGTCAGTTCTAGATGACCTTCATGGGAGTGATCATTTTCCAATTAAAATTGAAGAAATTGAATCGACAAATGAAGACCATCATTCCCGATGGAATCTGAATAAAGCAAACTGGGAGAATTTTATGGAGCTATGTAATGAAAAATTAAAACCTGAGATGTTCAAAACAGCAGATGATATACAAGCTTTTACTGATACATTAATTCATGTAGCCGAAAAATGTATTCCGAAGTCCTCGACACGTTCAAAAAGAAATAGACCTTGGTTTAATAATGATGTTAAAAATTCAATAAATAAAAGAAAATCTGCCTTACGAAAGTTCAACAGGCAGCCAACAAAAGAAAATCTAATCCATGCCAAACAAATGCAAGCTAAAGCTTGCAAGACAATAAAAACGGCTAAAAGAACATCTTGGCAGCAATACCTCTCTAAACGTAATTCTAGAACTCCAGCAAAGAAAATATGGAACATGATTCGAAAAATTATTGGCAAAAATAAAAATAACAAGCATGTCCATATTAAATCAAATGGAAATGTATGCTCAACGACTAAAGATATTTCCAATGCACTAGGAGAGAATTTTCAGAAAAACTCTTCTAGTGCAAATTATTCCAAAACCTTTCAAAACATAAAACAGGAACGAGAGAAAGAGCATCTAAATTTTACATTACTAAATCATGAAAAATATAATGTACCATTCACAGCTTCGGAATTATTAGATGCTCTTCATAAATCTCATGATACAGCAGCTGGTACTGATGACATTCATTATCAAATTCTTAAACATTTACCTGATAACGCTTTAAAAAGTCTATTAAAAATTTTGAATGATATTTGGATCACTGGAAAATTTCCAAAAGACTGTAGTAAAGCAACGATTATACCTATACCAAAACCAATTAAAGATCATACTGAAGCTACTAACTACAGACCTATTGCTTTGACAATTTGTTTATGTAAAACAATGGAGAGAATGATTAATGATAGACTGGTTTGGTTCTTGGAATCAAACCAGCTTATAACAAAATATCAAGCTGGATTCAGAAAAAAATAACTGTACAAACGATCATTTGATTTGTTTGAAATCTTTTATTCGTGATGCCTTTGTTAAAAAAGAACACGTCGTAGCTGTATTTTTTGACCTTGAAAAGGCTTACGATACTACTTGGAAACATGGCATCATGAAAGATTTACATAAATTATTCAAAACTTTTTATCAGATCGAACATTTAATGTTCGAATAGGTAATACGTTATCGGACATATTTAAACAAGAATAAGGTGTACCACAGGGAAGCATTTTATCACCTATCTTGTTTGGCATTAAAGTTAACGATATTGTTAAATGTGTGAAAGACCTTGATTGTTCTCTTTTTGTTGACGATTTTGGGATATTTATTAGATCGAAAAATATGGAAACCATTGAATTCAAACTACAACGATATTTAAATAATATAGAAGATTGGGCAACAGAAAATGGTTTCAAATTTTCAAAAACAAAAACACAATGCGTTCATTTTTGTCAAATACGTCAGCTACATTTAGATCCTCATCTCACCATATACGGTAGTCCCATTCCAGTCGTCAGTGAAGCAAAATTCCTAGGTCTTTTGTTCGATAACAAATTATCTTTTATACCACACATCAAAGCTTTAAAAGCTAAATGTTTAAAAGCACTTGATATTCTTAAAGTTCTCTCCAGTTCCGACTGGGGAGGAGATCTTACTGTTCTTTTAAATCTTTATAGATCTTTAATTCGATCTAAACTGGATTATGGATCCATAGTTTATGGATCCGCTAGAAAATCTTATTTGAAATCTTTGGATACTATTCATCACCAAGGTTTACGTCTGGCTCTAGGGGCTTTTCGTACTTCCCCCATCGAAAGTTTATACGCTGAATCAAATGAACCATCACTATATATAAGAAGGGAAAAATTATCTCTTCAATATGTTACTAAATTAGCTGCAAATCCACGAAATTCAGCCTATGATTGTGTTTTTAATCCTAAATACAAAAAATTTTACAACAGTAAACCAACGGTTATTAAACCCCTTGGCCTGAGAATACAATCGTTACTTGAAGAGGCCAATATTAATATTAAAAATGTTCAGCATTTTTCTTTTCCATCAAAAGAGCCATGGACGTTAAACCCTCCAAAGATTATATTAGACCTTCATAAAAATAAAAAATCAGAAGTTGAGTCGCATATTTTTAAAAATGAATTTTTAGAAATCAAATCAAATTATAAACATTACCTGTCAATTTATACAGATGGTTCGAAACAAGATGAAAAAGTTGCTTGTTCTGTTATTAGTCCAAATTTTACTGACAGTATCAGATTACCTGATAAAAGCTCCATTTTTACCGCCGAAGCCAAGGCAATTGATATTGCACTTTACCATATCAGAGATCAGTCTGAAAAACAGTTCATCATTTATTCAGATTCTCTTTCTGTATTAAAATCTCTTAAAGATTTACACCATAGAAACCCATTAATTCAGCAAATTCTTAAAAAATATTATTACCTTTCAGTTTCAAAAGAAATTGTATTTTGTTGGCTTCCCAGCCACGTTAATATTCATGGAAATGAATTAGCCGATTTAGAAGCCAAATCGGCACTATCCTTAGTGATAACAAATTTTAAAATTCCTCACTCCGACTTTAAATCGAACATCCGTCTATACATAAACAATAAATGTCAGTCTGTTTGGGAAACACAAACTCAAAATAAACTAAATGAAATAAAACCAAATTTTAACAGCAAATGCACATTCTCTAATTACAGCAGAAAAGAACAAACTAAAATCACCAGATGTAGAATTTGACACACTAGAATTACTCATTCTTACATATTAAAAAATGAACAACCTCCATTCTGCATTCCTTTTAACGAACCTTTTACAGTCAAACATTTTCTTGTCACTTGTGCTGAATTTAATTATATTCGCACAAAGTATTTTAATGTAAAATCTATAAAGGAACTTTTTAATGATATACCAACTCAGAAAATACTCGACTTTATTAAAGAGATCGGACTTTTTTATAAAATTTGATCAGTATTTTTAATAACTTAAAATCATTGATACTTTATCTTTTTAAAATAAACACATCAATCCTAGATATTTTTAATTTCTCATTAAATAAAATCATCATATAATATACAACTTATTAGACGCTATATGCCCTTTTAGGGTTGAGCGTCTATAAATAAAATATCCATCCATCCATCCATTGATCAAAATGGCTGCCATGCCCATATATGGTAAACACATTTAAAAATCTTCTTCTCTAGAACCAAATAAGCCCTGGACCCTAATCTTTGGACAAATTATGGAGGACAGGATATCTACCAAAATTGCTAAAATGATGGTCCTATGTTGACGTTTGACCTTTTTTACGGCAAGGTCAAATTTGCTTCCCCATGCATTTGTATAAGCAATATACATTTATATGGGAAAAATGTTGAGAATTCATATTTTGGACATCTCTATAATCCAGTTGAATTGAAACGTGATGATGAGCATTAGGGTGCCTAGTAGACACAAAATAGCCACAGCTGCGGTCTTGAAAATCAGTTTTCGACATTTCTTCCCAAACTTTTGGTGGCTTTGAGCCACAACTTGCTCTGTAGCAACAGGATCAAAACGAGCTAAAATTTTGTTGATCGGAATTCCAAGATGGCCGCAATGGTTCCACTCCATTGAACAAGATGGCCACCAGAGCTACAAATAGAAAATCTTCAAACGACATCTAGTCCTTGACCAATGGCCTGATTTCAAAATATTTGCACAGAAGTGTTCCTCCAATGACCCTCTACCAAAATTGCTGAAATGGTTCCACTTGGCTGAACAAATTGGTGGCCAGAGCTAAAAAGAAAAAAAACCTTTAAAAGACATCTCCTCCACGGCCAGTGGCCTGATTTCAAAGTATTTTCACACAAGTGTTTCTCTTATGGCCCATTACCAAAATTGCTAAAATAATTCCGCTTGGCTGAACAAAATTGCCACCAGAGCTAAAAACAGAAAAAAAAAACAGAAAAACATTAAACGACATCTCCTTGGCTAGTGGCCTGATTTCAAAATGATTTCACAGAAATGTTCCTTGGCCAGTGGCCTGATTTCAAAATGATTTCACAGAAATGTTCTTCTTATCCCTCTTTTTTTTGACTAAAATATGGCCCTTTGAAAATTTCAGCATTTTAACCTTGTCAGCAAGATATCTCAAAAACTGTTTGAGCCATTGCCTTGAAACTTGACAGGCTGATAGGGAATGATGAGTAAAAGCCCTGATTAGCTTACAGCAGTTAACTCAGGTGAGAGTTGTGGCCCATGGGCCTCTTGTTAATGGTTTTATTAATGACAGTAATTAATTTACATCAGTGTTAATGACAGTAATTAATTTACATCACATTTATCATGAGCATGAAATAAAACAACACTTTTTGAGTGGTTGTTGTTTAATTAATGCCCATTAGATGCAGCAGTAATGGCCAATACAGTTCATGTTTGAATTGTTACTTTAATGATCATAAGTTATTTTACATCACAAACTCATGGTTTTGAAAACAGAAGTCCATCATTTTCAAAGACTTTGACCTGTTATTGCCCATTAGATGCAAAGGTAATGGCCATCATTAATTTTTAAGGGTATCAGGAATCTAATTTGTTCTTTTAATAATAATGAATTTCATGAATTCCATTTCATGGCCATTATTTTTTTCTCTTCAGTTTATAATGTCCATAAAATATGAATTTTGTATAGTAATAATTAGCATGAAAAAAACTGAAACGTGAAGTTATGAATCAAATTTGTTTTAACTTCGTAATACATTAACCTATAGATAATGTGCTATTCTATTCTGTTATTCACCCCCTCCACAGAAAAAACGACCTTTCAGTCATTATAAAGTCTTAATTCAGAAGGTCCCTTTAACAGTTACCTGTATGACGTAGTTCCTCCCGCTCAAATGATCACGTGTCAGTTTCTTTTCTGTGGACTTTGAATGTTCAAGGATTATTATTCTGTGTTAGAAAAAATGGATTAAAATTATTCTACACGGTTAAAATTTTTATATCCTTGACTTTCTCTGGTTCTATATTCACTCCTTCCACTATCTATGTACTTGTTTTCGAAATATCGATCTTAGATTTCTTGTTTTCTCAATGTTAAATTTCTTCCTTTGTTTCCGCGTCAGTCGATGCATTTCGCCCGCGGCAACTGTGGCCATTTAAAAGCTAAATGGGATACACATTTATCTTGTCTAACTTGTAATTCTTGCACACGTATCTCTCCGTGTTATATTTGTAGTTCCTGGACAGAAAAAGTTTGGAACCTAGCAGAAAGAAGACGCCTTCATGCTACTAGAAAATCAGTTATGACGCAGAAGAGAAAACAGAAGAAATCAAAGAAATCCAAGAAGTCCCAGTCAGACATGTCTGACAACGGGACAGTTGATGGGAGCACCGCCCCTCATAGCTTTACTGCTCGGGGCAGGACCCATCAAGGTGGCAGCCTGGCGGACTTAGAGTCTGACCGGGCACTAAGCCCACCAGTCACCAGTCACCAGTCACCAGTCAACCAGTCACCAGTCATCCAGTCACTGGGCAACTTATCTCCGTTCATCCAGTCGCCAGTCAACCAGTCACCAGTCAACCAGTCACCAGTCAACCAGGCACCAGTCAACTAGGCTCCAGTCAACCAGGCATGGGTTTACAGTCATTCCCGTATGACCTACAAACACAAATTCCGCCTGGTTATATTCCTATAAATGTGCCTGTACAAAGCTACGCTCCGTCCATAAGTAGCCATATTTCACAGGGTAGTGTCCACAGACTATCCAATGTCTTTATTCCTGGTTACGAACGTTCTAATAGACTAGAACTTCCTAATCCAGCTTCTTCCTCTAGACAGATTATTCCACTCGAACCTGATTTTTCGCAGGTCTCAGATCCGAGTGTAATGATTGAGCCTCCAAATTCAAATGATTTATCTATCTCCAGACCTTCAAGGAAGGATCAGTCTAAAAGAGAGCATAAATCTAAAAAGAGAAGAAGACATCGATCGTCCTCTTCTTCTATCTCTACTTCCAGATCAGACTCTTTGAGTTCTTCTCGGCGAAAGAAAAATTCAAAGAGATCTAAGCACTCTCATAAAAAGAGAAGAAGACGATCGATGACGCCTTCTTCTTCATCAAATTCCTCCCAATCTCAACTTGACATTGGTAGATATACAAGGGCTCATAAATCTCCCCAGGTTGTTCAAACGCCAACTCCAATACAACCTGAGGAGACTAATTTTAGTCAAATCACAAATCAACCTATTAATTACGATCAGATTCAGCCGAATCTCACTCAACAGAATAAGGAGTCAGATTCGGAAACTGAATCCGAAGTCTGGTCATTTGATCGTGCGATTAACGAGGTCTTCCGGCTTCTTCCTCCTGAGTTATGCCCCAAAACTCAGCAGGATCAAGCTCCATTAAAACCTCTCTCTGGGATCGAACAATTAATGGAGTCTCGTTCCACTCCATTACTTGTCCTCCCACAATCCAAATTAGTACAAAATACAACAAAATATATTCAAAATAGACTAGAATCGGACAAATGTTCAAGAGATTGGATTTGTCCGCAAAGCTTGGTTTCGGCTCTTGCTCCGACTAAATTCTACAAGAGCCAAAACCAATATTTGCCAACTGATAATATCCCTCAATTAGAAGCGGATGCGTCGCTCCTAGACATTTCTAATAAAGGAAGAGCTTCTATTCCGCTCAAGAATCTAGAAGCATGGGAAAGGAAGGCTAGAAAACTAGTCGCTATTAATTCTCATGCTGATCTATTTTCTTCAGCTGCCTTCCTTTCATTACAACAGGAATCGATGTCGGTTGCGGCCCTTTCCAGACTTCTGGAGGCCGTAGCCAAATCGATTAAACATGCTACTGCCATGTCAACACTTTTAACTACTGAATTATTCCAAGCTAGGAGGGACGCAGCCCTAGCTTCGTCTAAACTACTACTCGACAATTCCACATACGAGTTAAGGAACGCTCCTATTAACTCAAAATCCTTATTTGACGGCAGGATAAAAGAAATAGCTAAATCAAACTTCGAAGCTCAACAGCAAAGGTTTCTAGCTTCTACATCCATTCAGTCACAATCTCATTCTTATAAGCCTCCTTCGCAGAGCAGAGCTTTCAAGATACCTAAATATCCTGCTAAACAAACAACATCCAGACCTAAACCTACGCAGTCGTATAGGTCCAAAAATATTCCTCAAAGCTCATCTTCTCACATTAAGAAAGATAATATCAAGAGGACTGGTAACATCCGTCAGTTCCCCTCCTCTAAACCTGCCTCTTCCTCCGCAAGATTATGAAGGCCCGCCCTTTCCACTGCCTGCTCTTCCGCTCGCGGACATTCCAGTGGGAGGACGATTGGCCCATTTTGCGGAAAAATGGGAGGAAATAACAGACAACAAATGGGTCCTCTCTATCGTACGAAACGGATTCAGGATACCATTCATCAAAATTCCTCCTTTGTCATCTGTTCCGATCAGAATGAGTCAATCCTCCTCCCCGTTTCTCAGAGAAGAGATCGAAAATCTTCTCAACAAACGGGCAGTGGAAAGGGTACAGAATCCGGAAACTCCCGGCTTTTATTCCCAGATATTCCTTGTGCCAAAAAAGAACGGAAAGTTTCGTTTAATATTAGACCTGTCTTTATTAAACCGTTACATAGAGAAACAAGCATTCAAAATGGAGACAGTCAAATCGGTAAGACAAGCGATGAGACTCAACGATTGGGCTGTCTCCATAGATTTAACAGATGCATATCTACATGTGCCGATACATCGTCAATCCAGGAAGTATCTTCGTTTCGTACACGAAGATCAAGTATATCACTTTTCGGCCCTACCGTTCGGAATGTCCCTAAGTCCGTTAATTTTCTCGAAACTGATGGACGTTATTGCAGCTTTTCTACGCCAACGTGCCATATCAGTTTTTCCATACCTAGACAATTGGCTGATAAAAAATCTGATTCACAACCGTCTGATTACTCAGACAAAGATTTGCATTCAAACTATTCAAAGCCTAGGTTTTCTGCCAAATCTCAAGAAGTCAGACCTCTTTCCTGCTCAGAAATTCACCTTCATAGGTATGGAATTTCTGACGCAACAAAATTTAGTCAGGGTTCCAGCGGATCGTGTACAGAACCTAATTCTAACAATCAAGAAAATAATGTCAGCAAAACATGTATCGGCACGAACTTTCCTTTCTCTTTTGGGCAAACTCAGTGCTGCAGCAGACCTTGTTCTCCTGGGCAGACTGCACTTACGTCCTCTTCAGATGTGCCTGCTGTCAGTCTGGAAACCTCATATTCTTCCTCTCGATCACCCGATCTCGATAAACGGCATGATTCGATCTCACTTACAATGGTGGATAAACCCCATTCGATTCGAGACAGGGACTTCAATCCATCCTCCAGACCCCAAATTCTTCCTTTATACGGATGCCAGTCATTACGGATGGGGAGCTCATTTAGAGCCGACAACACTGTCCTTTCATGGTCGCTGGACAGAAAACCAATCCCAGCTCCATATCAATATGTTAGAAATGATGGCCATACGATTAGCACTGAAACAAGCCAAAACATTTATTCACCATTCTTGCATCATGATATCCACAGACAACACAATGGTGGTCTCATATATCAACAAACAGGGTGGCACTCATTCCCCCAATCTTTGCGTAGAAGTTTGGAAAATACTCAATTGGTGCCTGGAACAAGACATAGTTATCAGAGTACGTCACATCCCAGGCAAATTCAACATTCTTGCAGACCGCCTCTCAAGACTAGACAAACCTATCAAGACAGAATGGGCTCTGGATCAAACAGTTGCGAATTCAGTATTCCAGATGCTCAACTTCCCAAATGTGGATCTGTTTGCGACAAGATTCAACCACAGACTCCCATTATATGTCTCTCCAGTACAAGACTACAAAGCACTAGCGATAGATGCCCTGTCCATGGACTGGAATCATCTTCATGCATATGCTTTTCCTCCTTTTATTCTGATACCTGCTGTTCTAGAGAAAATCCGACAACATCAGTGCAGAATAGTTCTCATAGCTCCGTTCTGGCCACAGCAACAGTGGTTCTCAGAACTTCTTCTTCTATTAGTGTCAGCTCCGATTCGTCTGCCACTAATTCCAAGACTACTGACTCAATCCAAAGGAAGATTTGTACATCAAAACCTCCCAATTCTCGACCTTCACGCTTGGGAGTTATCAAACAATCAATCAGAGATAAGAAATTTTCACAAAACGTTGCAGATTTTGTCTCCAGATCAAGAAGAGCATCTACACAAAAAGTCTACGATGCAAAATGGACCATCTTCTCTAATTGGTGTCATACAAAAAAGGTTAATCCGATCTCGGCCCCTATTACAGTTATAGCCGATTTCTTAATCTTTCTTTTTTCGGAAAAGAAATGTCAGATTAGTACTATTAAAGGTTATAGATCTATGATCTCTAACACTTTAAAATTCAAAACTGGTAATAGAATCGGATCTAATCCAGTTTTATCTGAACTTATCAGATCCTTTGAACTTCAACGACCAGTACAAAGATCTCTTACACCTAAATGGGACTTATCATGGGTTTTAGTATGTCTACAAAAACCACCTTTTGAACCTCTTGATAAGGCTTCTAAATTTCACGTTACTATTAAGACAGCCTTTCTCTTAGCTCTTGCCACTGCTAAAAGGTGTAGTGAAATACATGCTCTAGCTATGGATTCACAACATTTAAGATTTAATCAATCTGATGGTTCAGTTTCCTTGATTCTTAAGTCTGGTTTTTTAGCAAAAAACCAGCTTCCTTCTGTTAAACCAGATCCTATTGTTGTTCCTAGTCTTGCTCGAATATGTAAATGGGAACATACTGACAGACTTCTTTGCCCCGTTAGGGCTCTGAAATTCTATCTCAAAATGACTAGCTCTTATCGCCAAAATAGAACTAGACTTTTTCTTCCTATTAAAGGCAATAAGGATATCTCTAAAGATACTATCTCGAGATGGATATCTTACACTGTTAAACTTGCCTATAGGAAACTCACTAAACGAGATATCTCTTTCCTTAAAATCAAAGCTCATGAAGTTAGAGCTCTTTCCTCTTCTTGGGCTTTCTTCGACAAAGTTCCTCTCAATGATATACTTCAAGCAGCGGTTTGGAATAGTTCATCAACTTTTGCCGAATTCTATCTCAGAGACATGTCTCAACAAGCACAGAATCTCCAAAGTTTGGGCCCCATTGTAGTGGCCCAAAAAGTGGTGGGGGGCCAACAGCAATCAGCTATGGATGTGTAGACAACGTCAACAGCCCCCCTAGACCTGATGCTATACTAGAGAGGTACTAATTATATCTTTATTATATATATATGTTAACCCTGGATTACTTTATCCTTGGTTAAAGGATCTTATTATTGCCTTAAGCACTAATTATGTCCTCATTATATATATATAAAAAAATAAATCCTTTTATTAAGCCTTAATTCAGAAGTTGGGACTAACTTATTAGGAGAAATCCTCCCTCCTATTCTACAAATTCTAGCACATTATCTATAGGTTAATGTATTACGAAGTTAAAATGAAGTTTTTTAAAAGTAAAACATATTTTAACGAGTAATACTTAACCTATAGATAAGTATTTATCGTCCCACCTCCCTTCCCTCGCTCCTTTCTCCTAATTGTGTATTGTTTTACACATAAAAGAAACTGACACGTGATCATTTGAGCGGGAGGAACTACGTCATACAGGTAACTGTTAAAGGGACCTTCTGAATTAAGACTTTATAACGACTGAAAGGTCGTTTTTTCTGTGGAGGGGGTGAATAACAGAATAGAATAGCACATTATCTATAGGTTAAGTATTACTCGTTAAAATATGTTTTACTTTTAAAAAACTTCATTTTTAATGGTCATGAATTTTAAGAATTCCACTTCATGGCCATTATTTTTTCCATTCAGTCTGTAATTGCCATGAGATATACAGTTTGTATAGAACCGTAATATACCTAAGTATTGGGATACCTAAAGTATTGGGACACCCTTACAGTTTTTAAAAATAATTATTTTTCGTCACCCTAAGAATTGGGACATATAAAAAATTGCCAAAATTTTCAGTAATTTTTTTGTACCATATGAATTTGCCAGCCTCGGTGGCTCAATTGGATGCGCCGTCCGACTGGAGACCAGGAGGTCGCAGGTTCAACCCCCGCCGAGGTCGGCAACATTCTTTCGTGGAGATTGATCATGAAATATTTTCTACGGTCATTCTCTCCCTTCCACTGATTCAAGAAGGGCAGTTGTCAGTTTCTGGCGAAAGAATGTGCACAATACTGGTTAACTGCATAGAGGACTAAGCCTGCCCAGTAAACGTGTGGTTAGGTAAACTGACTGCGCTCGACATGACCCCATTGGGTTGATTGGGCCATAAAATCTCAACACAAACTAAAAACCATATGAACTGGGACAGTGCATTTGGGAGAAAAAAAAATGATCTATTTAACAGGGTAAAACTGTTTTCTCTTTGAGTCCGTCTGTGTTTTGTTTTATCTACAAGGATGTTGTGCAATATTTTACATCTGAGCATACAACAGGCGGTTTCCTACGGCAGGCTGGTTAGAAAGTAGAAAATTGATAAAACCTTTCTTTGAGAATATTAATCTGAAATTATTCAAGAAATCTGCGAAAACGCACATGTATTTGCATCAGTCTGGATGCATCGCCATTTTAAAATTCCCACAAGTGGTTGTCACGTGGCACGTCACATGTTATAATTTACAACTCGAGTGCATCAATAACTACCAAAAAAAAAAAAATAATAATAACAACAACAAAACTATAAATAAATAATAATAATAATAAAAAGAAATTCAACAAAATTGTTTATTGATAACGTTTATGCAAAACAGCGTCGAGGCGAACCCTAAAGCACTGTTGAGATAATCCCCAAAACATCATTGAGACAAACACCAATAAAAACGTCATTACAAGATGTAATGGCAGTATTTTTAGAACAGGTAGATTGTTACCCACATTTATGATATCGGTTATGCGCAAATAACCAATAAAGCAGGGAAGCAGTATGTGATTATTTTTTTCACTTGGACACTTTCAACATGAGGGGATTATAAATCAAAACAAAACAATTAGTGCTATTAATCTGTTTATTCAATATTAACAATAGATAGGTAAACAAGACAGTGGTCCGAAAATACACAAAACAATGAACACAAACATGACACATTTTCATTTATAATCGGGGCCATTTTCAACTACGGAACCTAAGTACTGGGACACCTGACAAAATAATTAATTTTCGTGGTTCTAAGTATTGGGACAGCTAGAAATTTAATTATTTTTCCCATCCCAATACTTACATTTAATACGGTAATAATGGGCATGAAAAAACTGAAACAAGAAATAATGGCCCATTAAATTTCCTATGCCATCACTTTCATGCCAGATCACTACATTTAACCATTTTTAAATTATATTTTCATTGTTGAAGCTTTAAATAAATATTGACCATTCATCAAAAGTTTAATGGGGTGAAAATGAACACCATGGTCTTTTTTATACAAAGATTAATTACCACTTTTAATGGTTTTTAGTGCTTTCATGGGCAATTCATTGTTTTTTCATGGGATTTTAATGGCTTATATCTGCAGTAGTGTGTTGAGCTCTCTTCCCTCACTATCTATCCTATCCACTTTCCTTCTTTTTATTTCTGTTATTCCTACATAATTCCTCCCAGTATCTATATTCTCAAAATGCAGGATTTAACCACCCAAGTTCATGGACTTTGAATTTTTATGTTAAAGTTTTACATAAAAGTTTTTAGAACTGTAATATTTCAAAACCCTTTGGTGGATTTGGTTTATGTATGATATATGTATGTATGAAGGAAGATATAGATTGGTCAAACATTTTACACAGTACCATCCCTACCCCCTACATGATCTAGGGTCCAGGTCATGGACTTAAAATTTTTATGTTAAAGTTTAACATTAAAGATTTTAGGTCCTTAGTATTTACAAACACTGTGATTTGTTTGGTTTATACAAGATATGAAGATATATATTGATCCAAAATTTTACCCTCTACATGACCACAGGACTTGAATTTTTAGGAGAGTTATTGTAGTCAACCTGGTCGTCCACGTCCATGTTTTTGATCGCATTCCCGTCACACTACTTAAGAGTTTTATGCTGGTTTTTTAAAGTCCATGTCTCAACAGCCGCTTATCAGAAAGCATTCCTATTTGGACCATAGGTACCCTGGAGGGTCAGCTTTCATTCCATGACATTAGACCCCAGGGTCCTTGCCGTGGGTTGGGGCTACAGGTCAAAATCTAGGACACATGTAAAAAGTGTTTTTTTCTCCTTTTCTATTATGAAAACAACTTAGACAGATACTTGGTCAGACATCAGTCAAGCTTGCGACATTTACTTGTAGATCATGTAGTGAAAGTCAGCATGACCTATTTTTCACAGTCCTGTGATTTTGCCTGTGATCTTGAATTTTCAAGGTCAAGTGATTTAGCCTTATGTCTTGAAGAGAATTTCATACATGAACATCATTCTTTCCAGTTATGAGCCAGTAAGATCCGAAGTTTGACCTTAGAATAATGGAGGTCATAGTGACCTATATTTCAGGGATAAGTAATATATCTTGAAAAGTATTTGATTTATAAACATCATACTTATAGATAATGAGTTAGTATGAACTCAAATGTAGGTCACACTGACCTTCATTTCATGGGCCAATGATTTTTCCTTATATTTTGAAGAGTGTCTGATGTATTACCATTATAAAATTTAATTATGTATTATGAGTCAGTATGACCCGAAGTTTGACCTCAAAATAAATGTAGTTCACAGTGACCTACATTCCTTGTTCCAGCGATTTTGCCTTGTATCTTAAAGAGTAGTTGATGACTAAATATCATACTTTCCGATTTTTGGGTCAGTAGGACCCGAAGTTTGATCTCAAAATGAATGTAGGTCAAAGTGATGTTCATTTCATGGTCCAATGATTTGTTCCTTATATCTTAAAGAGTATCTGATTTATAAATATTATAATTATGGATTATGAATCAGTATGACCCAAAGTTTGACCTCAAAATAAATGTAGATCACAGTGACCTACATTCCTTGCACCAGCGATTTGCCTTATAGCTTAAAGAGTATTTGATATATGAACATCATACTTTCCAACTATGAGTCAGTATGACCCAAATGACCTAAAAACAAACTAGGTCACAATGACCTATATTACATGGTCCAGTGACTTTGCCTTTTACCTTGTAAAGTATTTCATGTATAAATACTATACTTTCTGATTATGATTCATTATAACCCAAAGTTTGACCTGAAAATAAATGTAGGTCATGGTGACTTATATTTCACAGTCCAGTGGTTTTGCCTTTTTTCTTGAAAAATATTTCATGTATAAACACCATACTTTTAGATTATTCTCAGTATCACCTGACATTTGACCTCAAAATAAATGTTGGTCACAGTTACCTATATTTAAGAGTCCAGTAATTTACCTTATATCTTGAAGGATATTTGTTGTATAAGCATCATACTTTCCGATTATGGGTATGTATGACCTGAAGTTTGACCTCAAAATAAATATGGGTCACAGTGACCTATATTTCTCAGTTTTTTTTTTTTTTTGTTTTTTTTTTCAGACTTAGCCTTTTTATGCCCCTGCCATTCAGAGAATGGTGGCTGGGCATTAAGTTTTACCCCTGTCCATCCGTGCATTTTTGTCCAGCTCATAACTTCTTAACAGTTTGGAATATATTCATGAAACTTCATACATGGCTTAATCATATCGAGACAATGTGTCACAAACAATAAAGACATCTCTGGCTTATTCTGTTTTTAAATTATGTCCAGGCCATAACTCTTTACTCCTGTCTGCCTACCTGATAAAAAATTGTGTCCCGGTCACAACTCCTAAACCATATGGAATATAGTCATGAAACTTCACTGATGACTCAATCAATCAGACAATGTGTAGCGAGCAATGAAGAGAACTCTAGCTTCTTTGGTTTTGGAATTATCCCCTTTGCTTAAAACCCATGAAATATAGTGCTGAAAATTCATGTTCCACTTGTAACTTCTGAACCGTATGAAATATATTCATGAAACTTCACAGATGACTTAATCATGTCAAGACGATATGTAGGGAACAAGGAAGACTGACTAATTCTGTTTCTGAATTAATTCCCCTTGCCAAAAATCCATGTAGTGTAATGCTGTCTTCGTGTCCCACACATAAACTCCTAAACAGTATGGAAAACATTCATGAAACTTCACAGATGGCTAAGTCATATTGAGACAATGTGTCCTGATGAAGGAAAACAACTCTGGCTAATTTGGTTTTTGAATTGTGTCCAGGCCATAACTCTACCCCTGTCAGTGCATGCGTGCGTGTCTGATAAAAAATTGTATCTGGGCCATAACTCCTAAACCATATGGAATATATTCATAAAACTTCACTGATGACTTAATCATATCAAGACAATGTGTTGCAAACAAAGAAGAGAATTCTGGCTGCTTTGGTTTTGGAATTATCCCCCTTGCCTAAAACCCATGTAGTATAATGCTAAAATTTTTTGTCAGGCTTATAACTCCTAAACCATATGAAATATATTCATGAAACTTCAGAGAGACTTAATCATATCAAGACCATGTATCATGAGCAAGGAAGACAACTCTGGCTAATTCAGTTTTTAAATCAACTCCCCTTGCCTAAAATCCATGTAGTGTCCGGCTCATAGCTCCTAAACCATATGGAATTCATGTAATTTCACAGATACTTAATCATACCAAGCGATGAAAAGAACTCTGTTTAATTTGGTTTTGGAATTATCCCCCCTTGCTTAAAATCCATGTAGTGTCATGCTTTCTTTTGAGTCTGACTCATAATTACTAAACTGTATGGAATATTTTCAAGAAACTTCACAGATGGCTAAATCATATTGAGACAATGTGTCATAAATGAGGAAGACATCTCTGGCTAATTCGGTTTTTGAATTGTGTCCTGGCCATAACTCTTTATCCCAGTCTAAGCGTGTGTGCATGTGTGATAAAAAATTGTGAAAAGAACTCTGGCTACTTTGGTTTTAAAATTATCTCCCTTACCTAAAACCCAAGTAGTGTTATGCTGAAAATTTGTGTCCGGCTATTAACTCCAAAACATACAAAAATATATTCATGAAATTTTACAGATGACTTAATTATATCAAGATAATTTGTCACAATCAAGGAAGACAACTCTCGCTAATTCGGTTTTTGAATTAACTCCCCTTGTCAAAAATCCATGTAGAGTAATGCTTTCTTCGTGTCCGACTCATAACTCCTAAACCATATGGAATACATTCATGGAACCTCACAGGTGGCTAAATCATATCAAGACAATGTGTCACCAACAAGGAAAACAACTCTAACTGTGCTGTTTGAATTAACTCCTCTTGTCTAAAATCCATGTAGTGTACAGTTCATAACTCCTTAACCGTAGGGAATAATTATTTATGATATCACAGATAACTTAATTATACCGAGACATTTTGTTGCAAACAATAAAAAGAACTCTGTCGACTTTGGTTTTGGAATTATTCCCCTTGCCTTAAATCCAGGTAGTGTAATGCTTTTTCAATGTACAGCTCATACCCCCTAAACGGTATGGAATAAATTATGAAACTCCACAGATGGCTTTGTCATATCGACATGATGTGTCATAAACAAGGAAGATAACTCTGGCTAATTCAGTTTTTTAATTAACTCTCCTTGCCAAAAAAATCCATGTAGTGTAATGCTTTCTTTGTGTCTGACTCATAACTCCTTAACATATGGAATATATTCATGAAACCTCACAGATAGCTAAATCATATTGAGACGATATGTCACAATTAAGGAAGACAACTCTGACTAATTTGGTTTTAGAATTAACTCCCCTTGCCTAAAATCAGTGTTGTGTCTGGCTCATAACTTCTTGATAATATGGAATATATTCATGAGGCTTCACAGATGGCTAAATCATATGAAGTTGATGTGTTAGGAACAAAGAATACAACTCTGGCTAATTGAATTAACTCCCCTTGCCTAAATTCCATGTAGTGTAATGCTTTCTTCATAACAGGCTCATAACTTCTTAACTCCTTAACCATATGGAATATATTCATGAAACTTCACAGTCTTATTTCCGACTGGAAAGTTGGACCCTCAGGTTGGGATTTTCCGGTCCCCATTGATCATCAGTGATGGATTTTATTGTCTTACCAAGAAGCTCTCTATTATGTTCACGTTATCTCTCCACTCTTGGCCTATAATTATACCCCTGGTATACGAAGTATGCCAAAGGGGTATATAGCTTTTGTCGGTTCCGTCCATCCATTCGTCTGTCCGAGCCAACATTTTGGGCTAGGGGGTTCAATTTTGTAACCACATTATGCTTTATTCCGTTAAGATACATTATAAACCTTTCTGTTAGGGAGCTTATAGCCCTTAAAACCCTATGGAAATTTACAATGGGAGGTAGCCCCTAAACCCAAATTGTTGGAGCGTCTGTCCTTCCGTCCATCCATCCATGATTCCGTCCGTTAACCCTTTCTGTAACCAAGTTTTACTTCGAAGTTTTTTGATTACTTATAACTCTGCAGCCACTGATCAAAATTTTTCATATTTGGTATGTGGGTACCTTGAAGGGTTCTATTCCATTCTACATCTATGAACTCCTGGGTCATGCCCCAGGGTGGGGCTAGAGGTCAAAATCTAGGACACCCCAATAAAGTATATTGCAGTTTGTTTATACAGACAACTTTTTAATAAAGAAGGCTGGGCATCAGACATGTTTATCACATCAACATTCAGTGTAATAAGATCAAGGTCATTGTGACCTTTTTTTCATGCTCCAGTGATTTTGCCTTATATTCACAGGTAGGAAACTTCATAATCGGAGCCAGTGGCTCTGATAAGCAAATGTTGTGTGCGTCTTCCGGAGCACATGCGGCTCTGAATATAGCGGCTGAAAAAAGTAAACAAAAGAGGTAGGTCAGTCACTCATCGAAAGAATCTGTTTTTGTGGGGTAGTTTTTCTCAAAAAGGAGAATTACATGCTTCTCTCAAGTCTTTTAACAGTTTTCTCACCTAAACGGAACCATATTATTGTCGCGCGTGTCTATCGCACCTTCCTTGATTGTATAATTCACCAATTAACAACTCAATTATCGATCAGAAAATGGTAGCTGATCAAATTAACCTGAATTTGATGAAAGCGATATAAGGTCACGTGCCGTGATGCGCAGTTTGACAGTAGCACCGCCCACTTTCCACGCCTTTTGTCCTCAATATTCATGACGCTCTGCCAAAACTACCAATCAGGAATTAATGTCAGAGTCGCATCGCCTACGTCATGGAAATTTACCCAGAATGTAACCACGTGGAACCCTATGTCAAACACAAAGATGGAAAACAAATTGATTACACGAGAAATAATTATTGTCATTAATCGGTTCGGCTTATGAAAGCGGTAAGTACACTTTGACAGTGCCGACTTTAATTAAGCATGTTTCGGTACCTTCTTATGAGCCTTAATTTTATTTGGCGATCAACGAACGTCGCCCCCCCAAAAAAAAACACACAAAAAAACCAAAAAAACATGAATAATGCCTCGGAGGCGGACACATTAGTCTCCGATGGTCCGGATCGCGCATTCGATTCCCACAGATTGTAGTGATTTATCATGAAACACATGAATTTGCTACGGTCATTCGCTCCTTCCACTGCTTCAAGACTGGCAGTTACAAGTTTCCTGCGGAAGGGTGTTCAATGTACTGGTTAACCGCTTATTGTATAAGCATGCCCCCTCTTTTTTATTGGTGCAATTCATAAAAAAAATGCTGTTCCCCATTCCATTTCGCATAGACCCAACTCGTATAGCAATTGCAGTAAACTCCCTTTTAAGTCAGTTGCAGTTAGCTCCCTTAAAACAGTAAAACCTGCTGTGTTAGAACTTACCCCGCATTTATCAGGGTAAAAATGAATATTGTTACGTTATTCTCTTACAGTATAATACATTAATAACATTATACTTATTGGCTTATACAGCACTTTTCAGAACTTTCGTTTCCATGTAAAGTGTTCCATTTTTGTGTCTTCAACATTCGATCCATGAAAGCAAGGCTGTACAAATACATGTACATAACAATTGCTGCTGCCTCCATGTGCCTCGGGTGCCTGGTAGCGTTAAAAAATCTGCACAACAACAAATTAAAAATCAGTGTGAGAATTAATTTCAAGTCCCCCACACATTTCACATTCTACGTAGGACTTATTATCTGCTACGTAGGAGTTATTATCTCCTACGTAGGAGTTATGTAGGACTTATAATCTCCTACTTAGGACTTATTATCTCCTACGTAGGAGTTACTAAGTCCTACGTAGGACTTATTATCTCCTATAGAGGACTTATTATCTCCTATGTAGGAGTTACTGTCTCCTACCTAGGACTTATTATTTCCTACATAGGACTTATTATCTCCTACGTAGGACTTAAATATTTTTTCACCTGGCACTAGGACGCTTCCATACTTCTGAGTTGGCTCCCTTGAAGAATAAAAATAAAATCAGTATAAAACAAGTTAAAGGTTTACAAAAAAATTCTTGCAGCATTTTTTTGGGGGTTGTTTATTTTTGTTCTGTTATTGTTTGATCCTATAGGAAAAACAAATCAGCCAAAGGCTCATATGAGCTTATAATACGAGGGATGTTCGAAATGAATTGCTTATTTCTATCTGGAGACTTCAAATTTCAAGTTAGCCCAAAAGTACTCATTTCATGCCCTCGAAGTACTCCCCGTGGCTAGAAGTGCAAAGTTTCAGCCGATGTATCCACTTCTTGAAGGCGTCACGGTACGCTGATTTGGACACAGTAATAAGGTACTGATGAATGGCAGATCCAAGTGTCTGTCGGGACTGGTATTTCCACCCAGCAAGGAATGCTTTCAATTTCGGAAACAAAAAGAAATCACATGGGGCAAGGTCTGGGGAATAAGGGGGTGAGGCAAAACAGTTACTTTTTCTTTCTTCAAAATCGCGGTAACTATTGCGGAGGTATGAGCTGGGGCATTGTCATGTAGAAGATGGATATGTTTAAAACCAGTGGCAGGGCGTCGTTTCTGATAATACTTTTTCAGTTTCCTCAGTACTACGTCTTTGTAGTACTTTCCGGTGATGCTTTTGCCCTTTTTCACTGGCACTTTTATTGCGACTCCTTCACCAGAGAAGAAGATTGCATACAAAACCTTCTTTGTACTCAAAGAACGTTTGGCAATTATTGGGCGTTTGCTGTGTTTAGTGGCCCAGATCTTATTGCTAACCTTTCTGACGGGCTCAAAATAATAGACCCAGGTTTCATCACCTGCGACGACATTGGCCAACTGCTTTTTGTCATATTTTTGAAACATTTGAAGCAGCTTTTTGGCCACTTTAACCCGTTGCCTCTTTTGCTCGTCAGTCAACAGATGTGGCACCCATCTAGCAGAAATCTTTCTGACTGTCAAATGCTTCTTCAAAATAAGGTGAACCGTTGATAGTGATATACCTACCTTTCGTGCAATATCACGAACTGTAAATCTGGCATCTCCTTCAATGATTTCCTTTATTTTGGAAATGATTTCTTTACGAGATGCAGATTTTGGCCTACCTGATTTCGGTGCATTTTTGATGGACTCTACACCAGACTCAAATTTCTTTTTCCACCGCGGAACTGTGTTATAAGACACACAAGAAGGTCCAAAAGCAGTAAAAATTTCAGTCATCAGCTTCTTCAAAGAACAACCAAGTTTTGAGCGAGCTTTGATGTTAGCCCGTATTTCATCTTTTTTGTCGACGCTTCTACCAACCATTTTTACTGCAGTGGTCAATGACTGCGTGTATTCAAATGGCAAATTTTATGTCTTACACTTAGTCTAACATGTACATTTATACACCATTGTGTAGATATGGAATAGCCATATACAGGCATGTATTGGTTTTTATCGTGCCCCACGTGGATATCGAGCTAGAGGACAATAAGCAATTCATTTCGAACATCCCTCGTATAGCCATGCTTCTGTCGTGTGTCCTCCGTCCAAAAGCATTTCTCCCTAGACGCAGCAAACTTCTCCCTATTTTCCCAGGAGGGAGACGTCACTTCTCCCTTAATTTCTGGGCCAGCTTGGACCCTTAGGTTACAGTTCACCAAATATCAGCAGAGCTATGCCCCAATGAAAATTTTTAAATTTTTTTTTTGTAATTCCACTTACAGTTTATATCCGGAGCACTGAATTATACATGAGCCAGTTTATGTGCTACATCTTATTACTTGCCACGGGCATATAATGCCCCACTTGGTGGAGCTCTTGTAAATTATACTATGATTAGTTGAAGTTTGCGTATGAACTCCCCTATTCTCGTCTCAGTAGGGAAGTTTTAAGCATTTATGGAGTCAGTATTTCCTATATTATACTATCTCATAGAAGAAAGTGGTATCGATATGACTTTTGTTTCTATCAATCTCTTATTATTAATTTACCATGGCATTTTGACTAATAATATTAATAGAATTATCTAGGAATAAGATCCATGATATGTAATACTTAGACCTGGTAATAGAAATGATTCTAGGCAGTTCTTTCTAAGTTAATTAGATCTTGATACATATTGTAAGATCTGCCTCTTAATTTAGGAGGCAGTTTTACAGTGCGCTGTGTCATCAGCCTTTCCTCTTATTAAAAAAAATTTACGGCTGCCAAACTCTAAGTGATAATGTTAGCAGTCTTTCCTTTTGTTAACTTTTGTCATATGAAATGTTTCCTAAATCTCCTCTGGTAGAAATGTTTTATTAAGTAGACAATCTCTTTCTAGTATCATTGCCGGGACTAAGATACGTTAATACAATCAGCCTAGCAATAGATAAAATAATCAGTCATATGTTTGCTATCATTGATGGATAAAACTGGGTATTCAGCAAGGATTAGATTAGTCCAATTACCCAAATTATTTGTATTGTTCCTGTCTTGATAGAAATGAAAAAGGGAATAATTATGAAACCTTAGGGTTATTTAAGTATTATGAGCTGGTTTTTGGAAACAGTCGGATCGGTCAAATTAATCAGATTCTATCATATCAATAAATAGTTAAACTTTCTACTAACTAGATAATCTTTACATGGCTAGAATTTATATTAAAATCTCCAGAGATGTAGGTTATCTATAGGAAACGCATCTGAGAAGGCTTACATTTCGAATAATTTGTCTCTCAAAGATAGACAGCTATCTGTATGGACATCTGTTTGATAAGTTCGGTTCAAGTATATTATCAAACAGTACCCTTGAAATTGCATTTTAAAAGTGCAAATATTGAGGTTATGTCTCAGTGACTCATTAATTCTTTTTTGGGGCCAAATGTTGTTACCCCAAAAAAAAGTGCCCGGGGGGAGAGGGGGTGGGGGGCAGTAATTTTGCCTCTGAGGCTTGAGAAACTGGCAGCCTCTAGAGTCTACTATTAACATATAAGGTGTCAACACCTTAAAGATATGTTATTAGTGAATCTAAATCATTCTAACTATTACATATAGTAATAGAATGTATCTGACTCCTTAGAGTTTCCTGATCTTAATCTAGAGGTATAGGGATTCTATATATTATCTGAGAACTAGGAGAGCTCCTCCCTCCTAATCTGCAAATTCTAGCACATTATCTATAGGTTAATGTATTATGTAATTAAAATGAAGTTTTTAAAAGTAAAACATATGTTAACTAGCAATACTTAACCTATAGATAAGAGAATCCCTCCTCCCGCCCCGCGTAGCTCAGTTAGAGGGACTTACACTTCAAGAAACTGACACATGATCAAAAAAGCGGGAAGAATGATGTCACACACGTAACTGCCTAAGGGACCGTCTAGATTAAGACTTTTTATGACAACTGAACTGTCATTTTTGACGCACCTGCTTGTAGCAGGGTGCCACATAGGCATCCGCTTTTCTGTCTGTTCATCTGTCCATCCGTCTGTCCATCCTTTCATCTGTCTGTCAACATTTATGTCGCAGTTCGACATTTACATCAAAGTTAGTATTCTAATCAGCTACAAGACTAAACAACCATTGAACCTTGCATGAAACATCTCCCTGACCTCCTGACTTTGCGACATAGACGTCTGCTTTTCTGTTTGTCCATCCATCTGTCTGTCAACATTTATGTCCAAGTTAGACATTTAAGTCAAAGTTAGTATTCTAATCAACTACAAGACTAAACAACCATCAAATCTTGCATGAAACATCTTCCTGACCTCCTGACTTTTACGACAAAGGAATCAGCTTTTCCATTCTTCCGTCCATTCGTCTGTCCGTCCCTCTGTCAACATTTATGTTGAAGTTCGACATTTACGCCAAAGTTAGTATTCTAATCAACTACATGACTAAACAACCATCAAACCTTGCATGAAACATCTCCCTGACCTCCTGACTTTGGGACATAGGCGTCCCCTTTTCTGTTTGTCTGCCCGTTCGTCCGTCCATCTGTCAACATTTATGTGGAAGTTCGACATTTAGGTCAAAGTTAGTATTCTAATCAACTACAAGACTAAACAACCATCAAACCTTGCATGGAACATCTCCCTGACCTCCGGACTTGCCAGGCACCTTGACCCGGTGACCTTGACCTATATTTCATGCTCCAGTAACTTTGACACAATTTACGCTGATGTACCAGATCTTCTCAAGTATAAGGCCTACAACCACCAAACCTTGCATAGTGCTTCTCCTAGATGTACTAACTCAGTAGGTACCTTGACCAGGTGACCTTGATCTATATTTTGTGCTCCAGTGACTTTGACACATTTTATGTCAACGTTCGATATCTTCAACTATAAGGCCTACAACCAGCAAACCTTGCATAGTGCTTCTCCTCAATGTACGGATTGCAGGTACCTTGACCTGATGACCTTGACCTGTATTCCGTGTTCCAGTGACATAGTGCTTCTCCTCGATGTACTTACTCGCAGGTACCTTGATCTGGTGACCTTGACCTATATTTTGTGCTCCAGTGACTTTGACACATTTTACGTCGATGTTCTGTATCTCCTCAAATATAAAGCCTACAACAACCAAACCTTGCATATTGCTTCTCCTCAATGTACTGACTCGGCAGGTTCTTTGACCCGGTGACCTTGACCTATATTTGCGCTGCAGTGACTTTGACACATTTTATGTCAACGTTTGATATCTTCACAACTATAAGGCCTTCAACAACCAAGCCTTGCTTAGTGCTTTCTCCTTGATGTACTGACTTTGCTGGTACCTTGATCCGGTGACCTTGACCTATATTTTGTGTTCCAGTGACTTTAAGACAATTTACATCGACGTTCGATATCTCCGCAACTGTAAGGCCTACAACCCCCATACCTTGCATAGTGCTTCTTGATGTACTGACTTGGCAGGTACCTCGACCAGGTGACCTTGACCTATATTTCACGCTCCAGTGATGTTAACACATTTTACGTCGACGTTCCTTTATCATTTGGCTGTATAATACCAAAAGTCAGTGCTACAGCCACTAGAGGGAATGGCACTGACCGGGAATATATGTGCCCACTGGAGATATTATCTGCATTTTCTTTTAACCCAGTTTTCCAACTAAGCACTGCTAAGAATGAAATAAACTTATTTAGTAACCACGTTCTGATTGTGGCTCCTGTGATTTTTACCTCAGCAGGTGCGACGCCGCCTTCCGCAGAATTCTTGTTCTGTGGAAGGTTTGAAATACAGAATAGACTAGCACATTATCTATAGGTTAAGTATTGCTAGTTAAAATATGTTTTACTTTTAAAAACTTTATTTTCTTCGTCTACGTCTTCAAAGCAATCATCATGAATCTTGCTCAAAATGTTAGTTGAAATGATTTTTAGATCCAGTTTGAAACCTGGTAACTTTGGGTCAAAAACTAGGTCACCAGGCCAAATCAAAGAAAAACCTTGTTAACACTATAGCGGTCACATTTTTGAAGTGATCATGATGAATATTGCTCAAAATGTTTGTCTTGATGATTTCTAGATCAAGTTCAAAATTGGGTCACTAGGGTCAAAAAGGAGGTCACCGGGGCAGATCAAAGGAAAACCTTGTTAACACTCTAGCAGTCACATTTTTTCAAGCAATCATCATGAATCTTACTCAAAATGTTTGTCTTGATGATTTCTAGGTCAAGTTCAAAACTGGATAACTTGGGGTCAAAAACTAGGTCACTGGGCAAAATCAAAGAAAAACCTTGTTAACACTATAGAGGTCATATTTTTGAATCAATCATCATGAATCTTGCTTAAAATGTTTATGTTAATAATTTCTAGGTCAAGATCAAAACTGGGTCACTTAGGATCAAAAGCTAGGTCACTGGGCAAAATCAAAGAAAAAACATTGTTAACACTCTAGAGGTCACATTTTTTAATTAATCATCATGAATCTTGCTGAAAATGTTTATCTTAATGATTTCTAGGTCAGGTTAGAAACTGGGTCACTTGGGGTTAAAAAAACTAGATCACTGGGCCAAATCAAAGAAAACCTTGTTAACACTCTAGAGGTCACATTTTTTAATCAATCATCATGAATCTTGCTGAAAATGTTTATCTTAATGATTTCTAGGTCAAGCTCAAAACTGGGTCACTTGGGGTTAAAAAACTAGATCACAGGGCCAAATCAAAGGAAAACCTTGTTAACATTCTGGAGGTTACATTTTTGAAGCAGTGATCATGAGTCTTGCTCAAAATGTTTGTCTTGATGATTTCTAGGTCAGATTCGAAACTGGACCACTTGGGGTCAAAAAACTAGGTCACCAGGCCAAATCAAATGAAAACCTTGTTAACACTCTAGAGGTCACATTTTTGAAGTGATCATCATGACTCTTGCTCAAAATGTTTGTCTTCGTGATTTCTAGGTGAAGTTTGGAACTGGGTCACTTATGGCGTATATTTCCCAATCCAGTGACTTTCTTCAGTTTGTTTTATGTTTAGGTCAGTTTCTCAGTAACTATTGGTCCTACGGAGTGATATTTGGCACTTGTAAAGTGTTAGTGTTTAGGTTAGTTTCTCATGTACTGTTGCTCCTACAGCCAGTGATACTTAGCACATGCATACATCTTAGGATTCCCACTTGAGTGCAGTCATCCATATTTGACCTTCACCTCTATTTCACAGTCCATTTGACATGCTACATTGTCTTACTTGTTAATATAATCATCATGAATTTTGGTCAGAATGTTTGACTTGATCAGTTCTAAGTCAGGCTCTCTAAGTGCTATGATACTCAGGTGAGCGTTACAGGGCCAGCATGGCCCTATTGTTAGCTATTGCAGCCATCTTGTTCATTGATGCAGAACAATTTTAGCTATTTTGGTAGTGAGACACATAGGCAACATGCCTGTCAGTTTTGATTCAAACTGGCCCAATGATACAGGAGCAGCTGTCATTTAAAGATTTTTCTAATTTTAGCTCTGGCAGCCATCTGGTTCATTAATGTGGAACAATTTTAGTTATTTTGGTAGTGAGCCACATAGGCAGGCAACATGCTTGTCAAGTTTGATTCAAACTGGCCCAATGATAAACAATGTAGGAGGAGCTGTCATTTAAAGATTGTTTTCTAGTTTTAGCTCTGGTGGCCATTTTGTTCATTGATGTGGAATAATTTTAACTTCTTTAGTAGAGAGTCACCTAAACAACATTCCTGTGAAGTTTGATTGAAATTGGCCCAGGAGTTTAGGAGAAGTTGTCATTTTTGCAAATTGTTGACACATCACGAGGCACGACAGACAACGGATGATGCACAACAGACATTGACCAGTCACAATATCTCACAATGAGTTCTTTTTCCTCTGGTGAGCTAAAAAGATATTATTAGGAGAAAATGAAGACTTTTGTTAGGTAAAATAAAAATAGTCTTATAGATATCTGCCTTTTTGACAATCCCACAAAGCTGATGTGACCTTGAAAATAAGGTAAAGGTCACCAAAACTTAGTCATCTCTTTGCACTGTCCCAGTGTTGTATTCGGGTGAGTTTCGAAATAATTCACCTTTTAGTTCCGGAGAAAGGCTATATTTTATTGAATTGCAAGATGCATAATTAACAAAAAAAGAAGATTTTTAGAAAAGCGATACTGCAGATGTAATTTTTATCTTTAAAGGGAGGTTAGTGAGATAGGATATTACCTAAGGCATTTGTCTAACAAACAAATAAGGTAAATTTATATGTGATATATTTTAAAAGAGAAACCGTGTTTAAAATATGGTACCTCAGGTTCATACTGAATTACCCCACTTTCATGATCTTGTTACTCCAAAACTAGGGCTTATGTTGCAAAGTCAATACTGACCCCCCCCCCCCCCCCCCCACTTTGGCTTCATGAACTGTGTACAGATTCAGTATTGGAAAAATGTAAACCATGCCAGTTTGGGGCTTAGCATGCTGGGTAAAATTATAGCAGGCAACATTCTGATTTTATTATATTATTTTTCTTTAGAAATTAAGACTGCATTTCATCAGAATTGCCTGTCTAGCAGATGATTCCCATGAAATGTCTTCTTTTTTTCTGAAAAAAAAAAAAAATGAAAATGTCGTCTGCTACATTTGTGGGTTAAGCAATGCAGCAGCATAGCTCCAGATGAGAAGGGTATCCAGATCAGTGAACAATAGTGTTCTTGTTTCTTCATGAAAACATATATTGTGGGTACTTAATAGAGGCACCTCACTGGGTGAGGCACTTAAAATGAGTTCCTTACAACGTATATTTTCATGAAGAAATAAGGGAATTTCAAAACTTTTTTATCTGGAGTTATGAAGTTAAAAAATACAACAGATCAAGTTTAGTTCTGAAACATACCTAATTGTGTTCAGTTTGATAAAAACAATTGAAAGTTAGTGAACAATGGGAGTAACGGAAAATCAGTCCAATGGAGAGGCCAATGGGGAGGCCCTGGAACTGGAGGATATTGACATCACAGATGGCACTCCTGCAGGTATCTGTCATATTTCAATAAGTTTACGTTTACTTCTGTAATTGTTGGATGATTACCATATTTACCCTAAATATTGGGACACCTTAACTCATCATAATTGTCCTTACATTTGAATAAGCCCATTTAACTACCTGTTGATGTGCTTAAACAATTGCTGCATGAGTGGCAAAATGCATAGACCCTGATCAGATGCCACATTCTGCAGCATCTGAATTGGGTCTACACTATTTGCTCAGGCCCATCTGTCCTAATACTTGTGGTTATTACGGTATGTTTAATTGTGTATGTTAGTCATAGTCCCAATTAAAGCACTTTTTTCATCCAAAATGTATTGAACTTTCCTGATTTTTCCACGAAAACATGTCTTGTGGGTACCCATTAGAAGTGCCTCATCAATATTCTTTTTTTGCAGAGAAATAAGAAAATATTCATCTGGATGTTCCTCTTATCTGGAACTATGTTGATGTTCATATATATCCAGTGTACAACCTACTCCAAATATCTCTACAGATATGTCTGTTCCTAAAGGAGGGAAGAAGTACATGTAGTTGGATCAGGTCTGTGCTTTTGACATCTTTCAGAAGGTTGTTTTTTGCTTGGTGCTTTACTCAGAAGTAAATTTGCAAACCTTTGTCATGATTTAATGTAAAACCATTTGTCGTAACTATCTATGCACAAAACATTTTATTCTAGTCATTGGTTTTTAAAAAATCAAATATTTTCACTTTTTTCCATATTAAAAATGAATGCAAATTGTGCAAAAATTTGTAGGGTAGGTAGCTTGGAGAGATTTTTACGAAAGACGGTAGTGACATTTCAACTACATTAATTCAAGGTTTCAACTTCATGAATTCACGATTTCAGCTTCACGAATTCATGATTTCAACTTCATGAATTCACGAATTCACGAATTCAACTTCACGAATTCACGAATTCAACTTCACGAATTCAACTACCGGTCTTTCGTAGATTTTCAACAAGCTCTGCTTGTTCACTTTTTCTGACACTTTCACAGTATTGTTGTGAATCATCAATAATTCATATTCAGCAAAGAAAAGACTAAAAAATGTTTTCTTAGACAAAAATTAAAAAAAAATCACTTTTAATACTATAGAAATTGCATAGGTCAGATCATTTTTGGATGTAAATTCAATGTTAGGGTACATATTTGAGAACAAACACAGAAACAGAAAAGACAAATGGTATCTGATAAGGTATGGTCAATCAGAACAAAATATTTTCATTTAAAATAAAATGCCAAGCAAAACAAGTCTTTTCGAGTGATGTCCAAAGGATAGTAGGTTCGTGTGACCTGCTTTTGCAAAAATTAATACCAGAAGGAAGTATGGGAGTCATCCTCATGTCTAAATGACTTCCACTGGCTTTGCACTCATCAAATCACGATCGGTGCTTGTGTTCCACAACAAGATGCTTGTAATGAGTACCCACAACATGTTTTTCTACAGAAATAAGAAACATGTCTATTTTTCAGTTGAAAAAAAAAGTGCTTAATTTGGAGCTATGGGACAGACCGATCAAGGTCTATATAATTTGATTGTATCAATAACCATGAAGATGTGAACAGGTTGGCCTAGCTCTGTACACTGCCAGGAAAATATTGTTTACAGCATAGAGCTACTCGAGTGGTGCTATTTTCAAGTGCTTTTTACTTACCACTATTCTTTAAATGCCTTTTTTCCGTCATTATCCTGTAACCTGCTGAATTTATATAACATGGGTTGACATTTAAAAATAATGTTAGTGATTTTTATTATGTTTTTTATTTCTCCATGAAAGTATATATTTTGCCAAACAGAAGACCTGCCTCATTAAGGTGTGTCTAAAGATTACTCACAACATACATGACATATTTTTATGAAGGCATAAGAAAAATAAGTTTTTGTTTTGAGAGGATCTTATCTCAGTAAAATTATTCTCTTCCATATTATTGATCACTGAACATCTTACAGTCTGCTTAATGTCTAGTAAATAAAGGCTATAATATTGCAGTTTAAGAAGTTCACTATGGCAACAAGGTTTTTATTTCTTATAGCATGTAAAGGAATATAGCAGCTTGCAGAAAGGAGCCATAGCAGTTACTGTATTTACACTAAATACAGTTAAACCAGGCCCGTAGTAAAGGTCTGTTGTATTAAGCAGTCACCTGTTCCTTAAGACCATCTTCTAGCATCCCATAAAAGGAAAATAGGTGTAAATTTACCTGTATAAATATAGCAAGGACCTGTCTTAAGCAAACATTTTGGCTTTCCCTTAGATGCTTGTTTAATGCAGTTTTGACTATTTGAGAAGTATGCATAAGCAAACAGTGAAGACCCAGATCAAACTATTCCTAGAGGAGTGGTAGGAGCAGTTTGATCAATGACTCCAGTGTTTGTGTTTTTATCTGTATGTTTTATACACACCACTATATAGCTCTCAATAATTGTAGTATCCTCTAAATATTTTCCTTATTTCTACAAAAATGTGGGAGGTTACATTAGAAATGCCTTGGCTTGGTGCTTCTAATGGGTACTACAACATATGTTTTCATTAGAGAAATCATAGTTTTACAAAGACTTTTTTGATGAAAAAATAAAAAAAAAATGCTTATCTAGAGCTATGCATCATTGGTATCCCAACAGATTTGTAATATCCTTTAAAGATGTTAATTAGCTCTTAAAGTGCTGCCATAATCAGAACTACATTAGACAACATTCTGATTTTTTGTATGAATTATTTTTTAAGAAAATAAGGTTTTACATTTAATGTGAATAGTCTGCTAGACAAGTCATATATTCTTTGAAAATGAATAAGTTTCAACACTAGTAAGACAGTGGAACCTCTCTACAACAGCCTTTCTTGCAAAGACACAAACCCAGCTGTTGTAGAGAGGTTAACACTTAGCATTCTGGGTACAAATTGGCCTTGGTAGCTCAGTTGCATGTGCGTCCGACTGGTGATGAGGAGGCAGCGGGTTCAATCCCGGCTGGGTCCGGCAAAATTCTTTCGTGGAGATTGATCATAAATATTTTCTACAGTCATTCTCTCCCTTCTGCTGATTCAAGATGAGCAACTGTCAGTTTCTGGTGAAAGAATGTGCACAAATACTGGTTAATCACTTGGAGGACTCAGCCTGCCCAGGAAATGGTGTGGTTAGGTAAACTGACTGGCTAGGCATGACCCTAATGTATTGACTAGGTCATAAAACCACAATTCAGTCAATCAGTCTGGGTACAGATTTCATCAGAAGAAATAAAGTAATTATATTTTTGTTATTATACGCCCCTTTGGAAAATGGGACATATTATGTTACAGGGTCTGGCATCCGTCTGCCTGTCCATCCGTCTCTCCGTAAACTTTTTTTTGTTTATGGCTATCTTCTCCTATAATTTACATCTGATCAAGTTGAAACTTGGTATATAGTTAGACCATGATGTGGAGCATTGCATATTGTTTCGGGGTTACAGTCCACCAAATATTAGCAGAGTAATGCTCCTTTGAGAAAGTCTCTGTAAACTTTTCGTTTCCAGTTAACTCCTTCTACACTTTTACATCCGATCAAGCTGAAATTTCATTTGTAGTTAGACCATGATGTGAAGCAGTGCATATTGTTTCAAGGTTACAGTCCACCAAATATTAGCAGAGTAATGCTCCTTTGAAAATTTCTGTAAACTTTTTGTTTCCGGCTAGGTCCTCCTACAGTTTACATTCGATCAAGCTGAAACTTGATTTATAGTTAGACCATGATGTGGAGCAGGGCATATTGTTTCAAGGTTACAGTCCACCAATTATTAGCAGAGTAATGTCCCTTTGAAAATTTCTGTAAATTTTTCGTTTCCGACTTACTCCTCCTATTGTTTACATTCAATTAAGCTGAAACTTTGTAAATAATTACACCATGATGTGAGCAGCATTTATAATAGGTCTGTTTTTTGTAACTACAGGTCAGTCCCTTACTACGTGCTGGTTGGGGTGCACAAATCCAGACCGCGTTATAGGCAAGGTGCATAGTAGCTTAGGAGCTGACTGGTCGGACCTTATAAATGTTGAGATGCATGGGACACACAAATAGACATCATTTATTTTTAAAGGTGTCCTAAGGAATGGACAAAAGAAGAAGGGCCTGTTGTTTAGAACGTCCTAAAATACCTTTTTGTTCCATAAATCATGTGACGAAATTGGGTAATATTACTGCGAGTACAAATGCCGCCAACAGTTAACTCCGACTAATTATGTGGCTATTGGGTGTTTACAAGTCACATGTCCATTTATAAATTGGAATTATTTTTTATTTCCAGTTACAGAAAATGATTTTTGTGTGTTTGAAGGGGTTCTAACTTCAAATGAAAATTAAAAAAAGAAAATAACTGAATTTAAAAAAAAGATAAAATCAGAAAATTTTTTGTTGTTTTTTTCGCTATTTTTGGGTGTACAGCTAGGGTCATGGTTAGCTCAGAAAGATTTTTTTTTTCAGCGCATCATTCCACATCATGACATGACTCTAAGCCTAGATTTTTTTGTTTTGTATTGTGCTTTCTTGAGTCAAACTGTAACGGATATATAAATACCACTTCTACAGTCTCATTGTAGGATCCGACTTTTATGGCGACATCGGTAGAGTGACTGGCTTTTTCTCAAAGTTAAGCAAAGGAGATAGTGGTTAATAGTTGGATGGGTGATCGCGTGATAAGTGTCAAAGAAATATTAATGTACACTGTTTATACACTATTCTGCATGCCTTCTGAGATATCAAAGATACCGACAGTAAATTGCATCCGGTATACAGGCTATCAGATCGATCAACTGTGATAAGCTTATCTTGAGAATACACATGGATAACAATGACACATTTACATTTGATAGCGGATTAATTAAGGGATTATAAGCGTCTTTAAAAAAAAAAGAAAAGAAAAGACAAGCTATGCTGGTCCTTTTCTATAGATCAAAGCTCTGGAAAAGTAAAATCACATTTTGTTACTTTGATCTAGTGGGTGGGGAAACTGGGACCCATCAGAAAACAAATTGGGCATCAGAAAACAAATTGGGACACATGACGCACCTGCATTATATCCATATTCATGTATTAACAATGCGAGTACAACTGGGTCTGACCTGTAACTAAAGTTATGGCCATATGAGTAAGTAATTTCTTTTTTTCATCTTGTTTTATTAGATTTGCACTGAAGTGTTGCCATCATTAAATCTTTATAAAATTAAGTTTATAAAATGATATAGAAATAAGAAGCTTGACTAATATCAAAACTTGTAAACATAATTGTATAAACATAATTGTTTTTTTTTTTTTTTTTTAAATACTCTTCTGACTTGCCTTCCTTGAAGCACAAAAATCAGTATAAAACAAGTTAAAGCTTTACAAAACTTTATCTTGCAGCATTTTTTTCTTTTTTGTTTTTTTGGTTGTTTATTAGCTCACCTGAGCTCTGCTCAGGATGAGCTATTGTGATCACTTTTCGTCCATCGTCTGTCCGTCCGTGCGTCCGTCCGTCCGTGTGTCTGTCCGTTAACATTTTCAAACGACTTCTCCTCTGAAGCCGCTGAGCCAATTTTGCTCAAATTTCATATGGAGCCTCCTTAGGTTGGGGGAACGAAAAATTGCTAAAATGGTTGCGGTCCGTTGACCAAGATGGCCGCCACGCCCATATATGGTAAAAACCTTTAAAAATCTTCTCCTCCAGAACCGAGAATGCCTTGGGGCTGAACCTTTGCAGGAATCAGTGGGGACGGGAGGTCTATCAAAATTGCTAAAAGAATTGTCGTACATTGACGTTTGACCTTTTTACGGCAAGGTCGTTTGCTTCTGTATGCATTTGTATGAGCCCCATACATTTGTATGGAAAAATGTTGATAATTTCAAATGGCTTTTCCTCTGAAGCCTCCGGGCCAGTGTTGCTCAAATTTCATGCGGAGCCTCTGTGGGCAGGAGAATGAAAGATTGCTAAAATGGGTATGGTCCATTGATCAAAATGGCTGCCATGCCCATATATGTTAAAAACCTTTAAAAATCTTCTTCTCCATAACCAAATAAGCCCTGGGTCCTAATCTTTGCACAAATTATGGGGGACAGGAGATCTACCAAAATTGTTAAAATGATGGTTCTATGTTGACATTTGACCTTTTTACCTCCAAGGTCAAATTTGCTTGCCCATTTGTATGGGCCATAACATTTATATTGAAAGTATCGAAGTGACTTGTAGATCAACAGTACTTAAAATTGTTCTGATTGGAAATCTAAGATGGCCATCATCTGGTTTATATTTATAATATTTCTATGCCACTGTGCTGTTTACATGTATAAAATCATGATTCTTCAGAAACCACTTAGCCAATTTCCACCAAATTTCACATTGATCCTTCTGTTGAAATGTGATTGTTAGTTTATTCAAATGATCATGCTCCATTGACTGTGAGGCCTATATATTCTTCTTCAAAACTAAGAACTGCTCAAATGATGATATTTTCATTAGTTGTGCTGATAGGATTGGAAAAATGTTGCATAACATCTGCATGTCTGCAGTGGCTATGTCACTCAGGTGAGCAAACCGTGGCCAGTGGGCCTCTTGTTTTTTGTTTTGTTATTGTTTGATCAGATATTGAAGTAGAATAAAAAACAAATCAGCTAAAGGCTCAAACTTTTTCCTATTTTCCCAGGAGGGAGAAGTCACTTCTCCCTAAATTTCTGGGCTGGCTTGGACCCTGACGTTACAGTTCACCAAATATCAGCAGAGTTATGCCCCTTTGAATTTTTTAAAAAAATTTTTGTTTCCAATTAACTTCACTTACTGTTTACATCTGGAGCACTGAATTATACAGTAGTCAGTTTATGTGCTACATCTTATTACTTGCCACAGGCGTATAATGCCTCTGTTTATGAAGCTCTTGTTTTCTCAAAATACGGTATGCCATTTCATGCAGACTTATGTCTCCTAACCATATGAGACAATTTACATAAATGTCAAACCCTATTTTTTAGCCAAGGGAGTAAAGATGCAAGTGAGATACATAGTAAAACAGTACTTTGGGAAACTAAAATAAGTGGCTGTTTTAAGGAGATGGCTTTTGTTCAGAGGTGACCATTCAGTGGACGGTCCACTACACTTTCTCCAAGCCTTCTGCAAGGTATATCTCTACTGTCCAAGATTTATGCACCTATCAATATTTTCTCCCATAGAGGGTGGCGGGAGGGGCTGTGTGGCAGGATGACCCTGGGGAATTAAACAGTTTTGAAAATTGGCTGTCTAATTCCCTATCTATGGGTAACAAATTTGTGTCCAAAATCTGGTAGAGGATGGGAGTGGGGGCATTAAAATTTGCACATAATTCCTTCTGGAATTTCTTTTTTAGGTGTCTAATACCTTACCCATGTTTCAAGATTTTCTCTCAAATTCCCAGGGTTTGGGTATGATATGGATGTCTAATCCCCAGGGTATCACTGCCAATCCTCTCTGGGGAGAAACAAATGATAGATGCATTAAGAGAAATGACAAACGTTTTTGTCTTGTCATCTTTTTTTTTTTTTTTTTTTTTCAGGCAAACCATTGAAGTTTGATCCTAAATTTAGAGGTCCTGTGTCAAGAAGGTAAGTTGTAAGATTCATTCAGACTTAACAAAAAACATCTTTCTTTCTTTCTTTCCTTTCTTTCTTCTTTATTTCTTTATTTCTTTCTTTATAAGAAAAGTAAGTTGTAAGATACAGACTTGACATGAAAAATATTTTCTTTCTTTTGAACAAAAGGCTGTATATTAAAAGTAGAGGTGCAGTTTGCCATATAAACTTCAAAAGAGAATTTCAAAAGAGGGATCTATAGCCTACAAAGGAGGAGTGTCCCCCACGCCTTTCTCCAATATAGTGTCCTGATCGAGAATGGGGTGCAGTAAGGAGCAATGCCAGTCAGTCTAATGGTTCTCTCTGCTTTGCTTCTTCATCGTTCCATATTTCCAGATAAGATGTGGTATCCAGATAATCATTTTTCTGACTTATCCACAAAAACATATGTTGTAAAGTACTCATTAGAATTGCCCCACAGAGGTGCTTCTAGTGAGTACCCACTACATATGTATGGAGAAGTGAGATAGACATATTTTGGCTGAAAAAATACACCAGTTTGGAGCTATGTTACTCACTTGCACTCATTCCATGTACGCTTGTATGAACAGTCTAGGTATCCAAATGCTGGTTTCTAAAGGCTTATTTCTCCTGAATGCCTACTATATTTACCCTGAGCATTTTTTGACAACCTTACTCCTTACCATACTTATCCTTACATCAACAAGTCCCATTTTGATATGTCTAAAATAGTAGATTAGTTGCAAATTGTGTAGACTGAGCAGATCCCACTGATCTACAATGTTGTTTTAGAATGAATACTTAGGATAGATTATATTATGTCTGCCTTCAAGTAAAAAATTATCAAGCAGGAAGTTTGATCATTTGTTACTTGGTTTTCTTTTAAATAACATTTTCATTCAAATTTAAATAACATTTTCAAAGTCTTATCAGGACCTCCTTTGTTGGTTCACAAAACATTTGGTATCAGACAGGAAATAAATGCTTTATATTTTGGTGATTTGAATACTAAAAGAATCTTTAAACAATTTTTAAAAATGCCAGTACTATATTTACCCTAGGCAGTGATTGGGACAAACAAGCCTGAGCAAACAGATGCCACAGATTGTAGCATCTGATCAGGATCTGTACTGTTTTGCCACTCATTCAGCAGTAAATCTAGGCTCATCAACAGGTTCTTTTAAAAATGGACTTTTTCAAAGTTTAGGGCAAGTATGGTAAAGTTTTATTAAAATAGATCATATGGTTGGAGACCCATTTTCATGTTTTTGGCCTCAGCATTGCTTCAGTCAAAAATACGTGGCATTTGGCAATTCGTTTTGCTAGGTCTCAATATTAATGTGTATATGAAATTTTATCAAAATGACCCCTCATCCAAGGGTTCGTGATGGATGAGGGGCATTATTTGAGTAAAGCCGGAGGCTTGAGCACATATACAGCAATTCCGACTAACGTGACTTACGACGCTCTTTTTTAAAAGCTTAAACTTGGCGATAACCTCCCCTTATCACGTGACTACTTGTATAAAACGGAAACCGCAAACAGCTGATTCATAAATTTAAATTGTGTGTTTTGTTGTCTAGCAAAACAGAACATAATTGGTAGGGACAATCAGACCAAGTCTGTCAAATTGGGGAGGGCTGTATATGTGCTCAAGCCTCCGGCTTTACTCAAATAATGCCCCTCATCCATCACGAACGCTTGGGTCATTATTTTCCATAAATCCTTCGGCCATTCACACATATACAGCAACTTTAAATCTAGACAACAAAACATAAAATAAAAATAATAAAGATAGGTTACAAAAAGCGTCCTTTTAATAATGTCATATATATCAATTATGAATACTCTATTCATAATAATATAACCATAAATATATCAAAATTATTCCTGAAAATATATTCAGCAAACACTGTGTCCTAAGCACAAACATAAACCCCCAAATTTGTATCTATATCAAACTGTAGCCATGACCGCCTGACCAAAGTCCATATTACTTGGCTCAGTTCCCCTCAAATAAAACTTTCTGAAATTCTTAGCTGAAGACCAATCTGCAGTCTTCAAAATCAACTCTAAAGAACATCCTCTAGAAAAAGCTGCTGACACAGCAGCTGAACGATAAGAGTGGGCTTTAAACTGATTAGTGTCAATACCAGCATCATGTAACACCGTTTTTAGCCACCTAGCAACAGTACTGGTGCTAACTGGATTAAATGAACAGTATGATATTAACAATTGTTGTGATTTCCTATGGCTTTTAGTACGATTAATATAATGAAGCAAAGTATGCATTGCACACAACGATTCGTTTCCATAATGATACAATTCAAGAACATAACTTTTCCCTTGTTTAGAAGTTTTTAACAGATTTTTTAAATAAAACACAACTTTGTTGTTCAAAACAGTCATATAGTCTAAATTTAAGGAAACTAAAGTTTGAGCTCTTGGAGCTGAAGATAAAGCTATCAAAGCTGTTAACTTCAGAGTTAACAATTTCATTGATAACTCCTCCACAGGTACAAGAGAACTCAAATACCTCAATACCACAGAAACGTCCCAAATAAATGTATATTTAGGTTTAGGTAACAAAGTATTAAATAAACCCTTCATAAATCTAGAAATGAATGATGGATTACAACACCATGCATTGTCAAAAAAGTTTAATGTCTGTAACAGCATGGATTTATGGGTATTAACTACTGAGTATGATTTACCTTCACTCACTAGGAAATTGAGATAGGAAATTACATTAGCTTCAGACGTATTAAAGGGATTAGTTTGTCTAAATAAATTCCAAAAATACCAGTTTTTCCAAGCCAAACCATACTGCTTTCTGGTCCCATCTCTCCAGGAGTTGACAATGAGGCTAGCTGCTGGTCTTGGAATTCCTTCACTCTCCAATCTCTTCCGGATAATATCACTGCGACCATCGTTAACCTTTTTGACAGTGGATGAAGTTGACTGCTGTGAGGAAGAGTTAACAAGTCTCTGTGGTGGGGTAATCTAACAGGAAAAGAAATCATGTTAGATAATAACAATGGAAACCATGACTGCGACCTCCAAAGAGGGACAATAAGCAAAGCTTTATCTACTTTATCGTGACAATCTTGTTCACAACCCGACCTATTAAATTGAACGGTGCAAAAATATATGGCTTATAATTCTGCCAAGAAAAAGAAAAGGCATCAGTTCTATAGGAACCTGGCTCAGGGAACCAAGTAACAAACTTCTCTAACTGTCTATTCAACCGGGATGAAAATAAATCAACGTCTGGAATAAAAAGTTGTTTACACACTCTATCAAAAATCTCCTTTTTTAGTTTCCACTCTGTTGCATCTGAAAAATTTCTACTCAGAAAATCAGCTGTAAAATTCTCAGATCCACTTAAATGTGATGCTGAAATAAAAATGTCTCTATCAATACACCACCGCCAAATAGTTCCAGCCAGTTTATCCATTTCTCGAGAGTTCATACCACCCATATTATTTATATATGAAACTGCCGACATATTGTCACTCTGAAACTGTAAATGTAGACTACACAATGAAGTATATAAAGACTGGAGAACATAATAAACAGCTAATAATTCTAGATGATTAATAGAAAACTGGAGCTCCTCTTTATTCCATCTTCCATTAGCCCATTTACCACTGCTAACATCAAAGGCTCCCCAGCCTAAAAAAGATGCATCTGTTCTACAAACCAGATCCACAGCTCTTGGTCTAATTCTTTTCCCATTCTTGTGATGAACATTACTTAACCACCACTGCAACTCTTCCCTACTGTCTGTTGACAAAATCATCTCATTATCAAATTTGTCAGGACAATCTGAACCACCTAGGCCAACCAATTTATCTCTTTCTAAACACCTGTAATGCAATGTCGCTTCAAGAATTGCAAAAAAGGCATTAATAATCAAACCAATGAAAGATGCCAACTGCCTTACAACAATTACTTCTTTTTCCAGCAAAGCTTTTGCTAAATTAAAGATTTTTGTCACTTTTTTGTCTGTTAAAAAGATGAGAAATTTGACAGAATCAATTACAAAACCAAAGAAAACAATTTTCTGCATTGGCACAAGCACTGATTTTTTAGTATTTATAGTAAAACCTAGTGATTCTAATGTCTTAACTATAGTCCTTGAATTACGGACGCAAACGTCTCTATTTTTGTCCATATTGAGTGAATCGTCGATGTAATATGAGCATCTGATACTCTGTTGCCGGAACCAAGCAAAAATAGGTCTTAAAAGTTTAGTAAACAATTTCGGCACAGACGATAAGCCGAAGGGGGATGCAAACAAAATGAAACAACTGTCCATCCCAAATGAACTTCAAATAACGACGATAGGCTGAATTTACAGGCACAGAAAAATATGCATCCTTCATATCAATACTTGTAAAATAATCATTTTCTTGAATAAGCTCTAAAACAGTCTTGAAAGTCTCTTGCTTAAAGTGTTCATAACGAACAAATAAATTGAGATATTTCAAATTTATAACTGGTCTATATCTGCCATCTGGCTTAGGAACAATGAAAATATTAGATATATATTGAATTTCTTCCCATTCAGAATGGACAATTGCACCCTTCTCTAATAATTCTTGGATCTTAAAATCTACACATCTTTTCTGTTCCTCTGAAAAAATAATTTCCTTTGGAATCTTAAACTGAACAGGCTCACTCTCAAATTCAATACAATAGCCAGAGATAGTTTGTAAGATCCAAGGATCATTAGTAAATTTTTCCCAGACATCATGACAATATTGTAATTTGCCAACAGGACTCACCTCATCTAAATTTATGCTGTTTCGTTTGGGGCACTGGTAACAGTAGCTGACACCATCGGTCTTCTGCCCCTGTTTGACACAAATCTCTGGCATGGAAAACCTCTCTGATACATATAATCAGGTTTAAATGTACCATACTGGAAATTTTGAAGTTATGGTTGATATCTATTATATCCCCTCATTCCTCTAGAAAAGCCACCTCTGAATGTACCTCTACCCCTATAGGGTCTGTTATAGAAATTTTGGTAATTCTCTTTGGCAATAGAAATGCCAGTGTCACAGTTTTTTACATCTTTGGTGATATCATTCCCAAACAACTTGGAGGAAATAGGCATACTAATATGACACAAATTCTGATATTTCTTTTTAAGATGAGGCTTTATCATGTATCTCCTTCTTAGAGATAAATTATACTGCACCTGGCCCATCAAAGTAATAACGTCTGAAAATAGTGTTTTTGCTTCCGGATTACCAACAATATGTGGTTTGACCAACTCAAACAGATTAATAATAGGCACAATACTAGTTGCCACTAAGTTTTGTATATCTGAGAAGCATTTATCATAACTCTGAGCCCTTTTATTCATGATTTTCCAAATCTCATTATTCACCATAGGACTACACAACTTATCACAATTTTCAGGGACTTTGTATTTGGCAACCATTTCATCAGTAACACACTGAGAAGTACAAGTAGCATTAATTAAATTTGCCAAAGACTGAGCAATAGCCGGCCCTTTTACTGGTCCCTTTAATTTGGGCAAATCCCAGATTTCATTTTCATCATTCTGACTGGGCTCTACTGCCTCCTGGGGCTCAAACATGGCATCAATCAAATTTTGGGTCAGCTTTACAGGTTGTAATGGCTCCCTTTTGGACTTTTTTCTTGTATTTGCCACTTTAGAGGCTGTTGCCAGTTCCTGGTCAGAATCCTCAGTAACCTCAATATGCAAATTTGGCATTTTTTCTAAACTATCTCCAAAAAGAGACTGAAAGTCTTCTTCATTTGCATAATTATCTTCAAAGCCCAAAACATTTCTTAACTGCATAATTTCATCATCAGTTAATGAGTCTATCATGTTTTCAAAAGAACTACGTTCTTTTACTTGTGGCGCCGACGACGTCGACTGTTTTGGTTCATTACTGTTTTTGTTACTTTTAGCCGTCGTCGACGTGCTGCTTTTAGAAAGCGTTTTACCTTTTTTATCTTTCTTCTTTGACGAAGAATTATTAGTAGAAATAATGGGACCGCTACGCAGCTCCACTTCATCAGGGCCGAAACCCGAGAATTCCGAATCATTCGGATCATCGAGAAGGACTTCATCCCTCTCGTTTGCCAGAATTAATAAATATAAACTGCTAGGACTACGTCCGTAGCTAGCAAAAGCAACTAAATTTCAATTAATGACAAAAGAATATTAAGAAATTGCAAACTTACTTCGAAAAACGAGCGTCTCGATCTTACTATTTCGGCCACGCTGTCAGAAATATGAATCAGCTGTTTGCGGTTTCCGTTTTATACAAGTAGTCACGTGATAAGGGGAGGTTATCGCCAAGTTTAAGCTTTTAAAAAAGAGCGTCATAAGTCACGTTAGTTGGAATTGCTGTATATGTGTGAATGGCCGAAGGATTTACGGAAAAATAATATCCCTTATAATGCTTCAAGATCTGCTGTGTTTTCTATATTATCACATTTAGGCCCTTGTGTTGTTTTGGTCAATGAAAAGTGACCAGCTAGATCTTGTCAGTATCAGTTGGTGTGCAAAAAAATTGAAGAGTTACGGCCATTTTGGCTGTCACATTTATATGCCCCGCCACAAAAAGTGGCGAGTGTATTTTATACAGTCAGAAATTTTGAGTGTCATTCCGTCCGTCTGTCTGAGCCCACGAATGGGCATATATTGGGTAGACATGAATTGGGTATTTACCATTGATTTCGTTAGTGTCCAAAAAAAGTACCCAATAAATTTGAGGCACTTGTTGGGTATTTAGGCATCTTGTTGGGTATTTTGAGCCAAAACATTTACACTGTAGTACCCAAGAAATGTCCATATGAATGTCCATCCGTCCATCAGTTTCATCATTCGTGTCCACTCCATAACTCTGATACCATCGGAGATAATTTCATGAAACTTCACACAAATGTTAAGCACTATAAGAGGATGTGCAAAACACATGAACCATGGTAAACTCTGATTTGCCTACTTTTGGAGTTATTGCCCTTTGAATATTGAATATAGCCATTTCTACCATGTACTCGTGTCGGCTCTGTAAGTTGAAAACTGTTTGAGATATTATTATGAAATCTCTCACAAATGTAAAACATCAAGAGACAGTGTGCAGAACACAAAAATTTGTAACTGGTTAATCTTTTTTTGGAGTTGCGGCACTTTGAACATAGTAGATATTGAAAATGGCCATTTCTACTATGGCTCATTTCTGCTCTGTAAGTTGAAAACCATTCCAGATATTTTGATGAAACTTAATACAAATGTAAAACATCATGAGACGAGGTGTAGAACACAAGAACTGTAACTCTGGTAACCCTACTGTTGGAGTTATGGCCCTTTGAACTTTGAAAATGGTGATTTCTCTAACATATTTGTGTTGAATCTATAATTTGAAAACTATATGAGATATTTTCTTGAAACTATATGCAAATGAATACCACCATGATACGATTTGCAAAACACCAGAACCGTAATCCCTCCGTCCCTCAGTCTGCACTTACATCATTTGTGTCTGCTCCATAACTCTGATACCGTCTGAGATATTTTTACAAAACTTCACACAAATGCAACACACTATAAGACTACATGCAGAACACATGAACCATAACTCTGGTTTGCCTACTTTTGGAGTTATTGCCCTTTGAACATTGAAAATAGCCATTTCTTCCATGTACTCATGTCCACTCTGTAAGTTGATAACCCTTCAAGATATTATTATGAAGTTTCACACAAATATAAAGTACCCTGAGACAACGTGAGAATTCAAAAACTGTAACTCTGGTTAATCTACTTTTGGAGTTGCAGCCCTTTGAACATAGTAGATATTCAGCCATTTCTAATATGTACTCGTGTCTGCTCTGTGAGTTGAAAACCATTCCATAATATTTTGATGAAATCTAACACAAATGTAAAGCATCATGAAATGAGGTGCAGAACACAACAACCGTAACTCTGGTTAACCTACTTGTGGAGTTATGGCCCTTTGAACTTTGAAAATAGTGATTTCTGTACTATATTTGTGTCACTCTGTAACTTGAAAACTGTCCGAGATATTTTCTTGAAACTTTAAACGAATGTATATCACCATGATACGATTTGCAAAACACAAGAAGTGTAACTCTGAATTACCTGCTTTTGGAGTTACAACCCTTTGAACATTGTCAAAAGTGATCCAGGTTATATACGTGTGCCCTTTCTATAATTAGAAAATGGTTTCAGAGATTGTCTTGAAGCCTTGCAGAATGTAAAGGGACTTAAAATAACATCTTGAACACATTTTATTTCTGACAAAGTTATGACACTTGCTTGATGTAAGTGCAGTGGAAGGGCATGGCGCAGTGCTTGTAGTGCTTTTATTGGGTAGATGAAAAGTGGCATTTGGCAATATCTTTGCCTAGATCTTGTCAATTTTCATGTGTATACAAAATTTTATCAAAATATTTCATATGGTTGAAGACCTAAGATGATTTCCATATATACACATTTTTGGCCAAGGCATTGCCTTGGTCTATAAAAAGGGGCATTTAGCAAGCCCAGTGGCTAGATCTTGTCAGAATCAATCTGTGTGCACAAAAAAATATCAGCGTATTCCTAATGTTGTAAGAATTATGCCCATTTTTACTAACTGTCCACTGTCATGTTTATAAACTGTCACAAACAGTTCACAAACTGTCTTCGGATGGACGGACCTTGGTCAATGATAAGTGGCATTTGGCAAATCATTTGGCTAGATCTTGTCGAATCAGTCTGTGTGCAAAAAATAATAAAAATATTCCTATCAATGGTTCAGGAGTCATGCCCATGCAAACTGTCGGCACACAAGTTCACAAACTGTCCACGTACAGTTCACAAACTGTCCACATACAGACAAACAAGTTGATTTTGGGCACTCTTCTAAAGTTGACCTTACAGTCTGTTGATTTTACTTTCAGTTTATCATCTGAAGATTGATCCCAGGGAATATGAAAGCAGTTTAAGAACCCTAACCATTGCCATAATGCAGTTTCTTTGTTTCTGTTTTCAGATCATGTACAGATGTGATATGTTGTCTAATTTTCCTTTTATTTATTGCTGGGCTGTTGGTTGTAGCATATTTTGGTAAGTGTTAAGATAAAAGAAATATAGGTTATGCTTTACAAAGGTAAAATTTTCAGCAAATAACATATAGAAATGTATCTTTTATTTTTCCCAGAAAATAGTTTTTGACATTTCATGCAAATTTTCCCTGCATGAGATGTCAAAACCTGTTTTCTGAAAAAAAAATAAAAAAATAAATAAATTTGTCATCTGGTGATTTAACCAAGAGTGTGGTAAAGGTTAAAATGCTAGTCATACAGCAATCTATTATGATTCAAATCCAGAGGTGGGTCAGTATATTATGGTATAGTTTTTTGACACCCTCCCCCACCCCCCTTCCCACCCCTTAAAAAGTGAAATAGGATGTCATTTGATGAAAATGCTTTTTTCAAGGTTTTCATGATACCCTAGTTTTACTATGTAAAAGGGGGACTCCAGGGGTCTAAATTACATCGGCATGCCCGTGCAATGCATATTACATTACCGGTATACCTTGAAACATGTATTAAACGGCAATATCAAGGACAGTATGTAAAGAGACAAAATCATTTTAACTGCTCAATACATTAACCTATAGATAATGTGCTATTCTATTCTATTCTGTATCCACATCTTCCACAGAAAAATGACAGTTCAGTCATCTTAAAGAGTCTTAATCCAGAAGGTCCCTTAGGCAGTTACCTGTGTGACGTCACTCTTCCCGCTCTTTTAATCACGTATCAGTTTCTTTTCTGTGGACAAGAAAGTAAACAAAGGATTTTCTGCAGGTGAAAAAAAATCTATGTTTTCTTCCTTTTTCTCCGGTTAAATTTCTAAATCTTTGTCTTTCTTATGTTACTCTATCATGCCTTCAACTGTACATCTTATTTCTTTTTGTAAATCGTTTTTCGATTTCTTGTATTTTTTGATCGCTTGTTCTTTGTCATGTTTTCGTGACTTTCATGAAGACTATTCATGGTAATTGTGGTCATATCAAAGCACGGTGGGATAATCACCTTGAATGTTTAAATGTTCTTCTTGTTCCAGGGAAGCAACCTGTTCATCGTGCATCAACTGGTCTGATAAGACTTGGAATCTCGCCGATAAGAGAAGAACTTATTCAAGTAGAAAGTGGGTGATGAAGAAGAAACACAACAAGATGAAAAAACAAGTTGTGTCTGATGCATCAGACGACAACTCATTGGATGGGACGACCACCCCACAAGGCCCATCCAGGTGACATCTTCACAGGTACTTCTAGTACCCAAAGAAGCATAAGGCCACCGGTCTCCACTCATCCAGCAACCGGTCAACCGGTCACTGGTCACAGGTCAACTGGCCACCGATCATCCACTCACAGAACAAGAAGTCATCACCCGTCAACTGGTCACTAGTCAAATAAACACAAGTCAACCAATCACCGGTCACCGGTCATCCAGCCACCAGTCATTGGACAGACTTTCAGACTCCAGGTAGAAGTCAATTATAACTGGTCAACCGGTCACCGATCATCAGTCTATTTATCAGACTTCAGTTTGTGACACTCATGCTATTGGCACTGAGTTTACAATAAATAACAGATCAAATTTGGGTTCTGAACATTCATTTTTGAATGAATCTGAGAACCCAACAAATACCACGGGAAGAGTATTATTACCCCTTGAGCCGGACTTCAGCAATATGTCCGATTCCAGTATTGTCATTGAACCACCGGACAGTAACTGGAGATTGGACAATAGACAAACATCCCGTTCTGGACATATCTCTAGAAGAGACCAGTCGAAAAGAAAACACAAATCTAAGAAGAGGAGGAGACATAGATTGTCTTCTACTTCCTCCTCTTCTAGATCATCATCTGCAGACTCTCGTAAGCGCAGTAGAAAGTCTAAAAGATCCAAACAATCTCATAGGAAGAGAAGCAGAAGATCGACATCTTCTTCTTCTTCATCATCAGGTAATCATTCGTATCATTCTACGAATGATTAAGGTTGATACAAAAGAAGTAGACAGATTCCGCAGGCTGTAGAAGCTCCGATTACACTGCAGCCTGCAGAAATAACTAATGTACCTTCTATACCTCAACCTGAACATTTTACTCAGCACTCTACAAAGGACTCAGGTTCAGATTTGGAGCATGAAATCTGGTCCTTTGATAGAGCTATAAATGAAGTTTTTAGGCTGTTGCCTCCGGAGTTATGTCCAAGGCTGATCAAAGAACATACTGCGGCTAAACCTCTCTCTGGCATTGAACATTTAATGGAGTCGCATGCGACTCTATTATTAGTCTTGCCACAGTCTAAACTGGTGGAGAATACAGCCAAATTTCTCCAAAACAAGATCGATGCAGAGAAATGTGTCAAAGATTGGCTATGCTTGCAAAATTTAGTCTCCTCTCTAAGGCAGACTAAATTTTATAAAAGCCAGAATCAATTTTTTCCATCTGATAATTTTTATAAAAGCCAGAATCAATTTTTATACGCCCGTTTGAAAAACAGGACGTATTATGTTACGGGGTATGGCGTCCGTCCGTCCGTCCGTCCATAAACTTTTTCGTTTCCGGCTAACTCCTCCTACAGTTTACATCCGATCAAGCTGAAACTTGGTATATAGTTAGACCATTATGTGGCGCAGCGCATATTATTTCGGGGTTACAGTCCACCAAATGGATTGCAGAGTTATGCCCCTTAGAAAATTTCTATAAACTTTTCATTTCCGGTTAACTCCTCCTACATTTTACAGCCAATCAAGCTGAAACTTCATATATAGTTAGACCATGATGTGGAGCAGTGCATATTATTTCAAGAGTACAGTCCACCAAATATTAGCAGAGTTATGCCCCTTTGAAAATTTCAGTTGACTTTTCATTTCCGGCTAACTCCTCCTACAGTTTACATCCGATCAAGCTGAAACTTGATTTGTGGTTAGACCATGATGTGGAGCAGCGCATATTGTTTCAAGGTTACAGTCCACCAAATATTAGCAGAGTTATACCCCTTTGAAGATTTCTATTAATTTTTCGTTTCTGGCTAAATCCTCCTACAGTTTACATCCAATCAAGCTGAAACTTCATGTACAGTTAGACCATGATGTGGTGCAGCGCATATTTTTTCGCGGTTACAGTCCACCGAATATTAGCAGAGTTATGCCCCTTTGAAAATTGCAGTAAACTTTTTGTTTCAGGCTAAATTCTCCTACAGTTTACATCCTATCAAGCTGAAATTTTATTTGTAGTTAGACTATGATGTAGAGTAGTGCATATTATTTCAAGGTTACAGTCCATCAAATATTAGCAGAGTTAAAACCCGTTGAAAATTTCTATTAATTTCTATTAATTTTTTGTTTCCAGCTAAATCCTTCTATAGTTTACATCCGATCAAGCTGAAACTTCATAAATAGTTACACGATGATGTGGAGCAGCACATATTATTTCGAGGTTACAGTGCACCAAATATTTGCAGATTTATGCCCCTTTGAAAGTTTTTGTAAACTTTTTGCAGCATATTGTTTAGAGGTAATAGTGTGCAAATTTTATTTTATAATAGGTATATATTTTGCAAATAACTAAAGTTTTGGTCATATGGGCAAGATATTGATTTTTTTCTTCTTCTTTTATTAGATTTGCAAGGAAAGGTTGCCATTATTAAATCTTTATGAATACATAATTCTTTTTGGATTTTTTTTTTTTAATACCCTTCTGATTTGGCTCCCTTGAAGAACAAAAATCAAATCAGTATTAAACAAGTTAAAGGTTTACAAAAAACTTTCTTGCAGCATTTTTTTTTTTGTTGTTGTTTATTTTTGTTTTATTATTGTTGGGTCCGATATTGAAGTAAAGGAACAAACAAATCAGCCAAAAGCTCATATGAGCTTATAATATAGTCATGCTTCTGTGGTGTGTCCTCCGTCAGAAAGCACTTCTCCCTAGAAGCAGCAAACTTCTCCCAATTTTCCCAGGAGGGAGAAGTCACTTCTTCCTTAATTCTTGGGCCAGCTTGGTCGCTTAGGTTACAGTTCACCAAATATCAGCAGAGATATGCCCCAATGAAATTTTTTTAATTTTTTTTTTTAACTTCATAATACATTAACCTATAGATAATGTGCTATTCTATTCTGTTATTCACCCCCTCCACAGAAAAACGACCTTTCAGTCGTGATAAAGTCTTAATTCAGAAGGTCCCTTTAAACAGTTACCTGTATGACGTAGTTCCTCCCGCTCAAATGATCACGTGTCAGTGTCTTTTCTGTGGACTGTGAATTGTTCAAGGATTATTACCTGTGTTAGAAAATTGGATTAAATTAATTCTACACGGTTAAAATTTTTATATCCTTGCTTTTCTCTGGTTCTATATTCACTCCTTCTACTATCTATGTACTTATTTTCAAATTATCGATTTTAGATTTCTTGTTTTCTCAATGATAAATTTCTGTCTTTGTTTCCACGTCAGTCGATGCATTTCGCCCGCAGCAACTGTGGTCATTTAAAAGCAAAATGGGATAATCATCCATCTTGTTTATCTTGTAATTCTTGCACACGTATTTCTCCTTGTTCTATTTGCAGTTCCTGGACAGCCAAAGTGTGGAATCTCGCTGAAAGGAGACGTCTATATGCCACTAGAAAGTCAGTAATGACGCAGAGAAGAAAACAGAAGAAATCAAAGAAGCCAAAAAAGTCCCAGTCAGACATGTCTGACAGCGGGACGGTTGATGGGAGCACCGCCCCTCATAGCTATACTGCTCGGGGCAGGACCCATCAAGGTGGCAGCCCGGGGGACTTAGAGTCCGACCGGGCATTAAGCCCACCAGTCACCAGTCACCAGTCAACCTGTCATCCAGACACCGGTCAACCAGTCACCAGTCAACCAGTCACCAGTCAACTGATCACCAGTCAACCAGTCACCAGGCAACTTATCACCAGTCATTCATTTATCGGTCATCCAGTCACGGGTCAACCAGTCACCAGTCATCCAGGCACCGGTCATCCAGTCACCGGTCATCCAGTCACTGGTCAACCAGTCACCAGTCAACCGGTCACCAGTCAACCAGGCTCCAGTCAACCAGGCATTAGTTTCCAGTCATTCGCATATGACCTACAAACTCAAATTCCTCCTGGTTACATACCAATAAATGTGCCTATACAAAGTTATGCTCCTTCCATAAGCAGCCATATTTCACATGGTAGTGTCCACAGACTACCAAATGTAATAATTCCTGGATATGAACATTCTGAAAGATCAGAATTTCCAAATCCAGCTACTTCCTCTAAACAGATAATTCCACTCGAACCTGATTTTTCGCAGATCTCAGATCCGAGTGTAATGATTGATCCTCCTAATTCAACTGATATATCTCTTACTAGACCTTCAAGGAAGGATCAGTCAAAAAGAGATCATAAATCAAAAAAGAGAAGAAGACATCGATCGTCCTCTTCTTCTACTTCTACTTCTAGATCAGACTCTTTGAGTTCTTCGCGGCAAAAGAAAAATTCAAAGAGATCTAAGCACTCTCACAAAAAGAGAAGAAGACGATCGATGACGCCTTCTTCATCAAATACCTCCCAATCTCAACTTGACATTGGTAGATATACAAGGGCTCATAAATCTCCCCAGGTTGTTCAAACGCCAACTCCAATACAACCTTAGGAGACTAATTTTAGTCCAGTCACTAACCAACCTATTAATTATGATCAGTTTTAACCGAATCTTACTCAACAGAACAAGGAGTCAGATTCGGAAACTGAATTCGAAGTCTGGTCCTTCGATCGTGCGATTAATGAGGTCCTCCTGAGTTATGCCCAAAGACTCAGCAGGATCAAGCACCATTAAAACCTCTCTCTGGGATTGAACAATTAATGGAGTCCTGTTCGACTCCATTACTTGTCCTTCCGCAATCTAAATTAGTAGAAAATACAACAAAATACATTCAAAATAGACTGGACTCGGATAAATGTTCCAGAGACTGGATATGCCCGCAAAGCTTGGTTTCGGCTCTTGCTCCGACTAAATTCTACAAGAGCCAAAACCAATATTTGCCCACTGACAATATCCCTCAATTGGAAACGGATGCGTCTCTCCTAGACATTTCTAGTAAAGGAAGAGCTTCCATTCCGCTGAAGAATCTGTAAGCATGGGAAAGGAAGGCTAGAAAACTAGTCTCCATTAATTCTCATGCTGATCTATTTTCTTCAGCTGCCTTCCTTTCTTTACAACAGGAATCGATGTCGGTTGCGGCCCTTTCCAGACTCCTGGAGGCCGTAGCCAAATCGATTAAACATGCTACCGCCATGTCTACACTTTTAACTACTGAATTATTCCAAGCTAGGAGGGACGCAGCCCTAGCTTCGTCAAAACTACTTCTCGACAATTCCACATACGAGTTAAGGAACGCTCCTATTAACTCGAAATCTTTATTCGACGGCAGGATAAAAGAAATAGCTAAATCAAATTTTGAAGCTCAACAGCAAAGGTTTCTAGCTTCTACATCCATTCAATCACATTCTTTTAAGCCTCCTACTCAGAGTAGAGCTTTCAAGATACCTAAATATCCTGCCAAACAAACAACATCCAGACCTAAACCTACGCAATTGTATAGGTCCAAAAATATTCCTCAAAGTTCATCTTCTCACACTAAAAAAGATAATATTAAGAGGACTGGTAACATCCGTCAGTTCCCCTCCTCTAAACTTGCCTCTTCCTCCGCAAGATTATGAAGGCCCGCCCTTTCCACTGCCTGCTCTTCCGCTCGCGGACATTCCAGTGGGAGGACGATTGGCCCATTTTGCGGAAAAATGGGAGGAAATAACAGACAACAAATGGGTCCTCTCTATCGTACGACACGGATTCAGGATACCATTCATCAAAATTCCTCCTTTGTCATCTGTTCCGATCAGAATGAGTCAATCCTCCTCCCCATTTCTCAGAGAAGAGATCGAAAACCTTCTCAACAAACGGGCAGTGGAAAGGGTACAGAATCCGGGAACTCCCGGCTTTTATTCCCGAATCTTCCTTGTTCCAAAAAAGAACGGAAAGTTACGTTTGATAATAGACCTTTCTTTATTAAACCAATACATAAAGAAACAGGCCTTCAAAATGGAGACAGTCAAATCGGTGAGACAAGCGATGAGACTCTACGATTGGGCTGTCTCCATAGACTTAACAGATGCATACTTACACGTTCAGATACATCATCAATCCCGAAAGTATCTTCGTTTCGTTCACAAAGATCAAGTCTATCACTTCACGGCCTTACCGTTCGGAATGTCCCTAAGTCCGTTGATTTTTTCGAAACTGATGGACGTTATTGCAGCGTTTCTACGCCAACGTGCCATATCAGTTTTTCCATACCTAGACGATTGGCTGATCAAAAATCTGATTCGCAACCGCCTGATTACTCAGACAAGTTTTTGCATTCAAACTATTCAAAGTCTAGGTTTTCTGCCAAATCTCAAAAAATCAGATCTCTTTCCTGCTCAGAAATTCACCTTTATAGGTATGGAATTTCTGACGCAGCAAAATTTAGTCAGGGTTCCAACGGATAGTGTACAGAACCTAATTCTGACAATCAAGAAAATAATGTCAGCCAAACATGTATCGGCACGAACTTTCCTTTCTCTTTTGGGCAAACTCAGTGCTGCAGCAGACCTTGTTCTCCTAGGCAGACTGAACTTACATCCTCTTCAGATGAGCCTGCTGTCTGTCTGGAAACCTCATATTCTTCCTCTCGATCATCCAATCTAGATAAACGGTATGATTCGATCTCACTTACAATGGTGGATAAACCCCATTCGATTCGAGATGGGAACTTCTATCCATCCTCCAGATCCCAAATTCTTCCTTTATGTGGATGCCAGTCATTACGGATGGGGAGCTCATTTAGAGCTGACAACACTATCCTTTCATGGTCGCTGGACAGAAGACCAATCCCAGCTCCATATCAATATGTTAGAAATGATGGCCATACGATTAGTACTGAAACAAGCCAAAACATTTATTCACCATTCTTGCATTATGATATCCACAGACAACACAACGGTGGTCTCACATATCAACAAACAGGGTGGCACTCATTCCCCCAACCTTTGCGTAGAAGTTTGGAAAATCCTCAATTGGTGCCTGGAACAAGACATAGTTATCAGAGTTCGTCACATTCCAGGCAAATTCAACATTCTTGCAGACCACCTCTCAAGACTAGACAAACCTATCAAGACAGAATGGGCTCTGGATCAAACAGTTGCGAATTCAGTATTCCAGATGCTCAATTTCCCAAATGTGGATCTGTTTGTGACACGATTCAACCACAGACTCCCATTATATGTCTCTCCAGTACAAGACTACAAAGCACTAACAATAGATGCCCTGTCCATGGACTGGAATCATCTTCATGCATATGCTTTTCCTCCTTTTATTCTGATACCTGCTGTTCTAGAGAAAATCTGACAACATCAGTGCAGAATAGTTCTCATAGCTCCATTCTGGCCACAACAACAGTGGTTCTCAGAACTTCTTCTTCTATTAGTGTCAGCCCCGATTCGTCTGCCACTAATTCCAAGACTACTTACTCAATCCAAAGGAAGATTTGTCCATCAAAACCTCCCAATTCTCAACCTTCACGCTTGGGAGTTATCAAACAATCAATCAGAGATAAGAAATTTTCGCAAAACGTTGCAGATTTTGTCTCCAGATCAAGAAGAACATCTACACAAAAAGTCTACGATGCAAAATGGACCATCTTCTCTAATTGATGTCATACAAAAAAGGTTAAACCGATCTCGGCCCCTATTACAGTTATAGCCGATTTCTTAATCTTTCTCTTTTCGGAGAAGAAATGCCAAATCAGTACTATAAAAGGTTATAGATCTATGATCTCTTAACACTTTAAAATTCAAAACTGGTAATAGAATCGGATCTAATCCAGTCTTATCTGAACTTTTCAGATCTTTCGAACTTCAACGACCAATACAAAGATCTCTTACACCTAAATGGGACTTATCGTGGGTTTTAGTATGTCTACAAAAACCACCTTTTGAACCTCTTGATAAGGCTTCTAAATTTCACGTTACTATTAAGACAGCCTTTCTCTTAGCTCTTGCCACTGCTAAAAGGTGTAGTGAAATACATGCTTTGGCTATGGATTCACAACATTTAAGATTTAATCAATCTGATGGTTCAGTTTCCTTGATGCTTAAACCTGGCTTTTTAGCAAAAAAACAGCTTCCTTCTGTTAAACCAGATCCTATTGTTGTTCCTAGTCTTGCTCGAATATGTAAATGGGAACATACTGACAGACTTCTTTGCCCCGTTAGGTCTCTGAAATTCTATCTCAAAATGACTAGCTCTTATCGCCAGAACAGAACTAGACTCTTTCTTCCCATTAAAGGCAATAAGGATATTTCTAAAGATACTATCTCGAGATGGATATCTTACACTGTTAAACTTGCCTATAGGAAACTCACTAAACGAGACATCTCTTTCCTTAAAATCAAAGCTCATGAAGTTAGAGCTCTTTCCTCTTCTTGGGCTTTCTTTGACAAAGTTCCTCTCAATGATATCCTTCAAGCAGCAGTTTGGAATAGATCATCAACCTTCGCAAAATTCTATCTCATCTAGCACAATAACCTAAGTCTGAACAAGCAGAGAATCTTCAAAGTTTGGGCCCCATTGTAGTGGCCCAAAAAGTGGTGGGGGGCCAACAGCAACCAGCTATGGATGCATAGACAATGTCAACAGCCTCCTACACCTGATGCTATACTAGAAAGGTACTAAATATATATACTAATTATATTATACCTTTATTATATACATATATCTTGACCCTGGATTACTTTATCCTTGGTTTAAAGGACTTTCATTATTGCCTTAAACATTAATTATGTCCTTTATTATATATATATAAATTTATTTTTTTCCTAAGTCTTAATTCAGAAGCTGGGACTAACCTATTAGGAGAAATCCTCCCTCCTATTCTGCAAATTCTAGCACATTATGATGTTAAAAAAAAGTTTTTTAAAAGTAAAACATATTTTAATGAGTAATACTTAACTTATAGCCGGCCTCGGTGGCTCAGTTGGATGCGCCGTCCGACTGGAGACCAGGAGGTCGCGGGTTCAACCCCCGCAGAGGTCGGCAACATTCTTTCGTGGAGATTGATCATGAAATATTTTCTACGGTCATTCTCTCCCTTCCACTGATTCAAGAAGGGCAGTTGTCAGTTTCTGGCGAAAGAATGTGCACAATACTGGTTAACCGCTTAGAGGACTAAGCCTGCCCAGTAAACGTGTGATTAGGTAAACTGACCGCGCTCGACATGACCCTACTGGGTTGACTGGGCCGTAAAACCTCAACACAAAAAAAAACTTAACCTATAGATAAGTATTTATCGTCCCACCTCCCTTCCCTCGCTCTTTTCTCCTAATTGTGTATTGTTTTTACACATAAAAGAAACTGACACGTGATCATTTGAGCGGGAGGAACTACATCATACAGGTAACTGTTTAAAGAGACCTTCTGAATTAAGACTCTATCACGACTGAAAGGTCGTTTTTCTGTGGAGGGGGTGAATAACAGAATAGAATAGCACATTATCTATAGGTTAAGTATTACTCGTTAAAATATGTTTTACTTTTAAAAAACTTCATTTTTTTGTAATTCCACTTACAATTTATATCCGGAGCACTGAATTATACAGGAGCCAGTTTTTGTGCTACATCTTTTTACTTGCCACGGGCGTATAATGCCCCGCTTGGCGGAGCTCTTGTTTCTGGCTGATAACATTCTAACATTCCACCATTAGAGTTGGATGCTTCTTTGCTGGATCTGTCTAGCAAAGGAAGATGTTCCATTCCTGTCAGAAGTATTGAAACATGGGAAAAAAGAGCTTGCAAACGAATTCGCATACAGACCTATTTTCTTCTGCTGCATACCTATGTTTGCAGCAGCAGTCATTGTCTGTACTAGCTCTCTCTAGACTACTTGAAGCAGTAGCTAAGTCGATCAAACATGCTACGGCTATGTCGACGATCTTAGCTACTGAACATTTTCAGGCTAGATGTGATGCGGCTTTGGCCACGTCTAAGCTTCTATTGGAGAATTCCTGCTATGAATTGCGCAATGCTCCAATAAGTGCCAAAACCCTGTTTGGAAACAAGATCAAGGAAGTTGCCAAGGGCAATTTTGAAGCCCAGCAGCAAAGGTTCTTGACATCTTCCTCGACTGCCACTAATCTACAACAGCAACAAAAGGTGGCTTATTTGGCCCCACCGGTCTTTAAGAGACCTAAACAGCCGAATAAGCCTTCTAGGCCTAAGCAGATACAGCCTTACAGGCCTAAAAGTCAGACACAGTCATATTCGTCCAGTAAAAAGGACTATACTAAGAGGAGTGGAAACTCAAAGCAGTTCCCCTTCATCCTATACAAAGTTCTGAAACCCAACCCTTTCCACTGCCTGTCTTGCCATGGTCAGACATTCCAGTGGGAGGAAGGTTAGCCTACTTTGTGGAACAATGGGAAGAACTGACAGACAACAAAAGGGTCCTTTCTGTTGTTCGAAACGGTTTCAGGATACCATTCAAGTCAACTCCTCCTCTTTCAGTAGTTCCGATAAGATAACTCTTGAGTCAATCTTCCTCCCCATTGTTATGAGAAGAGATCGTAGAACTTCTCCAAAAACCGGCAGTGAAAACGGTACAGGATTGGAAACTCCCTGCTTTTATTAGCTCACCCAGTCAATGTCCGTAGTCCATTGTGCGTTGTCCTTCGTGCGTCGTGCGGCGTCAACAATTGCTTTAAAAGCCTACTCCTCTTACACCCCTGGGCCAGTTGTCGATACTTGGTAGGAAGCATCAGGGTGACCTGTAGATCAAAAACAGCTAAAATCGTGCCGATCGGAAATCCAAGATGGCCGCCATGGCCGCCATCTTGAAAATCTATTTTTCGCTTCTTCTCCTGAACCGAAAGGCCAATTGACTCCAAACTTGCTAGGAAGCATCGGGGTGACTTGTAGATCAAAAATAGCTAAAATCGTGCCGATCGGAAATCCAAGATGGCCGCCATGGCTGCCATCTTGAAAATCTATTTTTCGCTTCTTCTCCTGAACTGAAAGGCCAGTTGACTCCAAACTTGCTAGGAAGCATCGGGGTAGATCAAAAATAGCTAAAATCATGCCCATCGGAAATCCGAGATGGCCGCCATCTTGAAAATCTATTTTTCGCTTCTTCTCCTGAACCGAAAGGCCAATTGCCTCCAAACTTGCTAGGAAGCATCGGGGTGACTTGTAGATCAAAAATAGCGAAAATCGTGCCGATTGGAAATCCAAGATGGCTGCCATGGCAGCCATCTTGAAAATCTATTTTTTGCTTCTTTTCCTGAACAGTAAGGCCAATTGACTCCAAACTTGCTAGGAAGCATTTGGGTGACTTGTAGATCAAAAATAGCTAAAATCATGCCTATCGGAAATCCAAGATGGCAGCCATGTCAGCCATCTTGAAAATCTATTTTTCGCTTCTTCTCCTGAACCCAAAAGCCAATTGACTCCAAACATGGTAGGACGCATTGGGGTGACTTGTAGATCAAAAATAGCTAAAATTGTTCCGATTGGAAATCCAAGATGGCTGCCATGGCAGCCATCTTGAAAATCTATTTTTTGCTTCTTCCGAAAGGCCAGTTGACTCCAAACTTGCTAGGAAGCATAGGTGTGACATGTATCACATCAAAAATAGCTAAAATTGTGCTGATCATAAATCCAAGATGGCCGCCATGGCGGCCATCTTGAAAATCTATTTTTCGCTTCTTCTCCTAACCCCAAATGCCAATTGACTCGAAACTTGGTAGGAAGCATCGGGGTGACTTGTAGATCAAAAGTAGCTAAAATCATTCTAATCGGAAATCCAAGATGGCGGCCATGGTCGCCATCTTGAAAATCTATTTTTCTCTTCTTCTCCTGAGCTGAAAGGCCTATTGACTCCAAACTTTGTAGGACGCATCAGGGTAACGTGTAGATCAAAAGTAGCTAAAATCATGCTGATTGGAAATCCAAGATGGCCGCCATGGTGGCCATCTTGAAAATCTTTTTTTCGCTTCTTCTCCTAAACCCAAAATGCCAATTGACTTGAAACTTGGTAGGAAGCATCGGGGTGACTTATAGATTGAAATTGGCTAAAATCGTTCCGATTGGAAATCCAAGATGGCCGCCATGGCAGCCATCTTGAAAATCTGTTTTTCACTTCTTCTCCTGAACCAAAAGGCTTATTGACTTTAAACTAGGTAGGAAGCATCAGGGTGACTTGTAGATCAAAAATAGTTAAAATCATCCCTATCAGAAATCCAAGATGGCCGCCATGACAGCCATGCTGAAAATCTATTTTTCGCTTCTTCTCCTGAACTGAAAGGCCATTTGAATCGAAACTTGGTAGGAAGCATTTGGGTGACTTGAAGATCTAAAATAGCTTAAATTGTTTGATCGGAAATCCAAGATAGCCAAGTTCATTGAAAGTATCGAGGTGACTTGTAGATCAACAGTAGCTAAAATCATTCTGATTGGAAATCTAAGATGGCTGCCATCTTGTTTATATTTATTATATTTCCCTGCTACTATGCTGTTTACATGTATAAAATCATAATTCTTCAGAAACCAATTAGCCAATTGCCTCCAAATTTCACATTGATCCTACTGTTGAAATGTGATTGAGAGTTTGTTCAAATGATCATGCTCCATTGACTGTCATGCCATATATAATATTCTTCTTCAAAATTAAGAACTGCTTGAAGGTTGATCTTTTCATTAGCTGCATGACAAGACTGGAAAAATGTTGCATAACATCTGCATATCTGCAGTGGCTATGTCACTCAGGTGAGCGACCCGTGGCCCGTGGGCCTCTTGTTTCCGTCTATTTCTAGTGCCAAAAAAGAATGGAAAGTAACGCCCAGTAATAGATCTTTCTATACTAAATCAGTATATAAAGGAACAGCCTTTCAAGATGGAGACAGTCAAGTCAGTATGACAGTTGATTATAGTCAACAACTGGGCTGTCTCCATAGATCGGACAGATGCGTATCTTCACATTCCAATCCATCCGCAATCCAGAAAATACCTTCGGTTCGTCGGATTTTCACAAAACTAACGGACGTAATAGCGGCACACTTGCGTCAACGTGCCATGTCTCATTTCTATACCTAGATGATCAGGCTGATAAGAGATTTGATTCGCAACCGACTAATTTCTCACACAGTGCCTTCAAACGATACAAAATCTAGGTTTCATACCAACACTTTTATAGGCCTGGAATTTCTGACTCAACAGAATATAGTTAGGATATCAGCAGACCCAGTAGACTCCTTATTCTGACTAGCAAAACATTTCTTTCTCAGACTCAAGTTTCGGCACAATTACCTGGCTTGGGGAAGAGAGAGCTAATCTTGGTGCTTTTCCTATGTTTGTTCGATTTGTGCTTGTTTGGATTCGTCCGTTTCCTCTTCCTCTTGGTATCTGGGAAGGGCTGCGGTTTGTGATTTTGGCACTCCCTGGACTTTTCTCTTACCTTTTTAGCTCACCTGAGCTCTGCTCAGGATGAGCTATTGTGATCACTTTTCGTCCGTCGTCCGTCCGTCCGTCCATCCGCCCGTGCGTCCATCCGTTAACATTTTCAAACGACTTCTCCTCTGAAACCGCTGAGCCAATTTTGCTCAAATTTCATATGGAGCCTCCTTAGGGTGGGGGAACGAAAAATTGCTAAAATGGTCGCGGTCCGTTGACCAAGATGGCCGCCATGCCCATATATGGTAAAAACCTTTAAAAATCTTCTCCTTCAGAACCGAGAATGCCTTGGGGCTGAACCTTTGCAGGAATCATCGGGGATGGGAGGTCTACCAACATTGCTAAAAGAATTGTCGTACGTTGACGTTTGACCTTTTTACGGCAAGGTCAAGTTTGCTTCCCTGTGCATTTGTATGGGAAAAACCTTTAAAAATCTTCTTCTCCAAAACCGAGCATGCCTTATGGCTGAATCTTTGCATATATCTTCGGGAACAGGAGGGCTACTAAAATTGCTAAAATAATGGTCGTACATTGACATTTGACCTTTTTACGTTAAGGTCAATTTTGCTTCCTTATGCATTTGTATGGGAAAAATGTTCAGAATTTCAAACAACTTCTCATCTGGAGCCTCTGGGCCAATTTTGCTCAAATTTCATATGGAGCCTCCTTAGGTAGGGGGAACAAAAGATTGCTAAAATGGTCACGGTTCGTTGACCAAGATGGGCGCCATGCCCATATATGGTAAAAACCTTTATAAATCTTCTTCTCTAGAACCGAGGATGCTTTGGGGCTGAATGTTTGCATAAATGATTGGGGACAGGGGGTCTACCAAAGATGCTAAAATAATGGTCATACATTGACATTTGAACTTTTTACGGCAAGATCAAGTTGACCTCATTATTTCCTAACCTTATCACTGATTTGATTCATCTTTGGTATGATGATACATAATTATTTGTCCAAACTTTCGAACAGTACCATCCCCACCCCCTAGTTCAGGTCAAGGTCAAGGTCACAAACTTAGAATTTTCATGTTAAATCTTTACGTCAGTGTAATCTCATTATTTCTAAACCAAATGATGGATTTTGTTCCTATTTGGTATCATGATAAATACTGGTCAAAAGTTTTATTAAAGATCTCATTATTTCCTTACCTAATCACCAATTAGATTCATCTCTAATATGATGATATATATTGGTCCAAAAGTTTGGGTAGTACCATCCCCACCCCCTAGGTCTTGTCAGGGTCAGGGTCACAGACTTAGAATTTTCAAAGTTTTTAGGATCTCATTACTTCTAAACCAAACTAGAAGAGGTTTTTTGAAAAAAACAATGTCCCCCCCAGACCCAGCCCTGCCAGAGTTGTCATTCTAGTCATTTCATGTACACAACTTACTAGTCCTTCCTAATGCATATCTCTACCAAACATTATAAAAATATTCACAAGGCTATTCAAGTTATAGAACAAATACCAAATCACTGCAAAATACATTGTTCAAGTATGCAAAGCCTAACTTGTCATTCATATACGTGACTCATCATCGCAACCTTTTATTCCATAGGGTATTCGTGTTACAGAGCAGAGACAAGAAATCAAATTCAAAACACCAAAAGTAAAAAAAAGCCGAAGTTGTCATTCTTGTATGTAACATGTCGTCTGGTCCTGTTCTTCATTACTACCAAGTATCAAAATATTCCAAAGAGTGTTCGACTTACATAGCTATTCCAAAGGGTCTTTAACTTACAGAGTGGACACAATATCGATGGATAATCACTGTCAACTATAACAAAGGGAGATAATGCCAAAAGTAAGAAAGGCAGAGTTGTCATTTTGGTATGGACACGTCGTCTGGACCTGTTCTACATGTCTACCAAGTACTATAAAAATATTCCAAAGGGTCTATGACTTACAGAGCGGACACGAAATCAATGGATAAACACTGTTGGACATAACAAAGGGAGATAACGCCAAAAGTAAGAAAGGCAGAGTTGTCATTCTTGTATGTGACACTTCGTCTGGTTCTGTTCTACATTTCTACCAAGTATCATAAAAATATTCCAAAGGGTCTTTGACTTACAGAGCAGACACGAAATCTATGGATTATCACTGTCAAATATAACAAAGGGAGATAAAGCCAAAAGTAAGAAAGGCAGAGTTGTCATTCTTGTACATGATACATCGTCTAGTCCTGTTCTACATTTCTGCAAAGTACCATCAAAATATTCCAAAGGGTATTTAAGTTACAGAGCAGATGAGAAATCTATTTCAAACAAAACAAAGGGAGATAACTGCAAAAGTAAGAAAGCCAGAGTTGTCATTCTTGTAAGCCACATGTCGTCTGGTTCTATTCTACATTTCTACCAAGTATAATAAAAATATCCAAAGGGTCTTTGACTTACAGAGCGGACACGAAATCAATGGATTATCACTGTCAAATATAACAAAGGGAGATAATGCCAAAAGTAAGAAAGGCAGAGTTTTCATTCTTGTAAGCAACATGTCGTCTGGTCCTGTTCTTCATTTCTGCCAAATACCATGGAAATATTCCTAGGGGTATTCCAGTTACAGAGAAGATGAGAAATCTATTTCAAACAAAACAAAGGGAGATAACTCCAAAAGTAAGAAAGGCATTCTTGTATGCGACACGTCATCTTGTCCTTTTCTACATTTCTACCGAGTATCATAAAAATATTCCAAAGGGTCTTTGACTTACAGAGCGGACACAAAATCAATGGATTATCACAGTCAAATATAACAAAGGGAGATAACGCCAAAAGTAAGAAAGGCAGAGTTGTCATTATTGAACGCAATATGTCATCTGGTCCTGTTCTACATTTCTACCAAGTATTATAAAAATATTCCAAAGGGTCTTTGACTTACAGAGCAGACACAAAATCAATGGATTATCACTGTCAAAATTATTAAAGGGAGATAACGCCAAAAGTAAGAAAGACAGAGTTGTCATTCTTGTACTTGACACGTGGTCTGGTCCTGTTCTACATTTCTACCAATTACTATAAAAATATTTCAAAGGGTCTTTGACTTACAGAGCCGACACGAAATCAATGGATAAACACTGTCAGACATAACAGAGGGAGATAACGCCAAAAGTAAGAAAGGCAGAGTTGTCATTCTTGTACGTGACATGTCATCTGGTCCTGTTCTACATTTCTACCAAGTATCATAAAAATATTCAAAAGGGTCTTTGACTTACAGAGCAGACACGAAATCAATGGATTATCAGTGTCAAATATAACAAAGGGAGATAACGCCAAAAGTAAGAAAGGCAGTTTGTCATTCTTGTACACGACACCTCATCTGGTCCTGTTCTACATTTCTGCAGAGTATCATCGAAATATTCCAAAGGGTATTTGAGTTACAGAGCGTACACGAAATCTTTTTCAAATAAAACAAAGGGTGATAACTCCAAAAGTAAGAAAGCCAGAGTTGTCAATCTTGTATGTGACACGTCATCTCGTCCTGATCTACATTTCTACCAAGTGTCATCAAAATATTCCAAAGGGTATTCAAGTTACAGAGCGGACAAAAAGTTTTACGCCGACACCGACAAGATGGTATCATGATAAGATGCTGGTCAAAAGTTTTTATCAGCACCATCAACACTAATGACCATGACCTTGTGGTCGAGGTCACAGACTTAGAATTTAAATGTTAAAGTTTTTCGTTTAAGTTTTTAAAATCTCATTATTTCCTAACCTTATCACCAATTTGATTCAACTTTGGTATGATGATACATATTGGTCAAAAATTTTGCCCAGTTCCATCCCCACTCCTTAGTACATGTTAAGGTCAAGGTCACAGTCATGTCAAAATTTTCATGTTAAAATTTTATGTAATAGTTTTTATGACCTCATTACTTCTAAACCAAGTGATGTATTTGATTTACATTGGTATCATGATATATACTGGTCCAAAGTTTTTATCAGTACCATCAGCACTCATGACCATGACCCTGAGGTCAAGGTCACAGACTTAGAATTTAAAAGTTTTAGTTTAAATTTTTAAGACCTTATTATTTCCTATTCTTATCACAGATTTGATTCATCTTTGATGAAAATTTTGCACAGTGCAAACCCCCCCTTCTCCCCCACTCCCACCACCCAAAGTCTTGTCAAAATCAAGGTCACAGAATTAGAATTTTCCAGAAATATCAGGCAAGCTATCCTGTCTGGCGACAGGTCTTGTTATTATTATTTATTGATGATATAATTCCAAGAGAACCATTGCCCATCCTAAAGCAAACAGTAACAATGCAAACTAAAGTACGTGTAAATTATTTGAATAACCATATACATGTTCCTTCCAAGCATATTTGAGCAAACAGTCGTCATACCTATGATGTCACAATCTGGTTGTCTAAAATGACTGATAGCTCCAATATTTTCATCAGGTCCCGTGAAGCTTGAGATAACGAGAGTCGACTGTATTTTCACTAGTGAAAAATAATATGGTCAGTGTTATTTTCACTCCACGTTTCGGATTACTTGGGGTTGTTTTCGTTGTTTCTCTAACAGATGTCGATTCCACTTCATTTTTTTTTTATTAACTCTTCTAACTTGTCTGTTTCTGAACAAACATATGAAGTGTTGGTATGCATTTTCTTAGTTAGAATGTAAGGATTACATTTTAGTAACAAGATTATTTTGATTTGCCGAAACTTTTTGTCTCTCCAGCGCTTCACATGTTATAAGCACTGAATGTGATGCTATGACATTCATTCGGTGACATTAGTTATCATGCCTGAATGCACATTGGCGTGTAAACAATAAAATAAAAAGAAAAGTTTCTTTTTTTAAATGAATACCATAAAAATCTTAATCTCATTTAATGAAAACATTCATATTTTCACTCGTGCTTTGCACTCATGCAAAAATACTGATGTTTTTGTTCATTACACTAAATAAAAATAATTATTATATTCACAGCAAAAGAGTAAATATTCTCTATTTATTCACAGGATTTACTTATGGGAATCCACGCCTGTTGTTGTATCCTATGAACTCAGATAAAGAATTATGCGGGTTTGGATCACAAAGGTAAGTGCATATAGTGGACTGTAGTTACCCAAAGTATTCAGCATATCAGAGCAAACAGTGTTGACCCACTCCTAGATCTGAAAAGTTACTCTTTGATAAGTTCTTAAACTGTTGGTCATTCAGTCAGCACTTGTTACATGCATTCATTACCACATAATCAAATAGACTAGTTCATATTTAAGGGCCTGCCTTGGTAGCTCAGTAAGATGGGCATCTGACAGTGATCAGGAGGTCCCGGGTTCAATTCCCGCCAAGTCCAACAACAATCTTTCATAGAGATTGATCCTGAAATATTTTCCTCAGTTAATCTCTACCTTCTCATGATTCAAGAAGGGCAGTTGTCAGTTTCTGGGAAAAGAATGTGTACAGATACTGGTTAATGGCTGAGGGGACTAAGGCTCCCCATGGAAAAGTGTGGTTAGGTAAACTGACTGGCTCAACATGACCCTAATGGGTTGACTAGAGCCATAAAACCTCTGCTCAGTCATATTAAAGGATAAGTGCAGGAAGAAATTACCTAAGGGTATTTATGATATATTGTTTACATACATGTGATGGCCCAAATTTTTAAATCAGGAGATTTATAAAATTTGATCAGGAGTTTGATTCCATATTGAGAGGTTTTTTATCAACCTATTTCAATGTGCGTTAAAACATATTTGAAGGTCCAAACACTGTTTCATTGCCCTTTTTACCATGTTTACCCCAAATATTCAGATAGAACAAGCACTGTAGACCAAGACCAGACTGCTCCTAAAGACTGCTAAAGGTCTACACTGTTTGCTAGTAGTTTCATGAAATATTCCCTGATACCACAAAAGGACCTGTCCTAATTTAAAGATGGAAAAGTCCATTAATTTACAAAAATGGTTGTGGTGTCCAAATATCTATGGAAAATAGTGTAACTTAAGTATCTTCTGTTCTGTTCTGTATTTGTATCATGGTATGTATCTGTTCTGTTTCTGTTTTGAAGGGACTGAATGCATGAGGATGGTGGTTTAGTATTAAATAAGGGAAACAAGTAATGCCAATTAATATCAAATAATGCCCATTAAGACATCTTTCTAAAGGAGACAGTGTGAGTTAATCGGCAAAAAAACAAACCAGATATGTGAAGCATGTCCCTCATCCTATCACGTGCCTAATCAGTCATTTGTAAATGGCTTTATCAGCACACGCTCCTTAAGAGCACAACTAATTGTCTGTCTTTTCAATATTGATCTGTAATGGAGTTATTTGTTGGCAATAAACAAATACGCATGTCAATTAGTATTATACTTTCACTTTCGCCGATGGCTTCTTAGATATGCGCCATCCGACTGGAGAACAATTCCCAATTATTTACCGTATATAACCGCTTGGTTTCAAAATGGTCATTTGGCAATTTTTTGGGGTTGAAATTTTTGGCAAACAAGGAGAATTGAAAAAGAAATGGAGACCAGGAGATAGCCTTAAAGACACAATCTGGATTGCATAACACCCTAATGACTCTTTGCAGATTAAGATAAGAAACTCTTGGTGAAAGGCCACCCTTACAGGTAGGGGCCTGATAAGGGCTAATTAGATTAGGTATCAGCAGAGGCACAACAGATGCAATCTTTTTCAGGCAGCTGCAAGAGAAGTATATAGCTGCCAATAAGAGACTCTACATGGATCTCATAGACCTAGAGAAGGCGTTTGATTGAGTACCTCGGAAGGTCATCTGGTGGGCACTGAGAAAATTTGGTGTGGAGGAGTGGATTATTAGTCTGGTGCAGGGGATCTGTGCAAATGCACTGAGTTGTGTCCATGTTGGTGAGGGGAACAGTGAAGAGTTTGAAGTGAAGGTCGGTGACCACCAAGGCTCAGTATTCAGCCCGATGCTCTTCATCATTGTGCTTGAAGCCTTATCACGAGAGTTCCGCTCTGGGGTCCCCTGGGAGGACCTCTATGCCGATGACCTTGTCATCATCGCTGAATCACTCGAGGAATGTGTCAGGAGGCTCTTGACTGGGAAAGAAGCAATGGAGAAGAAAGGACTGAGAGTAAATGCAGGAAAGACAAAGATCATGATCTGTGGTATGGGCCTGGACCTCCTGCAGAGTTCAAGTGAGTTTCCATGCGCCATCTGTTGCACTGGAGTGGGCAGCAGCAGCATCTTCTGCAATGGCTGAAAGCACTGGGTGCATAAGAAATGCAGTGGGCTCAAGCGCTTGACAAAGGACCCTGATTACAGATGTACATGGTGCCAGGGAACTGCACGCCCCTTGGATGGCAGACCACAGAGGGAAGTCCAAGTCGGACCTGACAAGCTGGAGGTGGTAGCTTCCTTTCGCTACCTAGGAGACATGCTCTCAGCAGCAGGTGGCTGTGAACTTTCAACCACAACATGTGTGAAAACCTCCTGGAAGAAGTTGAAGGATCTGCTACCAGTTCTCTCTTCACGCCACCTCTCTTTCAAGACACGTGGCCATGTGTACAGCTCTTGGGTGCAGAGCGCAATGCTCCATGCCAGTGAGACTTGGCCATTGACAAAGCCAAACCTTCAGCGTCTGCAGCGAAATGATAGGGCAATGATCAGACAGATCTGCAATATCAGGCTGCAAGACATTGTCACCACTAGGTCCAATGAGCTACTTGTGCAGCTTGATACGAGGGCGTGTCAATAAATAACCAGCCTATCCCATTTCCGATGGACGGAGACGGTCACGATTTTCATGCTTTGTTTCAATATATGTTTTATACATGGGTACAAAATTGCACACGTATCGAGTCATTCTTTAATAAGATATTGAATGTCAAACATGGCTAGTGATGCAAAGGCATGCTTTTCATCTAAAGTTGAGTACCGTGCTGTAATTCGGTACTTGTATTTATAAGGTAAAACAGGCAAGGAAATACACGGCGAGTTAACTGATATTTATGGGTCTGCACCATCTTATGCTCAGGTTAAATTCTGGGTAGGGGAATTCAAACGTGGTAGAACGTCTTTAGAAGATGAAGCCAGGTCTGGACGCCCACTGGATGCCACCGACGAAGAAATGTGTTAGAAAGTTCGGGATCTGGTATACACTGATAGGCGAATTCAGGTGGAAGAAATAGCGCAGGCATTAGGCATTTCACATCATGGTAGCGTTTCAACAATCTTACATGATCGTTTAGGTATGCGCAAGCTAACAGCCCGTTGGGTCCCCAAATCCCTAAGCGATGAGCAAATGGCAACCAGAGCATCAGTATGCAGCGCCTTGTTGAAGCGTTTTAGGTCAAAAGATGATTTTCTTTTGCATCTGGTGACTGTAGATGAGACTTGGGTTCATTATTATTATGAGCCAGAGAATGAAGCTCAGTCGTCAGTAGGGCCTGGGTCTCCAAGGCCAAAGAAGTTCAAGACGCAAGCATCTGCTGGCAAGGTGATGGCCACAGTATTTTGGGACGCAAAAGACATTATTATGTTGGACTTTTTATACGCCTGTTTGAAAAACGGGACGTATTATGTTACGGGGTATGGCGTCCGTCTGTCCGTCCGTCCGTAAACTTTTTCGTTTCCGGCTAACTCCTTCTACAGTTTACATCCGATCAAGCTGAAACTTGGTATATAGTTAGACCATGATGTGGCGCAGCCCATATTATTTCAGAGTTACAGTCCACCAAATGTTTGCAGAGTTATGCCCCTTAAAAGGCTGCCAGGCATCAACCCACAAAAATTGAAATATGTAATTACGAAGAAAAATATAATTGTACCTGCTTTTACAAGAATGAGATGGCATGGGATAGTGGCACGGGATAGTGGTGCTTATCACATATGTGATCAGGGAAGGCTCAGGCTTGAACATGCAGATTGCACAGTCTCGCCACAACCTTCGCTGCTCACATACATGTGACATAGAACCAATATCTTGTGTCGTGTCTCAGATATGTTTATTATTAAAAAAATATGGAAGTTAGTACAAGTGGTGCACTATTAAATTCAATCATGGTTATATTCCAGTGACCTTTGCTATTTAAAATGATAAATGTTAACCCTTAAAATGCCAAGGAAATCCCCCAAATAAATGAGACTTACCTTGGTTAAGTTGATGTTTGTTTTGGATTCTTTGTAGTCATACACACACTGATGTAATCAGATGAGATGCGCACTGGGTATTGTCGTAGCATACATTAGTCAGGATTTCAAAGCCTAAGCTTTTTAAAATATCCATATAATGGACACCCATACAATACATATTACCTAGGGTGGGTATATCTTCATTTCAACTGGGTGGGCATCTGATCACATCATTGTGTGTATGACTACAAAGATTCCAAAACAAACATGAACTTAACCAATGTATGAGGGGAGTTCAATAAGTTCGTAGAACTCGGGGTTTAACTCACAGATTGGAAGATGGTTTCAACATTATTTTTCAATATAATCCCCCTTTACTTCAATGCATTTGGCCCACTTTTCTTTTAAGCAATCTATGCCTTTGAAATAAAAGTCATCTATTTGGTCCTCAAACCAAGCCTCTGTAGCAGCCTTGAGCTCATCATCGTCCCAAAATCTCATTCCACGCAAGTGGGACTTCAAATTTCGAAACAGATAATAATCACTTGGTGCCAGGTCTGGACTGTATGGTGGGTGATTTAACTGCTCGAACTTGCACTCACGAATAGCCGCTTGTGCAACTCTGGACTTGTGCACAAGGGCATTATCATGCAAAAGAAGGACACCAGCAGCTAGCTTTCCCCTTCTTTTTTCTTTAATAGCAACCCTTAATTGTTTAATGACATTGGCATAGTATTTTCCTGTTATTGAAGTACCAGCAGGCTTGTAATCTATCAATATAATCCCTTTGGAGTCCCAAAACACCGTGGCCATTACCTTGCTGGCTGATGGTTGGGTACGAAATTTCTTAGGTGGGGGTGAGCCAGGGCGCTTCCATTGCATGGACTCTTTTTAGTATCTGGGTCCCAGTGGTGAAGCCAAGTTTTATCTCCTGTTACAAGACAAGTGTGAAAGTCTTCTGGATTGGCATTGTACACTTCCAGAAGTTCTTGACTTGACTCCACCCTTTGCTGACGATCTTGCATGTTCAGGTTTCTGGGTACCCACCTGGCAGATACTTTTGACATGCCTAAATGTTCATGGATTATAGTGTGATCACTTCCATTAGAAATACCACATTCTGAAGCAAGTTCGGCAACTTTGATTCGGCGATTGTTTAGCACAAGTCTCTCAACACGGTCGACTGCCGAGGTCCGCAACATTCTTTTGTGGAGATTGATCATTCTCTCCCTTCTGCTGATTCAAGAAGGGCAGTTGTCAGTTTCTGGCAAAAGAATGTGCACAATACTGGTTAACTGCTTAGAGGACTAAGCCTGCCCAGTAAATGTGTGGTTAGGTAAACTGACCATGCTCGACATGACCCCATTGGGTTGACTGGGCCGTAAAACCTCAACACAAACAAATCAACACGATCAATCATCTCCTGGCTGATGACATCAGCAGGGCAACCTGGCCTTGGGTCATCTTCTAAGAAGTCTCGCCTACGTTTAAATTCTGCTGACCTCTTTGCCACTGTGGAATACTTTGGGCTACTATCACTATACACATCAGCCATGTGCCGATGGATTTCTTTGGCCTTTGCACCCTCCTTAGTGAGGAACTTTATGACTGCTCTGAACTCAATATTCTGACTTTCCATTTTTGCCTATGGGTATAGGTTTTCAAACAAAAAGTAAGAGCAAAAAATGTACGTGTTGACTGAACGGCTGTTATCATTCAACTGACAAAGGTTTACACTGCACAAAAATGAAAAAAGAAATCTTGAATTGTATAGAAAAATACCGAGTTCTACGAACTTATTGAACTCCCCTCGTAATTCTCGTTTATTGTCCCCTAACGTTAGTCGAAGGGGACTATAGTAATGGGTTTGTCCGTCTGTCCGTAGACACAATCTTGTCTCCGCAACTCCTCCTACAGTTTTCAAGGGATTTTGAAGAAACTTTCCAGTTATTGTTCCCGTGACCTGAAGATGATCATATTTTATCGAGGTCATGCTCGACTGATTTATACCAGAGTTATAGCCCTTTGGCAATTTTTCAACAGTAAGTCTTGCCTCTGCAACTCCTGTTGCAGTTTTCAGTGGATTTTAGTGAAACCTTCCAGGTATTGTTGCCATGACCTGAAGAGGATCATATTTTACCTAGGTCACACTTGACTGCTTTTTACCAGAGTTATGGCCCTTTGTCAGTTTTAGCCATTTATCAACAGAAGTTCTTGTCTTCGCAACTCCTCCAACATTTCTCAAGGGATATTGATGAAACTTTCCAGTTATTGTTTCCATGACCTGAAGATTATCATATTTTATTGAGGTCCTGCTCAACTGAATTTTACCAGAGTTATGGTCCTTTGGCAATTTTTTAACAGTACGTCTTGTCTCTGCAACTCCTCTTGCAGTTTTCAGTGGATTTTAGTGAAATCTTCCAGTTATTGTTGCCATGACCTGAAGAGGATCATATTGAACCGAGGTCACGCTTGACTGCTTTTTACCAGGGTTATGACCCTTTATCAGTTTTAGCCATTTATCAGCAGAAGTTCTTGTCTCCACAACTCCTTCTACATTTCTCAAGGGATATTGATGAAACTTTCCAGTTATTGTTTCCATGACCTGAAGATGATCATATTTTATCGAGGTCATGTTCAACTGACTTTTACCAGAGTTATGGTCCTTTGGCAATTTTTTAATTTGGGGGGATTCTTTTACATTATACCACTTCCATTCTCAGATGAAACTTAAAAGCCGGATTTTTTGTAAAGCTTTTAAGAAATAATTAAGCATAATTCTGGCATTCATTCACTCATTGTAATAATCACTCCTTGTGATAACAATGCAACTTTACGACAACACTGCATTAATAAATCTGTCATTTGTATTGCTGTCAATCTGTTTGTCATAAAACCTGGCAAAAGTTTTTTCTGAAGACAAGCCAGCAGTACTCAAAATGTCCTGCACTGGCACCGAGTTTGATTTAGTTTTCAATACTACTGCCAACCTAATACTGTGAGGTTTATATATCAAAATATCAACACCTGCACTTATCATTACCGACTTTAACCACCTGCTGATGGTGTCTCTTATCACAGGTCCATGAGGTTTCATATGACTAATAAACAAGTATTTATTGTTACCATGTAGAGTTTCTGTTCTTTTTAAATACTCTTTCAATACAAAAACAGCATATAGTCTTCTGTCTGGTGGGTATGCACAAAGTTCAGCAACAGGATTATTACGTCCTGATTTAGATTGCTTCAACAATCTGCTATATTGTAATATGTAAGAAGTGAACCCTTTCTTCATACCTTCAATACCAAGTAAATGTAATGACTGACATCGACTTGCTAATATGAGTGCTAATAGCATGATTAACTTATTTGAGGACAACTTAGACACTGGAGATAACTGTCTCAAATATTGAAACACACAAGAAATATCCCAAGTTTTTAAATACCGCATCTGTGCAGGCCTGAGGTTGTAGACCCCTTTCATGAATCTCACTATGAGAGGATGGGAACCTATCAAGAACCCGTCACACACAATCCCCGTGGCAGACAAAGCAGACCTTGCTGTGTTAATTGCACTATAACCTATGTTATTATCAAATAGTTCACTCAAAAATTCCAATACATTATTTACATTTGTTAGAAATTTATCAGTTTTCCTTTGACTACAGTAGTGAACCCATTTTTTTATGTAGGTTGAGTATTGCTTTTGTGTGCCATGTCTCCAACAGGCCATAATGATATTGGTTGCTTTTTCAGAAATCTTTCTACCTGTGAGGGCTTGCCAGACAGCCGACAAGCCATGAGTGTTAACTTTTTGTGTAGGTGATGAAATTTCCAAGTCCCTGGTAGTGTCAGTAGGTTCTCCCTCTTGTGGGGAAGGTAAGGTGTATCCGTCATCATCTCCATCACCTGCGGAAACCAACTCTGTGTCACCCACAATGGGGCAATCAGGATACACTCTCCCTGGTCCAGACGTAACTTGGCCATGCATCGTGGTATCAAACTGAAACATGGAAAAGCATAGAAATAATACTTTGACTAATTACATGAAAAAGCATTTATGATTCAGCATGAGGATCTGGATGCCAGGCAGCATACCTGCCCAACTGTATATTCAGTCTAGTTGCAAACATATCTATTTCTGGTGTGCCCCAGATCTCAAATATATTTTTTGTACTATCTCAGGATCAAGTTTACACTCTGTATTCTCTTTGTAATTGCTAGATTTGAAAAATCTGCATCATTTTGAGAACCAGGAATATGTTCTGCAGAGATCCAAATACTCCTATCTATGCACCACAACCAAATTTCCTTTGCAATTTCATTGCATTCTGGTGATTTTACACCACCCATCGAATTAATGTATGAACGAGCACAAATGCTGTCTGTTTTAACTTGAATATGCATGTGCAAACAACCCTTACAGGATGATTTAAGGCCATAATATATTGCAAGTAATTCGAGGTAGTTAATGTGATGGTTTGCTTCCTCAAAATTCCAGCGGCCACCAGTTTTCTGTTTTTTTGAAGTGAGCACCCCAACCAGATAGACTAGCATCAGTCAACACATCCAAATCTGCATTTCCATGTGACATTTTCTTACTTGAGTACTCAAATTTTCAATCCACCACCGTAACCTTCGTGGGTTTAGTTATCTTCATATATGCTTCAAAATTGCCTTGGTTTTGTTTCAAAGCAACTTTTTTCTCCTTCTCTAGCTCCCTATAATACAGGGGTCCATACTCAACAGCCGAGAATGTTGAGACCATAAGACCTACAACTCTGGCCACCTCACAGATTTTGGCTACACTGCCTCTGCTTAGTTCCGAACATGCCAAAATAATTAGATGTTTTTTGTCATCTGGTAAATAGACAATCATTTCTATTGAATTGGTTCTGTTATCTAAAAATCCAATATCTTGAGTTGGGACCAAGACTGATTTGTTTTGGTGAATCAAGAACCCTACTCCTTCCATAACATGAACAGTGTCCTATATGTTATTGTCACATTGTTCTACTGTCTCAGCTATCAAAATTGAGTCATCAATATAGCCAGAATTTGTGTGGCCCATTTGTCTGAGCCTAGAAAACACTGGTTTTAAAAGCTTTGTAAAGTAATGCAGAGCACAAGCAATCCCATTCGGCAACAAACAGTACTCAAAGATTTTGCCTTTCCACATAAATCGCAGAAATTTTCTTTCTTCCTCTGCTATTAGTACAGAATAATATGCATGCCTCAGATCTACTGAGGCCATAAAACAATTGGGTTTGATCAAATGTAATGTAGTTTCAAATGTGTCTAACTTGAAATGATAGTATTTTATGTGTCTGTTCAAATCTTTCAATTTTAGTATCATACGGTATTCCCCTTCTTTTTTGGGGTGAGTAAAAATTGGAGAAATAAACTGTCCTTGGACATGAGACACTTCTTCAGTGACTTTCATTTGAAGTAATTTTTGAATTTCTGATTCATGCTGATTAAATTTTTGAAAAGGTTTTTTTGTTTGCACAGGAACTTCAGTTTTCAAAGTCTATATGCAATGAAGAGCTATATCTAAAATGTCAGGATCAGATGTTAAATTTCTCTAATTTTCCTCATAATCTTTGAGCCTACCTGCCTCAAACTGATCTGTACATTCTACTTCTTGGGCTCTGGTTTGGAGTTTTTTGACCCCTTAGGAAGTGGTGGTTTTGATACAGCAGAGTTGCTATATGACGACCCTCTCTTTCTGTTGTACATGCCCCGGGAAAAACCACAGTATGTAAAGCTTCCTCTACCCCTTCCTCTTGCACCCCTACCTCTCATTCCAACCTGTCGACTAATTTTATAAAACTCCTGGGCATCTTTAATGTCTTTGATAATGGAATCTCCATATAGTTGGTTGGTTGACTGCAGAGATGAGGAGCACAGATAATGAACCTTAGGGTTTATATCTTGCTTATGAAGCTCTTTATGCCATATATTGAGCCACTTATTGGCCTGACCCAGAATGCCAATAGCATCAGTCCCCCAATCTAGCACTTTCTGATCAGAATTCTTAGCACCAACGTTCATCATTTTAGTAATGTTAGCAGTTGCTTTCACCACTGCGTTCTGCATGCCACATAACTTGGAATCCTCAGTTTGAATGTTTGGTTTCAGAACTGTCCACACTCCTTGATTCACTCTGGTTTCTTTCAAGCTTTCACAGTTGGATGGTCTGTTGATTCCTTTGATCAGTTTGTTATAAATATCATGCGGCATACCTTCCCTGAAGGCATTGTTCACAATATCAGCCACTATCAATTGCATCTGAAAAAAAAAAGGTAAGAGAAAAGTCCAGAGAGTGCCACAATCACAAACCGCAACCCTTCCCAGACACCAAGAGGAAGAAGAAACAGACAAAACCAAACAAGCGCAAATCGAACAAACATACCAAAAGCACTAAGATAAGCTCTCTCTTTCCCCAAGCGAGGTAATCGCAATGCTAAAAGGCTTGAAAAACACAAGAACAAAATAACACAAGGTAAGACATACAACAAATAGCCTCGAGAATAAACCACAAAGCAACAAAGAGTAAGACTAACACCGGGACCACCGCCTTAGAACGTCAGTAGAATAAACCACCGGGGGTTTAAAGCACTTTTACAGCTAGCCAACTTCACCCTGGGTCCCGATGCTACTCTTATTACAGAAATACATAAAAATTTGGTTCGCATAAAGGCTCCCAACTCAGTCAATGCATCAGAGCGAAAACATAAAAATCAAATTAATCACAATGATAAACAAAGACAAGTACTCATGGCTAATTCTACTGTATGCCAGAGTAAATGAAAGCCAAGACATATCCTCAAGCCCCAACCCACTGGTTAAAGTTTTACGAAGAGGCCATCATTGAGTCTGAGGCCCAAACCACCGTCATGCAATTAAAGAGTGAAGCATAGCCATCAACAATGATTGGGTTGACAAGTAGGCATGCAGTCTGCTGCATAATATCCAGGCTATAGCCAATTCTTTTATAACAGCCTTCTTAAATTTTTTCAAATAAGAAGAAAACACACTTTAAGTGTCATCTTCCACAGCTCTTTTGGGAGACACTTGCTGGGAATGGCCAGTCAGGGGCTGTGTCTTCCTTTTCATACTGAAAATCATTGTCATAGTCTTATTGCTGGTAATCTGGAAATTCTTCACAGTCATTTCCACTCAGATTTTCATCTTCTTCAGATTGCAAGTTAAACAAATACAGTTCATCAACTCTCTGACTCAACTGCTCAACTTTATCATTAGTTATATTCTGATTTGCATTCATCTGCCGTAGGATTGAAATAGCCTCCTGGTTAAAATTCGGTACAGCCGGAGCCAGAGGGGTGGGGGCATTGGAAGTGGGGTTACCAGCCAAAGCAGCTTTCTCAACTCGAGTGTTAGTAATCATAACCGAAGGAAGGAACAGCTGGAGGGGGGGAGGGGGGGTGGACACCTTCTTCCCTTTACCCTTAGACACATTAGTGTCTTTTAACGTGTCATTTGTCGCTGACATTGCTGCCGTTTTGCCTTTTTTGGAACACAACATCACATTCGCCATTGTTGTCTCATATGATCATGTGAAGAAAGAAATTTTGCCTACATGATAAACAGCATTTGTGTACTACGTCATCACTATTAGGCCTGTTTGATTGGCTGCACAATAAGTAGGCAGCTTGGCCCCGATAATGGATAGAAAAATATCATGTAATTTTTTCAACCCTCGTAAACTGACCGCGCTCGACATGACCCCATTGTGTTGACTGGGCCGTAAAACCTCAACACAAACAAACAAACAAAGACAAAGTAGCAGTAGAAATATCTACAGAAATTTGTCCATATGCATGTAGTACAATTGTACGCTATGACAACTGAACAAATCTACGTCCATTCAGATCGACAATTGAAACCGCACTGACTAATGTATGCTACGACAATACCCAGCCTGCATCTCATCTGAGAACGGAAGTGGTATGACTAAAAGAACCTGCATCTGAAAATGTTGTCTGTTTATGTCATTTGCTGAACATTCTTGCAAACTTTTCAAACCTAGTTTTGCGTACAGGCAAACTGTGTGGACTCTGAGCAGTCTGATCTGGGTCCATACTGTTTGCAAAAATGACTTATAAAATCACAAGCAGATGACAAATCAGACAACAATCGTTGTGATTGACAGTTTAAGAGCTAATATTATTATGTTGACAGACTCCAGGCTGTCAAGCAGAAAGAAATGTGTGAGAACATTGCACATGCAAGATATGAATTAGAAAAAGAAATATGGATGAGCTGGAGTCTTATCATACTGCCTTCCTGGGAAAACCTGGATCCAGAAAGGTTTTTATGTAACCGGGATTTATCAAAAAGAATAAAATTTACAGATTTAAAAAAAAAAGAAAAAGAATCTGGTAGTTCATTAGAAAACATTGGTGAAAGAATGTTTTCTACCAAATTATCCATGCTCTCAAAAAAAAAAAAAAAAAAAAAAAAAAAAAAATATTGTGCTTGCAGCTAAAAAAATAAAGAAAAAGCCTTTTGTCACTTTAAGATCATTTTCAGCAGCTGCAAACTACTATTTCAATAAAAGCCCTGTAAATTGCCTGCTTGCAATTTACACGGATGTCACACAAAAACTTCAATATGAAAAAAACATCTTTTACACCCTTTGCATTCAAACATTATTATTCTTTCTGCCATGTTTTGTGGGAGCGGGTCCCATGACTGCTCCGACTGCAGCTACTCCGTCACACTTTATTTTGAATCCGCATGCTCAGAGTAAAAAGTGTGCTCCGATCAGTTAAACCAAGTCCACCATAAACATACCGCTATCTTCCTGCTTTTGATGCACACAGCTAAAACAAACCCAATAACCAATAAAATAAAAGGAAATCTACTGTAATTGTGAAGATTGTTGCAAAGTTAGGTGTTTGAAAGGACTGGTTTGGGTGTCAATACTCCGATACGAAGAATTTGCTTGATCTATATAATGACTTTAGTTCTGGGTTGATCAACATAAAATAAACACAATAAGAGCAGGTGTTTTAAGTTTTCATGCCACCCTGGCCTGGGTGCCAGCCTGAAAATAAAAAAATAAAATCACCTACACCCACCCGACCCCCATTTAAAAAAAACATTTGGATGAAAATCAAGCAAATAATTTATTTTTAGCCTAGCCTAATATAAGAACTTCTTGTTTACCCTAAATTAAGAATTTCTGTAGTATACTGTACTTACCCATAAATTAGAGTTTCTGATTTACTATACTTACCCTAAAATAATAATTTGGGAATAACTGCATTCAAAATGTTCATTGGAGGAGGTAAGTCAGTTTTACCGCGAGAAATTTTGTTTTACGGTGAAGCTTGAGTATAGCTGTAAAACGTAATTTTCGACCGTAAAACAGACAATTTACCTCCCTAAAGGACAATTTTAATTGCAGTTATCCCCATTCTAATGCATTTATTCATTTGTTTTTTGATAAAATGTACTGTTTGCACAAAGTGGCAAGTGCTGTTAGCTGCATAAAACCAAATGCCAGCCAATGAAAAGGGACATTATATAATGACGTCAGGATTTCCAACAGTATATCCCAGAATATACCATTGCAGATTTTTGACGTTATCCAATCAGAGGTCTCCTTACGTATGCAAATTTATAAAAAATTTCTGATAGACTGTACTTACCCTAATTATTTGGACAGACAGGTCTGACCAAACAGCATAGACCAAGAACAATGTGGAATGCAGAATGTGGTACCTAATCAGATCTCCACTGTTTGCCACTCGTTGACTCATCAGCCAGTAGTAAAATGGGGTTTTTCAAGTTTTAGGACAAGTATAGTAAGGAGATAAGAGGACTTAATAAGAAGGGAGTAGTATATATAGTGGGGGTTCTGGACCACCTCCCAAATTTGGTCCAGAACCCTGGACCACCTCCCAAATTTGGTTCAGAAGACGTTCCCGCGTAGATAGATAATTGGCAGCTACGTCAAGACCGATCCTGCGTAGACAAACAATTTCATATGTACGTCTAGCCGACTTCCTCGGGCGTGCGGCTCTTCCCGAGATCCCCAAGCGAGCATAGCTAGAGCCCCTGGGGATGGCCCCCACCCCCGCCGGCCTTGGGGCTCTAGCTATAGCGCACTTTTGTCAGGGCTACCGTTGTTTCGGCTACCATTTTTGGAGGCACACACACGCCCTTATTTCCAGCGGAGACCGATAGCGAGGGTTGGGGCCTGCCCAACCCCCCTGCAGGCCCCAACCCTTTTACTATAGCGTAATTTTGGTCAGGACTACCAAGATTTCGGCTACCATTTTCGGAAACTCGCCCGCCCTCGGTTGCCCAAACTTCCAATTAGAGAAATAGTAGTCCAAGGCATAACGAGCGATCAAATCGACACCGGCGCGCTAGGGCTACAAGATGGCTGTACAAGCAACATTCCAGGCCATGGGTCTACGATCCGAAAGGGCTGTTTCCACCCACCTTCTCCTGGAGAACGCATACGAGAGCAACCTTGTGTCGGAGATCTCCAAAGTCGACTATCTGCAGGCAACCTGGGCCGTACGCACCTGCGCCCCCTCCCCGGCCTTCCGACGTTCGTCGACGACGTCTATGTATTGGGCTACTTGCGCCGCGAGGATTGCGTGTTCAATGGCAGGCGTCTATCTTGTACAACCGGGGAGGACAGCTCTGCGAAGAACACCATTGTGCGGATATCTATCGCCGCTCGCGAGTGCATGGGGACGGCCCCCGCTGGCACTACCTGCAGCCACATACAGGCAAACATAGTCCACACAATTGCAACCTGAGACAATGCCGAAGGCGGCGCCATCTGAGAGACAGTCTCCAGGATCGAGTACGACACCGACAAAAAGGCGCAGGCAAAGTGGCGAGAGCTATACCCGGATACAGAACCGGCCGGTCTCTTCGTGGCAAAGGTAGACGTGTCCGAAATCCCTATGGACTAGCTGCAAGCCTCTTTGCCTGCCTTCGAACGCCTGCTGTTGGCCCATGGCTACGGCATCAGGACACACAGGATTTCTCGGGGGGTTCTCGACAGGGAGACGCTTGTGGACCACCTCTGCGCTTCTGAAGGCTTTCTTGAGCAAGGCGACCTGGCATCCGCCATGCGCACAGATGTGCCCACGATATTGGCGAACACCGACAGCGTTGGGGGCGCACAAGCAAAACTGGGTACACGGTCAGAACAAAGGCGTACAACAAGGTCGTATCGAACTTCGAGGCGGGCGAGATTCGCGAACCAATTGGTGGCCACCTGGCCGACTGTCGACTGCCCGAACGACCATCTGCGGCGCACCTTCTTGCATCCCGATGTACAGGCCCGGGGCTGCACTCGCATCGAAGTCTCTCTGTACGCCTGCCGGAGGAGAGACCTCTCGGCGAACACGGCCAAAGAGGTGGTGGAGGAGGCCTTGGCCCTGGTTTCCCCCCTCGGATCTGCCAGGCCTATTTGTAGTCCAACCACCCCCCAAGCAGTGGGAGAACCTGGCCGCCTGCCTCGACCGGTGTCTCGTCCTAGCCGACCGGCCGCGGGGCTCGATATTCATCGCCTGGTACACGCACACGACAACAGGCCAGGTCTCGGGAGTCTGGGTCGGGCCCACCAAGGCAAACGTAGACAAAGAGGGAACATGGGAGATGGCCGTAGAATGGGCCTCGGATGCCCCATCTTCCGGGTCGACATTCTGGGAGCCAATGAGGAGGGCGTAGAGCTGGGACCGCTCCGATGCTATACTAAGGACGCCGATGCAGGCACAATCTTGGCAGCCAGCAAACGACCCACACAACTGCATCCAAACGGTCCAGACCCCGGATACCTCCTGCCGCCCTCTACCTCGGTTTCGTGGATTGGGGGGGGCCAACAAGAGCCAGGCGATTGGCAGAGATCTCGGCCTTCTGCCCAAAATTGCACAGGGCCGCGCTATCTCTACGCTCCCGACCAGGAGCCGCGAAAAGCGCCTCCAACAGATCTGCGACTCGGCGAACGCCGAAGACTGGCGGCGACGTGCTTGGGCCCGACTAGAGAGCAGCGGCGTCGAGCCGAAGAGATAGAATGCCTTTCCCAATTGGTGGCCGCACATAGGCGATACGCAGAAGAGTCGCGGCACACGGGCCTAGGTCGAAGACGCCCTGCGCTGCCCAACGGGAAAAGTGTCGGACATGCCCACCGACCACAAATGGCTCGTTCTGTGATACAGACGTTCGAGCGCAGCAACGGCGCCGAGAGTTGTGTTGTACGAAGCAACAACAGACGACAACAGCGTCCCAGACACAGCTTGTGTGTGGGCAACGCAGGTGCTCGGAAAGGTGCTCGAAGGGTGCGCCGACACCTTTGAGTCGAGGGCGGACAAATACGGGAGGACAACCTTCTGGCTTCCTCTCGGTGGCAAAATGCCCTCGCGGCTGGAGATCGAGATAGGCCCAGCCATAGCATTCCAGTCGAGGGACAGCCGCAAAATCTCTTGGAACCCAATCCGGGTTGTTGCCGCCCCAGACCCCCAACGTCTGGCCGCCCTCCAAGCTCTAGCCGAAACAGAGCAGGAGCACCAAGCGCAGCTGGAAGCCGAGCAACGCGCACAAGAGCAATCTCACCTCCTGGAGGCCTCAGCCCCAAATCCCAAGAACACCAAGAAGGTGGTCGACCTGCCGTCAGGCAAATATCTCTGCCGGCGCTACGCCTCGACGACCTTCCGCGGCGCACCTCTCGCCCTTCCTAGTTCCAGCCGGCGGGGACGGAGAGCCAGCAACGGACGAGGAAACGCCGAGCACTTCCTCAAGAGGGAGATCGCGCGGCGATATGCCCCCCTTTCGCAGCGCCTCTTTACCGCCAATCGCCGTATTCGAAGGCAGGCAAGGAGGCTTGCAGCTCGTCCATAGGGATTTCGGACACATCTACCTTTGCCACGAAGAGACCGGCCGGTTCTGTATCCGGGTATAGCTCTCGCCACTTTGCCTGCGCCTTTTTGTCGGTGTCCTACTCGATCCTGGAGACTGTCGCTCGGATGGCGCTGCCTTCGGCGTTGCCTTGGGTTGCGATTGTGTGGAGGATGTTTGCCTGTATGTGGCTGCGGGTAGTGCCATCGGGGGCCGTCCCCATGCACTCGCGAGCGGCCGTAGATATCGGCACAATGGTGTTCTTCGCAGAGCTGTCCTTCCCGGTTGTGCAAGATAGACGCTGGCCATGGAACACGCAATCCTCGCGGCGCAAGTAGCCAAATACATAGACGTCATCGACGAACGTCGGAAGGCCGGGGAGGGGGCGCAGGTGCGTACGGCCCAGGTTGCCTGCCAGATAGTCGACTTTGGAGATGTCCGACACAAGGTTGCTCTCGTATGCGTTCTCCAGGAGAAGGTGGGTGGAAACAGCCCTTTCGGATCGTAGACCCATGGCCTGGAATGTTGCTTGTACAGCCATCTTGTAGCCCTAGCGCGCCGGTGTCGATTTGGTCGCTTGGTATGCCTTGGACTACTATTTCTCTAAATGGAAGTTTGGGCATACGAGGGCGGGCGAGTTTCCGAAAATGGTAGCTGAAATCTTGGTAGCCCTGACCAAAAATACGCTATAGTAAGGAAGCAGCCGCACACCCGAGGAAGCCGTACATACAGAATTTTTTGTGTACGTGGATGGGTATATGCAACAGCCAAAAAAATGTCCATTCGCCCCCCCCCCCCCCCCCCCCCCCCCTGCTGCTAAGGGACATATGATGATAATACTGTGAAACTTTTCTCAATATCTTCATAAAAACATATATTATGGATCTCATTTGAAGCACCTCCATGTTGAGTTTATAAAACAAGATTGAAGATCCTGGTTGGACCATGTTAATGCTTTGGCTGAACAAAGGATATTCTGGTATGGGACTGTGTTAGTTATACCCTTGGCATACGAAGTATGCAATGGGGGTATATAGTTTTTGTCTTTTCTGTGTGTCTGTCAGTCTGTTAACATTTATTTTGTGTCAAAGCTATCTCAGGAACTACTTTAGGTACAAACTTGAAATTTTGTACACATGACAAGTATGACTAGTTGTATTGTGGGAAAGAAAATAAGGGCCATGAGGCCAGGTCCCTTAGAGTTATTCCCCTTTGTTGTTCTTGCTATTAAATTTTGTATTTTTCCTCTGTTAACATTTATTTTGTGTCAAAGATATCTCAGGAACTACTTTACCTAGAAACTTGAAATTTTGTACACATGACAAGTATGACTAGTTGTATTGTGGGAAAGAAAATAAGGGCCATGGGGCAGGTCCCTTAGAGTTATTTTCCTTTGTTGTTCTTGCTATTAAATTTTGTATTTTTCTTAATAATTTCTATACCGGTTTTCAGATTTTAATGAACTACACATGTGATATGAAAACAGGGGCTTCAGGGCCAGGTTTATTAGAGTTATATCCCTTTTTTATATTTTGTTATTTTGATATGCATTTATTTTGTGTCAATTTTGTGTCAAAGATATCTCAGGAACTACTTTACCTAGAAACTTGAAATTTTGTACACTTGATAAGTATGACTAGTTGTATTGTGGGAAAGAAAATAGGGGCCATGGGGCCAGGTCCCTTAGAGTTATTTCCCTTTGTTGTTCTTGCTATTAAATTTTGTATTTTTGTTCTGGCTATACTGATGGCCATGGCCGGGGGTATTAGTGAGCATATGCTCACTTCATGGTCTAGTTTTCATATACTATAATTCCATGACTGGAATTAGGAATTACTCTATGTTATTAATGAATGTCTCATACTTAAATACTTAATGAATGTACAGTGTCTTTGTAAATCGTCCAAAATGGGACCAACATCATTCAAACTTTTATTATTAGAAATAAATTAGTAGTACATCTTTTACATAAACAGATTAAATATTTAGTGAAAAAAGGGATCTCTTACATAGTAGGTTTCATGAAATTATTTTAGGCTGGGGATTTTCAAAAATCAGGTTCTGTGCTGTTGAGCTACATAGAACCTGTATGATACTATCTGATAATGCAAAAATTCTTAGATAACTTTTTTATACTTGATATGTTATTGATCTTTTTTCCATTAAACATCTTGTCAGTTCCATTTACTGCGGCAGCCAGACTGGATTTCAGGAATGGAACCTAACAATATTGTAATAATTCCAAATTCCAAATTAAAAGTCAGATTCCATATTTAGAAAATGCAGCATTAAGTAGTGAATGCTAGGGTGATTCCACAGCCATACAGGAGGCACCAGCTGTTTCTTGCTAGTTACTGTATAAAGTATAGGAATCATGACATATAATTTATACATACAGAAGTTCCCATAATGTTCATTTGAACTGTGACATTAGTGAAGATGACTTGAGAGGATATCCAGACAGTTTTTACTGACCTTGTCAGTTTGCAGAGCCATAGATATTAATTGTGCCCCCAACTTCAAAGAAGTTGATTGTGCATATTGTTTTTGGCTCGTCCATTCATTCATTAGTTCATATATCCATTAGTAACACTTTTTTGTGCATATCTTATCTTTTTTGAACAATCCATGCTAGGTTCTTGAATTTCATGTGTGGGTTCCTCATGAAAATGATTAGAAGATGATCTGATTAACTTTTAAAAAAATTCTGAAATTTTTTTCTTGAGTTATGGCCCTTTGAAAATTTCAGCATTAACCTTGTAAGCAAGATATCTCAGTCAAAGGCTTGAGAAGCCTGAAAGTCGGTGAATTACAAATGCAGCATTTGCAGCACCGTGACTGTCATGCTCGATCACTTTAACTTAAAATTATTTAGCCGAAGCTGCAAACATTTTTTAGTCTTAAGGTATCTTTTTTTCAGATAAAATCGCTAGAAAATGCATAAACCAAAAATTGCATTATTAAATTAACGTAAACTAAACCAGTAAGTCTCTGTGGTCAGTGGCAGTCAAGATATGAGGATGACCCTAGTTTTCGCAAAAGTAGGCGACACTTATGCACTGATGAAGTTTGATGCCGCTGAGGTCTGTGGAAATCGAGATATGTGTATTACCCCTATTCTGAGAAAACTATACCACGGTGACCTAGTTTTGTGGTAGGTGACCCAAAATGGTATTACGAATGCAATGATGATTTTGAAGCCCCTGGGGTCTGGGGTAGCCTTGATACGAAGACTGTTTCAACCTATTCTGTCTTACCAAGTATCATCAAAATATATGGAACAGTAACAGTCAGATTTTTTTCGGTTGGAAAACCTCGTTAAAATTAAGTTGGATTTACCACCCGACAATAGTATGAAAAAAACGTTTTGACATTGTGTACAGTCTAATCAGACTGCTCTTTTTTTATCTGTGACCTGAACCAACTGTGTTTGCTCTGAATATGAAAACTTTACTGGTGATACATGAAAAGACATTCATTCACCAGGGTACATTCAAAATGAGCAATGCCATGGGAAAAAGCGCAGTCTGATGTGGGCCTTTGCTCTCCGCTAACAGTCAGTGGACACAGTAAAATAGCTATGGCCTTGATTGGATTATATAGTTTCACAGGTTGATCTGAATCTTCCGCATATGCCCAGAAGACCCATTTTCTCATGGCATAGTTCAAAGATAATTAACAAATATATACAAGCAAATAATAAATGAGATAATCAGTTCAGGTAATTAGATCTCCAGTTATCACCTGTTTTGTTGTTATCAGATTATTAAAACAAAACAAGAGGCTGTAATGCATCAAGGCCAGTTCCATAGCTCCAGATAAGGTGGGTAATAGGGATACGTTTCCTTATACAAACACTTGCTCAGGTAATTGTTAGCCTTGCTGCGCAGATTCTAATAAATGAGCACAACAAATGATTTAGGGAAAATTGTAGAAACAGACAGATGAAAATTGTCTCTGAATCACACATAAATGATGATAACCGCTAATCTCATTATCTGGAGCTTTGAAATTTGAAACACAGACTGCTGGAGTCATTACACCCAGGGCTTAAGTCATTTTATAGACTATCCAGTACCTTAAAAAGCACGCACGCATATCAAAGCCGCATTTAAGTTATTAAATACGAAAAAAAAAAAAAAATTGTCAAAACAGCAAAATGTCCGATCGCTATGAAAGCACGCACCCAAAACACTGCTTGACCTCCTATCCGAATAATTGTATTCCTCTGCCAGAACGCCGTGCAAAAAAAGTTGATGATGAGCTTTCTAAATGTAGAGACAACCACAATTTAATCACCCTTTTCAATCACAAATAGATTGGGGAAAAAACACTCCTCAATTATAAATAGATCAGACTTACATAATATCATAGGTACAGCCTAATCAAACAATTCTGATTCAAGGCTGACAGACGGTCTTTTGTTGAATGACACATGAATATACACGCCGGCTGCAGGTACTACATCTTAAGTGGAGGATCATTTGTTGCAGAATTACCGTATTTACCATATATTTTTGGACACCATTAATGTTCGGACACCACCTATTTTCTGCAAAATATGATAATTTAATGCACCATAACAGTTCGGACACACCCTGAATTTGAAAAAGACAATTTCCTAATTTCGGACACAAAAATGCCTCTGGACAAAGCCGGATTTTCAATGAAATCCAAAACCAAACCCGCAGCATCGCAATCATTTTCACGAATGTTTTGATAGATGAAGCCATTTTCTAACAGGTAAGAAGGAAGTAGTAGAGTCTAAAAATTAACTTAGTTAAAGTTATTTTCCGTCAGGGCTGTTTTCATTCAGGGAGAAAGTACTTTCATTTGTTTATTCAAATCGCCGAGCTTGTAAAATGCGCATGCCACTTACTATACATTCAAAGACGATAAAATAGCCCCTTGTCCAGATGGACTGATCTACCAATACACAGCTAAAAATAGGCAAGAAAATAATAATAATAATAATAAAGGCCGTGGAACACGCGGAGTGAAATTTTATTTTTATTTTCAGGTTGTCTACCAAGATTGTTCAAGCCATCATGATTTGTCAAAAATCATGGTCGCCAGGGGGCAGGATTATTTTCCCTATATATCTGTATAGAAAACTTTTAAAACCTTTTTTCAGAAACCACTGGACCAATTTCAATGTAATATGGCAGGAATGTTCCTATGGTGACCCTGTGGAAGATTGTTCAAGCCATCATAATTCATAAAAAAACATGATTCCCAGGGGACAGGGTGTATTTTCTCTATATATCTATATAGAAAACTTTAATAATCTTCAGAAACTACTGGACGGATTTCAATATTGTTTGGCAGAAATGTGCCTTTGGTGACCCTCTATCAAGATTGTTCAAGCCATCATGATTGGTTGAAAAGCATGGCTGCTAGGGGGCAGAGCTTATACCTATATATCTATGCAGAAAACTTAAAAATCTTGTCAGAAATCACTGGACCACTTTCAATATAATACAGCAGAAATGTTCCTTTGGTGATCCTCTACGAAAATTGTTCAAACCATCATGATTCCTCAAAAAACATAGCCGCCAAGCGGGGTGGGGGTCTTATTAGCTCACTTGAGCTATGCTCAGGATGAGCTATAGTGATCACTTTTCATCCATCGTCCGTCCGTCCGTCTGTTAACATTTTATAAACAACTTCTCCTCTGAAGCCCCTGAGCCAATTTTGCTAAAATTTCATATGGAGCCTCCTTAGGTTGGGGGAACAAAGGATTGCTAAAATGGTCGCGTCTGTTGACCAAGATGGCCGCCATGCCCATATATGATAAAAACCTTTAAAAATCTTCTTCTCCAGAACCGAAGATGCCTTGGGGCTGAATCTTTTTTTGCACAAATCATCGGGGATGGGGTGTCTACCAAAGTTGCTAAAATAATGGTTGTACATTGAGATTTGACCTTTTTACTGCGAGGTCAAGTTTGCTTACCTATGCATTTGTATGGGAAAAAAACTTAAAAAATCTTCTCCAAAGCCGAGGATGCTTTGTGGCTGAATCTTTGCATATATCATCGGGATTAGGAGGTCTACCAAAGTTGCTAAAATAATGGTCGTACATTGACATTTGACATTTTTTCGGTTAGGTCAAGTTTGCTTCCTTATGCATTTGTATGGGAAAAATGTTCAGAATTTCAAACTACTTCTCCTCTGCAGCCTCTGGGCCATTGTTGCTCAAATTTCATTTGGAGCCTCCATTGGGCAGGGGAATGAAAGATTGCTAAAATGGTTGCTGTCCATTGACCAAGATGGCCACCATGCCCATATATGGTAAAAACCTTTAAAAATCCTCTTCTCCAGAACCGAGGATGCCTTATGGCTGAATCTTTGTATAAATTATCAGGGAGAGGAGGTCTACCAAAATAGCTAAAATAATGGTTGTACATTGACATTTGACCTTTTTACGGCGAGGTCAAGTTTGCTTCCCTATGGATTTGTATGGGAAAAAATGTTGAGAATTTCAAATGACCTCCTCTGGAGCCTCTGTGCCAATGTTGCTTAAATTTCATTTGGAGCCTCCCTGGGGCAGGGAAATAAAAATTTGCTAAAACGGTTGTAGTCCATTGACCAAGATGGCCGCCATGCCCATATATGGTAAAAACCTTTAAAAATCTTTTTCTCCAGAACCGAGGATGCCTTGTGACTGAATCTTTGCATAAATCATCAGGGACGGGAGGTCTACCAAAGTTGCTAAAATAATGGTCGTATCATTGACATTTGATCTTTTTACGGCGAGGTCAAGTTTGCTTCTGTATGCATTTGTATGGGCCCCATACATTTGTATGGGAAAAATGTTGGTAATTTCAAATGACTTCTCCTCTGAAGCCTCTGGGCCAGTGTTGCTCAAATTTCATGTGGAGCCTCCTTGGGCAGGAGAATGAAAGATTGCTAAAATGAGCATGGTCCATTGATCAAAATGGCTGCCATGCCAGTATATGGTAAAAACCTTTAAAAATCTTCTCCTCCAGAACCAAATAAGCCCTGGGCCCTAATCTTTGCACAAATTATGGGGGACAGGAGATCTACCAAAATTGCTAAAATGATGGTTCTATGTTGACGTTTGACCTTTTTACCTCCAAGGTCAAATTTGCTTCCCCATGCATTTGTATGGGCCATATACATTTATATTGGAAGTACCGAAGTGACTTGTAGATCAATAGTAGCTAAAGTGGTTCTGACTGGAAATCTAAGATGGCTGTCATCTTGTTTATGTTTATTATATTTCCCTGCCACTGAGTTGTATAAAATTATGATTCTTCAGAAACCACAGTCCACTTAGCCAATTTCCACCAAATTTCACATTGATCCTACTGTTGAAATGTGATTGATAGTTTATTCAAATGATCACGCTCACTTGACTGTCAGGTCCATATATTCTTCTTCAAAACTAAGAACTGCTCAAATGATGATCTTTTCATTAGTTGCGATGATAGGATTGGAAAAATGTTGCATAACATCTGCATATCTGCAGTAGCTATGTCACTCAGGTGAGCGAGCCGTGCCCCGTGGGCCTCTTGACTTGAAAAATCTTGTTGGAAACCGTTAGGCCTTATAAGGCTTCCAAAAATGGTATGTAGCTTTATTTAGTAGCCTTATACCAAGGTTGTTCAAATTTAAGCCATGGGGTCAGAAATGGCCCCTAATGGGGTTTCACTAGTTTTACATAGATTTAATATATAATAAAAATCTTGAAAAATCTTCTCGTTGGAAACTATTAGGTCTTAGGCTACCAAATTTGGTTTAGTATCTAAGATTGTTCAAATTAGATCACTGGGGTCAAAAATGTCAATAGTTTTACATAGATAAATAAGTGGCAAATAAGCTTTTCCTCTAAAACTACTAGCCAGATTTTGAAATAAATCGGCAGAAATGTTTTTTGGATGACAGTCTATTAACCCTTAGGCTGCTAATCATGACTATTGTCGTGCTGGGGGGGTCTGCCAACTAAAGCCTGTCAAACTTACTATATACCACATGCAACCATTCAGAGCAAGTGTTCTCATACAGGAGTGAACCTACTTTCATACAAACACGCCACTTTTCATTAGATAGTCAGGTGCTGGATTTTACCCCCACTAAAAAGACACCCGTACCTCAAATTTACGAAAAACTACGAACAGTTCTCTTCGTAAATGAGTGGATTATTTCGTATTTTTGCGTTATTTTTGTCCGGAGATTGCGTATATTCTTGTAGTTTGTTATGAAGGTTTGCGGAAATCTGCGTATTTACGAACAAATTTCCGTACATACGTAGAAATACATTCGTAGCTGTCTACAAACGGAGCAATCTCCGCACTCTGAATGGATTACTTCGTAAAACTGTGGACTTAACATTTTTCAGTGCGGAACTGTTCGTAGAATATAGACTTAAACTTATTTCAGTTCGTATATGTATGGAGATTACTGGACTTAGAAATTTTTTAGACCAAATGAGAATAGAGAATATAACAACCAATTTTTGGTTCGTAGTCTTTCGTAGCATTCGGAGTGTGCCTAGAGACCTTTGTAATTTAATATGCATAACAGATTCACAGAAGAATTTGTTGCCATGGATACAAAATGGTATCAATTAAGATATCACAAAAGTAGTTGCTTTATTGCTTTGAAACCAAAAAGTTCAGTCATTTATAGAGCTACTCTGAAGCAACATAACTATAAAGCTAGTTCATTAGTGAATTTAAATTATGGATTAGAAATACATATACTTGGTTTTTGTGTTTTACATGTAAAATGGAATAGTCTAACTGACTTTAATAGTCCATGGGAATGTGATTGCTGATTTCAGTGGTTTGGACAGAAGGTTGGTGGTCTCTTTTGATTACATGTATTTCAATAGAATATAAGCAAATCAAAAAGTTAAATTGTTGAAAGTCTTGCATTTTTTATTTTTTCATTCACAATACATTGATTATAATGGTTTTCTTCAAAAGAAGTGCTGTAAAATTGCTGTAAAATCTTTTTTTCCATCACTGTTAACAGATATACAAAACACACATGTACATGACTTTTTAAGTAGATTTCAATGACTAATAACCTTATTGTAAATACAAAATGCTTTATTACAAAATAAACTTATGTTATGCTTCATTTTGTGGTAGAAAAAGCATGCTTTATGGAGTTTTCATAATAATTTTGTTACTGCCCCACCTTGAAATCCTGGCGGTGCTTGCTATGTTCATTCAGAGGCTAGCCTAGGTGGCTCTGTTTGATGCACGTCCAACTTGTGATTAGGTCACAGGTTTGACCTCCATTGGGTCAGCAACATTATTTCATAGGGATATGATCATGAAGTACTTTTTATGGTCATTCTTTCCCTTCAGCTGTCATGTAAGAAGGGCAGTTGTCAGTTTCTGGTGAAAGAATGTGCACACTCACTGGTTAACCACTTAGAGGACTAAGCTGTCCAGTAAAAGTGTGGTTAGGTAAACTGACCAGGCTCTACATGACCCCATGAGGTTGACTGGGCCGTAAAATCTCAACACAAACAAATGTTCATTTGGAGACAAATAGGTAGTCATGTGGAGCTGATTACAAACAAGCGGAGTATTGGGACATTTTCTACAAACCTTTACGCAAGATACTAATGGTAAGTGTGCGTAAGCATGCTGAGCTAGTTACGAACAACTACGCAGTCATGCGGAGATTATTACAAACCAGCGGAGTATTGGGACATTTTCTACGAAACTTTATGCAACATACAAATGGTAAGCTTGCGTAAGCATGCGGAGCTAGTTACGAACAACTACGCAGTCATGCGGAGATGATTACAAACCAGCGGAGTATTGGCACATTTTCTATGAAACTTTACGCAACATACGAATGGTAAGTGTGCGTAAGCATGCGGAGCTAGTTATGAACAATTACGCAGTCATGCGGAGCTGATTACAAACCAGCGGAGTATTGGGACATTTTCTACGAACCTTTACGCAAGATACAAATGGTAAGTATGCGTAAGCATGCGGAAATTTCATCCCAAAACTCCGCTTGTTACGAAAGTGCATAGCTCATTCCGAATATGGTGGTAATCGTAGAGGTTTACGCATTCTCCGCTCTGTTTTCCATTTTTCAGTAAAAATTTGCTTCGTAGTAAATGTCCCAATACTCCGCACAATATTTTCTTCATAGTTATTTGTAGTTGCACGGAATCCTTCGGAAATTTGAGGTACGGGCCGAGAATACCAAATATCAAGCTGCCATTAATTTCAGCACTCACTTCAACAGATTGATCACGATTTTCTGGGAAAAAAGCCCATAACACCTGAATCATTTCCAGTGAGGAAGAAGTAGGAATAACAGTAGAACCTTTGTATGTCACTTGTTTCCTTCGCAATAGTACACAGTAGGCACTGGTCCCTTGTAACATTTTTTTTTTTTTTAAGTGTCTTAAACGGTTCCCGGTTTACACGTGACTGTCACGTGACTTTCTAGTCTAGTCACTTGACCATCCCTTCTCCGGTAAAATGGCCACCTACGATCGGCAAATTGTATGTGAAAATTCCATGTAATTCGAGGCAAAATTAAGGGAGTAATGACTCCTCGAGTAAAGGTACCCCCTCTTACAGGCTTGATTCATTTTTTTCTTAGCAGCCTAAGGGTAAACAGAAAGCCGATGAAAAAATAAAATCCCCAAAATTTAGCCCGGATTTGACATTTTCGGTTTGAATTTGACACAAAAAAAGCAAAATCACATTTTTTATTTTTTTTTCTACTTTACCCTTAGGCTGCTAATCATGACTATTGTCGCGCTGGGGGGGTCTGCCAACTCTAAAGCCTGTCAAACTTACTATATACCACATGCAACCATTCAGAGCAAGTGTTCTCATACAGGAGTGAACCTACTTTCATACAAACACGCCACTTTTCATTAGATAGTCAGGTGCTGGATTTTACCCCTACTAAAAAGACCAAGAATACCAAATATCAAGACGCCATTAATTTCAGCATTCACTTCAACAGATTGACCACGATTTTCTGGAAAAAAAGCCCATAACACCTGAATCATTTCCAGTGAGGAAGAAGTAGGAATAACAGTAGAACCTTTGTATGTCACTTGTTTTATTCGCAATAGTACACAGTAGGCGCTGGTCCCTTGTAACATTTTTTTTTTTTTTTTTTTTTAAGTGTCTTAAACGGTTCCCGGTTTACACGTGACTGTCACGTGACTTTCTAGTCACATGACCATCCCTTCTCCGGTAAAATGGCCACCTACGATCGGCAAATTGTATGTGAAAATTCCATGTAATTCGAGGCAAAATTAAGGGAGTAATGACTTCTCGAGTAGAGGTACCCCCTCTTACAGGCTTGATTCATTTTTTTCTTAGCAGCCTAAGGGTTAAAGCATAGAGAGTCCTATGAAGAGATGATAGTCTTTTAGAATATACTAGGTTGCATTAAATTGTTGAAGTAACTGATGATGGTTAGAGACAATGACACTCAAGTGAGCGAATTAGGCCCTCTGGACCCTCTTGTCTAATTATAAGTCCAATAGGAGTAGCAGAAGGGTAAATGCTCAGGAAAAAAAGAGGCTTGTAGTGGACCTATCAGCCCTTCATGACCATAAAATCCTTCCAAGTTTAAATAACTTGATAAACAAAAAACGCGCCTGGTTGTGTAAAGCAGATATTCAAGATGCCTTCAAATTAATCCCTGTTAAAGGGGAGTGAGGGGAGGGTTGCAGTCTGGGTGGGTGGGTGTCATCATCATCATCGGTGGGTGTATTGGTGGGTGGGGGGGGTGGGGGGGGGGGTTCAGTTTTCCTAGAACCTAATTATAAATATTATAGCTCACCTGGGCCTATAGGTAGGCCATCCAATGTCCATTGTCTGACCAGTTATATCTCCACAGTCTGCAGGCTGATCTCAGTAATTTTTCTTATCTATAGCATGCCTCTTGTGGGGCATGGATGACATAATTTTTTCATAAAAACCAAATGAAAACCTTGGTTGCTATGGCGACCACAAGGTACCATAGACTAATAATGGGTAAATGCCTGACATCAGCAGAACTTATTCTAAATTATTCAGTTTTATTAAGATCTTCCTGAAACTTGCAGATAAGGTGGCCATGGATAAAATCTTGTATGAGATGGAAAACTAGTCAGATCAAATCATAAATCTTAGAATTAGCTCCCTTTGATTGTGGAAAAAGCCTATGTTTGACTTTGTCATCAACATAACTCATATAGTTTTGCTCAGATCTTCTTGAAACTTGCAGATAAGGTAGACATGGATGAAATCTCGGATAAGCTTGAAAACTGGCCATATCAGATCATTGATCTTGGAGTTAGGTCCCCTTGATTATGGAAAAAGCCTCTGTTTTTTGACTTTGTCATCAGCGAAGTTCATTCAGTTTTGATGGGATGTTCCTGAAACCTGCAGATAAGATGGACATGGATGAAATCTCGCATGAGTTAGAAAACTGGCCAGATAGGATCATTAATCTTAGAGTTAGATCCCCTTGTTTGCAGAAAAAGCCTCTGTTTGACTTTGTCATCAACATAACATTCAGTTTTGATCAGATGTTCCTGAAACTAGCAGATAAGATGGACATGGATGAAATCTCGCATGAGTTAGAAAACTGGCCATAGATCCAATCATTACTCAGCATTACATCCCCTTGATTGCTAAAAAAGCCTCTGTTTGACTTTGTCATCAGTATAACTCATTCAGTTTTGATCAGCTCTTCCTGAAACTTGCAGATAAGATGGACATGGATGAAATCTTGCATGAGTTAGAAAACTTGCCATAGATCCAATCATTACTCTTAGCATTACATCCCCTTGATTGCTAAAAAGCCTCTGTTTGACTTTATCTTCAGCATAACTCATTCAGTTTTGATCAGCGCTTAAAATAAGATGGACATGGATGAAATCTTGCATGAGTTAAAAAACTTGCCATAGATCCAATCATTACTCTTAGCATTACATCCCCTTGATTGCTAAAAAAGCCTCTGTTTGACTTTGTCATCAGCATTACTTAATCAGTTTTGATCAGCTCTTCCTGAAACTTGCAGATAAGATGGACATGAAATCATGGATGAGTTCGAAAACTGGCCAGATCTGATCATTAATCTTAGTTACATCCACTTGATTACCTGGCCAGATCGGATCATTAATCTTAGAGTTACATCCCCTTGATTGCTGAAAAAAACCTCTATTTGACTTTGTCATCAGAATAACTCATTCAGTTTTGATGGGATATTCCTGAAACTTGCAGATAAGGAGGACATGGATGACATCTCGCATGAGTTTGAAAACTGACCAGATTGGATCATTAATCTTGGAGTTACATCCCCTGTATTGCTGATTTTAAAAAAAAAGAAGAAAAAAAAAACAACCTTTGTTTGACTTTGTCATCCACATAACTTGTTCAGTTTTAATAAGGTCTTCCTGAAACTTGCAGATAAGCTGGACATTGCTGGAATCTCGGATGAGCTCAGAAACTGGCAAGATAGGATCATTAATCTTAGAGTTACATCCCCTTGATTGCTGTGAAACCCTCTGTTTACACTTGTCATCAGCATAATTCCTTCACTTTTGATTAGATCTCCCTGAAACTTGTAGCTAAGGTGGATGGCCAGATTGGATCATTATTCTTAGAGTTACATCCCCTTGATTGCTGAATAAGAACTTCTGTTTGACTGTGTCATCAGCATAACCTGTTCAGTTTTGACTGGATCATCTTGAACTTGCAGATAAGGTGGACATGAGTGAGTCTTATCATCAGTTTATCTCCTTCAGTTTTGATGAGGTCTTCCTGAACCTAGAGTTTTCATTGAGAGAGGTTGAAACTTGTTGGACATTTAGACTATAAGGTGGTACAATGCATATTATTTCGAGATTGTAGTATTCCAAATATTGGTAGAGTTATTACTCTTTAAAGATTGTTCAGATATGACTTCATTTCCAGCAAATTTCTCCTACAGTTTTCATCAGATCAGGTTGAAACAAATTTCTCTTACAGTTCTCATCAGATCGGGTTGAAACTTGGTGGACTGTTAGACCATGAGATGGTACAGCGCATAATATTTTGAGGTTACAGTACACCAGATTTTGATAGAATTATCACTTTTTTTTTTATAGATTTTTCAAGAATGACGTGGTCTTCCTACAGTTTTCATTGAATGAGATTGATGAAACTTGGTGGATGGATAGACTATGAAGTGGTACAGTGCATATTGTTTTGAGGCTACAGTATACCAACTTTTGGTAGAGTCATAACTCTTAAAGATTGTTAAGATATGACTTCATTTCTGGCTACCTCCTCCAACAGTTTTTGTTTGACTACTTTGAGGTTACAGTGCACCAAATTTTATAGAGTTATTACTCATTAAAGATAGGTCACACACCACATCCTGCCAATGCCTTCTACAGTTTACATCTATCAAGCTGAAAGTTAATGGATAGTAAGACCATGCGGTAGAGCAGCATGTATATTTTTTCAGGTTACAGTACACAAAACGTTAATTTTGTTGAAAGGGGGTCTTTCAGGGTATAGGAAATTTACATTGGTTTCAGCCCACGCTTGGAATTTGATGAAATTATGCACAATAATTGCCTTGGGTATAACCATTATAATTACGATACATTCACTTTTAAATGTTATTTCCGTAGTAAATTTATTACATTTTTTTATGAAGTCTCTATCACAACAGAGAGTACTCTGATATAAACCTGTCTACAGTATTCAGAGTTTCATATATCTAATGCTGCAATGTTTTATGAATTAAAGCCATAATTGATGAGTTAGTTGATACTATGAATGGCCTCATATGTCTAGTAATAGTGGCTGGGCATTCAGTTTTCTTTGATGGTATCCCCATATTTCAGCTCCAAGTTTTGTATTCATTAAAATTTTATATGCAATTTTACCATGTTCCAATTTTTATCAAGACACCATTTTAGTATGAAAACTATTCACATATCTTAGGAATATGTAGATGAAATTTCATGGAAATTGAGGACCGGTAACATTGTGTTTTAACAGACTGAATACTGATAGTCCTGATTCAGCAAAATGTGAAATTATATGATTATCATGTTTCGGTCATGCTGTTTAATAATACTTTACTATTGCTTTCAATTTGGATGGCTATAGTAGAGTATGGTTTGTGTAAGTAGTTCATAGCATAATTATAAGTATTATTTCAAAACATCCAGTTCGGTAAATTTGCCCCCTGTTGAACGCCATGGCCAAAACAAACTATTTTGTCTACAGAACTATACCGCAAAGGTTTTGATGACAAACGTCATCAAACGCACCCATGAAATCATGTGCGTAGTTTTCTTTCTGTCTGTCTTGTCAAATTTGGTAGTGGTGCTAAGGTGGTGTTTAGATTTAACATTCAAATCAACAACATACCAGTCATTTTAGATGTTGCTTCAGATTTTGTGAGATTTGTTATCCGACTCGATATAAATGACTCTCAAGTCTAACTGTTGTTTATTTGTTTAACCCTAACTGTCCATTTAAAAAGAAAGGTTTACTCTAGGGACAACCAATAACACTTGAGATTACTTTTCCTTGACATTAAGACCCATTAAACGGTTTTCAGTATTTGTATCATCACCAGGCACTAGCCAATCTATCTTTTTTGTATAGCCCCTATGAACGAAACCAAACGGCTTCCTGAAGTTATATTCCAAGGCCATTTGAATAAATTTGCTTTTAGAAATCACATGATCGTACTTTTGTCTGTGTTCCAAAACGTATGTGATCATGATTATGTTGTCTATATATTTGTATAGGTTTTTCACTTCATTTACCTATCTCAGCAGTTGTTGCAGTAATTACAAAGCACATATGTAAGGTATCAAGAAGCATTTAAACTGGTGATAATAATTATTCAATCTGTGAGTAGTTATCTCATTACTCGTAAGATTTTGAATCTTTGTTGGTTCTGAAAATGATCTCTTTCAACAGTTAGCCACATATATACCCTAACTTAGTCTGTTCAAGTCTATTTACTAGATCTACAACTTCTTTTCTGGGCCCCATTTGTGCCTGCTCAATCCTTTGCTCTATGAAAGCATTGAAGACTTGGAGTGGTTGGCCTGTGATAGTGGTTGTATTGTGGACTGATAAGCCAAATGTCCAAGAGAAAAGAGGATACTAGCTGTGTGTGCACACATGCCGATAGCTCTTTTTCCAGCAGGACACACACAGTAGTAATCTTTGACTGAAGCATTTTTGTCCAAATCTCATCCGAATATTTCTCAGCTGTAGCAAAAAATATTACAAGAACACTTAATATTAAGAACAATTTCTACATTAATTTAAAATGCCCATGTAGTAAAAGTGATATCAATTCAGATTGAGCTGAATATATTTCAGCTGATACCCATGTAGTAAAAGTGATATGAATTCAGACTGAGCCACAATAATTATACGCAGTCCACCCAAACAATTAAAAGACACTCAACACCCACAAAGAAGATGTGAAAACTCACAAAAGACGAGTACAGTAACAGTGCAAAAGAACAACAAGCTCAGCAACTTCTTGTACAAGTGAAAAAAGATTTTATTTAGAATTTTAAATGAACAACTGAATTATGTGTTACATGTATGTAAGATAAGCCTACTAAATTATTTTCAGTAAATACACTGTGATGCTTTTTTCTGTCCAAACACTGCAATGCTCTTTCTAAGCTGAGAGATAAATTGCACAGAAATGTACCGGTAATCATTAATGAACAACAAAGCAAGCAAGAACATTGCTTAAAAAGAACAGTGAACTTGCATTCAGCAGAAACATTCAATAAGTGGTTGAAAGTTTTACAACCAGAAAAAATACTAAAAGCTCGCTTCCGATAAATTAACCACTATACTGACAAAGTAAAAACAGAAAAAATAAGACACTAAAGAAAAGTCAACAATTACAATACCAATGCAGAAAAGAGACATTTTTATGCATGTGTACTGTAAGGAAGGAAACTGTTTCTCTCCCTGTCTAATAGCAAAATTCCTCTAGGTCATGGAACAGCTTGGTTTACACCAAATATTCTGTGCCTCATTCATCAATGATATCTTTTGCAACAGAAACTCAATATCAGTGTCAGTTTCGATTTTTGGAAATACTGACCAATAATTACTGTAACTTTTTTGTTAGGATAAGAATCCAGCGTACATAAAGACAGAGTACATCTAAGGCTTAATCTGGCCATGGATTTATGAACAGTACTATTTGTACTAGTAACAACAAACCACTGACCATTAAGTCCTTGCACACCATCTTGGTATGGCAATGAAAATAATGGATCTCCTTGCCTTACACCTATTTTAGTAGCATGACTTCTGTAAAGTCATTAAATAGAGTTGCACATGTTCACAATAATTTTGCTGCTAATAAAAAAGCAATATATGTTGTTAAGCCTAATTTGTTGATTAGAATACCTTTTGATTTAGTGTTTTACTATCTACTATTTTGGATAGATCATAGTGAATAAATGAAAGGCAAATACCAGAAATTTATGATATTTTAATGGTTTCTAAGCTAGATCAGCTCAAGATGTATTCATTTTGATTTGTATAATCTCATTTTTATTACATAAGTGTTAGGAATTTTGAGGGCAATGCCTTTTTGTAAGGTTCTTGGATGATTTCAATAAAACAGTAAATTTTGCAGAAACGACCTACATCCATTAAAGGTATAAAACTACAGTGTTACCGGTTTCGGATTTTCATGAAATTTGGCATAGCTACAGAGGATACATATGGCAAGTTTTCCTAGTAAAATGAAATCTTGACAAAGACTAGAACATATTTATCTTAGGAATTGAATTTGGATAAATTTTTTAAATTTTAATTAAAAAATGAGATTTTTGATAATTATTTTATCAGAAAATGTAAACTTTAATTAATTCAAAAGGTTTTGTAGTATCAAAAGAATGCCTATGGAGTTCTGCATTCAATCCAGTTCACAAATCTTGAAACTAAATAAAACATTAGATTTAAGACAGACTTATTTAGACACAGACATCAGCTCATGGAGGGAGTCAGTCAGGGTGGCCTCCTGAGTCCTACTTTGATTTATATAATTTAATAAATACATTTTTATAGGTTGTATATGCTGTTATTAATATACAAAGTTTAAAGAAAAAACATGCATGGGCACAGATGAAAGATGCCCTTTGAATATATCTCGTACAGTTTTGATCAAATGCTCCTGGAACTGGGCATAGATATATTAGAGTTATATCCCATAGACTGATGAATAATAATGACATTGTACGACCTAGGCTATCTTTTCACACTTTGCTTCACATGGTCCTTGACCGCCAAAAAGCCCTTAGGGCTAAACACGAACATGATCAAAGCTGGCGTCATCAATAAATACAGTCAGGTATGTAAAAAGAAAGAAAAAAAAAAAAAAAGACGATATTGTTGTTATTATTTCAGACTCCGCAGGATTTTCCTAGATAACTATTTATATACAACTGATTCCCGTCTTGTATAAGCACGAAGACGGCGGGATATAGGAGAGGCGGAACGAAACGACTTTCATGGGCCTAATTAGGTCTAATAAAAAAGGCCTGCAATAATACCCAGATCAGACGCCATTGTATGTGACATCTGATCAGGACATACACGGTTTGGGAATTAATTAATCAAATCTGGGACTGACAAACCTTGTTGATCAAAACAAAAAAGAAGAGGAAGAAAATGGGTGCGTTCAAACGATGCATTCTTTTATTACTCTCAGTTAAAGTGACCTTTGATCTTTTGTACACGCCGACTGCACAGTCTCAGTGTATTCACACGTGTCACACAAACGGATTAATTATCAGACTACCGTTACTGATGATTCGTGTTAATCGCTTGTTTACCGCACAAAGGACAGTGAAGTGTTGATTTTTTGACAATGTTTGGATAATGACGTAATTAATTTGTGCTGCGGTAGGTTGCCGTTATTCATCTGTATCTCCAATATACATGTCAAATGACCGTTTAGAGCCTTTTAACTACCATAATATCGCATTTAAAAGGTGCGCGGACGTTGTCAGTTTGGGAAAACTTGACTGTTTGTGATTTTTTAGACAGCACTGATTCGTGAAAATTGGTTGGGTGGGGAAAAAATGGGGTTGAAGGCACAAACCTGTTGGACCGATTTATTAGCCTTTTGGGGTGTTTGAAACCAGTCCAGAATTCTTAATTTCGGTCCAGACCGGCTATTTTTCCAGTTTTCCGGAGCCCTGGGGCTATAGCTCCTTCAGTTTTAATTGCTATTCCTGCAGATGAGGAGCACATGAATAAACTTTCAAAAAAGTTTGATTTTGAAAAGGTTTGAAAACCTTCACAATCTGATACATAGAGTTATGTCCCTTGATTGCTAAAGACACCTATAATAAACCTTGTTTGCTGCATAGCTCGATGGGTTTTAGTTGGATCTTCCTTAAACTTGCAGATGAGGGGAACTTGGATAATCAAGAGTTATGTCCTAGAGATTAATAAATGTTGTAGACATTGAGTGACCTTGACCTACTTTTCAGCACAGGGGAGCATTAAGGACCATCATGATATTCTTGTTTATTTCTCAAAGAATATGTATATGAGGTGCATCAGAGGAAGCAAGGTCTGTCTTAGTGGGGACAGCACAGGCTAGATCAGACTGAGTATTTCACTGCACTCAGCACCCAGTATCACCTTATCTTATAGTGGTGTATTTTTGTCAAATAAATCCTGTATTCTTTCTGTGTTTTAGGGGCAAACAAAATCTCCTGTTCTATGACCTCATAGCTTGTGGAAAGATGGGACCAGGGGTGTTTGTGGATGGATGTCCAACTACACAGGTAACTTCATTTTATCTCTTGTCTTGGACACAATTCCTCAGTATTGTAAGAGCATAGTTTTTTGTAAACAGTGAAATGTTTTAGAAATGCATAGTTTTGTTTATATAAAATTGAATATCATTATCTGTCTGCCCTTGCCCATCCAGGCTCATGAAACAGATGGTCTGCTGGTGCCTCTGTTGCAGAGTTGTTTGTAACATGGCAGACCTGAGTTCTTCATTTGACTATATTGTACAAAAGAGACACAATTTCAGAGGCAGCATCTCGACATGACTGTTACATTTTTAACTGGGACATTAAGCATCAGTGAATCAATCAAATAATCAGTCAGTCAGTCAGTTTCAGTATCTGTAAATTGTTTCATTACTCCACCATGGGATGTTACATATCACACTTTGTGGATACTCAGCAGAAATACCTCTGCAAGGCACTTCTAATATGTACCCCCAAAACATATGTTTTATGTAGAATTGAGGAAAAATGTCAGTATTTTTGCATTGGGAAAATTAACTATTTAGAGCTATAGCATATAAGTATACATTTGACATATGTTACGAGCCAGGCGTAACGAGAAAGAAATGAAAGTGAAACCAGCAACAAGCTTTAAATTATTAACAATATTTATTCACAAAAAAATAAGACAAGATTCAAAACAAAATAATGTAAGTAAACAGTACCTTTCAAGTTTATGTCACAAAGTCCCTCTGAAATAATCCATGAGAATTTATAAAACAAATCCTTTGAATATCAGTTTCTGATCCCACAATTTAATGTTCCTGAATTCAGAATGAATAAAATAGTAAAGTAATCCAGTATAGAATAATTTCCAGTGAAAGTATACAAAGATGCCCAGATGAAAATCTTTTCTCCTTATATAATATCAAAGAAGGTTCTAGAAAAAGAATTTACTTCAAGCATCTCTTATTTTCCAGTTCCAATCAAGAAACTTCTAAATCTTCCATGACATTCCAAAAACAACTCAGTCCAGAATCAAGGACGTAAACATCATGTTATTGTAAACATGTTGAACATTCCAGAAAGTTATTTTTGGAAACATAGTAAATAAAGCTATTTATGGAAACATAGTAAACATGTTGTTTAAAACAATTGAACACCCTGTTATATAACACATAGCCATATTATTGTAAACTTGGGAAATTTGGCAAGGGCATGCACAATACATATGTATGTACTTACTTGTAGATACTAAACGTTGGACCATGTAGGTATTAAAGATTGGACCTTTTAGGTATTAAACATGGGACCTTAGAGGTATTAAACATATGAACTTCTAGGACTTAAACATTGGACTGTGTAGGTATTAAACATTGGACCTTGTAGGTATCAAATATTTAACCTTGTAGGCAGTAAACATTGGGCCTTGTAGGTATTAAACATTGAACCTTGTAGGTATTAAACATTGGACCTTGTAGGTACTCATGTATAAAACATATATTGAAACAAAGCATGAAAATCATGACCATCTCGGTCAATCGGAAGTGGGATAGGCTGGTTATTTATTGACACGCCCTCGTATCTTGAGCTAAAACAAGTTTGAGCTTAAAAAAAAATAAAAAAAAAATGTGTTTGCTATAAAACAAGTACTGACTTTTAAAAAATTTCAGTAAATATTAAAATCTTTATCTGATAAAAAACAAGTATTGACTTTCAAAAAAAATATAAGTAAATAATAATAAAAAAACAAGTATTGACTTTCAAAAAAATGTAAGTAAATAATAATAAATAAAAAAAAAGAAGCAAGGATTGACTTTTGAAAAATATCAATAAATAAACTCTGATAAATTTACTTGATAAAACCAGCAAAAAGCAATCATGACATTTGACCTTCAAGCTTTCATAGCTGCGCCTTCGCAGGAGCTGTTAAATTTGGCCAAAAAGTCAGATTTGTTGGACATTGTTGCTCACTATGAATTGACTTCTGTAAATAAGTCCATGTTAAAACAGGAAATAAAAAATATTTTGGTTCAGTTTTTGGTTGATAAGGAAATTCTTGATTCTTCTGCTTTGTCTCTTGTTCTTGTAACTCAGACAGGTTTGCAAATGCAAGAGCTTGAAAAATAAAGATTAGAATAAGAAAGACAAATGCAGAAAGAAAGAATGGAAATGGAAGAGAGGGAGAAATAAAAAGAAAGAAAAATGCAGAAAGAAAGAATGGAAATAGAAGAAAGAGTTCAGAGAGAAAGAATGGAAATGGAAGAGAGGGAGAAAGAAAAAGAAAGACAAATTCAGATAGAAAGGGAAAAATTAAAATTTGATACAGAATTAAGAATGAAAGAATTAGAAATGCTAAACATGATGGTAAAACGGCAACCTGTAGACTCTGGCACTTATTTTGACATTACCAAACTCATCAGATTAGTTCCTCCATTTCAGGAAAAAAGCGGTTAACAAGTATTTTCTTCATTTTGAAAAAGTAGCAGAAAATTTAAAATGGCCAAAAGAGCATTGGACCTTGCTTTTGCAAAGTGTTATAATTGGAAGGGCTCGAGACATTTATACTCAGCTGGCTGTCGAGCAGAGCTCCAGTTATGATACTGTAAAGGAATTAATTCTTAAGGCTTATGAGTTGGTCCCTGAAGCTTACAGGCAAAAATTTAGGAACTGTAAGAAAGAAAATGAGCAGACCCATGTAGAATTTGCTAGAACTATAGAACAGTTATTTGATAGGTGGTGCTCTTCAAAGAAAATTGGCTCTGATCATGAAAAACTTAGACAGCTCATGCTTGTAGAGGAGTTCAAAAGGTGCATAAATTCAGATATTAAGTCCATTATAGATGAGAAACAAGTTGGAACTTTGGAAGCTGCAGCTAGACTTGCAGACGATTATGCTTTAACATATAAGGTTTCCTTTATTAATAAGTCAAATCCTTCTAGAAGACCATTTTTCCCACAATCAGGATCCAAACATAGTCCTAGTAATCCATCTGGCAATTACAGCCAAACATTTACTCCCAAACCCAAATCTTCTGGTGAAAACAAGGATCAAAATCCCTTATCTCAACCAATTTGCAATTATTGCAAAAAGACAGGTCATGTTATTTCTGAGTGCTTGCATTTGAAAAGAAAGAAAGAAAAACAAGAGGGCTTAAACCTATAGGCTTTACCTCTTTACGGTCAAAACCACAGTCATGTGTTAAGGAGGAAGATCCTACCCAGACCAAAAGGTCTGAGACTTATTCTGTTATAGAGATTTATGAACCATTCTTATCAGATGGTTTCGTGTCACTAAATAGTGACTATGCCCAGTCTACCCCAATTAAAATCTTACGAGATACCAGAGCTTCTCAATCCCTTATTTTAGCAGATACTCTGCCTTTTTCTGAGAAGACTTCTTCTAGGACAAGTGTCTTATTCAGGGTGTAGAGTATGGATTTGTTAATGTTCCTCTTCATAACATTTATTTATCCTCAGACTTGATAACTGGTTTAGTGGCTGTTGGTATTGGACCTTCTTTACCTTTTAAAGATGTTCATTTACTGTTAGGCAATGACTTAGCAGGAGATAAGGTTGTGGTAAACCCACTTTTGACTACTATACCTTGTTTTGATCAGCCACCTGATCCCATTGAACAAGAAATCCCTGATCTGTACCCATCTTGTGCCGTTACAAGGGCCATGGCAAAGAAAGCAAAACAGAATGATGGGGAAATTGATTTAACTGATACCTTTTAGGGTCATGCAGTCTTTTACACACGAGATTATAAATTCTCTTTCACCCAGCCTGTCTGGCAAGCAGACAGACTTAAGTGACAAGTCAGTCTAGTCATTACTCTTCAATATTAAATGACCAAGGTCAAGGTCATGACATGGTTTCAAGGTCACAGCTTTGCAAGGAACAGCATAATGACCCTGAAATTTTGCCTTTACTTGAAAGGGCTTTTGATGAGAAAGAAATAGATCAAGTTCCAGTCTGTTTTTATGTCAAAAATGGAATTTTAATGAGAAAATGGCACCCTCCTGATGTCTCAGCAGAAGACGAGTGGACAACCACCAAATAGTGGTTCCAAGGGTTTAATCTTAGAGTTAGATCCCCTTGTTTGCAGAAAAAGCCTCTGTTTGACTCTGTCATCCACATAACATTCAGTTTTGATCAGATGTTCCTGAAACTAGCAGATAAGATGGACATGGATGAAATCTCGCATGAGTTAGAAAACTGGCCATAGATCCAATCATTAATCTCAGCATTACATCCCCTTGATTGCTAAAAAAGCCTCTGTTTGACTTTGTCATCAGTATAACTCATTCAGTTTTGATCAGCTCTTCCTGAAACTTGCAGATAAGATGGACATGGATGAAATCTTGCATGAGTTAGAAAACTTGCCATAGATCCAATCATTACTCTTAGCATTATATCCCCTTGATTGCTAAAAAAGCCTCTGTTTGACTTTATCTTCAGCATAACTCATTCAGTTTTGATCAGCTCTTAAAATAAGATGGACATGGATGAAATCTTGCATGAGTTAAAAAACTTGCCATAGATCCAATCATTACTCTTAGCATTACATCCCCTTGATTGCTAAAAAAGCCTCTGTTTGACTTTGTCATCAGCATTACTTAATCAGTTTTGATCAGCTCTTCCTGAAACTTGCAGATAAGATGGACATGAAATCATGGATGAGTTCGAAAACTGGCCAGATCTGATCATTAATCTTAGTTACATCCACTTGATTACCTGAATTCAGGAACTTTAAATTGTGGGATCAGAAACTGTTATTCAAAGGATTTGTTTAATGAATTCTTGCGGATTATTTCCGAGCAACTTTGTGACATAAACTTGAAAGGTACTGTTCACTTTCATTCTTTTGTTTTGAATCTTATCTTATTTTTTGTGAATAAATATTATTAATAATTTAAAGCTTGTTGCTGGTTTCAGTTTCATTTCTTTCATTACGCCTGGCTCGTAACACTTGTAGGTATTAAACATTGGACCTTGTAGGTATCGAGCATTGGACCTTGTAGATATTAATATTGGACCTTGTAGATAGAAAACATTTGACCTTGTAGGTATTAAACATTGGAACTTTGAGGTATTTACATTCGACCTTATAGATATTAAACATTGGACCTTGTAGCTATTAAACATTGGACCTTGTAGGTATTAAACATTTTACCTTAGAGATATTAACTATTGGACCTTGTAGGTATTTAACATTGGACCTTTTAGATATTAAACGTGGGACCTTAGAGGTATTAAACATATGACCTTCTAGGTATTAAACATTGGACTGGGTAGGTATTAAACATAGGTCCTTGTAGGTATCAAACATTGAACCATGTACGTAGTAAACATTGGATCTTGTAGGTAATAAACATTGAACCTTGTAGGTATTGGACCTTGTAGGTATTAATTGAACATTGGACCTTGTAGGTATTTACCTACAACCTTGTAGATAATAAACATTGGACCTTGTAGATAGAAAAGATTTGACCAATGAGGTATTAAACATTGGACCTTGTAGGGAACATTGAACCTTCTGGAGATTAAACATTGGACCTTGTAGATAGAAAACATTGGACCTTGTTTGTATTAAACATGGGACCTTGTGATAGTAAACATTGGACCTTGTAGATATTAATACCTTGTAGGTATTAAACATTGGAACTTAGAGATATTTACATTGGACCTTGTAGATATTAAACATTGGACCTTGTAGCTATTAAACATTGGACCTTGTAGTTATCAAACATTTAACCTTAGAGATATAACTATTGGACCTTGTAGATATTAAAAATTGGACCTTTTAGGTATTAAACATGGGTCACCTTAGAGGTATTAAACATATGACCTTCTAGGTATCAAACATTGGACCTTGTAGATAGAAAACATTTGACCTTGTAGGTACATGTATTAAACATTGGACCTTGTAGGTAGTAAACATTGGACCTTGTAGGTAGTGAACATTGGACCTTGTAGGTATTAAACACTGGACCTTGTAGGTAGTAAACATTGGACCTTGTAGGTAGTGAACATTAGACCTTGTAGGTATTAAACATTAGACCTTGTAAATAGAAAACATTGGACCTTGTAGGTATTAAACATTGGACCTTGTAGGTATTAAACAATGGATCTTGTAGATATCAAACATTCGACCTTGAAGATAGAAAACATTCAACCTTATAGGTATTAAACATTGGACCTTGTAGGTAGTAAACATTGGACCTTGTAGATAGAAAACATTGGACTTTTTAGGTATTAAGTATTAGACCGTATCAATGTTAAACATTGGGCCTAGTGGACAGAAAACATTGGAGATTGTAGGTATTTAGTATTGGACGTTTGAGATATTAAACATTGAACCTTGCAGATATTAAACATTGGACCTTGTAGATATTAAAAATTTGACCTTACAGGTGTTAAAAATTGGACCTATTAGGTATTAAACATGTGATCTTAGAGATTTTATATTTTGGACAGTGTAGGTATTAAACATTGGACAGTGAAGATATTAAACATTGGACCTTGAAGATATTAAACATTGGACTTTGTAGGAATTAAACATTGGACCTTGTACAAGGGTCCTGCAAAAAGTTTTGTCACTGGGTTCGGATTACTTCAGTGCTACATTTTATCAAACATATTTTTATTACAAACCTTCAAAGTATTCCCCCTTTACTGAAACACATTTTTGTAACCTTTTTACCTAGTCACGAAAAGCAGATAAATAGTCTTCTTTTGGTATCTGTTGGAGGCACTGATAAATAGCGTTGCCAAGAGAACTTCTAGACGTATAATTATTTCTAGAAAGTATTTTCTTAAGCCTTGGAAATAAAAAGACGTCACAGGGACTCAGGTCAGGTGAATAAAGTGGATGGTTTAAAACTTTCACCTTTTCAGAAGCCAAAAAAGACTTAACAACCTCATGAGAGGAGGCGTTGTCATGTAAAAGGTGGACTCCTGACCATCCTTTGCTTGGTCATTTCTTATTGTAAAACTCTTTCACTTTCTTCAGTACAGAATTCTTGTAGAATCGGCCAGTGACTGTATGACCAGATGGACAAGGCACTTGAACAACTGGCCCACTTGAATTAAAGAAAATTGCATACAACATCTTTTTCAAACTTATGGTTCTCTTGGCAATACATGGGTGTTTTTGATCTTCTGCTTCCATTGTTTATTATCAGCCCTTCTTTGTGGCTCAAACATGTGCACCCAGGTTTCATCACCTGTTAGCAAGTTAGAAATAACCCGACTATTACAGCCTTTGTATGTTTTCAAAAGTTCCCGGGCACATTTAAGGCGTTGTGTCTTTTGCTCCTCAGTGAGCAAATGAGGTACCCACCTAGCGCAAACCTTTCTCAGGTCCAAACGCTTTTTCAGAATTGTTTGCACACTGCCTTCTGATATGCCAGTACAACTAGCTATATCTTTGACAGACAATGGCGCATCCTGTTCGACCACAATCTTTACAGCAGCAATGTTAGCATTGGTAACAGAGGTTTTAGGCCTACCAGGAGGGGTATCATCTTCAACAGAAAATTTCCCAGCTTTAAAAGCTTTAACCCACCTAAAAACTGTGTGCATTGAAATGGTCTGAGGTCCATATATACCATACAATTCATTAGATATCTGCTTTGAATCTATATTAAGCCTAATGTGGCATTTAATATAGCTACGAATTTCAGTCTTCTGGTCCATGTTCCAATGTAACAAGTAAATTGGTCAGTGTATATGACTGCATCTGTTTCAATTTGAAATAACTCGGTCAGTAGGAAAGCAATTTGCACGAAATAAACGGGTATTGTTAGCTGTTCAACACACCATTCAAGTGCAGTGAAGCATTTTAAAATATACCTGGGATAAAACCAAGGAAGCCTGTTAGTGACAGAACTTTTTGCACGACCCTCGTAGGTATTAAACCTTTGACCATAGATATATTGAATATTGGACCTAGTAGTTATTAAACATTGGACCTTGTAGATAATAATCATTGGACTTTCTAGGTATTAAACATATGACCTTCTGGATATTAAACATTGGAACTTGTAGATAGAAAACATTGGACCTTGTAGATATTAAACATTGAATCTTGTAGATAGAAATATTGGACCTTGTAGGTATTAAACAGTGGACCTTGTAGACAGTAAACATTGGACCTTGTAGATATTAAACATTGGACCTTGTAGACAACAGGGATCATTTTCTGGCGCGATTTCGCGATATTCTCGCATTTTTTTTGCAAGAAATCGCATCAAAATTCCCGGAGTGAGAAAAAAAATCGCACGCTGAATTTTTCTCATTTCGCACTGCTAAAGTCCTATTTTGCACTGCGGTTCATTTCGAGACTATCAGACTGTTCTGTTTGACCAGTTTCTGAATTATTGTGGCGCTAAAATTCATTGCACGTACGACCGCAGGTAACCATTCATTAATCTGTATCATTGAAAAGCTTTATCGTAAAAACTCATTGTCGGTCTCTGGTTTAAGTAAGTGTTTTTAGCTCACCTGAGCCAAAGGCTCAAGGTGAGCTATTGTGATCACTCACCGTCCGTCGTCGTCGTCAGTCTGTCTGTCCTTGGTTGATCCTCTTTCAAAGTTATTCAAATGGTTTAAAAAATCTTCTTGTCAGAAACCACTGGACCGATTTCAATATAATTTTGCAGAAATGTTCCTTTGGTGATCCTCTACCAAGATTTTTTCAAGCCATTTGGATTTGTCAAAAAACATGGCCGCCAGGGGGCAGGGCTTATTTTCCCTATATAATCTATATAGAAAACTTTAAAAATCTTCTTGTCAGAAACCACTAGACCGATTTCAATATAATTTTGCGGAAATGTTCCTTTGGTAATCCTCTACCAAGATTGTTCAAGCCATTTGGATTCGTCAAAAAAAATGGCCGCCAGGGGGCGGGGCTTATTTTCCCTTTACATCTTTATAGAAAACTTTAAAAAATCTTCTTTTCAGTAACCACTGGCCCGACTTCTATATAATTTTGCAGAAGTGTTCCTTTGGTGATCCTCTACCAAGATTGTTCAAGCCATTTGGATACGTCAAAAAACATGGCCGCTAGGGGGCGGGGCTTATTTTCCCTATATATCTATATAATGATCGTCTTGTCAGAAACCACTGGACCTATTTCGGTATAACATTGCAGGAATGTTTCTTTTGTAACCCTCTACCAAGATTGTTCAAGTCGTCATGATTTGTCAAAAAAACGTGGCTGCCAGGGTGCGGGGCTTAATTTTCCTATATATCTATATAGAAAACTTTAAAATAAAAATCTTTGTCAGAAACCACTGGACTGATTTCATTATAACTTGGCAGAAATGTTTCCTTGTTGACCCTCTACCAAGATTGTTCAAGTTATCATGATTCATCAAAAAACCTGGCCGCCAGGGGGCGGGGCTTATTTTTCTTGTATATTTATATAGAAAAGTTTTAAAAATCTTCTTGTCAGAAACCAATGGACCGATTTCAGTATCACTTGGCAGGAATGTTTCTTTGGTGACCCTCTACCAAGATTGTTCAAGCCGTTATGATTTGTCAAAAAACATGGCCGCTAGGGGGCGGGGCATATTTTCCCTATATATCTATATAGAAAACTTTAAAAATCTTCTCTTAAGAAACTGTTGGATCAAGTTCAATGTAACTTGGCAGGAATGTTGCTTTGGTGACCTTCTACCAAGATTGTTCACGCCCTCATTATACATCAAAAAACATGGCTGCCAGGGGGCGGGGCTTATTTTTTGTATATATCTGTATAGAAAACTTTAAAATTCTTCATGTCAGAAACCACCTATCTGATTTCATTATTACTTGGCAGGAATGTTGCTTTGGTGACCCTCTACCAAGATTGTTCAAGCAATCATGATTCATCAAAAAACATGGCTGCAAGGGGTGGGGATTATTTTCCCTATATATCTAAATAGAAAACTTTAAAAATCTTCTTGTCAGAAACCACTGGACCGATTTCAATATAACTTGGCAGGAATGTTCCTATGGTGACCCTCTACCAAGTTTGTTCAAGCAGTCATGATTCGTCAAAAAACATGGCTATTAGGGGGTGGGGCTTATTTTCCCTATATAGCTATATGAAACATTTTAAAAATCTTTTTGTCAGAAACCACTGGACCGATTTCAATATGGCAGAATTGTTCCTTTGGTGATCCTCTTTCAAGATTCAGTTCAAGCCATCATGATGCATGAAAAAAAACATGGCCGCTGGGGAGCAGGGCTATAAAATTTATACAAAAATCTTAGAGTAGTGAACTTGGCTGAAACTTCAACAGTAAGTGTGCAAAGCTGTTTGCTCAGGTGAGCAATATCCTTGTTTTAATTGCTATCTGGAGTCAGCAAAAACATGCCCGCCGACTCGGAAAAAAAGAAGAAAATTATCTGCCCCGAAGCAGTCCAGTCGGGATGGCAAAGTATCTTTTCGAGCACAACCCAGACAAACTGAAGCGGTCACGCTCTCCTCCCCTGATTCGGATGATGATCAAACACAAGCTGAGCCTGATGATTAACAATCCCACTCCTAAGCCCATGAATCCCTTATTCAGCTGTTTGCATTTTGTTATGAGCCAGGCGTAACGAGAAAGAAAGGAAAGTGAAACCAGCAACAAGCTTTAAAATTATTTACAGTATTTGTTGATAACAAAAAATAAGAAAATATGCAAGACAGAAAAATAAAAGTAAACAGTACCTTTCAAGATAATGTCACGAAATCCCTCAGAAATATTCTAGAAGAAATTCTGAAACAAATCCTTTGAATTGCAGTTTCTGATCCCACAATTTAAAGTCCCTGAATTCAGTGTTTAATTCCAGAATTAATGAAACATTAAAGTAATCCAGTAAAGAATGAAAGTATACAAAGATTCTCATATGAAAATCTTCTCTCCTTATATAATATCAAAGCACATTCTAAAAAAAAAATTACAGTACTAGAGGCATCACTTATTTTCCAGTATTTGTCAAGAAAATTTTAAATGGTCTATGACATGCCAAAAATAGCTTAATCTAGAATATTCCATCTCATGATCTGGAAATTCCAAAAAGAATATAAACAACTTGTTATTGTAAACATCATTTTCCAGAAAGTTCTAATTTATATATAAACACTTGCAGTAAACATGAAAATAATGATACTTAAAATAACCAAACACCCTATATATAACAATTTATTAACCTGATTTAGAGTACATTACAAAATAAGCAATAATAATACTTATACATACAATTCTGATACAAAATCTCGCCTTTACAAAAAAAAAAAAAAAAAAAAAAAATCTCACTCAGTTTGTCTGAGCGAGCGAAAAAAAAAATCTCACAGAATTTGAAAATCTCTCACTTGTTTTGTCCAAATGGGATTTTTTCTCTCACAAAAATCTGGGGCCAGAATAATCCCTGCTAAACTCTTGTTTTAAAACAATCAACTTCCTGAAACGTAAAATTCTGTATTTTAATTAAATTAATGGTTTCTGCATTTAGTGCCTTGCATTTAATAATGCACATTTCAATGATTAAAGTTTCAAGTTCTTGAAATTAAAATAGATTAATAATAATAATAATAATGATAATAATAATGATGCAGCACCAAGTATTGTAAAACCAACCTCCAAATATATATTCCATTTCTGCCCTACAAGCAAATCACAAGACATAAAATGCTAATAAGGTATTAAAATGACTTTATATAACTGTTTCCTCATCAAAGAAATTTTATACCTTTAGGTATAAAGACAGCCAGTGGCTCCATTTTGAGCTGGAGATGGTCATTAGTCCAGATGTTGCAATCCACAGGGTTATGTACTTAGCATATCACAATTACATGCTAATAGCGCTGCTAATTTTTGTCATATTCCACCAAAGGGTTCTGTTATCAGTGGAACTGATAGCAAATATGTATTTAAATTTCTTTGTTGAGGAAACAGTTTTTTTTGTTTTTTTTTTAATATTTAAATTCAATTCACAAGATTTAGTAATATCAATGAATAATGTTCATAGTAGGTGTCAAGTGCTCAAGAAACATCAAATATGATTCATTCTATTCTATTCCATGTTATAGCTTAACTGATTAATCAAGTCCGCATTTTTTCAGCCGCATGCAAATCATGATTTTCTGGCAAATGTCTGATGTTGACCAATATTGATTTGTTGTTTACTGGTTTACCATTAAACTTCTATTTACAAACAATGCGTTTTACAGATATACCAGGTGCATTACTATGTAAACAAGGTATTTGCAGTACGTAAATAGTTTATTGTCTTGTTTCAGCTTTCGTACTTTGAATGTTCGTCCTTTGTATTTTCTATGTAAGTTTGTATGCGGTTTAAACATTTCTAAAGAATACCATATCTCACTTCGAGAATAATGTCTCCAAATGTTCTTTCTCTCTTTCTTTAGTGTTTTTATTATAAAATGGAAATGAATTCATCATCTGATATACTGTTTTTATAAGAATTTAAAGAAGACGACAGAGAGATAGAAAAAGAAGACTTGTTTTAGGTATGGATTTAAAGGGTAGGAGTATAGATTTCTCATAATAATTAATAAACTTTTTCTTTTTTGAGTTTTAAGTTGTCCTCCTAGATCTGCTTATTCTTCTCTATTTGAACATCTCTCTTCTGTTTTTGTGCATCTTGTTACCTGAAATAATAATAAAAAATATGATTTCAGGATTTTAAATAAATAGTCTCTGGAAGAACCGAAAAATGATTCTTATTTGATATATAAAAAAAACATATGTAATCACATATCTTTCTCATCAGAGATCAAGACACGACGGATGAAAGTAAGGACTATATATACATATATATTCATATATACTATACACATACATGGACATACACACATATGTGCTCATGTGCGTATACCCATCTACACATATGTATATGATTGTCAGCAGTTGTCGGTCCTTCACAGATCTAGCTTCAAAATCACTAGAATTGATTGTTTTCGCATTTACTGGATTTTTTTCATTAGGCAAAAATTTATCGAAACCTTGTGTTTTTCACTGAATGTAGAAATTTGGCATCTCTTCCAGAAAGCTGCACACAGAGTATGGTATTATTTCTATTTTATTTTATTATTTTCATTATTATTATTATAACTATTTTTTTGTTTTAAATTATTATTTAATTTTGGCTTTTCTTTGTATATTTTGCAAAGTGACAGTTAAGCTTTCAGCAATATCTTTTTTTAATTGACTATACATGGTATACTCAATCAAAAAAAATGTTCCAATACTATCCCTGGTATCTTACAGATGTAGTCTGAATTTAGGTAGCCTCACAATTCTGACCTCACATTATTGTCGCACCTGCTTGTAGCAGGGTGCAATATAGGCGTCTGCTTTTCCGTCCATCCGTCCTTATGTCGAAGTTCGACATTTATGTCGAAGTTCAACATTTATGTCAAAGTTAGTATTCTAATCAACTACAAGACTAAACAACTATCAAACCTTGCATGAAACATCTCCCTGACCTCCTGACTTTGCGACATAGGTGTCCGCTTTTCCATTCTTCCCTCCGTTCATCTGTCCGTCTGTCAACATTTATGTTGAAGTTCGACATTTATGTCAAAGCTGGTATTCTAATCAACTACATGTACAAGACTAAACAACCATCAAACCTTGTATGAAACATCTCTCTGACCTCCTGACTTTGCGAGATAGCCATCCGCTTTTCCGTTTGTCTGTCCGTTCGTCCCTCCGTCTGTCTGTCAGCAGTTCTGTTATGTTGAAGTTTGACATTTATGTCAAAGTTAGTATTCTTATCAACTACAAGACTAAACAACCATCAAACTTTGCATGAAACATCTCCCTGACCTCCTGACTTTGCGACATAGGCATCCCATTTTCCGTTCGTTCGTCGTCCGTGTGTCTGTCCGGGCTAACGAATTGATGGTTTTGTGACTGTTGTCTATACATTTATGTGACTTATTCCGTAAAAGTGTCACATAACCATCATTTTATTAGAAAAAAAGTCACATAACCATCATTTCGTTAGAAAATTTTCATTTTATGTGACGGGTCACATAAAAAAAAGAGTCACATAATCATCAGTTGTGAGTACAAAAAGTCACATAACACCCATTTCGTTAGAACGTCCGTTTGTCCGTCTCTCCGTCTGTCAACATTTATGTCGAAGTTCGACATTTATGTCAAAGTTAGTATTCTAATCAACTACAAGAATAAACAACCATCAAACCTTGCATGAAACATCTCCCTGACCTCCTGACTTTGTGACATAGGCGTCCACTTTTCCGTTTGTCTGTCTGTCAGTTTGTCTGTCCGTCTGTCAACATTTATGTTGAAGTTCGACATTAATGTCAAAGTTAGTATTCTAATCAACTACAAGACTAAACAGCCATGAAACCTTGCATGAAACATCTCCCTGACCACCTGACTTTGTGACATAGGCATCCCATTTTCCGTTCATCCGTCAGTTCGTCTCAACATTTATGTCGAAGTTCGACATTTACGTCAAAGTTAGTATTCTAATCAACTACAATTCTACAACAACCATCATACCTTACATGACACATCTCCCTGACCTCCTGACTTGGCAGGTACATTGACCCGGTGACCTTGACCTATATTTCGCGCTCCAGTGACTTTGACACTATTTACGTTGACGTTATAGATCTTCTCAACTATAAGGTCTACAACTACCAAACCTTGCATAGTGCTTCTCCTAGATGTACTGACTTGGCAGGTACCTAGACCCAGTGACCTTGACCTATATATTGCGCTGCAGTGACTTTGACACATTTTGCGTTGACGTTCGATATCTCCTCAACTATAAGGCCTACATCCATCAAACCTTGCAAAGTGCTTCTTATCAATATACTGACTCGGCAGGTATCTTGACCCGGTGACCTTGACCTATATTTTGCTCTCCAGTGCCTTTTACACATTTTACGTTGACGTTCAATATCTCCTCAACTATAAGGCCTACAACCACCAAACCTTGCATAGAGCTTCTCAATGTACGGACTCTGCAGGTAGCTTGACTCAGTGACCTTGACCTATATTTCGTGCTCAATTGACTTTTACACCTTTTATGTCGCCCTTCCATATGTCCTTAACTATAAGGCCTTCAGTCACCAAACCTTGTATAGTGCTCCTTCTCAATGTACTGACTTGGCAGGTACCTTGACCCGGTGACCTTGACCTATATTTTTCACTCCAGTGCCTTTGATACATTTTACGTTGATGTTCGATATCTCCTCAAATATAAGACCTGCAACCACTAAACCTTGCATAGTGCTTCACCTCATTGTACTGGCTTGGCAGGTACCTTGACTGGGTGACCTTGACCTATATTTGACACATTTTACATTGATGTTCGATAACTCCTCAGTTATAAGGCCTACAACCACCATATCTTGCATAATGCTTCTCCTTGATGTACTGCTTTGGCAGGTACCTTGACCCGGTGACCTTGACCTATATTTCACGCTCCAGTGACTTTTACACATTTTACATTTACATTCCATTATCATTGGGCTGTATAATACGAAAAGTCAGTGCTGAAGATACAGCCATTAGAGGGAATGGCACTAGCCTGGAATATATGTGTCCAACTAGGCACTTTGTCTACATTTTTTCAACCCAGTTTTCCAACTAAGCACTGCTAAGAATGAAATAAACTTATTTAATAACCACGTTCTGATTGTGGCTCCTGTGACTTCTGCCCCAGCAGGTGCGACGATGCCTTCGGCGGAAATCTTGTGTTGGAAAAAAGGGTATAATAGTTTTGGTTCAAAATCAGTGATGAATTTCAAGTTTACTTCCATTGTATATTTTGTTTGAATTCTATTCTTTGTTATTCTTCATGTTCTAATTTTCTTTATTTTGGGCTTCAATATTATTTCATAGTGTTTGAAATCTTCTCTTATTGACTTCATAATTTCAAGGATTTTTTTTTTTTTTTTTATTGTATATTTATTTATTTATTTATTTTTTTTTTTAGCTGTATATTAAATCATGGATCATTTTGTATGCTAATGTTTTTATTCTTGTGTGTATGTTCTATTTAAATTTAATTTTTTTTATATACATATATATATATATATATATATATATATATATATATATATATATATATATATATATATATATATATATATATATATATATATATATATATATACACACATTGTTTTCTTTGTTTAAATTTATTTATTTATTATTTTTTTATTATTTATTTATTTATTTATTTATTTAATATTTTTTCTATGGTTTAGAATTTTATATTTATATTTTTATGGCCAGTTTACGGTGAGTGCCCTTATTTTAGTTTTACAGATTTAATTTAGATATATTTATTTTAATAGTCTTGTTTTGATATTTTCCAAAAAATCAAAAGGACAATAACTAGGAAGGTAGGAGGAAACAGGTTGAGGAAACAGTTATGAAAAGTCATTTTAATACCTTGTTAGCATTTTGTGTCTGGTGATTTCGTCTGTAGGGATAATGGATTAATGGATATCCATAAGTCTGATCAGGGTTTCCAAAAATGGGCTATTTCAGTGATACTCATAATTCAAATTATACGGATATCCATAAATCAAAATAGTGGTGTCTGTTTTTCGCATTAGTAATATCCACAAATCAGCTGGAATATTGGATATCTATAATTCAAGTTAGTGATACCCATAATTCTAATTATGTATATATATAATATTATGATTTAAATTATGGATATCCATAAATATTTAAGGATATCCCTTTCAACTTACGGGTGTCACTAATTAGAATTATGGCTATATATCCTTTGATAATTATGGATATCTAGAAATAGGGGAAACGGTGCCCTATACAATGGGCTTGCACATCGGTACAGTCTGATCAAGGTTGTTGCTGTTCGCTGCATTGATAGAATGATTAATAAGCCTGTATAGAATAACCTGTAATAATTTTATTTCATTAAAGATATTCATATATGGAAAATAAGTATCCACAAATCATGCAGGTTTCCTGATATCCTATATAATGGATATCCATAACTTGTATATCCATAAGTTAATATACATCATTGGATATCTTTATGTCGACACACAACAAAATCTGATTTTATGTGTGGTTTTACGCTGCTGACAAAGCCTGTCCGTCTGTAAAAGATGTTTAAAGGAAAATATGAATCTTTTTTTTTTTTTCCAGTGCTTGTTGTAATACCTGAAACTCAATATTTCAGTGCAAGTCATGAGTCATACAAGACGTTTTTTTCTGTTATATTTTCCAGTGTAACTTAGGTCTGATTTTATGTAAATGGTCTGCGTCAGGCAAATAATTCACCTGAAAGTTCAAGCCTTTTTTGGGCCAGTTCATATGATAATGGTACTTTTGGAATATGCGAACAGCGTCCCCTCTGGTGCGACTGCGCAATCATGCACACGTAAATATAGAACTAGATGAGGATTTTGACCAAGACTCAGACATCTAGCCCCACTAGATACCTTTGCACGCACATGTGAAGAATGTCTTCCTGGAGGACAAAAATGGCCATTATCTTGTGTCAAGATCATTATTTTTCAGGACTGTCATCTTTTCAAGATTTTAGATTGAGATTGAATAGTAACTTTTAAATGGTTTGAATACATTGAATCCCATATATATATATAGTCAGCAGATGAGATAATGGTACTTATCACATATGCGAACAGCGAGCCTCAGGCGCATCAGTGCAGTCTCGCCAGAGCCTTCACTGTTCGCACAAGTAGTATAGAACTAGATGATGGTTTTGACCAAAAATCAGACATCTAGCCTCACTGGATGGCTGGGAATGCGCATTTGAAAAATTGTTTTTATGGAGGACAAAAAGTACCATTACCTCATGTCATTGCTCATATGATGTTCTGAAGAAGTATGAGAAAGTCTGCCCTATGCCTTAATTAAGCAAACAACACAGGCACATATCAGCCTGCTTCTACACAGTCTGGTAATTGTCTTTGTTGATCACAACATCTGTAATCATTAAGGTTAAGGTTTAATGATGTTGCTAACATCATTTTAACACGCTTATGTAATTTTGACGCCTAAGGTTCACAGGGATATACATTAACTTCCATATTTCTGCTCTAGTGGGGTTCTCATTAGAACTGCCTGAGGCAGTTATAACAAGTACCTACAACTTATGTTTTAAACAGAAAAAAAAAATATTGTTTTGTCTGAAATTTGTCATTTTTATATCCCGCCACACAATAGTGGCAGGGTATTATGGTTTCACGTTGGACGTCCGTGTGTCCATCCATCCGTCATCCATCTGTCCGTTTTTTGTTTCCGGATGATAACTTGAATAAATATCAATGGATTTTCACCAAGCTTGGTATGTGCATTGATATTGTGGAGATCTGGTTTGGGATTGCTAATGGGCAAATTTTGTCAAATTTTTACGGAGTTATCTGCCCAAGACATGCCCATATTTTTGTTTCCGGATGATAACTTGAGTAAATAACAAGGGATTTTAACCAAACTTGCTATTTATATTGACATTAAGGAGATCTGGTATGGAATTGCTAATGGGCAAATTTCGTCAAATTTTTATGGGGTTATCTGCCCAAGACACGCCCATATTTTCGTTTCCAGATGATAACTTGAGTAAATAACAAGGGATTTTAACCAAACTTGTTATATGCATTGACCTTAACGAGATCTGTTTTGGAATTGCTAATAGGCAAATTTCTTCAAATTTTTACGGAGTTATCTGCCTGAGACATGCCCATATTTTCATTTCCGGATGATAACTTGAGTAAATAACAAGGCCTTTTAACCAAACTTGCTATATGCATTGATATTTATCAAGATCTGGTTTAGGATTGTTATCTGTCCATTGATATTATCAAGATCTGCTTTAGGACTGTTATCTGTCCCTCCGTCATTTTCTTTCCAGACATTTTCGCAACGATAACTTTAATACATAAACAAATAATTGCTATGGCGGGGTATTATGCTTGCCGTGCTTTTATTATGCCATATAATTATATTTATCGCATAGGTAAGTCAATGTAATGAAAAGTAAAATTTTTTCCTCCAGATTCTAATGCTTTGTGTATAAAATCATTCTCGCAAAGTCCATGTAAAACACATGTACATGTCCATTCTTTAAAATGTTTCCGTTTTGTTATTCATTTATCTATTTATTTTGCTGAATAATATATTCTAATCTTAGACCCTTGTTTAAAGACAAACCATAAAATGCTAATTTAACCCAACACTTGCATGTTGCTTAATTATCACATGTATTACATTTTAGCAGTGTTTTCAAATGCGTATTAGTTAACTGAGCAGGGGCACAGCGATTCCTGTAATTAACATTTGCACCCAGCAAAGACTGCACATTTGCACAGTCTGATCAGTCTTCAAGGGTTGTATGAAAAAGCATTGTGTGCTTAGTTGCCCATGGTGCACACAGGTTATGCTCTGATCAGACTGTGTGGATGCACAGGCTGATCCAAGTCTTTGCTGGGTGCATACTAAAATTTTAAGAATTGCTGTGCCCCAGTTCAAAAATTTATTTGGAAGTTTTAAAGGATTCATTACCTTCTATGATTTGCAACTTTTCGGTAGAAGTTTCATAACATTTTTTTTTTATTTATTTTATATGTGAAATAAATTATAGGTATATTGCATTGTACCCTCTATCTTCTAATTCATTAATGTGTTTGTGAAACCAAATACCTAGCTGCTGGCTATATTCAGGACATCTGCAGATGTATGTAGCATCCCTGCCGACAATGTAAGCCTGGCATCAAATTAGCAAGTCATTTACCGCTTCATGTTATACCTAAAGGTAGTAGATATCAAACATTGGACCTTCCCCATTTTCCATACCACACACCCATTTTCTCTCACATTCGACGCTTAGCTCCCAACGTGAACACATCATGAGTCAACAACAACCAATATGACATCGCCATATGAACTACGGACTAGAGTGGTTACACTGCTAGATACGTATGAGTTTGAAGGCACCCCTATCTGGAGATTGTCAGAGGGGAAGAACGGGGTTGTCAAGTTAGAATTGACCTGGCAGCCCCTACTCAACAGAAACAACATAAGCGGTTACAGAAGAAGACACCAGGCAGGAAGAAGGAGGCCGAAAGCGGACATAGCACTGGGACCCGCCCTAATGCTAAGACTGCACCTCCCGCTGACGAGTGGCCTCGCCAGCCCAGCCCTGCGAGAACACCACCACCGAATCCAGCACCACCAGTACAGCCTCCGCCGAAGACACCAGCGAAGTCTCCAACAACAATAGAAATGGTTTCGCCACCCGGAACTCCAGATATCACGCCGCCTCCAGGTTCAAGATGGACACCAAAGACGCCAACAAAGTCTCCGCCCAGCCAGATGCAAGAAGAAGACGAAGAAGACAATCCATTCTGCGGTTACACAGAAAACGATGACCGATCCTCATCACTACAAAAATATAAAGTCAGCAAGATTCTTCACAAAGACACACCTGAGAACAGCTTATTCATCTACCAGCTACAGCACTTACAGAAGCCTGAGAGGAAACCGGCGTACGCAATGGTATCGTCAGATGAACTCTTCGCTTCCTTCTACAAGCTGCCGGAGTCTTAAGTACCACGAACCAGAAGTATGGAGTGCGGCAGACAAGAATCTTCAGGTCTCCAACCGAAAGCTCAAGACAACACACAAGAAGACAAAGAAGGAGTACCTGAAGATACTGGCAGCTCTTCCTATGATGCGAATTACGCCTTGATGATTGGCTGGAATTTGACCTACTTTCTAAGTAGGTCAGAGCGAGATGTAAACATCATTTTGCAGCCGGGATTGGCACGATATTTTACATTGATTTAAAGCTCACTCTTTGGTCTGTTCTACTGCACTCAAAATTCTGTAACTTACTGTGTGCTTCCGATTTTACCTGCACCGATGTCTGAAGGGCGAGGAGTCAAGGCTCGGGCCAAAACTCCATCTTGAAGCCCACCACGGAAGCGCAAAAACTTGCCTCTCCGCCTAAACCCACTAGGCCTTGCACGGTCGTCTCCTTTATTTACTCCTTTGGCTGCTCTTGGCATGTTTGACTGTAGCAAGGATGACAGACGATAACCTAACAGACGCTTGACAAGGTACAGACGCGGGTGTAGGGGTTGTGCCTGTTATGGTTCCGTACCCTGGGACCCCCTGCACCTAAGAGTCTTAACTGAAAGAACGAACGAAACATTGGACCTTAGAAGTATTAAACATTTGACCTTGTAGGTAGTAAACATTGGACCTTGTAAGCATTAACATTGGATGAAGGTATTAAACATTGGACCATGTAGGTAATAAACATTGGACCTTAGAGGTATTAAACTTTGGACCTTGTAGGTATTAAACATAGAACTTTAGAGGTATTAAACATTGGACCTTTTCAAGGTATTAAACATTGGACCTTAGAGGTGTTTAAAGTTCTGTGAACTGCACTTCCTGATCTGATTACTAACATATGCAGCCAGTTACATGTATTGTACCAACAAAGATTGGTTTTGTCATGATAGTGGCACAGATATGAAATGCAGACTAATTTCAGGGAAGACTGACCAGTCAGTGCACAAGGGTATACAGTAAAGCTCCAATATATCGCGGTCCTCGGAGTCCAGAGTCCGCTATCGCGATATAAACGGAGCGCGATATAAGTCCAGACATGTACCATGCATGTAAAACGGCATGCATAATCGCTTGGTTTGTCGCTTGGTAGTTTGCTGAGACATCACGGATAAATGGCATTCAGTCATGCTGTCAGCCATATTTCCTAATTAAAGTTGGATTAGAATTGCTCAATGGCAAATTTACAATGGTGCGCTATGTCTAACAAGTAATTTCAATCAAAACCAGCCGATAAACTACGTTTAAAAACAAGAAATCATCAGGTTGACAATTTAGGACGCCATTTTGTATACTCTGGTTCCCTGGAACGGTGAAGGGAAGCTACTCAAATTGCTTCAGTTGTGCAAAGATATTTTGAGTTGCTTCCCTTTGCTTATTATTGCGTTTCGGGCGCAAAAAAAAAAAAAAAAAAAAAAAAAAAAAACCTGTCGTTTATCAAAGTTAATTTCTTTTTAGTTTAGTTTTATTGTTATTTTTTTTTTTTTTTTTTTTTTGACGCAGTTGTTTTCTTTTGAAATATTTATTGTTACAGAAGTGTAAAATAAGCGGACTAAGATCTGTGTATGTAGGACAGAAACATCAGAAGACTACTGTCTTGTAAAATTTGCTGGTGTTGAAAAGGAGGTGGACCGTTTTCACCTGTTGAGCAAAATTAGTTTGTGGGCATCATTGACTGAGCATTGAGTAGATCTATGTACTCAATGATGATAATGATTATGACAATAACGGCGATATAATTTATTGTTTGCCAGTTATAATCAACGTGTGCGCTGATTGACACTAAATGGATTGTTTGTCATATCTGACGCGACTTAGCATCGGGATAGGCGCAAAAAATTAATTACCGGAGGCGGAACGCATTTTTTTTTCTGAAGTTAAATAAAACAACAAACATTTATGTTTTTAAATTTTTTTGCTTATTGAAAATTTGGGAGCCATAGCCGATTCGCGATATACTGGATTTCGCGAAATAACGGACCGCGATGTATTGGAGCTACACTGTGTGCTAGCTCTTCACTGTTCATGATTATATGGGGAAAAGTTTTGTTTTAAACAATAGTCCAGTATTTGTTTACTGAATTTCTGAAGTGGATTCCTCCATCTCTGAATATGGATATATCCATTATTGTAACTGGGGGTTTCAGATAAAATTCAAAAATGGAATGTCAGACAGTGTAGATTGTGATGAGATGGCTCATGAAGACAAGCTGGATCAACACTGTTGGCACAGGTATCTATGTGGTTTGCAGGACTGACAGAGTTAATGTTTATACATTATGTAAGCGCCTATGTAAAATGTTTATTTCTGGGCCATAAGTCTGGATAAGGCAATTCTTTGAAACAAAAACATTGATATTTTACTAATTTCTCCACAAACACATGCGTTATGGGTAGGTACTGTGAGATGCTGTGGGTAGGTGTCTGTGAGATGCTTCAGATGAGTGCATACAACATATGTTTTTGTTGAGAAATAAGAAAAACCTATTTATTCATATCCTCTTATCTAGAGCTCTGTAAATCATAGAATTTTCACCATATAATATAAAGAATGAGGAAGATTTTTGGTAATCAAGCTCATTAAGGATAATTTCTTCCATATATTCAATGAAAAAAAAAACTGCAAGAGGTAATAAATAGAGGATCTTACACTCATGGTCATTTCATATGAAATTTATGAAATGAGCCTTCGACTAGTTTCATACATTTTATATGAAATGACCATGAGTGAAAGATTCTGTTTATCGTATGACCATTTTAAATTGGATTTTTTTGCCTTTAAACAGAAATTGTTAAACAATTGTTCAACAGAAAATGCATGGCTGACATCGAGGTTGTCATGACATTACTTGTTCCTGCCAAAGTGTTCTGTAACATGATCATACGATTTTTATGACATGATTAACAGTGACATCATATGATAAATAAATTTAAAAGCTGGTTTAACAATTATGAAATTTTGATATCCACTTTATGGTAGGTGTTAACCCCTGCATACCTCTCTTTTCACTATATATTATGGGGGTACAAATACAAATATCCCTCCCTCTTGGGTTTATGGTATGTTAAACCTGAACTTATCTTATATTACAGACATGTTATCCAAAAGAAAATATTTAAGGTCTACGGTAACAATCTATATGAGATGAAAAATTGTCCTGGTGATTTTTGTATATTAGCATACAAACAACTGTGTCTGGTTAACATCTAATTCATTTGGCCGACAGTAACTTTATTGATCAAATAATGAAATCCAACAGCTAATTCTGTAGCTGCTGGATTTGAATATCAGTGCATAAATTTTTTCTTCTGGAGAATAGGGCTTCACATTTTGTATGTGTAAATTACTAAACCTACAGATGATGCATTAACACATAATATGTTATGTACCCTAAATATTCAGCCATTCAAAGGGGGCTGGATACACTCTCAGGGGAGGTAACTGTGCCATTAATATTTTGGTTCCCTTCTCAAAAGGGGTCTACTTTAAAAGGAAAGATTTTGCTTTCTTTGGGAGCAAATTCTTTCCTTTTAGACTAGACCATGTTTCAGAAGGGACTTAGTGTGCAGGAAAGCAAACTGGAACAAGGGACACAACTTTTGTGACTTCCTGGTTTCAGTTATTTCTTTATTTCTACTTTTACTGCAGTCAATCGAGTTAGTTTTTCATCCAAAAACGGAGTATCTGCATACGGCCGCAGAGACTCCAAAACATGAAAATCTGCACATTTAGCAAACATTTTAGCAGTAGTAATTCTGTACCTAGCCGCAGAAACTCCAATGTTTGAAAATCTGCGCATTACTGCATGGGGAGTATTTCTATGAAGGGAGAATCTGCGCACAGCCACAGAAACTCAAAACATGAAAATCTGCGCATTATTTATACAAAAGGTTTGTAGTAGTAGGTCTGCGCCTTGCCGCCAATGTGCAGAATTACTTCTCATCGCAAATATCATTTTGTGTAATGGGCAGAATTTCCTGCATTTGAATTCCTGCACAAGTGCGCAGATCTTCCTGCTTTTGGAGTTCTCCTCGCTGGTATCAACATTCTGCGTATTGCACAGATCTTCCTTTATTGGAATTTCTGCGCAACTGCTCAGATCTTCCTTCATTGGAATTTCTGCTCATATGTGCAGATCTTCCTGCTTTGGAGTTTTTGCGTTAATGCGCGGAATTACTCCTCGTTGCTATAAACATTTTGCGTATTGCGCCGATTTTCCTGCTTTGGAATTTCTGCGCATATGCACAGATCTTCCTGCTTTGGAGTTTCAGCGCATATGCGCAGATCTTCCTGATTTGGAGTTTTTGCGCTAATGTGCAGAATTACTCCTCGTCGCTATTAACATTTTGCGTATTGCACAGAATTTCCTGCTTTGGAATTTCTGCGCATATGCGCAGATGTTCCAGCTTTGGAGTTTTTGCGCTAATGCAAGGAATTAATCCTCGTCACTATTAACATTTAACGTATTACGCAGATTTTCATGTTTCAGAGTTTTTGCGGTCATGTGTCAATGCGTTCAGTACAGTGCGTGAATTATCCAGTTGCGGAGTCTTTGCGGCAGTACGCACATACTCCGTTTTTGGATGTAATATTACCTGGTCAATCATATCCGACCAACCATTACCAGCAAACGCAGAAAATCTACCAAGTGTATATTTAGTTCCCTTAAATGTATGAAAACAGGGGAATGAAAAATGAGTACCTAGCCAGCTGCCAGCTCGAAGCTTACACTTACATGTTTATTAGATGTGTAACCATACATGCCATTAGCTGTTGACAGAAATCTGTGAGATTTCGCAAATTTTTAAGGGAGATTTGATGAAATTCTGTGAGATTTTTATGAAAATCACTTTCAAGCTTACATAAGTTAAAAGCCATTATTTTAATGAATTATGCTTGGGACGGCCATGCTAATGTGTGATTTATTTCTAGTTCTTCAAAAAGTAGCTTTTCAAATGGTATAAAAATTCTGTGAGATTTGAAAATCTTATGGGAAACGGGGTCCAGAAGGGCCAAAATTCTGTGAGGTTTTGTCTCACAGTGTGAGGTATGGCACATATGTGTAACATAGGATTTTCTCTTAGCCTAGTGCTGTATAAAATTACTCTGGGCAAATTCAGCAGACAATTGATATTTTTCTTACTTTTCCCAGAAAACAGGTTTTTACATGTCATGCAAATTGTTACCTAAGGAGACAGTTTGCATAAAATGTCAAAGCCTATTTTCTAGGAAAAAAATACTGGTAAGTAAAGTATTCCAGAATGTTGTCTGCTGAAATATTAAGTACCTTTATTTAATTTCAGATATGTGTGGCAGAGTGTCCAACAGAAAACTGGGTTTACAGACAAGCATTAATAAAGACTGACCTGAAGTTTTGTAAACCTGAGATAGATCTGACAACTACAACAAAAGTAAGATTTCAACCATATTTGTCATGGGTTGATGCATGGTTAAACCTGAACTCATCATCTTCAACCATATTTGTCTTGGCAAGTTTTTTGCTGGCTGTTGCATTAGCATTAGTGTAGAAGTTGGCTTTGGTATCACTGTTGGCATGGACATAAGTGTTCACAAATGTTAAGATTTTTTGTTAAAGCTAGGTAGCTAATCGTTGCTTTTATAAATGGGGATTACCTCCATGCATATGGTATACTAAATGTTTTGCCTGGCTCACTAGCTCGGTAGCTCATCTGGCTGCAAATCCAGGAGTAGCAAGTTTGAATCCCAGTTCAGTCACATTACTTTCATGGCGATTGATCGTGAAATCATTTCTATGAACATTCTCCCACTTTCACTGATTCAAGAAGGATGGTGAAAGTATGTCAGGCCTCCTAGTGAAACCTATAAAACCTATAATAACCTATAATTTTGTGTCAAACCTATAAAACCTTTATTTTGTTCATAAAACCTGTAAAAAGCCTGTATTTTCATGAAAAAACCTATATTTTTTCACTTTTTGAACCTTCTCGCGACTCAACCCTAACTTTTCTTCAAATGCCCTACTATTTTTACTTTTTAGTCCCAAAAAAGTGATGAAAGCTGTCAAGAAATTGTAGTTTTTTCCTCGCTCGCTTGGACTTTGTAAAATTCAGATCAACTATCTGAATAATTGTGGCGCAAAAATTCATCAAGTATTTTTTCTTCTCAGTTTTAAATCTTTATATGAGTTTGGAAGAACCTTTTTTTAACCTATATTTTTTTATTGAAAAATCTGTAAATATCCTATATTTTGAGTAAGAAGAACCTATATAAAAACCTATATTTTCAAAGTGGGCCACTAGGAGGCCTGGTATGTGCACACATACAGGTTAACCACTTAGAGGACTAAGCTTGCCCAAGAAAAGTGTGAGTAGGTTCACTGACCAGCCCAACATGACCGTAACTGTAACAGTGTTGACTGGGCTGTTAAACTCCTATTCCAACTCAGATTTATCCTTGCAAGTTTTTATGCCCCCGCCATTTTCAGTGGGATTGTGAGGAGGGGGGGGGAGGGGGGGGAAGCATATAGTATCACCACTGTCCATACGTACGTCCGTCCCGTGATTCCGGGACATCTCGGCCCCTAACAAACTCGGCCCCTAACAAACAGCCCCTAGCAAACTTGGCCCCTAACCAACTAGGCCCCTAACCAACTCGACCCCTACAAACTCAACCCCTGTTCAACTCGGCCTCTAAAAGTAGTGTTTCATTTGGTGGATAGTTGCGCTGTATTTAAACACACAAAAAAAATTGCCGGCCTCGGTGGCTTAGTTGGATGCGCCGTCCGACTGGAGACCAGGAGGCTGCGGGTTCAACCCCTGCCGAGGTCGGCAACATTCTTTCGTGGAGATTGATCATGAAATATTTTCTATGGTCATTCTCTCCCGCTGATTCAAGTTGGACAGTTGTCAGTTTCTGGCGAAAGAATGTGCACAATACTGGTTAACCCCTTAGAGGACTAAACCTGCCCAGTAAACGTGTGGTTAGGTAAACTGACCACACTCGACATGACCCCATTGTGTTGACTGGGCAGTAAAACCTCAACACAAACAAATAAACACAAAATCTTCTTCTTCTTCTTCTTCTCCCAATAAAGGACCTTGTCCCGAAAACGTAATTGGTCCTGCGTACTGCAACATGTTGGGAAGACACAGCAATCCATTGTCTAGTCTGTTTTGTCTGTTTTCCATTCGACTCTGTCCTGAAAACATGCCATGACCATAGTCCAAAATAAGGAAACTTCATTTTTAGATCAACATTCTATATAATAGGCATAATTGGTGAACTTTGATAGTTGTGTTAACCCAGTACTATTACAACAATGAACACATTTACTGTCATGTTTCACTCGCTAAAAAACATAATGTACATTAAGATAACACGCCTGTTAACTGCAATGCTTTTTTGTGGCTGTAAAAATGGCGATTTTCACGAAATGAAAAATTTGATCAGTGTTGTTCTAACAAGTACCCACAATATATGTTTTAGAGCAGAAATAACAAAGTCGTTTGCCCCGGCAGACCCCACCTTTCCCAATACAAAGTGGGATTTATAAGGGTGTTCATATGATAGACTTGTAAAGAGGTGATTGTAGACTGGCAGAGGCTGTGGGGTAGTATTACAGATTGGTTATTCATTGAGCAGAGATCGTTCAGATTTCCGGATAAACACATCTATTTTATGTTTGCTGTGTGTTTACCATAATGGTATAAAGAGAAAACAAACAGTGTCTTGAATAATGGATTTATTACAAAAGGAAGCAACAATAAAATAACCATGACTTTATTTCAACAATGCAGCACATGTAAAAAAAGAACAAATGAGCTGTGGCACGAGGTAATGGTACTTTTTGCCTTCCGTAAAGTCATTCTTCAAATGCGCATGCTCAGCCATGTACTGGAGTTAGATGTCTGATTCTTGGTCTAAACATTAGTCTAACTCCATACTATATATGTGCGAAGGCTCTGGTGAGACTGCGCGGATGCGCGGGCACGCCTGAGCCATCACTGTTCACATATGTGATAAGTACTATTATCCCATGCGCTGGCTCAAATATTGCACATGTTTTATGACCAATGCAAGGCTTTGAAAGAACAAATAATGCACACGAAAAAGGAAAGAAAGAAAATGCATACGTTTCATGACAATGCAGCACACTTTTCATGACAATGCAGCACAAGTAAGAAAGTGAGAAAAGAACGAATAATCATGTTTTAAGGATAATTAATAGCTTTCTTCACTGCTAAGTCCTTTTTAACTTGAGGAATTTACATATAGGGCACAAAAGGAATGCAGTTTTCCAGGATGGCACATTTTGTTTCGCCGAAATGATGTAACAAAGGAAACGATAAGATATATAGGCCAGAAGTAAAATTAAATATAACAAGTTATAATAAAAGTTTCTTCAACTCAGTTTCTACTGGGTACCTACACAAAACCAGTGAACAACCGAAATGATAAGAATATCGTGATAAGAAACGTTAAGAATATGTGCTGAAATCTGAGCCCGTTTCAGTTCGTTTCGCCTCGTTTCAGAAGTTTCCCTATATATTCTTATCGTTTCAGTTGTTTCACTGGTTTTGCCCGACAGTCCATTAGAGTTAAGGAGACTCAGCCTAATGAATAATATTAGGTGGAAATTAACAGGAAAGATGTCTTACATTGTGATTTTTTTTCTATATAACTAATTGTTTCATTTGTTACTTCGTTTCGGCGAAACGAAATGTGCCATCCCGGAAAACTGCGTTCCTTTTGTGACCTATCTAAGAATTTACGAGAGGTTTAGTTGTAAAAATAATTTTAAGTCAAACACAAGTAAGTCATCTTTTTCTCTCTCAATTCATTAAGTTTTCTTAGTTCTTATTTCTCTAAAACCAAAGTAAATAATCTTACTAACAGCAAAGCCAATTTAGGATGGTAAAACTCCAAAATATACTAAATGTTTCTGTCAAAAAATCAAAGATCGAACTGCCACCCTCTCTGACAAACCCTACTTTTTTCATTCCTAGTACCCCTGCCAAAACTTTCCCACAGAGAAAACAGGTAGGTGGAGTCCAGAGATTCTGGCAGTATGTGTAGTACACACAAATAGATAAGGCAGATGTACTTTCTGAGGGACTCCCAACTCAAACTTGTCAGAAAGGTCAGAAATCAATCATATATAATAATAGTTCAGGTGCAGTTTAAACAAAAATCAGAAAGAACAACATATGCCAGTATATTACAAAATACATATATCTGAGCCTGCAAAGACACAATTGAGCGGCTGTGCATAAAAGTCAAAAAGGATTGCCTTGCATGTCTATACAATAAGCATGTGTCTGTGAAAATGAAAAATAGAAAAAATCAGATGATATTAAAATAAAATTAAATATGCTCCAAGCAAAGACTCTGATTAGCCTGTAATTCAGTGCAGTTTATTAAGAGTCTTCGATGACTGTCAATAACTCGTATAAGATCTAACTTAAAATAATATTATAATACTGAAGATAATAGATATAGATACATTAATTATACGAGGGATGTTCGAAATGAATTGCTTATTTCTATCTTGAGACTTCAAATTTCAAGTTAGCCCAAAAGTACTCATTTCATGCCCTCGAAGTACTCCCCGTGGCTAGAAATGCAAAGTTTCAGCCGATGTATCCACTTCTTGAAGGCGTCACGGTACGCTGATTTGGGCACAGTAATAAGGTACTGATGAATGGCAGATCCAAGTGCCTGTCGGGACTGGTATTTCCGCCCAGCAAGGAATGCTTTCAATTTCGGAAACAAAAAGAAATCACATGGGGCAAGGTCTGGGGGGTGAGGCAAAACAGTTACTTTTTCTTTCTTCAAAAACGCCGTAACTATTGCGGAGGTATGAGCTGGGGCATTGTCATGTAGAAGACGGACATGTTTAAAACTAGTGGGAGGGCGTCGTTTCTGATAATACTTTTTCAGTTTCTTCAGTACTACGTCTTTGTAGTACTTTCCGGTGATGCTTTTGCCCTTTTTCACTTGCACTTTTATTGCGACTCCTTCACCAGAGAAGAAGATTGCATACAAAACCTTCTTTGTACTCAAAGAACGTTTGGCAATTATTGGGCGTTTGCTGTGTTTAGTGGCCCAGATCTTATTGCTAACTTTTCTGACGGGCTCAAAATAATGGACCCAGGTTTCATCACCTGTGACGACATTGGCAAACTGCTTTTTGTCATATTTTGGAAACATTTGAAGCAGCTTTTTTGCCACTTTAACCCGTTGCCTCTTTTGCTCGTCAGTCAACAGATGTGGCACCCATCTAGCAGAAATCTTTCTGACTTTCAAATGCTTCTTCAAAATAAGGTGAACCGTTGAAAGTGATATGCCTACCTTTCGTGCAATGTCACGAACTGTAAATCTGGCATCTCCTTAAATGATTTCCTTTATTTTGGAAATGATTTCTTTACGAGATGCAGATTTTGGCCTACCTGATTTCGGTGCATTTTTGATGGACTCTACACCAGACTCAGATTTCTTTTTCCACCGCTGAACTGTGTCATAAGACACACAAGAAGGTCCAAAAGCAGTAGAAATTTCAGTCATCAGCTTCTTCAAAGAACAACCAAGTTTTGAGCGAGCTTTGATGTAAGCCCGTATTTCATCTTTTTTGTCACCGCTTCTACCAACCATTTTTACTGCAGTGGTCAATGACTGTGTGTATTCAAATGGCAAATTTTATGTCTTACACTTAGTCTAACATGTACATTTATACACCATTGTGTAGATATTGAATAACCCTATACAGGTATGTATTGGTTTTTATCGTGCCCCACGTGGATATCGAGCTAGAGGACAATAAGCAACTCATTTCGAACATCCCTCGTATTTAAAATATGTAGACTCATAAAATGATCAATTGAAAACATGAATATGATCATGTTAAAACATCATTTATGATCATTAATATATACCAGGGGCCGAGTTGGTAAGGGGCCCAGTTTGTTAGGGGCCAAATTTGAGGGGGCCAAGTTGGCTAGGGGCCGACTTTGTTAGGGGCCGAGTTTGTTAGGGGCCGAGTTGTCCAGTATCCCGTCTCGTCCGTCCATCCCGTACGTAACACAAAATGGTTTCCGTGCGATATCTTTTAAAAAGATTGGTGTATTGGATTCAAACTTTATACACAGGTATATAATCATAAAATATAGGTCAAGTTCGATTTAGGATAAACTCCACCAATTATTTTGGGAGTTATGGTCCTTTTTCAACTTTGAAAAATGGTTTGAAAAGATTAGTGTATTGGATTCATATTTTATACTTGAGCATATAATTATAAAATATAGCTCAAGTTCGATTTAGGCTAAAATCCACCAATTATTTTTGGAGTTACGGCCCCTTTTCAACGTTGAAAAATCGTTTCCGTTCGATATCTTTTGAAAAGATTAGTGTATTGGATTCAGATTTTATACACAGGTATATAATCATAAAGTGTAGTCAAGTTTGATTTAGGGTAAAATCCACCAATTATTTTGGGATTTATGGTCCTTTTTCAACTTTGAAAAATGGTTTCCATTCCATAACTTTTGAAAAGATTAGTGAATTGGATTCATATTTTATACACGAGCATATAATTATAAAATATAGGTCAAGTTGGATTTAGGCTAAAATCCACCAATATTTTTGGAGTTACGGCCCTTTTTCAATGTTGAAAAATAGTTTCCGTTGATAGCTTTTGAAAACATTAGTATATTGGATTCATATTTAATACACTGGTATATAATCATAAAATAGAGGTCAAGTTCGATTTAGGGTAAAATCCACCCATTATCATGGGACTTACTGCCCTTTTTCACCTTCAAAAAATGTTTTCCTTTTGATATTTTTTTAAAAAAAGATTGGTGTATTGGATTCATATTTTACACACAGGTATGTAATCATAAAATATAGGTCAAGTTCGATTTAGGGTAAAATCTGCCAATTATTATGAGAGTTATGGCCCTTTTTTCAACTTCATTTTTTGCAAAATGCCTGCATGTGGGTGAGGATGGCCCTGGGCAGGGGCATCTGTGTCATATTTGACACATTTCTAGTTTTTTTTGCTGTCCTGTACCAAAATACGAGAAGAGCTGTTGCACTTCCTACATCAGTGTGGATGTTGCCTTTGGCGTTGGTGTTGGTGTGGGTGTTGGCATCAACAAACAATAAGATTTTATATTTAAGATTAGTAGCTGGTCTAACAATGAGGATTACTTTTATGCAGATACCAAATGAAGTGCAGTGTGAGATAATGTACCTCCTGGCATGCGTGCCCAATTAAGATTCAAATCAGAGTCTTTTTGTCTGCATGAAGAAACTTTGCATCATTGGCTATCCAAAATGCTTCCAGTGAACATTCTGATCAGACTGCATGAATGCACAGTCCGAAGTACATTTTTATCCCTCAACTGATAAGTTTGGGGGATATAGCGATTAGCATGGCATCCATCCGTAGTTGCATCCATGTGCTGTCCTTAACTTAAATACCCTTAGAGACATTTTGATAAGATTTGTTAGGGATGAAGATGAGGACCAGTAGGAGTGCCATGTGCAAGAAAGACTATTCTTATTTTCTTTGTTATATACTTATCTCCCATGAAACTGAAAATCTTTTGTAGGCCATAACTTGCATACTGTTAAAGATAATTTGATAATATTTGGTAGGGACATATATCAATCAGGTCAAGTAGGAGTGTCATTTGTAAGAAGGACAACTCTTGCTGTATTCTTTTTCTAGTTATCTCCCCCAATGAATTCCTACGCCAAATTCTTGTGCATTCCATAACTCCTTAATGCTTTGAAATATTTTGATAATATTTGGTAGCGGTATAGGTTAGGACAAGAAGGGATGTCGCATGCAAGAGAGATAACGTTCACCTTGTTTATGTACTTATCTCCCATGAAGTAAAAATCTTGTGCAGGCCATAAATCTCTTACTTTTTAAGATAATTTAATAATATTTGGTAGGGACCTACATCAGGTCAACTAAGAGTGTTGCATGCAAGAAGGATAACATTTGCTTTTTTCTTTTCTCTAGTTATCTCCCCTGAAGAAATTTCTAAGCCAAATTCTTGTGTGGGTCATAACTTCTTAATGATTTGAAATATTTTGATAATATTTGAAAGAGGCATTGGTAAGGACAGTAGGCATGTCAGTGCAAGAGAGACAACACTGACTTTCTTCTTTGTGTACTTATCTCCCCTGAAGCCAAAAGCTTGTGCAGCCCATAACTCCCATACTATTTGAGATAACACAATTTTATTTAGGAGTGACCTATATCAGGTCAAGTAGGAGTGTTGCATGCAAGAAGGACAACAATTACTCTTGCTTTGTTCTTTTTTTAGCTCACCAGAGTCAAAGGCTGGGGGGGAGCTTATAGGATGGCAGCCTCTGTTGTCCGTCATCGTCCTTACTCCGTCCTTGTCTGTTGTCGTTCGTTGTAGTCCACACTTTCAAACTGGAATGTCTTTGCAGCATACTAGCAGATCTCAACCAAAGTTTATCTGTAGCATTTCTTTGGTGGGGGATTTCTTGCATATGCATTTTAGGAAAATTGATTGAGAACTTTGATTGCTATGGCAACTGATAGGCCCAATAGGCTTACAATAGGAAAATGCTTGTGAACAGTGTAGCTTCTTCATATTTTGTTGGATCTTCATGAAACTTGCATATTACAATGACATGCATAAAATCTCAGACAAGTTCAAAATGGGTCAGATCAGACTAATAATAGCAGAGTTACATCCCCTTGATTGTAATACCGGTCGTTATTAGCTCACCTGAGCACAAAGTGCTCAAGGTGAGCTGTTGTGGTCAGTCAATGTCCCTCATCCTTTGTCAGTTTTGCGTGGTTTGGTGTGCGTCATCAACAGTTGCTCTAAAAGCCTACTCCTCCTACACCCCTGAGCCAGTTGACTCAAAACTTGGTAGGAGGCAGTGGGGTGACTTATAGATCAAAAATAGCTAAAATCGTTCGATCAAAAATCCAACATGGCCACCGTGGTGGCCATCTTGAAAATCTATTTTTGGCTTCTTCTCCTGAACAGAAAGGCCAATTGACTTGAAACTTCGTAGGAAGCATCAGGATAACTTGTAGATCAAAAATAGTTAAAATTCTTCCAATCTGAAATTCTAGATGGCTGCCGTGGCGGCCATCTTGAAAACTATTTTTGCTTCTTCTCCTGAACCAAAACGCCAATTGATTTGAAACTTGGTTCGAAGCATCCGGATCAAAAATCGCTAAAATCTTTCCTATTGGAAATCCAAGATGGCCACCATCTTTAAAATCTATTTTCAGCTTCTTCAGCAGTCATCTTGGCAGACTGCTCATCTGGGCAGACTGATTTGAGTCTTTGTGGGAAGTGGGGTGTTCTGGCTCAATTGTTTTAAGTTGTTTAAAGTTTGTAGAATTAGTGTGTCAATTTGGCGTAATAACATGACGGCGGGAAAATTGATGACATCATGGTGTCACGTCATGTTGTTTGGTATCTATCTATAAGATTGATAAGTAGAAAGCAGAAGTATTTTAAGAAATCTAATCTTTAATGTAATTTTAATATGTATTTAAGTACTTTATTTCAAATGTAGATATAAATTGAATTGATCTTCTTGAGAAAGGCCAATTGAAGTCTGAAATGTCATGTTCCTTGGCAAATAAAGTGATTTTTTTAAAAATTATTATATTTAACATGTGTAGTTTTAGTTTTGTAGATAGGTGGGCTGGGTGGCCTAGTGGTTAGCGTACTCGACTTTCAAGCGGGATATCGTGGGTTCGAATCCCGCTCAGGTTGAGACAATTTTCAGACCATTAGTATGCCTAGCTCATACTCGACGTGCCCTGGGTTTAGTATAAAGTGGACAGGGCGGCGCATGGTGACAGACAGCGGCACCAAGTGTGCATGGGTGAGCCATGAAAGCAAGGCTGTACAAATACATGTACATAACAATCGCCGCTGCCTCTATGTGCCTCGGGTGCCTGTAGACCATTTTTAAGAAATGCAACTTGAATGCATATGTGCAATCAGAAAGTTATGTGGACTCTTGTCTATGGAATATTACAGGCATTGTACAGACAATGAATTCTTCAGGTTTATATTGTGGCAATGAACTTTCAGTACTTGGATTATCCAGACTCTGGACTATCAGTGATGTGAATTCCAGCACTTGGATTATAATAGTCAGACTCTTTCTTTAGCATGGAAAACATTAATTTTGCTTTCTAAGCAAATGACATATTAATTATGATTGCATCATTATAAGATTGTTTTATATGATTGCGCTATACTTTGCCAATTCACAATGCCTGCTATATTATTGCCAATTGCTTGCTTCTGATTAAATGGTCTGCAAACCCAGACTTCCTTTTTAATACTGATCCAGCTTCCAGTTTGCATCATAAGCTGCATTGCAAAGGGGAAAATATTAATATCTCAGACCAGTTCAAAAATGGGTCAGATCGGACCATCAGTGGCAGAGTTACATCCCCTAGATTGTCAGAAGGGCCATTATTGACCTTGTGAACAGCGTAGGTCTTTCATTTTTTGTTGGATCTTCATGAAACTTGCAGATAACAATGACAAGCTTAAAATCTCAGATGAGTTTGAAAATAGGTCAGGTCAGAGCAATGATGGCTGAGTTATGTCCCCTTGATTGTCAAGATTGCTTGTGAACACTCTACAGGCCATGTTTTCAGCCTAATCAACTTTAAAGTTTGTCAGAGTGATGTTCTTGACAAAATATCAGAAAAGTTCGAAACTTGGTCATGGGTGGTCAAAAAATTGATTGCTAAGCGAAATGATAGCGTTGTGCAGCTTCAACAATTTGTTTTTAAAAGCCCACTCCTCCTACACCCCTGGGCCAATTGACTCGATACTTGGTAGGAAGCATCGGGGTGACTTGTAGATCAAAAATAGCTAAAATCGTTCTGAACAGAAATCCAAGATGGCCGCCATGGCCACCATCTTGAAAATCTATTTTTCGCTTCTTCTCCTGAACCAAAAGGCCAATTGACTCCAAACTTGCTAGGAAGCATCGGGGGGACTTGTAGATCAAAAATAGCTAAAATCATGCTGATTGGAAATCCAAGATGGCCGCCATGGTGGCCATCTTGAAAATATATTTTTGCTTCTTCTCCTGAACTGAAAGGCCAATTGACTCCAAACTTGCTAGGAAGCATTGGGGTGACTTGTAGATAAAAAATAGCTAAAATCATGCCGATCGGAAATCCAAGATGGCCGCCATGGCAGCCATCTTGAAAATCTATTTTTCGCTTCTTCTCCTGAACCGAAAGGCCAATTGACTTCAAACTTGGTAGGAAGCATTTGGGTGACTTGTTTAAGCAATCATCATGAATCTTGCTCAAAATGTTTGTCTTGATGATTTCTAGGTCAAGTTCGAAACTTGGTCACCTGGGGTCAAAAACTAGGTCACCTGGCCAAATCAGCAGAAAACCTTGTTATCACTCCAGCGGTCACATTTTTCAAGCAGTCATCATGAATCTTGCTCAAAATGTTTGTCATGATGATTTTTAGGTCAAGTTCGAAATTGAGTCACTTAGGGTCAAAAACTAGGTCACCTGGCAAAATCAGCTAAAACCTTTTTAACACTCTAGCGGTCACATTTTTAGAGCAGTCATCATGAATCTTGCTTAAAATGTTTTGTCTTGATGAGTTCTAGGTCAAGTTTGAAACTGGATCACTTGGGGTTAAAAACTAGGTCTTGGGGCCTAATCAGCGGAAAACTTTGTTAATACTCCAGCCGTCACATTTTTTAAGCAATCATCATGAATCTTGCTCAAAATGTTTGTCTTGATGATTTCTAGGTCAAGTTTGAAACTGGGTCACCTGGGGTAAAAAACTAGGTCACCTGGCCAGATCAGCGGAAAACCTTGTTAACACTCTAGTGGTCACATTTTTCAAGCAATCATCATGAATCTTGCTCAACATGTTTGTCTTGATGATTTCTAAGTCAAGTTTGAAACTGGGTCACTTGGGGTCAAAAACAAGTCACCGGGCCAAATCAGCAGAAAACCTTGTTAACACTCTAGCGGTCACATTTTTGAAGCAATCATCATGATTCTTGCTCAAAAGGTTTGTCTTGATGAGTTCTAGGTCAAGTTCAAACTGGGTCACTTGGGGTCAAAAACTAGGTCACCAGGCAAAATAAGCAGAAAATTTCGTTAACACTCTATCAGTCACATTTTTGAAGCAATCATCATGAATTTTGCTCAAAATGTTTGTCTTGATGATTTCTAGGTCAAGTTCGAAACTGGGTCACATGGGGTCAGAAACTAGGTCACCAAGTCAAATCAGCAGAAAACTGTTAAAACTCAAGAAGTCACATTTTTAAATAATCATCATAAATATTGCTGAAAATGTTTGTCTTGATGATTTCTAGGTCTAGTTTAAAACTGGGTCACTTGATATCAGAAACTAGGTCATCTGGCCAAATCAAAGGAAAACCTTGTTGATGCTCTAGAGGTCACATTTTTGAAGTGATCATCATGAATCTTGCTCAAAATGTTTGTCTTGATGATTTCAAGGTGATGTATATTTTTCTATCCAGTGACTTTCTTAAGTTTTTCCGTTTAGGTCAGTTTCTCAGTAATTATTGGTCCTACAGAGTGATATTTGGTTCTTGTGAAGTGTTTGTGTTTAGGTCAGTTTCTCAGTAACTATTGCTCCTACAGCCAGTGATACTTAGAACATGCATACATCTTAGCATGGCCTCTTGAGTGCAGTCATCCATATTTGACCTTGACCTTTATTTCACAGTCCATTAGACATGCTACATTGTCTTACTTGTTAATATAATCATTTTGAATTTTGATCAGAATGTTTGCCTCAGTCAGTTCTAGATCAGGTTCTCAAAGTGCTATGATGCTCAAGTGAGCGTTACAGGGCCAATCATGGCCCTCTTGTCTTATTTTCCGAGTTATGCCCCTTTGATTAATTTTTCCAAACATTCATGTACACTCCATAATTCAGTAACAGTTCAGAATTACTTCATTCAATTTTATAGGAATATGTATTAGGTCAGGACGACCTGTCAAACACAAGAATGATTGTTCTCCTTTCTTAGTCTCCTAGTTATGCCCCTTTGATTTATTTTTCTCAAACATTCTTGTACGCGCCATAACTCAGTAATCTTTAGGGATATCTTCATGCAACTTTATAGGAATATGTATTAGGTTATGACTGTGTTGTGCACAAGAATGATTGTACCCCTTTCTTATTATCCAAATTATGCCCCTTTGATTAATTTTTCCAAATATTCTTGTACACTCCATAATTCAGTAACAGTTCAGAATATCTTCATGCAACTTTATAGGAATATGTATTAGGTCAGGACGATGTGTGGCGCACAAGAATGATCGCCCCCTTTCTTTTTTTCCAAGTTATGCCCCTTTGATTAAATTTTCCAAACATTCTTGTACATGCCACAGCTCAGTAACTACTGTGGACTCTTTCATGCAATTTTGTAGGAATTTTAGGAATGTGTATTAGGTCAGGACCACATATAATAGCAAACAGGCGTATAATGTGCCGCTGGCGAAGCTCTTGTTTGCTTCTTCTCCTGAACCGAAAGGCCAATTGACTTGAAACTTGGTAGGAAGCATCAGGGTGACTTGTAGATCAAAAATAGCGAAAATTGTTCCAATTGGAAATCCAAGATGGCTGCCCTGGCAGCCATCTTGGAAATCTATTTTTCACTTCTACTCCTGAACCAAATGGCCGATTGACTTGAAACTTGGTAGGAAGCATTGTGGTGACTTGTAGATCAAAAATAGCTAAAATAGTTCCGATTGGATATCCAAGGTGGGCACTGTGGTGGCCATCTTGAAAAATCTATTTTTGGCTTCTACTCTTGAACTGAAGGCCAGTTGACTTGAAACTTGGTAGGAAGAATCAGAGTGACTTGTAGATTAAAAATAGCTAAAATTGTGTTGATCAGAAATCCAAGATGGCCGCCATGGCCACCATCTTGGAAATCTATTTTTTGCTTCTTCTCCTGAACCGAAAGGCCAGCTGACAAAAATTGGTAGGAAGCGTTGGGGTGTCTTGTACATCAAAAATACTTAAAATTGTTCTGATTTGAAATACAAGATGGCTGCCATCTTTAAAATCTAATTTTCGCTTCTACTCCTTAACTGAAAGGCCAATTGGCTTGAAAGTTGGTAAGCATCGGGGTGACTTGTAGATCTAAAATAGCTAAAATAGTTCCAATCAGAAGTCCAAAATGACTGCCATGGCCTCCATCTTACAAATCTATTTTTTGCTTCTTCTCCTGAATCAAAAGGCCAATTGGCTCTTGGGAGGAAGCAGCAGGGTGACTTGTAGATCAAAAATAGCTAAAATCTTTCTGATTGGAAATCCAAGATGGCTGCCATAGCTGCTATCTTGAAAATCTAGTTCACTTCTTGTCCTGAACCTAAAGGCCAACTGACTTGAAACTTGGCAGGAAGCATCGGGGTGTCTTGTAGAGCAAAATAGCTAAAATATTTTCAATTGGAAATTCAAGATGGCCACCATCTTGAAAATCTTTTTTAACTGCATAATACATTAAGCTATAGATAATGTGCTATTCTATTCTGTATTTCAAATTTTCCACAGAAATAACAACAGTCTTAAGAGTCTTAATCCACGAGGTCCCTTAGGCAGTCACCTGTGTGACATCATTCTTCCAGCGATTTTGATCGTGTGTCAGTTTCTTTTCTGTGGAACAAAGAAAATCAACAGGATTTTAAACCAGTTGAAAAAAGTCTAATTTTGCTTTCTTTTATTCGGTTTATGTTCTTATTTCCTGTTTTCTTACGTTCCTTTATCATTCCTTTCACAGACGACTGTCTTTTTTTTGTTAAATCGATTTTCAATATCTTGTTATAATTGATCATTGATCTACGTCATATGTTTTTGCGACTTTTCTTGTCGATAGTTCGCAGCATTTGTGATCATTTTAAAACCTCATGGGATAATCATTCAAAATGCTTTTTTTGTTCTTCTTATTCTAGGTTGTCTACTTGTTCGATCTGTAATAACTGGACAAGAATACTTGGGATCTTGCAGATAAACGAAGACTTTATTCTGCTAGAGGATCTACCATGAAGAGAAAGCTGACCAGAAGATGTTGTGCAGTCAGATTGAACTGACGACAGCTTTTTTTTGATGGGATCACCACCCTGTACGGATTTACTGCTGGGGGTAAGACTCATCTTGGTGGCAACTCCATAGATGCTATAGGCAGTCCGTCAAGTGTGTCTACCAGTCACCGGGCACCAGGCACCAGGCAACAGTCACCGGTCACCAGTTACTGGGCATCCAGGCACCGGTCATTGACTGTTGAATATACGGGGAACCAGTCACTAGTCATTCAGGCACCAGTCATTGACTGGTAAATACACCAGGTACCGGGCACCGTGCAACCAGGCATGCGGTACCAGGCAGCAAACATTAGGCACTGAATACTGGGTAGCCGATTTTTGATATCACTGAACTCGGAGCAGTCAGTTACTAATGAGTCTCTGAACTCTGTGAATTAAAAAGAGTGCTACCACATGGGGAATATGTCAGATCTTAGACTGTTGAGACTATTGACTATTGACTCCTTTAAGGATCATCAGTAACCAGCCACTGGGCACCAGTCACCAGGCACTGGGTACCAGGCAGCAAACATTAGGCACTGCTTGGGGAATATGTCAGATCATACTATTGTTATCAAAAACTGACAAATACCTCTTAAATATGTAATTGAAAAGATCAGCACTTTTTATGATGGGATCACCACCCTGTAAGGCTTTAATGCTGGGGGTAAGCCCCATCCTTCTGACCTAAATATGATAATAAAAGAAGAGGATATAGTTTTGCATTTACTCATCTTCCTCTTCTTACTTATCTTCTTTGTCTTCTCTCTGAAGAAGCAGCAAGACAAAGAAATCAAAACATTTCACAAGAAAAGGTCGGCAATCATCTTTTTTTTCTATTGAATATTTTTAAGATTATGATCTGTATCATAGATCCAGACATATTTCTCCTCAGATTGTTAAAATTCATATTACACTTCAACCTGATAGAGTTGTAGAGGAAACACCGAATATACAGTCGATAATTTGGCGCATTATTCTCAAGGATCCAGGTTCAGTCTCCAAAAATAGATACCGGATCCTTTGATAAATTATTAATGAAGTCTTCTAAACTTTACAGGAGATGTGTCTGAGAGCTTACTCCCTATTAATTTCTGTCAGGAGTTGAACTATTTACGGAGTCGCGTTCAACTCCTTTAGTAGTTCTTCCTCTATCTAAATTGATAGAAAATACTACCAAGTATATCCAGAACAATTATTAGGGGACAAACTTGGTCAAAAGTACTTATCAAAGTGTCAATTTATTGACTCCTATGAGATGTTATACAAATAAATTAGTCAGCCTCGGTGGCTCAGTTGGATGCGCCGTCCGACTGGAGACCAGGAGGTTGCGGGTTCAACCCCCGCCGAGGTCGGCAACATTCTTTCGTGGAGATTGATCATGAAATATTTTCTACGGTCATTCTCTCTCTTCTGCTGATTCAAGAAGGGCAGTTGTCAATTTCTGGCGAAAGAATGTGCACAATACTGGTTAACCGCTTAGAGGACTAAGCCTGCCCAGTAAACGTGTAGTTAGGTAAACTGACTGCGCTCGACATGACCCCATTGGGTTGACTGGGCCGTAAAACCTCAACACAAACAAACCAACAAATAAATTATAATATTATCCTAATCAAAATATCCTCTCTAGATTCTGACAATTGGCATAGAAAAGCTAGTAGGGGTAAATATTCTATTACATAGAAATATGGGAAAACAGCCAGTAATTAGAAACCTAGACAGTTGATAAAGCTTCGAGGCCTAAGCAGACTTCTTACAAGTCATAAAACCAACACAAAGGTCCTTTATGTCATTCAAGAAATTTTTAGGACTAAATTCAATTAGCTTCCTCATTTATTTAATGTTATAATACATCTGAGTCAATTCCCTTCCCGTTATTATGAGAAGAATAAGAACAGAACTTCTCTGATAACGGGTAGTGGAAAGGGTAGCAAATCTGGGAAGTCATGGTTTTTACTCCCGGATGTGTTTTATGCAAAAGACAACGGAAATTATATCCAATAAGGGATATTTCCATTTAATATATAAGAAGACAACCAAGTCAATGCATAAGTCCATATTGTTCAAAGACTGGGCTGTCTCTAATTTTCTAATGGATGTTCTTTAGAGGATTAAGTCATCCATAATAAAGAAGTTCCTTGCGTTACGCTTGACAATCGGATCTTCCAGTTCATTGTACTATCTTGGGAATGTACCTAAATTTGTGCATTGGTACATGTAGTAAACAAGACATGTAGTAAACAGATGGAGGTAATCGCTGCTCTACGTTAACGGGCCATCTCAAAATTATGTTATTAGAAATTGATTAAGAGATATTATACATGGTAGAATAATATCTTTCACTATATTGTCTTCAATCATGTTAAGTTTAGAGTTGATTCTCAAAAAATTAAATAAGTTAGATTTTAGACCTATTCATGATTCTTTTTTGTAGGTTAAAAAAATCTAGACTATATGTATTCATCAAAGTATTACTAAATAGTATTGATACATACTTTGGCAATAAATATTTAACACAGACTTTAAGTTTCAGATCAATTTACTAAGTCTGCTACTCACTTTGGGAACCTCACATAATTTATTTGGATTATCAAGTCTCGATCAGGACAATCATCCAATTTATGTCAAACTGGATACATTCCAGTCACTTTGTTTAAGGCTGATACATCCATAAGGTCCCAGTTAATTTTTTTATTTTTCATCGATTACAGTTATTGTGGATAAGGTGCTTATTTCCATCTCTGGACAGAAGAATAATTAGTCTTATCCTTCATGTTCTCAGGACAAAAGATCAATTCAAGACCTACATTTTATTCTAAATATCGCTATTTTTCTTGATCAAATAAATCCATACAATACATTCTTCACTCTTGTGATAAAAGATTTATCAACAACACAACAGTGCTCCAATATTTTAACTGCACAATACATATAATATAGATAATGTGCTATATTACATGCATAACCAAGAAATACCATGATTTCTACCAGACATAAAACTGGTATTTTCCTTGTTAGCTCACCTGAGCACGAAGTGCTCATGGTGAGCTATTGTGGTCAGTCAATGTCCGTCGTCCCTCGTTCGTCGTGCGTCGTGCGGCGTCAACAATTGCTTTAAAAGCCTACTCCTCCTACACCCCTGGGCCAATTAACTTGATACTTGGTAGGAAGCATCGGGGTGACTTGTAGATCAAAAATAGCTAAAATCGTTCTGATCGGAAATCCAAGATGGCTGCCATGGCCGCCATCTTGAAAATCTATTTTTCTCTTCTTCTCCTGAACCGAAAGGCCAATTGACTCCAAACTTGCTTGGAACCATCAGGGTGACTTGTAGATCAAAAATAGCTAAAATCGTGCCGATCGGAAATCCAAGATGGCCGCCATGGCCGCCATCTTGAAAATCTATTTTTCGCTTCTTCTCCTGAACCGAAAGGCCAGTTGACTCCAAACTTGCTAGGAAGCATCAGGGTGACTTGTAGATCAAAAATAGCTAAAATCGTGCCGATCGGAAATCCAAGATGGCCGCCATGGCCGCCATCTTGAAAATCTATTTTTTGCTTTTTCTCCTGAACCGAAAGGCCAATTGACTCCAAACTTGCTAGGAAGCATTGGGGTGACTTGTAGATCAAAAATAGCTAAAATCGTGCCAGTCGGAAATCCAAGATGGCCACCATGGCCGCCATCTTGAAAATCTATTTTTCGCTTCTACTCCTAAACCCAAAAGCCAATTGATTCCAAACTTGGTAGGAGGCATTGGGGTGACTTATAGATCAAAAATAGCTAAAATTGTGCCTATCGAAAATCCAAGATGGCCGCCATGGCAGCCATCTTGAAAATCAATTTTTCGCTTCTTCTCCTGGACCGAAAGGCCAGTTGACTCCAAACTTGGTAGGAAGCATCGGGGTGACTTGTAGATCAAAAATAGCTAAAATAATGCCGATCATAAAACCAGGATGGGCGCCATGGCAGCCATCTTGAAAATCTATTTTTCGCTTCTTCTCCTGAACCGAAAGGCCAGTTGACTCGAAACTTTGTAGGAAGCATTTGGGTGACTTGTAGATCAAAAATAGCTAAAATCATGCCGATCATAAATCCAAGATGGCCGCCATGGCGGCCATCTTGAAAAATTATTTTTCGCTTCTTCTCCTTAACCCAAAAGTCACTTGACTCGAAACTTAGTAGGAAGCATCAGGGTGACTTGTAGATCAAATATAGCTAAAATCGTTCTGATCAGAAATCCCAGATGGCCACCATGGCCGCCATCTTGAAAATCTATATTTAGCTTCTTCTCCTGCACCGAAAGGCCAACTGACTCCAAACTTCGTAGGAGACATTGGGGTGACTTGTAGATCAAAAATAGCTAAAATCGTGCCAATCGGATATCCAAGATGTCCGCCATGGCAGCCATCTTGAAAATCTATTTTTCTGCACATCTGCATATCTGCAGTGGCTATGTCACTCAGGTGAGCGACCTGTGGCCCGTGGGCCTCTTGTTTTCTAAGAAGAAATATTTCCTCTTAGCCGGGGAAATAAATCTCTTCAACCGTAACTACTTTTTTTTTGTAACATATGAACGGCCAAGATTTTGACCCGTGGGATGATCTCAAATCCTTACTTACCGGCTGAAAATGTTTAAATCCATATGCTTTTTTCGTTGAATCAGCTCACAAGCATAGAAATTAATCCTATCTGAGCACAGAAACACATAAATATCCATTTAAATGGGAATATTTTATCACATTTCAGTCTCTCGATTCGTTTAGTTTTTTTCAAAATGGCGCCCGAGTGTCCACTGCTTTGAACTATCAATGTCAGTGTATTACTACGCCGACCCAAAATAGAAATGACAGCGTAAACAAACTGGCAGACTAGACTTGCCACAAAAGCCTCTTAAATGGTGTACTCTATTGCGGCAAAATGCATGTAATATGCAGTTTATTCATTTCTCCTTTTTTAAATATGGGATTTATAAACCTCGGGAGGTAAAAAAAATCCGATAAAAAAACTCGTGCTTTGCACTCGTTTCTTTATCGGATTTTTTTTACCTCCCTCGGTTTATAAATCCCATATTTAAAATAGGAAAATGAATAAACTCTATATATTCTATTCTGTTCATACCTTCCACAGAAAAAACGACCGTACAGTCTTAATCCAGAAGGCCCCTTAGGCAGTCACCTATGTGACATCATCCCTCTGACTCTTGATCACGTGTCAGTTTCTTTTCTGTGGACGAGAAAGTAGACAAAGGATTTTTCTCCGGGTGAAAAAAATCTATTTTTTCTTCCTTTTTCTCCGGTTGAAATTATAATCTTTGTTCTTTCTTATGTTCCTTTATCATGCCTCACTTTTCATACTATATTTTGTTGTAAATCGTTTTTCGAATTTTTGTAATTATCCATCGCTCGATGGGTGTAATGAGTTTTCGCAATTTTCATGACGATTCTTCATGGTGATTGTGGTCATATTAAATTGCGTTCGGATAATCATGACAAATGCATTAAATGCTCTTCTTATTCCAGGTAATCAACCTGCTCTGTGTGTAGCTCCTGGTCAGATAAAACCTGGAAACTTGCTGAAGAAAGAAGAATTTACACTTCTAGAAAGTGAGTCATGGCTTAAAAGAAGAAGAAATCATAGAAAGCCATGTCTGATTCATCAGACGAAGAAAATTGGATGGGATCACCACACCATATGGCTCTGCTGCCTGGGGGGAGGAGCCATCCAGGTGGCAACTCCATTCCAGGAGCGATGAGTCTAGAAAAAAACATAAATCCAAGAAGAGGAGGAGATGTAGATCGTCCTCTACATCCTCCTCTTCTAGGTCTGCATCTTCAGACTCTCGCAAAAGAAGCAGAAAGTCAAAAAGATCCAAACATTCTCACAAGAAAAGGAGAAGAAGATATACATCTTCTTCTTCTTCTTCTTCATTATCTGATAATCAGTCCCATGATTATGGCAGATACAAAAGAAGTAGACATAGTCCACCAGCTGCACAGAATCCGAGTATGCTACAGCCTGCGGAAATAACTAATGTCCAGACAATACCACAACCTGAATAAATTTATGCTCTACAAAGGACTCGGGTTCAGACTCTGAAATTGAAACATGGTCCTTTGATAGGGCAATCAATGAAGTTTTCAGGCTTTTGCCTCCGGAGTTATGCCCAAGGCCAACCGAGGAGCATGCTCCAGCAAAGCCTTTATCTGGCATTGAACACCTAATGGAGTGGCATGCGACTCCATTACTAGTATTGCCACAATCCAAGCTAGTTGAAAATACTGCCAGATTTCTCCAAAGCAAATTGACACTGAGAAATGTGGCAGAAATTTGATATACTCCCAAAATTTAATATTTTCCCTGATACAGACTAAATTGTATAAGAGCCAGTCAGTATTTCCCAACAGATAAACATTAATCCGTTAGAATCGGAAGGTTCGCTGCTGGATTTATCTAGCAAGGGGAATATTTTTATATTTGCTCCATTCCAATAAAAATATTGAATTTTGGGTAAAAAGAGCCTGCAAACTTATAGCGATAAACTCGCATGTGGATCTATTTTCTTCTGCTGCTTATGTATGCAGCAGCAGACAATGTCCATGCCAGCTCTTTCGAGACTGATTGAAGCAGTAGCTAAGTCTATAAAGCATGCTACGGCTATGTCTACGATCTTAGCTACGGAGATATTCTAAGCTAGACGTGATGCGGTGCTGGCCACGTCTAAGATTTTACTTGACAATTCCAACCATGAGTTGCGAAATGCTTCAATAAATTCTAAAACCTTATTTGGTAACAAAATTAAGGAATTTGCCAAGGGCAAATTTGAGGCCCAGCAACAAAGGTTCTTGGCAACTTTCTCTGTTGCTACTACCATACAACAACAAAAAGTGACTTATCCGGCTCCTTGAAGCAGCCAGCTAAACCTTCTAGGCCTTAGCAAACACAGCCATACAGGCCTAAAGTCAGACACAGTCATACTCATCAAGTAGAAAAGAATATGCTAAGAGAAGTGGAAATCAGAAACAGTTCCCCTCCTCTAAGCAAGCCTCATCCTCCACAAAATTCTGAAGTGCAACCCTTTCCACTGCCAGTCCTACCATGTCCAGACATTCCAGTGGGAGGAAGGTTGGCCCATTTTGTGGAACAATGGGAAGAATTGACAGACAACAAGTGGGTCCTCTCTATCGTCCAAAACGGGTTCAAGATCCCATTCAAGTTGGATGCGCCGTCCGACTGGAGACCAGGAGGTCGCGGGTTCAACCCCCGCCGAGGTCGGCAACATTCTTTCGTGGAGATTGATCATGAAATAGTTTCTACGGTCATTCTCTCCCTTCCGCTGATTCAAGAAGGGCAGTTGTCAGTTTCTGGCGAAAGAATGTGCACAATACTGGTTAACCGCTTAGAGGACTAAGCCTGCCCAGTAAACGTGTGGTCAGGTAAACTGACCGCGCTCGACATGACCCCATTGGGTTGACTGGGCCGTAAAACCTCAACACAAAAAAAAGTCAGTTCCTCCCCTATCGGTTGTTCTGATAAATCTGAGTCAATCTTCCTTCCTGTTATTGTGAGAAGAGATCGCAGAACTTCTCAAGAAACGGGCAGTGGAAAGGGAACTTCCGCTTTTTATTCCCTATTCCAGGCTATTCCTAGTGCCAAACAAGAACGGAAAGTTACGCCCAGTAATAGAGCTTTCCTTTCTAAATCAGTATAAACAAACAGCATTTTAAGATGGAGACAGTCAAGTCAGTAAGACAATCGATAATGGCCAACGACTGGGCTGTCTCCATAGATCTGACGGATGTATATCTTCATATTCCGATACATCTGAGATCCAGAAAATACCTTCAGTTTGTCTACAAACATCAGGTCTTTCAGTTCATGGCCGTATCATTCGGAATGTCCCTAAGTCCGTGGATTTTCACAAAATTAATGAATGTAATAGCAGCACACTTACGACTACATGCCGTATCTCTCTTCCCATACCTAGACGATTGGCTTCTCACACAAAATACATTCTTCAAATGGTAAAAATCTGGGTTTCATTTCAAATCTGAAGAAGTCAGATTTGATACCAACACAAAAATTAAACCTTATAGGTATGAAATTTCTAACTCAACAGAAAATAGTCAGAGTACCAGCGAACCGAGTAAAAGCTCTTATTCTGACCATCAAAACAATTTTTTCTCAGACTCAGGTTTCAGCACGAACTTTCCTGTCTCTTTTGGGCAAACTCAGTGCAGCAGCAGACTTAATTTTTCTAGGCAAACTGCATTTACGACATCTGCAAATGTGCCTATTATTGGTCTGGAAACCTCACACTCTTCCCTTAGATCATCAGGTTATGATTAACAGTATGATCAAATTCCTTTTGAAATGGTGGATGAACACCAATAGATTTGTTCAAAGGATGCCCATTCACCCTTCAGACCCCAAAACATTCCTTTATATGGATTCCAGTCATTACGGATGGGGAGCTCATCTGGAACTGATGAGTCTACCCTTTCATGGTCAATGGTCGAAAGACTAATACCAGCTCCATATCAACATGTTGGAAATAATGGCCGTTCATTTCGCACTGATAAAGCCTTAAATATATTCACCATTCTTGTGTCATGATTTCTACCAACAACACAACAGTGGTCTCATATATCAACAAGCAAGGAGGAACACATTCTCCCAACCTATGCGTAGAGGTATGGAAGATCCTCCAGTGGTGTCTAAAACATCATATTGTCGTCAGGATTCGTCATATCCCAGGCAAATCCAATGTTTTGCCAGATAAGTTATCGAGAATCGACAAAATAGTCAAAACAGAGTGGGCATTGGATCAATCAATTGCGAATTCAGTTTTCCAAATGTTCATCTATCCTAATCTGGATCTGTTTGCGATACATTTCAATCACAAACTTCCACTTTATGTGTCCTCAGTTCTGGACAATCAATCCTTTACGATAGATGCATTTTCCATGAACCGGACCAATGTCCATGCTTATGCATTTCCTCCAACAATACTAATTCCTTCTGTCCTGAACAAGATACACCAATCTTAGTGCAGAATAATTCTTATAGCCCCTCTTTGGCCGCAACAAACATGGTTCTCAGAGGTTCTACAACTACTTGTCTCAGCTCCAGTTCGTCTTCCACTCTTTCCAAACTATTAACACAAGCAAAAGGAAAGTTTCAACTTTGAAATCTCCCAGTACTCAACCTTCATGCCTGGGAGTTATCAAGCAATCAGTTAGAGATAAAAAATTTTCACAAACGTTGCAGAATTTTGTCTCCAAATCAAGACGAACATCAACTCAGAAAGTCTATGACGTGAAATGGATCGTATACAGTGTAGAGCCAATACATCGCGGTCCGTTATTTCGCGAAATCCAGTATATCGTGAATCGACCATGGCTCCCAAATTTTCCATAAGCCAAAAAAATTTAAAACATAAAATGTTTGTTGTTTTGTTTAACTTCAGAAAAAAAACAACAAAAAGAAACAAACCGCATTCCGCCTCCACTAATTGATTTTTTGCGCCTAACCCGATGCTAAGTCACATCAGGTATTATGACAAACAATCCACTTAGTGTCAATCAGCGCACACTTTGATTATAATTGGCAAACAATAAATTATATCACCGTTATTGTCATAATCATTATGATCATTGAGTACATAGATCTACTCAACGCTCAATCAGTCAATGATGTCCACAAACTAATTTTGCTCAACAGTTGAAAACGGTCCACCTCCTTTTCAACACCAGCAAATTTTACAAGAAAGTAGTCTTATGATTTTTCTGCCCCACATACACAGATCTTAGTCCGCTTATTTTACACTTCTGTAGCAATAAATATTTCAAAAGAAAACAACTGTGTCAAAAAAAAAAAATAAATAAAATAAAAAATAAAATAACAATAAAACTAAAATAAAACGAAATTTAAAATAAAAAGAAATTAACTGATAAACAACAGTTTTTTGTGCCCGCAACACAATAATAAGTAAAGGTAAGCAACTCAAATTATCTTTACACAACTGAAGCAATTTGAGTAACTTCCCTTCGCCATTCCAGGGAACCAGAGTATCCAAAATGGCGTCCTAAATTGTCAACCCGATGATTTCTTGTTTTCAAACGTAGTTTATCAGCTGGTTTCAATTGAAATTACTTGTTAGACATAGCGCACCATTGTAAATTATGCCATTGAGCAATTCTAATCCAATTTTAATTAGGAAATATGGCTGACAGCATGACTGAATGCCATTTATCAGTGATGTCTCAGCAAACTACCACAGCGACAAACCAAGCAAGTGTTATGCATGCCGTTATACATGCATGATACATGTCTGGACTTATATTGCGATCCGTTTATATCGCGATAGTGGACTCTGGACCCCGAGGACTGCGATATATTGGAGCTGTACTGTATACCCATTGGTGTCATAGAAGGAAGGTTAATCCGGTCTCGGCTCCTCTTACTGTTATAGCCGATTGCCTCTTTTACGTTTTCTCTGAGTAAAAGTATTAGATTAGTACACTGCAGCGCCGTTATAACGCGGTCGCTTATAACGCGGAAACCGTTATAACGCGGCTGGGCCTTGGCTCCCGTTTTTTTTCCCCACCAGTTTGAAAGTGTTGCCCTTTTTCCGCGGAACGCGGCAGTCTAAAAATCGCCAGCCGTGACCATATACTCGCTGATTTACTCATTCTTTTTTACCAAACTTTTCATCAGTTTTTGTCTTTAGGCTATTTCAGATCACGTCCGCGCACCATTTAAAAGCCATACTACGGTAACTGGCACAGCCCTCAACGATAATTTTCATGTATTATAAGTGAAATAAAAGAAATAATAAGAGTAACTTACGCAACACAAATTAATTACATAATTATCCTAACACAGTCATAAATCAACACTTCATTGTCCTCCTTGCTGTAATAGTAGTCTGATAATTAATCCGTTTGTGTGAGGTGTGAATGCATTGCCACAGTCCATAGCTCCAGATTAGGTGTCTTTTTTTTCTTTTTTTAATTAAAGAAGACTGTTATTTTTCCTTATTTCTCCATGAAATTGTAGGTTTTGGGTACTCTCTGGAAGGGCCTCAGCGAGGCGCTTCCAAGGAGTATCCACAACCTACGTTTGCGTGGAGAAATAAGAAATTTAATATGTGGAGACCCCTCTAGTCTGGAGCTGTGGATAGACCCTCTTAAATTGAGCTATGACAGTCGGCATGTCCAAATAGGTCAAAGAAACGGGTCAAGTGTGAATACACTGAGATAGCTTAAAGCTCCAGATAAGGTGTCTTTTTTTTTAGTTAAAAAGTACTGCTACCCTAGGTTAACGGAAATAGACTGCTGGGAAACGAGATGTACTTTCTGGACAAACATGAAACTAAGACTGGTCAGTGCTCTTTATAAAAAAAAAAATATCTGAGATTAGATTTTTTTTATTGTGAAAGAAATCAACAGCAGCAATAAAAACTGACCAAGCAGGTAAGCCTGTCCCTTTTATCATGTTACTAAACATCTGACGCAACAGTTGGTATTGATTTTTTCTGCACCTGTTGCTAAACCCTTAGCATGCTGTGTGCATATAATTAGCAGACCACCTTCTGAAATATTTTTTTCTTATATCCTCAGGCTGCAAGATTTTGACACTGCATTCAAACTTGAGAAAATTTGCATGACAAAAGTTGTTGTATGGAAGAAAAAAAAAGAAAGAAAGAAAAAGAAAAATATCATCAATTTGTCATCTGCTGAATTTTTCCAGGGAGCAACAAAGGTTATTTTTTTGACACGCAGATCAACTGTGCACATGCTCAAGGCAATTTCCGGTAAAGGACAGGTTGTTTATTACACAGTTATTCATAATGCAAGACTGTTGCAGTTAGTTCCCTTGAATGATCATAAAAGAAAACAAAACAATTTAACCTTAAAAATTTTATTATTTACTGGATTAAAAGAATAAAACGGAAATCAGGCAAGGTACATGCACAAAGTTTCAACAATAAAAAAAAATAAAAAATAAATAAATAAAAAAGGAACATACAATATAACATACATGCAATGTGTAATATCCCATAATAACTGGAGGAAACTGCAGTGGTGCAAGTGGGTGTGGTTGTCATGTTCCGTAATACGCGGACCACGTATAACGCGGACCACGTATAACGCGGTCAGTGTTCATGGCTCCCGACGACCGTGTTATAACAGCGCTACAGTGTACTATTACGGGTTATAGATCTATGATATCTACTACTCTTAAATTTAAGACTGGTTATAGAATCGGATCTAACCCTGTCTTGTCAGAATTAATAAGATCTTTTGAATTACAGTGCCCTGTACAAAGATCTCTTACTCCTTAATGGGATTTATCTTGGGTCTTAGTCTGTCTACAGAAAGCCCCATATGAACCTTTTCAGAAGGCTTCTAAACTCCATATAACATTATAGACAGCCTTTCTTTAGCTCATGCCACTGCCAAAAGATGTAGCGAGATTCATGCCCTGGCAATGGATTCAAATCATTTAAGATTCAATCATTCTGATGGATCAGTATCTTTGATAGTCAAACTGGGTTTTTGGCTAAGAATCAGCTTCCGTCCATTTGCCCAGATCCTATTCTTATCTCTAATTTTGCCCGTATATGCAAAAGGGAACATTTGGATAGATTTTTATGCCCGATAAGAGCCTTAAAAATTCTATCTTAAGATGACTAGACCTTACCGTCAAAATGGATCTAGTCTATTTCTACCAAATAAAGGCAAACAAGATATTTCTAAATCCTCTGTCTTGAGATGGATATCTTATACTATTAATTGCTTACAGGAAACTCACCCGTAAAGACTTGCCCTTCTTTAAGATTAAGCCCATGAAGTTAGGGCTCTATCTTCCGCTTGGGCCTTTTTCGATAAAGTTCCGCTCAGTGAGATTCTAAGCAGCAGTATGGAATCAGTCTCCTACCTTTATCTAAGTTCTATCTAAGGGATATGTCTCAGCAACCTCAAACCTGCATAATTTGGGCCCAATTGTTGTGGCCCAAAAAGTGGTGGGGGGTCCAAGTTAACAGTGCCTTGGATGCCTAAAGAAGACTAACAGCCTCCAAACCCTATAATACATATATTAAGGTTATTAATATCTTATATATATGTTGGAATGAGCTTACTCTTAGGATTTATATCAAGAATGAGCTTATTCTAAGAGTTTCCTGAGCCTTAATCCAGAAGTGGAGGGATCTACCTGTTTAGGGTTAGAATTGGGAGCTCCTTCCTACCATTTTATGCTAATTCTAGCACATTATCTATAAGTTAATGTATTGTGCAGTTAAAATGAAGTTTTTAAAAGTAAAACATATTTTAACAAGCAATACTTAACCTATAGATAAGATAATCCGGCCTCCCTATCCCGCTTAGCTCTACCCTTTAGGGCTTTACATTCAAAGAAACTGACACGTGATCAAAAGAGCGGAAGGAATGATGTTACACAGGTGACTACCTAAGGGGCCTTCTGGATTAAGACTGTATGGGATGACTGTATGGTCATTTTTTCTGTGGAAAGGATGAACAGAATAGAATATAGCACATTATCTATAGGTTAAGTATTGCTTGTTAAAATATGTTTTATTTTTAAAAACTTCATATCATCAAACTATTTGGTATTTATTCTCCCAATCTATGCATAAAAGTATGGGAGACCTTATTGGTACCTGAAACGCAATATAAGTCTGGAAAGTTGTTATATTCAGAGAGATATAATTATGAACCTTTTTCTTGAGATTAGATAAACTTCTCAATACCAAATGTTTCTTATATAACAATATGGATTGTTTACAATTCGATACAATCACTAAAATTATACTATATATCTACTAAGGTTTGGATAATTTAGTCTTGACAATAAATGATTTATCCATAAACTGGAATGTTCTATAAGTTTGTTTATGATTTCATACAATCGTAAATTTCTATTATCTATCTGGTTTTGGATAATCAAGCCTTGATGATACGAGGGGAGGTCAATAAGTTCGTAGAACTCAGGGTTTAACTCACAGATTGGAAGATGGTTTCAACATTATTTTTCAATATAATCCCCCTTTACTTCAATGCATTTGGCCCACTTTTCTTTTAAGCAGTCTATGCCTTTGAAATAAAAGTCGTCTATTTGGTCCTCAAACCAAGCCTCTGTAGCAGCCTTGAGCTCATCATCGTCCCGAAATCTCGTTCCACCCAAGTGGGACTTCAAATTTCGAAACATATAATAATCACTTGGGGCCAGGTCTGGACTGTATGGCGGGTGATTTAACTGCTCGAACTAGCACTTACGAATAGCCGCTTGTGCAACTCTGGACTTGTGCACAGGGGCATTATCATGCAAAAGAAGGACACCAGCAGCTAGCTTTTCCCTTCGTTTTTATCGCACCTGCTTGTAGCAGGGTGCGATATAGGCGTCTGATTTTCCGTCCGTCCGTCCGTCCGTCAGTCCGTCCGTCCGTCCGTCAGTCCGTCCGTCCGTCTGTCAACATTTATGTCGACGTTCGACATTTATGTCAAAGTTAGTATTCTAATCAACTACAAGACTAAACAACCATCAAACCTTGCATGAAACATCTCCCTGACCTCCTGACTTTGCAACATAGGCGTCCGCTTTTCCGTTTGTCTGTCCATTCGTCCGTCCGTCTGTCAACATTTATGTCGACGTTCGACATTTATGTCAAAGTTAGTATTTTAATCAACTACAAGACTAAACAACCATCAAACCTTGCATGAAACATCTCCCTGACCTCCTGACTTTGCGACATAGGTGCCCACTTTTCCATTCGTCTGTCTGTTCGTCTGTCTGTCTGTCTGTCCATCCGTCTCTTAACAGTTCTGTTATGTCGAAGTTCGACATTTATGTCAAAGTTAGTATTCTAATCAACTACAAGACTAAACAACCATCAAACCTTGTATGAAATATCTCCCTGACCTCCTGACTTTGCGACATAGGTGCCCGCTTTTCCATTCGTCTGTCTGTTTGTCCGTCCGTCTGTCTCTTAACAGTTCTGTTATGTCGAAGTTCGACATTTACGTCAAAGTTAGTATTCTAATCAACTACAATTCTACAACAACCATCATACCTTGCATGACACATCTCCCTGACCTCCTGACTTGGCAGATATGTTGACCCAGTGACCTTGACCTATATTTTGCGCTCCATTGACTTTGACACAATTTACGTTGACGTTCCAGATCTTCTCAACTATAAGGCGTACAACTACCAAAACTTGCATAGTGCTTCTCCTAGAGGTACAGACTGGGCAGGTACCTTGACCCGGTGACCTTGACCTATATTTTGCGCTCCAGTGACTTTGACATATTTTGCGTCGACATTCAATATCTCCTCAACTATAAGGCCTACAACCATCAAACCTTGCAAAGTGCTTCTCCTCAATGTACTGACTTAGCAGATACCTTGACCTGGTGACCTTGACCTATATTTTGGCAGCAGTGACTTTAACATAATTTACGTCAACGTTCCAGATCTCCTCAAGTGTAAGACCTCTAGCTACCAAACCTTGCATAGTGCTTCTCCAATAGTTACTGACTTGGCAGGTATCTTGACCTGGTGACCTTGACCTATATTTTGCCCTCCGGTGCCTTTTACACATTTTACGTCAACGTTCAATATCTCCTCAACTATAAGGCCTACAACCATCAAACCTTGCATAGTGCTTCTCCTCAATGTACAGACTCTGCAGGTACCTTGACTGGGTGACCTTGACCTATATTTCATGCTCCATTGACTTTTACACCGTGTACGTCATCCTTCCATATGTCCAAAACTGTAAGGCCTTCAACCACCAAATCTTATATAGCACTTCTTCTCGATGTACTGACTCGACAGGTACCTTGACCTGGTGACCTTGACCTATATTGTGCACTCCAGTGACTTTGACACATTTTATATTGATGTTCGGGATCTCCTCAAATATAAGACCTACAACCACTAAACCTTGCATAGTGCTTCACCTCACTGCACTGGCTTGGCAAGTACCTTGACCCAGTGACCTTGACCTATATTTGACAAATTTTACGTTGATGTTTGATAACTCCTCAACTATAAGGCCTACAACCACCATACCTTGCATTGTGCTTCTCCTTGATGTACTGAATTAGTAGGTACCTTGACCCGTGACCTTGACCTAAATTTCATGCTCCAGTGATTTTTACACATTTTACGTCAGTGTTCCATTATCATTTGGCTGTATGATACGAAAAGTCAGTGCTGAAGATATAGCCATTAGAGGGAATGGGACTGGCCTGGAATATATGTGCCCCACTTGGCACTTTGTCTACATTTTTTTCAACCCAGTTTTCCAAGTAAGCACTGCTAAGAATGAAATAAACTTATTTAATAACCACATTCTGATTGTGGCTCCTGTGACTTTTGCGCCAGCAGGTGCGATGACGCCTTCCGCGGAATTCTTGTTCTTTAATAGCAACCCTTAATTGTTTAATGACATTGGCATAGTATTCTCCTGTAATTGAAGTACCAGCAGGCTTGTAATCTATCAATATAATCCCTTTGGAGTCCCAAACCACCGTGGCCATTACCTTGCTGGCTGATGGTTGGGTACGAAATTTCTTAGGTGGGGGTGAGCCAGGGTGCTTCCATTGCATGGACTCTTTTTTAGTATCTGGGTCCCAGTGGTGAAGCCAAGTTTCATCTCCTGTTACAAGACGAGTGTGAAAGTCTTCTGGATTGGCATTGTACACTTCCAGAAGTTCTTGACTTGACTCCACTCTTTGCTGACAATCTTGCATGTTCAGGTTTCTGGGTACCCACCTGGCAGATACTTTTGACATGCCTAAATTTTCATGGATTATAGTGTAAACACTTCCATTAGAAATACCACACTCTGAAGCAAGTTCGGCAACTTTGATTTGGCGATTGTTTAGCACAAGTCTCTCAACACGGTCGATCATCTCCTGGCTGATGACATCAGCAGGGTGACCTGGCCTTGGGTCATCTTCTAAGGAGTCTCGCCCACGTTTAAATTCTGCTGACCACTTTGCCACTGTGGAATACTTTGGGCTACTATCACCATACACATCAGCCATGCACCAATGGATTTCTTTGGCCTTTACACCCTCCTTAGTGAGGAACTTTATGACTGCTCTGAACTCAATATTCTGACTTTCCATTTTTGCCTATGGGTATAGGTTTTGAAACAAAAAGTAAGAGCAAAAAATGTACGTGTTGACTGAACGGCTGTTATCATTCAACTGACAAAGGTTTACACTGCACAAAAATGAAAAAAGAAATCTTGAATTGTACAGAAAAATACTGAGTTCTACGAACTTATTGAACTACCCTCGTAAATGATTTATCCATAACTGGAATATTCTGTAAGTGTATACATACACACTATAAATTATGGTATCATCTATTCTCACTAAATCTGTTAATATAGCTATAGAATAGTTATTTCTACTTCTCTGAACATCAACGAGATATTAAAACTAATAGTATAATTTCAACTTGACATGTATACTTTCTAAACTCAGCTATTATCAGTGGAAAAGTTACAATAACAAAACCTCCCAAATCTTGTCTCATGTGGGAAGTTATCAAACAAATGATTGAGTCAAATATCCCAGATTTGTCTCAAGACCATAACACATTTGCTCAAAAAAAATTATGATACAAAATGGTTCATATTCCAATTACTGTCATAGAAAGAAGGTTAATTCGGTACTGACTTCTCTTTCCGTCATAGTGGAATTTATTGACATACCTTGACATACCTTTGATTTTTGAGAAAATAATGATAATCAGTATCATCAAGGAATATAGATCAGTGATGTGTAATATTTTAAATCTGGCAATAGAATCGATTCTAACCCAGTTGTTTCAAAGTTAATTAGATCTTTTAATTGCATCGAACAAAATAAAGATCTTTCCTTTAAAGAGTTTTAAAATTATGAGGCTGTCAAACTGTACGTTATGATGTAATCAGTCTTTCCTTTTATTAACTTTGCCAAGGCTAGGAAATGCTTTCAAATTCAGGCCTGGTAAAAGTCCCATATCAAATTTACAGAAGGCTGTCTTCATGCAGAGAGATAAACAACCTTTTCTGTCAACTGTTGCTATGGCTAAGAAATGTTACCAAAGTCAAACCAGGCAATAATCAAATCCTTTAAATTTAATTAATCAAATGTTTTACTCACATTGATTTTATAAACTGGGTATTTGGCAAAGAATCAGATCTGTCCATTTACCCAGATCATTATTATTCCTAAATTAACTCAAAAATGCAAAAATAGGAATATTTTGTAAACTTTTATGGTTAATTAGAAAATTTGAACTGGATATTTGGCAAGAATCAGATCTGTTCATTTACCCAGATCTTTAATTATTTATATTAGCTAAATAGAACTAGATTATTTACTAATTAAAGGTAATCATAACATCTCTGAGATTTATCTTAAAATCTCGAGATGTGTAGTTCATCTATAGGAAACTCATTCGAGGAGACATTTCCTTATTAAATAATTATGGCTCAAGAAGATAAACGGGAATCTTTTCCTGAGCATTTTTAGCTCACCTGAGCAAAAGTGCTGGGTGAGCTATTGTGATCACCCTCTGTGCATCGTCAGTCGTCATCCATTGTCCGCCGTCCGTCGTCAACAATTAGTTTGTTAACACTGTAGAGGTCATAGTTTTGACCCTATCTTGATGAAACTTGCCCAGAATGTTTACCCCTATAAAATCTAGGTCAAGTTTGATACTGGGTTACTTGGGGTCAAAACCTAGGTCACCAGGTCAAATCAAAGGAAATACTTGTTAACACTCTAGAGGTCACAATTTTGAAGCAACCATCATGAATATTGCTCAAAATGTTTGCCTTGATGATTTCTAGGTCTAGTTTGAAACTGGGTCACATGTGGTCAAAAACTAGGTCACCAGGCCAAATCAAAGGAAAACCTTGTTAATACTCTAGCAGTCACATTTTTTAAGCAGTCATCATGAATCTTGCTCAAAATGATTGTCTTGATGAGTTTTAGGTCAATTTTGAAACTGGATCACATGGGGTCAAAAACTAGGTCACAGGGCCAAATCAGCAGAAAACCTTGTTAACACTCTAGCGGTCACATTTTTGAAGCAATCATCATGAATCTTGTTCAAAATGTTTGTCTTGATGATTTCTAGGTCAAAACTGGTTCACATGGGGTAAAAAACTAGGTCACCTGGCCAAATCAGCGGAAACCCTTGTAAACACTCTAGTGGTCACATTTTTCAAGCAATCATCATGAATCTTGCTCAAATTGTTTGTCTTGATGGTTTCTAGGTCCAGTTCAAAACTGGTTCACATGGGGTAAAAAACTAGGTCACCTGGCCAAATCAGCGGAAAACCTTGTTAACACTCTAGCGGTCACATTTTTCAAGCAATCATCATGAATCTTGCTCAAATTGTTTGTCTTGATGATTTGTAATCAAGTTTGAAACTGGGTCACTTAAGGTAAAAAACTAGGTCAACAGGCCAAATCAAACAAAAACCTTGTTAACACTCTGGCAGTCACATTTTTGAAGCAATCATCATGAATCTTGCTCAAAATATTTGTTTTGATGAGTTCTAGGTCAGGTTCGAAACTGGGTCACTTGGGGTCAAACGCTAGGTCACCTGGCCAAATCAGCAGAAAACCTTGTTAACACTCCAGAGGTCACATTGTTGAAGCAATCATCATGAATCTTGCTCAAAATGTTTGTCTTGATAATTTCTAGGTCAATTATGAAACTGGGTCAAGTGTGGTCAAAAACTAGGTCATCTGGCCACATCAAAGGAAAACCTTGTTAACACTTCAGAGGTCACATATTTTAAATAACCATCATAAATATTGCTCAAAATGTTCGTCTTGATGATTTCTAGGTCTAGTTTAAAACTGGGTCACTTGATGTCAGAAACTAGGTCACCAGGCCAAATCAAAGGAAAACCTTGTTAACGCTCTAGAGGTCACATTTTATGAAGTGATCATGAATATTGCTCAAAATGTTTGTCTTGGTGATTTCTAGATGACTATATTTCACTGTCCAGTGACTTTCTTGAAGCAACCATCATGAATGTTGCTTAAAATGTTTGCCCCTATGAAATCTAGGTCAAGTTTGAAACTGGGTCACTTGGGGTCAAAAACTAGGTCACCAGGCCAAATCAAAGGAAAACCTTGTTAACAGTCTAGCGGTCACATTTATGAAACAATCATCATGAATCTTGCTCAAAATATTTGTCTTGATGATTTCTAGGTCAAGTTTGAAACTGGGTCACTTGGAGTCAAAAACTAGATCACCAGGCCAAATCAAAGGAAGACCTTGTTAACACTCTAGAGGTCACATTTTTGAAGCAATCGTCATGAATCTTGCCCAAAATGTTTGTCTTGATGATTTCTAAGTCAAGTTTGAAACTGGGTCACATGGGGTCAAAACCTAGGTCACCAGGCCGAATCAAAGGAAAACCTTGTTAACACTTCAGAGGTCACATATTTTAAATAACCATCATAAATATTGCTCAAAATGTTCATCTTGGTGATTTCTAGGTCTAGTTTAAAACTGGGTCTCTTGATGTCAGAAATTAGATCACCAGGTCAAATCAAAGGAAAACCTTGTTAACGCTCTAGAGGTCACATTTGTTAAGTGATCATCATGAATCTTGCTCAAAATGTTTGTCTTGGTGATTTCTAGATGACTTTATTTCACTGTCCAGTGACTTTCTTAAGTTTTCCATTTAGGTCAGTTTCTCAGTAATTATTGGTCCTACAGAATGATATTTGGTACTTGTAAAGTGTTTGTGTTTAGGTGGGTTTCTCAGTAACTATTGCTCCCACAGCCAGTGATACTTAATACATGCATACATCTTAGCATGGCCTCTTGAGTGCAGTCATCCATATTTGACCTTGATCTCTACTTCTTAGTCCATTAGACATGCTACATTGTCTTACTTGTTAATATAATCATTTTGAATTTTGATCAGAATGTTTGCCCTGATCAGTTCTAGGTCAGGTTCTCAAAGAGCTATGATACTCATGTGAGCATTACAGGGCCATCATGGTCCTCTTGTTCGCTTCTTCTCCTGAACGAAAAGGCCAATTGCCTCGAAACTTGGTAGGAAGCATCAGGGTGACTTGTAGATCAAAAATAGCTAAAATCGTTCCGATAGGAAATCCAAGATGGCCACCATGGCAGACATCTTGAAAATCTGTTTTTTGCTTTTTCTCCTGAACCAAGGGGCCAGTTGACTCAAAACTTGGTAGGAAGCATCGGGGTGACTTGTATATCAAAAATCATTCCGATCGGAAATCCAACATTCTTGAAAATCTATTTTTCGCTTCTTCTCCTGAACCTAAAGGCCAGTTGACTTGAAACTTGGTAGGAAGCATCAGGGAGACATGTAGATCAAAAATAGCTAAAATTTTTTCGATCAGAAATCCAAGATGTCCGCCATGGTGGCCATCTTGAAAATCTATTTTTTCTCTTCTTCTTATGAACCGAAAGGCCAAATGACTCGAAACTTGGTAGGAAGCATCAGGGTGACATGTAGATCAAAAACAGCTAAAATCATTCTGATCAGAATCCAAGATGGCTGCCATGGTGGCCATCTTGAAAATATATTTTTCTTTTCTTCTCCTGAACCAAAAGGCCAATTGACTCGAAACTTGGTAGGAAGCATCGGAGTGACTTATAGATAAAAAATTGCTAAAATTGTTCTGATTGAAAATCCAAGATGGCCGCCATGGCTGCCGTCTTGAAAATCTATTTTTCGCTTCTTCTTCTGAACCAAAAGGCCAATTGACTCGAAACTTGGTAGGAAGCATCAGGGTGACTTGTAGATCAAAAATAGCTAAAATCTTTCCTATGGGAAATCCAAGATGGCCACAATGGCAGCCATCTTGAAAATCTATTTTTTGCTTCTTCTCCTGAACTGAAAGGCTAATTGACTTGAAACTTGGTAGGAAGCATTGAGATGACTTGTAGATCAAAAATAGCTCAAATCATTCCAATCAGAAATCCAAGATGGCCACCATGACTGCCATCTTGAAAATCTATTTTTGGCTTCTTCTCCTGAACCAAAAAGCCAACTGACATGAAACTTGGTAGGAAGCATCTGGGTAATTTGTAGATCAAAACAAAAAGTAATATTGTTCTGATTGGAAATCCAAGATGGCCACCATGGTAGTCATCTTGAAAATCTATTTTTGCACTTCTTTTCCTAGCTGGCCTCAGTGGCTCATTTGGATGCGCATCCGACTGGAGACCAGGAGGTAGCGGGTTCAACCCCCGCCAATGTCGGCAACATTCTTTTGTGGAGATTGATCGTGCAATATTTTCTACAGTCATTCTCTCCCTTCCGCTGATTCAAGAAGGGCAGTTGTCAGTTTCTGGCGAAAGAATGTGCACAATACTTGTTAACTGCTTAGAGGACTAAGCCTGCCCAGTAAACATGTGGTTAGGTAAACTGACCGTACTTGACATGACCCCATTGGGTTGACTGGGCCGTAAAACCTCAACACAACAACAACACTTCTTTTCCTGAACCGAAAGGCCAATTGACTCCAACCTGACTAGGAAGCTTTGGGGTGATTTGTAGATTAAAGCTAGCTAAAATTTTTCCGATCAGAAATCCAAGATGGCCACCATCAGAAATCCAAAATGGCCACCATAGCGGCCATCTTGAAAATCTATTTATTGCTTCTTCTCCTGAACCAAAAGGCCAGTTGACTTGAACTTGGTAGGAAGCATAAGGATGACTGGTAGATCAAAAAAAGCTAACATTGTTCTGATTGCAAATCCAAGATGGGCCATCTTGAAAATTTATTTTTCACTTCTTCTCCTGAACCGAAAGTCCAGTTGACTTGAAACTTGGTAAGAATCATCGAGGTGACTTGTAGATCAAAAGTAGCTTAAATCGTTCCGATCGGAAATACAACATGCCTGCCACAGTTGCCATCTTGAAAAGCTTCTTCTCCTGAATAGAAGGCCAATTGAGTCGAAACTTGATAGGAAGAATCGGGGTGACTTGTAGATCAAAAATAACTAAAATCATTCTATCGGAAGTCCAAGATGGTTGCCCTAGCAGCCATGTTGAAAATCTGTTTTTTATATGATCATCATGAATCTTTGTCAGAATGTTTGCCTTGATTATTTATGGGTCAGGTTCTCTAAGTGCTATGATACTCAGGTGTGCATTACAGGGCCATTATGGCCCTCTTGTTTTTATAAGGTTCTGCTCAACTACATTATCAAAACAGCAGTCTGGAATCTTTCTTTGAACTGCGCAAAATCTTAAAGGATATGTCGCAACAAGTTATCAATTTGCTTTATTTGGGCCCGACTGTTGTTGTGGGGGCCAGGAATTCAGGCTTGAGAAAACTGGCAGCCTCCAGAGTCCATCATACATATAATAAGGTATTAACAATTTAGAGATCTCGTATGTTACAAGTGAATCTAGATCATTCCTAGTATATATTATAGAATGTATCTGATTCCTTAGAGATTCCTAAACCAGAAGTAAAGGGAATCTAATATATATATATATATATATATATATGACAGTGTTAGAATTAGGGGAGCTCCTCTCTCCTAATCTTTAAATTCTAGCACATTATCTATAGGTTAATGTATTATGCAGTTAAAATGAAGTTTTTATAAGTAATACATATTTTCACTAATAATACTTAACCTATACGAGGGCATGTCAATAAATAACCAGCCTATCCCATGTCCGATGGACCGAGATGGTCACGATTTTCATGCTTTGTTAGCTCACCTGAGCACGAAGTGCTCATGGTGAGCTATTGTGGTCAGTCAATGTCCGTCGTCCGTCGTGCGTCGTCCGTCGTCCGTCGTGCGGCGTCAACAATTGCTTTAAAAGCCTACTCCTCCTACACCCCTGGGCCAATTGACTTGATACTTGGTAGGAAGCATTGGGGTGACCTATAGATCAAAAATAGCTAAAATCGTGCCGATCGGAAATCCAAGATGGCCACCATGGCCGCCATCTTGAAAATCTATTTTTCGCTTCTTCTCCTGAACCCTGAACCGAAAGGCTAATTGACTCCAAACTTGCTAGGAAGCATCGGGGTGACTTGTAGATCAAAAATAGCTAAAATCGTGCCGATCGGAAATCCAAAATGGCCGCCATGGCCGCCATCTTGAAAATCTATTTTTCGCTTCTTCTCCTGAACCGAAAGGCCAATTGACTCCAAACTTGCTAGGAAGCATCGGGGTAACTTGTAGATCAAAAATAGCTACAATCGTGCCGATCAGAAATCCAAGATGGCCGCCATGGCCGCCATCTTGAAAATCTATTTTTCGCTTCTTCTCCTGAACCGAAAGGCCAGTTGACTCCAAACTTGCTAGGAAGCATCGGGGTGACTTGTAGATCAAAAATAGCTAAAATCGTGCCGATCGGAAATCCAAGATGGCCGCCATCTTGAAAATCTATTTTTCACTTCTTCTCCTGAACCGAAAGGCCAACTGACTCCAAACTTGCTAGGAAGCATCGGGGTAACTTGTAGATCAAAAATGGCTAAAATTGTGCCGATCAGAAATCCAAGATGGCCACCATGGCCGCCATCTTGAAAATCTATTTTTTGCTTCTTCTCCTGAACCAAAAGGCCAATTGCCTCCAAACTTGCTAGGAAGCATCGGGGTGACTTGTAGATCAAAAGTAGCGAAAATCATGCCGATTGGAAATCCAAGATGGCCGCCATGGCAGCCATCTTGAAAATCTATTTTTTGCGTCTTTTCCTGAACCGTAAGGCCAATTGACTCCAAACTTGCTAGGAAGCATTTGGGTGACTTGTAGATCAAAAATAGCTAAAATCATGCCTATCTGAAATCCAAGATGGCCGCCATGGCAGCCATCTTGAAAATCTATTTTTCGCTTCTTCTCCTGAACCCAAAAGCCAATTGACTCCAAACATGGTAGGAAGCATTGGGGTGACTTGTAGAACAAAAATAATTAAAATTGTTCCGATCAGAATTCCAAGATGGCTGCCATCTTGAAAATCTATTTTTTGCTTCTTCTCCTGAACCGAAAGGCCAATTGACTCCAAATTTGCTAGGAAGCATAGGTGTGACATGTATCACATCAAAAATAGCTAAAATTCTGCTGATCATAAATCCAAGATGGCCGCCATGGCGGGCGGCCATCTTGAAAATCTATTTTTCGCTTCTTCTCCTAACCTCAAATGCCAATTGACTCGAAACTTGGTAGGAAGCATCGGGGTGACTTGTAGATCAAAAGTAGCTAAAATCGTTCTAATCAGAAATCCAAGATGGCCGCCATGGTCGCCATCTGGAAAATCTATTTTTCTCTTCTTCTCCTGAGCCGAAAGGCCTGTTGACTCCAAACTTTGTAGGAAGCATCAGGGTAACGTGTAGATCAAAAGTAGCTAAAATCATGCTGATTGGAAATCCAAGATGGCCGCCATGGTGGCTATATGGCGGCCATCTTGAAAATCTTTTTTTTTGCTTCTTCTCCTAAACCCAAATGCCAATTGACTTGAAACTTGGTAGGAAGCATCGGGGTGACTTATAGATTGAAATTGGCTAAAATCGTTCCGATTGGAAATCCAAGCTGTCCGCCATGGCAGCCATCTTGAAAATCTGTTTTTCACTTCCTCCTGAACCAAAAGGCTTATTGACTTTGAACTAGGTAGGAAGCATCAGGGTGACCTGTAGATCAAAAATAGCTAAAATCATCCCTATCAGAAATCCAAGATGGCCGCCATGACAGCCATCCTGAAAATCTATTCTTCGCTTCTTCTCCTGAACTGAAAGGGCATTTGAATCGAAACTTGGTAGGAAGCATTTGGGTGACTTGTAGATCTAAAATAGCTTAAATTGTTTGATCGGAAATCCAAGATAGTCAAGTTCATTGAAAGTATCAAGGTGACTTGTAGATCAACAGTAGCTAAAATCATTCTGATTGGAAATCTAAGATGGCTGCCATCTTGTTTATGTTTATTATATTTCCCTGCTACTGTGCTGTTTACATGTATAAAATCATAATTCTTCAGAAACAAATTAGCCAATTGCCTCCAAATTTCACATTGATCCTACTGTTGAAATGTGATTGAGAGTTTGTTCAAATGATCACACTCCATTGACTGTCATGCCATATATAATATTCTTCTTCAAAATTAAGAACTGCTTGAAGGTTGATCTTTTCATTAGCTGCGATGACAGGACTAGAAAAATGTTGCATAACATCTGCATATCTGCAGTGGCTATGTCACTCAGGTGAGAGACCCGTGGCCCATGGGCCTCTTGTTTCAATATATGTTTTATACATGGGTACAAAATTGCATATCGAGTCATTCTTTAATAAGATATTGAATGTCAAACATGGCTAGTGATGCAAAGGCAATCTTTTCATGTTAAGTTGAGTACTGTGCTGTAATTCGGTACTTGTATTTAAAAGGTAAAACAGGCAAGGAAATACACGGCGAGTTAGCCGATGTTTATGGGTCTTCTGCACCATCTTATGCTCAGGCTAAATTCTGGATAGGGGAATTCAAACGCGGTAGAACGTCTTTAGAAGATGAAGCCAGGTCTGGACGCCCACTGGATGCCACTGACGAAGAAATATGTAAGAAAGTTCGGGATCTGGTATACTCTGATAGGCGAATTCAGGTGGAAGAAATAGCGCAGGCATTAGGCATTTCACATGGTAGCGTTTCAACAATATTACATGATCGTTTAGGTATGCGCAAGCTAACAGCCCGTTGGGTCCCCAAATCCCTTAGCGATGAGCAAATGGCAACCAGAGCATCAGTATGCAGCGCCTTGTTGAAGCATTTTAGGTCAAAAGATGATTTTCTTTTGCATCTAGTGACTGTAGATGAGACTTGGGTTCATTATTATGAGCCATAGAATAAAGCTCAGAGTCGTCAGTGGGTAGGGCTTGGGTCCCCAAGGCCAAAGAAGTTCAAGACGCAACCATCTGCTGGCAAGATGATGGCCACAGTATTTGGGATGCAAAAGGCTTTATTATGTTGGACTTTTTACCCAAGAGAAGTACAATAACTGGAGTGTACTATGCAAACTTGTTAGACCAGCTGAGAACTGCCATCCGTGAAAAACGCCGAGGTAAACTCTCTAAAGGCGTTTTGCTGCAACAGGACAATGCGAGAGTCCACACTTGCAAAGTTGCAATGGATGCTGTAGAGCGAAATGGGTATGAATTAATACCACATCCTGCCTATTTGCCTGACCTAGCTCCTAGCAACTTCTTCCTATTCCCAAACTTGAAAAAGGATATCTGTGGACTTCATTTCCGGTCTGATGAAGAAGTCGTGAAATAGCTGGAAAAATGATGTCACACAGGTGACTGCCTAAGGGACCTTCTGAATTAAGACTTTTAAGACTGTCGTTTTTTTTCTGTGGAAGGTATAAAATACAGAATAGAATAGCACATTATCTATAGGTTAAGTATTACTAGTTAAAATATGTTTTACTTATAGAAAATTCATTTTTCTCTTCTTCTTCTGAAACAAAAGTCCAGTTGACTTGAAATTTGGTAGGAATCATGGGAGTGACTTGTAGATGAAAAGTAGCTAAAATTTTTCTGATTGGAAATTCAAGATTCACGCAGCCGCCATGGCCGCCGTCTTGTAAATCTATTTTTTGCTTCTTTTCCAAAAAGGAAAGGCCAATTGTCTTAAAACTTGACAGGAAGCATCAGGATGCCTAGTAGATCAGTTTAAATAGCTAAAATCATTCTGATTGGAAATCCAAGATGGCAGCCAACTTGAAAGTCTATTTTTCTCTTCTTCTCCTGAACCGAAAGGACACTTGACTCCAAAAACTTGGTAGAAAGCATCAGGGTGACTTGTAGGTAAAAAAGAGCTAGAATCATTCTGATCAAAAATCCAAGATGGCCACCATGGCCCCTATCTTGAAATCTATTTTGTGGTTCTTCTCTTGAACCAAATTTAAGGCCAGGTGACTCGAAACTTGGTAGAAAGCATCAGGTTGACTTGTAGATCAGAATTAGCTAAACTCCTTTCGATTGGACAGCCAAGATGGCTGCCATGTTTGCTAATTTAGAAATCTGTTTTGTTTTCCTTCACCTGAACTGAAAGGCCAATTTACTCGAAACTTGGTAGGAAGTAGCTGGGAGATTTGTAGATCAAAAATAGCTAAATTTGTTCTGATCATAAATCCAAGATAGCTGCCATCTTGAAAATCTATTTTGAACTTGTTTTGAACAGAAAGGCCAAGTGACGGGAAAATGGATAGGAAATATCAGGGTGACTTGTAGATAAAAAATATATAGCTGAAATTATTCTGATCAGAAATCCAAGATGGTTGACCAGTAGCAGCCATGTTGAAAATCTATTTTGAACTTTTTTCCCTTATGAAAAAAATGGTTTTGTGGCAAGGTCTGCTGTAGAGCTATGACCAAGTTGTCGCAGTGACAGCAACATTGCCGCAAAGGTGCTGCAGTGTATTTTTACCATGCAAATGAAGTCTGCCATACGGTTGCCACAGACTCATTGCGGCAAACATTTGGCTGTACTATGGGAAAAAAAAATATGCATGCGCAGGCCCTGGGGGAAGTTGATGTTCTAAAATGCGGACATCTCTAGCACACACGACACCTGCAAATATACCCTATGTAAGGTTTCAGCTCAGATATTTTGTATCTTGGACAGATATTTAAGCATTTGATACTAATGTTTTATGTTTAAGGTTTCTAGTTTGTGCTATATGCATCTGCATAGGATATCTTTCTCCAGAGCACCATCCTCCCTCCCTAGGCCTCATAACCTTCACTAACAGATCCCTTATTTAGAGGTTCTAACATTTCTTTAAAAGGAGTCAATAGTTGAAGAAATTTGACAACAACAATTTCAGATATGAGTAAGTATGCACGTTTGGCTTGTTTTTTAATTCAATGCATTTAGATAACTGGTTTCCATGCAGAATCTTACCAAGTCTCTATGCATCTTTAGTCCATCCAAAATGAAACTCATCATTTATGTTTCTAAATTTCTATGCATGATTCTTCAATGATCCTGAGTAAAATGTAAAACGGAATTACAGTCTTTAAGACTGTTTTGGGTTTTTAATTGCAAAGAAAATAAACTTACCATTTTGAATAACATTTTAAATTAAATTTAAGAATCCATATAGAAAAACACTGGTACAGTGAAACACAAAATCACATGTATTCCACAATGATAAAACAAGAAAATCACTATCAAATCCTTTACTTCTCACTGGTCACTCATTCAGTGTTATCCTGTAATACTGCACTTTTTGACCAAAAACCAAACTGTCTCACCACATTTATGATAAGCACATTGGAGTCATGGCAACAGGACCATAAATATTTCCCTCAACCTGTTTTACATAATTACAATTATGTTCTGGCAATGTTCTGGCAAAGTTGGCCATAAGCTTGCCGTAATGTTATAGAAATTCACTTCTGCTTGAAACTTTTCAAACTATCTGACGAGAAAAATAGTTTATATGGATCATGTCAGCGGACTGTTGTTTTTCCCCATTGAAGACCCAGTTTTGGTTGTTTTATATTATCACTGTCATAGTGTTCTATGTTGTAAGCATTCAGCTGTCATAAAAACTTACAAATCTAAGACAGTGCAAAGCAATGCAAAATTATTGATGTGGCAAATTTTCTTTAACCCCAGTTCAGAATATTTTTTATTTGAATATAATTATTATTATTGAGGTGGTCTGCTGCTTACAGTATAATTATCTATAGGGATGATCGGCAGAGGAACTCTTCAGTCAAAAGAAACCATAAACAGCTAGCGCCACCTAGCACCATATACAAGAGGTGTAATCTCAGTTGTTTTCACTGACAGCTTACCAAAATCTACCAACTTTCAATTAAACTAACTTGATAATCTGAATGTTCTCCAAAAACTCCAATAAATCACTTCAAGAAAAGATAGTGTTCAGCACCAGAATGTGGCTGATTATGAATTTTCTCAGCTCGTTTGTGAGATTTTTCCATTGAAATATGATTAAACCATAAGGATAAAATCCGAAGCATGCACTCCAAGATAAATCAAGATGGTGGCTGTGACATCAGCCTGTTCATTCTTATGTTGAATAAATCACAACCAAACAAACAACTGAGTGGACTGAAATCATCTCTAGTAATCATCAGAGTCAGAGATAAGGGCATATCTCTGGCAAACTACCTCAAAAAACACAACTTTCTAGCAAAGTTTTGGCAAGCTCCTTGATCCCCAATATCTTTTGGCAAAGTTCTGGCAAACTCCGCCCCCTGCTGGCAAGGTACTTTGCCAGAGAATGGCCTGAACCAAAAGGCCAACTGACTTGAAACTTCATTGGAAGTATCAATGTGACTTGTAGATCAAAAGCAGCTAAAATCATTCTGATTGGAAATCCAAGATGGCCACCATCTTGAAAATTTATATTCAAGTTCTTCTCTAGAACTGAAAGGTCAGTTGACTCGAAACATGTCTGGTAATCAGGTGAGCGATACAGGGCCATCTTGGACCCCTTATTAGCTCACCTGAGCACGAAGTGCTCATGGTGAGCTATTGTGGTCAGTCAATGTCCGTCGTCAGTCGTGCGGCGTCAACAATTGCTTTAAAAGCCTACTCCTCCTACACCCCTGGGCCAATTGACTTGATACTTGGTAGGAAGCATCGGGGTGACTTGTAGATCAAAAATAGCTAAAATCGTTCCGATCAGAAATCCAAGATGGCCGCCATGGCCTCCATCTTGAAAATCTATTTTTCACTTCTTCTCCTGAACCGAAAGGCCAATTGACTCCAAACTTGCTAGGAAGCATTGGGGTGACTTGTAGATCAAAAATAGTTAAAATCGTGCTGATCGGAAATCCAAGATGGCCGCCATGGCGGCCATCTTGAAAATCTATTTTTCGCTTCTTCTCCTGAACCGAAAGGTCAGTTGACTCCAAACTTGCTAGGAAGCATCGGGGTGACTTATAGATCAAAAATAGCTAAAACGTTCCGATCGGAAATCCAAGATGGCTGCCATCTTGAAAATATATTTTTCGCTTCTTCTCCTGAACCGAAAGGCCAATTGACTCCAAACTTGCTAGGAAGCATCGGGGTGACTTGTAGATCAAAAATAGCTAAAATCGTGCCGATCGGAAATCCAAGATGGAGGCCATGGCCGCCATCTTGAAAATTTATTTTTCGCTTCTTCTGAACCTAAAGGCCAATTGACTCTAAACTTGGTAGGAAGCATCGAGGTGACTTGTAGATCAAAAATAGCTAAAATCGTGCCGATCGGAAATCCAAGATGGCCGCCATGACACCAAACATGGTAGGAAGCATTGGGGTGACTTATAGATCAAAAATAGCTAAAATCGTTCCGATAGGAAGTCCAAGATGGCCCCCATGGCAGCCATCTTGAAACTCTATTTTTTGCTTCTTCTCCTGAACCGAAAGGCCAGTTGACTCCAAACTTGGTAGGAAGCATCGGGGTGACTTGTAGATCAGAAATAGCTAAAATCATCCCTATCAGAAATCTAAGATGGCCGTCATGACAGCCATCTTTAAAATCTATTTTTCGCTTCTTCTCCTGAACTGAAAGGCCATTTGACTCGAAACTTGGTAGGAAGCATTCGGGTGACTTGTAGATCTAAAATAGCTTAAATTGTTTGGATGTCGTCATGGCGGCCATCTTGAAACTTTTTTTTCCCCTTAATTTCCTGAACCAAATGGCCATTTGATTTGAAAATTGGTAGGAAGCATCAGGATGACTTGTTGATATAAAAATAGCTAAAATCATTTCGATCGGAAATCCAAGATGGTGGCCATCTTGAAAATCTATTTTTCCCTTCTTCTTCTGAACTGAAAGGCCAATTGACTCGAAACTTGGTAGGAAGCATCGGGGTGACTTGTAGATCAAAAATAGCTCAAATTGTTGCAATAGGAAAGCCCAAATTGCGGCTGTGGTGGCCATCTTGAAAATCTGTTTTGAACTTTTTCTCCTGAACTGAAAGGGCAATTGACTCAAAGTTCATTGGAAGTATCGAGAGAACTTGTAGATCAATAGTAGCTAAAATCATTCTGATTGGAAATCCAAGATGACTACCATCTTGTTTATGTTTATTATATTTCCCTGCCACTGTGCTGTTTACATGTATAAAATCATGATTCTTCAGAAACCACTTAGGCAATTGCAACCAAATTTCTTATTGATCCTACTGTTGAAATGTGATCGAGAGTTTGTTCAAATGATCACGCTCCATTGACTATTATGCCATATATAATATTCTTCTTCAAAATTAAGAACTGCTTAAAAGATGATCTTTTCATTAGTTGCGATGACAGGATTGGAAAAATGTTGCATAACATCTGCATATCTGCAGTGGCTATGTCTCAGGTGAGCGACCCGTGGCCCATGGGCCTCTTGTTTAAGTTAATGCCCCTGAATTAATTTCTTAGCCAAATTCTTGTGCACATCATTACTTCTGAATGTTTTGAAATATTTTGATAATATTTAGTAGAGGCATAGATAAGGACCAGTAGGCATGTCATGTGCAAGATAGACAACTGCAGTTTGTTCATTATGTACTTATATCCACTAAAGCTGAAATCTTGTTTCACTGAGGTCGAAACTTGATAATATGATGATTTGATAATATTTGGTAGGGACATATATCAGGTCAAGTAGAAGTGTCACATGCCAGAAGGACAACTCTTGAGTAGTTATTTTTATGCCCCTGCCTGCCTTTGGCAGGAGTGGGGCATATTGCATTTCACCGTGATGTTAGGTCCGTACGTGTATAAGTGCGTATGTCACGTTCGTAACCAGGTTCAAGTTTATACCTGCAAGTTTAGGTGCAAATTTATGTCGGCGTTTCTCTTGCAGCTAGTAACTTTTATACCTTCCAGGCTAGAAAGTTGAAACTTTGTATGACACTTACCTACATCAAGACCTTTAAATGTATGGTACCTTTGCCCCAGGGTCATGCCCCTGGGCGGGGCTAGGGGTCAAAATATATAACAGGTCGCCAAGAAAACATACAAAAAGTGACTAAAATATCACTATAGTATCATGGGTGAGGGGCAAGTTTCAACTTAATTTTTTGCAAAATGCCTGCGTGTGGATGAGGATGGCCCTGGGCAGGGGCATCGGTGTCGTATTGACACATTTCTAGTTTCTAGATATTTCCCCTGAATTAAGTTCTACAGCAAATTCTTGTGCACTCCATAACTTCTAAATGGTTTGAAATATTTTGATATTTGGTAGAGGCATAGATAAGGACCAGTAGGCATGTCACGTGCAAGAGAGAAAACTTCCACTTTTTAGCTCACCTGAGCACGAAGTGCTCATGGTGAGCTATTGTGGTCAGTCAATGGCCGCTGTTCGTCGCCCGTCGTCCGTTGTGCGGCATCAACAATTGCTAGGGGTCAAAATATATAACGTCACCAAGAAAACATACAAAAAGTGACTAAAATATCACTATGGTGTCATTGGTAAGGGGCTAATTTCAACTTAAATTTTTGCAAAATGCCTGCGTGTGGATGAGGATGGGCCTGGGCAGGGGCATCGGTGTCATATTGACACATTTCTAGTTTCTAGATATTTCCCCTGAATAAAGTTCTACAGCAAATTCTTGTGCACTCCATAACTTCTAAATGGTTTGAAATATTTTGATAATATTTGGTAGAGGCATAGATAAGGACCAGTAGGCATGTCACGTGCAAGAGAGAAAACTTTCACTTTTTAGCTCACCTGAGCATGAAGTGCTCATGGTGAGCTATTGTGGTCAGTCATTATGGCCGCCGTTCATCGCCCGTCGTCCGTTGTGCGGTGTCAACAATTGCTTTAAAAGCCTACTCCTCCTACACCCCTGGGCCAATTGACTCGATACTTGGTAGGAAGCATTGGGGTGACATGTAGATCAAAAATAGCTAAAATCGTTCCGATCTGAAATCCAAGATGGCCTCCATGGCCGCCATCTTGAAAATCTATTTTTCGCTTCTTCTCCTGAACCGAAAGGCCAATTGACTCCAAACTTGGTAGGAAGCATCGGGGTGACTTGTAGATCAAAAATAGCTAAAATTGTGCCGATCAGAAATCCAAGATGGCCGCCATGGCAGCCATCTTGAAAATCTATTTTTTGCTTCTCCTGAATCGGGGGTGGTCGGGTGGTGCGAAGGTGTCGTGTATCTTACGTCACCAGGGTGTCCAACTGATATTGGCGTACAGTTGGGCAAGGCCTGCTATCCTTGTAGCAGGTAAGGGTAGATGGGGAATATTTTTATTTCTTCTGTTTCTTCACTTTCATTCCTGTTCCTTTCTTCCCTGTCCCTCTCTTTAATCTCTTCTACTATCTCTTCTATCACTTTTCTCCCTTTCTCTGGGAGACGACACAAAATGACCCACAAGGGTTGACGTGTCGTTAAACCCCAACACAATCAAATGCTTCTCCTGAACCGAATTGCCAATTGACTCCAAACTTACTAGGAAGCATCGGGGTGACTTGTAGATCAAAAATCTTGCCAATAGTAAATCCAAGATGGACGCCATGGTGGCCATCTTGAAAATCTATTTTTCGCTTCTTCTCCTGAAACCAAAAGCCAATTGGGGGACTCCAAACATTGTAGGAAGCATTGGGGTGACTTATAGATCAAAAATAGCTAAAATCGTTCCAATCGGAAATCCAAGATGGCCGCCATGGTGGCCATCTTGAAAATCTATTTTTCGCTTCTTCTCCTAACCCCAAATGCCAATTGACTCAAAACTTGGTAGGAAGCATCGGGGTGACTTGTAGATCAAAAGTAGCTAAAATCGTTCCAATCAGAAATCCAAGATGGCCGCCATCTTGAAAATTTGCTTCTTCTCCTGAGCCGAAAGGCAAATTGACCCCAAACTTGGTAGGAAGCATCAGGGTGACTTGTAGATCAAAAGTAGATAAAATCATGCTGATCGGAAATCCAAGATGGCCGCCATGGTGGCCAATTTGAAAATCTTTTTTTCGCTTCTTCTCCTAAACCCAAAAGCCAGCTGACTTGAAACTTGGTAGGAAGCATCGGGGTGACATAGATTGAAATTGGCTAAAATCGTTCCGATTGGAAATCCTAGATGGCCACCATGGCGGCCATCTTGAAAATCTATTTTTCACTTCTTCTCCTGATCCGAAAGGCTTATTGACTTTAAACTAGGTAGGAAGCATCAGGTGACCTGTAGATCAAAAATAGCTAAAATCATCACTCAGAAATCCAAGATGGCCACCATGACAGCCATCTTGAAAATCTATTTTTCTTTTCTTCTGCTGAAATGAAAGGCCATTTGACTCAAAACTTGGTAGGAATCATTTGGTTGACTTGTTGATCTAAAATAGCTTAAATTGTTTGGATTGGAAATCCAAGATGGCTGTCATGGCGGCCATCTTGAAACTCTTTTTTTCCCTTATTTTCCTGAACCAAAGGGCCAGTTGATTTGAAAATTGGTAGGAAGGATCGGGATGACTTGTTGATATAAAAATAGCTAAAATCGTTCTGATCGGAAATCCAAGATGGCGGCCATCTTGAAAATCTATTTTTCCCTTCTTCTTCTGAACTGAAAGGCCAATTGACTCAAAACTTGGTAGGAATCATCGGGGTGACTTGTAGATCAAAAATAGCTCAAATCTTTGCGATAGGAAAATCCCAAATTGCAGCTATGGTGGCCATCTTGAAAATCTTGTTTTGAACTTTTTCTCCTGAACCGAAAGGGCAATTGACTCAAAGTTCATTGGAAGTATCGAGGTGACTTGTAGATCAACAGTAGCTAAAATCATTCTGATTGGAAATCCAAGATGGCTGCCATATTGTTTATGTTTATTATATTTCCCTGCCACTGTGCTGTTAACATGTATAAAATCATGATTCTTCAGAAACCACTTAGCCAATTGCCTCCAAATTTCACATTGATCCTACTGTTGAAATGTGATTGACAATTTGTTCAAATGATCACGCTCCACTGACTGTCATGCCATATATTATATTCTTCTTCAAAATTAAGAACTGCTTAAAGGATGATCTTTTCATTAGTTGCGATGACAGGATTGGAAAAATGTTGCATAACATCTGCATATCTGCAGTGGCTGTGTCACCCGTGGGCCTCTTGTTGTTTTGTACTTATCTCCCCTGAGGCCAAAATCTTGTGCATTTGGTAGAGGCATAGATAAGGACCATTAGGTGTGTTGCGTGCAAGGACAATCCTCGCTGTGGCTGTTTTCTAGTTACCGCCGCTGAATGAATTTCTAAGCCAAATTCTTGTTTGTACCATAACTTCTTAATGGTTTGAAATATTTTGATAATACTTAGTAGAGGCATAGATAAGGACCAGTGGGCATGTCATGTTCAAGATTACTCTTACTTTCTCCATTATGTACTTATCTCTCCTGATGCTGAAATCTTGTGCAGGCCATAAGTCCCATACTGTTTGAATAACTTGATAATTTTTGGTAGGGACATAAATCAGATCAAGCAGGAGTGTCACATGCAAAAGGGACAATTTTTGCTCTGTTGATTTTTTACCTCAGTAAACATATAGCAAATACCTTTACCTTCACAAGGCATTTATGTTTGCTATTATTTCTGAATATGTACAAACAAAAAGTCAAATTATTTGCAAATATTGTGTATCCTGTACAAATAATCACATCAAAAGTCTTTAATAGATGATTTTTGACAAAAAAAAAAAAAAAAAAAAATATATATATATATATATATATATATATATATATAAAAGAACATGCGAAAATAACATCATTTACAGTACACTAGTATTAGTGTTGTCATATATTATTTCACATTTCAAACTATCTTGGCAGTTTTTTACTTTGCACTGTTTCAATGTTTCCATGATATCTTGTTGAAATATATACCAAATTTTCACCATCTCTTCTGATGGTTATTTTTTGATGTTCAGACACAAATATTTAAGCATTTCACTGATGGAAGAGTAACAGTAAATGCCAAGATACCAGTATCTGATTTTGTCTACAGGGATGAAAGAATCAGAATGATAAAGCTGTTTCTCTTAAAACTGTAAGAAATTTAATAGTTTCTTTATAAATTCATTTCAGAGTATAACCAACTTGGTCAAAGATGAAGAATGCCCTGCTTATATTTTAAAAAGCAAACCTTGTAAGTATCAAAGAACAGAGCCACAGGCACATGAAATTGGATATAAGAAGTAATTGGTTTAGAAAACTAAGCACAAATTAAAAAAAAAATACAATCAAACTGTCTGAAGGCCAGTTTCTCAGATTCTGCAAAAGGAAAATAAGTGTAGATTTACCTGTATTATGCAAGCACCTGTATAAAGCAAACAGTTTTTAGTTTTCCCTCAGGTGCTTGCTTAACAAATGTTTGACTGCCAGCCACAATGGCTCATTTGGATATGCATCTGATTGGTGATCAAGAGGTCATGGGTTCGATTCCCCCTGGGTCTGGCAACATTCTTTGGTGGAGATTGATCATGAAATATTTTCTACAGTCATCCTCTCCCTTCTGCTGATTCAAGAAGGGCAGTTGTCAGTTCTTGGCAAAAGAATGTGCACAAATACTGGTTAACCGCTTAGAAGTAAGCAGGGAAAAAATGTGGTTAGGTAAACTGACCATGCTAGACATGACCCTAATGGGTTGACTTGGCCATAAACGCTCAACACAAACAAACACAGGTTTGACTGTAGTTATATTTCCAGTTCCTTGTCCTAAATGCCCAAAAATTTTGAACACTTTATTCCAGTTTTAGCTCACCTGAGTCAAGGGCTCAACGTGAGCTATTTTGATCACTCACCGTCTGTTGTCGTTGTCGTAAGCGGGGTCATCATCTGTCCGTCCATAATTTGTTTAAACAACATCTCCTCCTGAACCATTGAGCCAATTTTAACCAAATTTCAAAGAATTGATCCTTGGATGATACTGGCTGAAACTTGTTCAAATATTTCGAATCCATATAGGACTCTGGTTGCCATCAGGCAGCCAAAAGAAAACACTTTAAAAATCTTCTTATCAGAAACCCCCAGGACAGATTTCAATATAACTTGGCAGAAATGTTCTAGTGGTGATCCTCTACCAAGATTATTCAAGTTATTCAAGCCATCATGATTCGTCAAAAAACATGGCCACAATGAGACAGGGCTCATTTTGGCTATATATCTATACGAGGGTCCTGCAAAAAGTTTTGTCACTGAATTCGGATTACTTCAGTGCAACGTTTTATCAAACATATTTTTATAACAAACCTTCAAAGTATTCCCCCTTTACTGAAACACATTTTTGTAACCTTTTACCCAGTCGCAAAAAGCAGATAAATAGTCTTCTTTTGTTATCTGTTGGAGATACTGATAAATAGCGCTGCCAAGAGAACTTCTAGACGTATACTTATTTCCAGAAAGCATTTTCTTAAGCCTTGGAAATAAAAAGAAGTCGCAGGGACTCAGGTCAGGTGATTAAGGTGGATGGTTTAAAACTTCCACCTTTTCAGAAGCCAAAAAAGACTTAACAACCTCACACTTATGAGAGGAGGCGTTGTCATGTAAAAGGTGGACTCCTGACCATTCTTTGCTTGGTCGTTTCTTATTGTAAAACTCTTTCACTTTCTTCAGTACAGAATTCTTGTAGAATCGGCCAGTGACTGTATGATCAGATGGACAAGGCAAAACGACTGGCCCACTTGAATTAAAGAAATTGCGTACAACATCTTTTTCGAACTTATGGTTCTCTTGGTAATACATGGGCATTTTTGATCTTTTCGCTTCCATTGCTTATTATCAGCCCTTCTTTGTGGCTCAAACGTGCACCCAGGTTTCATCACCTGTTAGCAAGTTAGAAATAACCCGACTATTACAGCCTTTGTATGTTTTCAAAAGTTCCCGGGCACATTTAAGGCATTGTGTCGTTTGCTCCTCAGTGAGCAAATGAGGTACCCACCTAGCGCAAACCTTTCTCAGGTCCAAACGCTTTTTAGCTCACCAGAACAAAAAGTTCCGGTAAGCTATTCTACTACCCACGGCATCAATGTCACGGCATCCACAAATGTTAAAGTTTTTGCATTAAAGTTTTTTAGTAGCTCATAACTTTTTTATGTGTACATGGATTGAGTTCATATTTGGTATGATGATAGATACTGGGCTAAAGATTTTATCTGCAGTATCAGCACCCATGATTATGACCTTGAGGTCAAGGTCACAGATTTAGAATTTTGTTGTTAAAGATTTTGTGTTAAAGTTTTTAGGAGCTCATTACTTCTTTACCTTTGGATGGATTTAGTTTATACTTGGTATGGTAATAGATACTGGTTTCAAATTTTTAGCAGCAGCATCAGCTCTCATGACCATAACCTTGGGGTCAAGGTGACAGACTTTGAATTCTTATGTTAAAGTTTTTGTGTTAAAGTTTTTAGGAGCTTATTACTTCTTTATTTTTGGATGGATTTAGTTTATACTTGGTATGGTAATAGATACTGGTCTCAAGTTTTTATCAGCAGCATCATCATACATGACCATAACCTTGGGGTCAAGGTCACAGACTTTGAATTCTTATGTTAAGTTTTTGTTTTTAATTTTTTAGAGCTCATTACTTCTTTACCTTTGGATGGATTTAGTTTATACTTGGTATGGTAATAGATACTGGTCTCAAAGTTTTAGCAGCAGCATCAGCTCTCATGACCATAACCTTGGGGTCAAGGTCACAGACTTAGAACTTTTATGTTAGTTTTTGCACTAAAGATTTTAGATAATTACTTGGTTGCCTTTTGATGAATTTGGTATGGTGATAGATATTGCTTTAAGTTTTATCAGCAACATCAGCACCTATAACCGTGACCTTGGGGTCAAGGTCACAGACTTAGAATCTTGATGTTATTTTGTGTTAAAGTTTTTAGGAGCTCATTACTTCTTTACCTTTGGATGGATTTAGTTTATACTTGGTATGGTAATAGATACTGGTCTCAAGTTTTTAGCAGCATCAGCTCTCATGACCATAACCTTGGGGTCAAGGTCACAGACTTTGAATTCTTATGTTAAGTTTTTGTTTTTAATTTTTTAAAGCTCATTACTTCTTTACCTTTGGATGGATTTAGTTTATACTTGGTATGGTAATAGATACTGGTCTCAAAGTTTTAGCCCCAGCATCAGCTCTCATGACCATAACCTTGCGGTCAAGGTCACAGACTTAGAACTTTTATGTTAGTTTTTGCACTAAAGATTTTAGATAATTACTTGGTTGCCTTTAGATGAATTTGGTATGGTGATAGATATTGCTAAGTTTTTATCAGCAACATCAGCAACTATAACCATAGCCTTGGGGTCAAGGTCACAGACTTAGAATTTTAATGTTAAAGATTTTACGTTAAAGTTTTTAGGAGCTCATTTCTTCTTTACCGTTTGATGGATTCAGTTCATACATGCTGAGGTCAGAGATACTTGTCTAAAAATTTTATCAGCAGCATCAGCTCCCATGACCGTGACTTTGTTTCTGTTATGGGTCTGAAAATTTGCCTTTGCGCAACTAAGTCAAAGCGCGACTTCCTGTGAGCTTTCCTGTCAGGCGATATCATACAGAATTGTTTGCACACTGCCTTCTGATATGCCAGTATAACTGCTATATCTTTGACAGACAGTCGGGCATCCTGTTTGACCACAATCTTTACAGCAGCAATGTTAGCCTTGGTAACAGAGGTTTTAGGCCTTCCAGGACGGGTATCATCTTCAACAGAAAATTTCCCAGCTTTAAAAGCTTTAACCCATCTAAAACTGTGCGCATTGAAATGGTCTGAGGTCCATATATACCACACAATTCATTAAATATCTGCTTTGAATCTATATTAAGCCTAATGCGGCATTTAATATAGCTACGAATTTCAGTCTTCTGGTCCATGTTCCAATGTAACAAGTAAATTGGTCAGTGTATATGATTGCATCTATTTCAATTTGAAATAACTTGGTCAGTTGGAAAGCAATTTGCACGAAATAAACGGGTATTGTTAGCTATTCAACACACCATTCAAGTGCAGTGAATCATTTTAAAATATACCTGGGATAAAACTAAGGAAGCCTATTAGTGACAGAACTTTTTGCACGACCCTCGTATAGAAAATTTAAAAATCTTCTTGTCAGAAACCACTGGACCCATTTTGATATAACTTGGCAGAAATGTTACCTTAGTAACCCTTTACTAACATGATTCGTCAAAAAACAGGGGCTGGTTGGGTGAGGCAAAGGTTTTTTATTGTATCTTACATCACCGGGGTGTCCAATTGATATTGGCTTACAGTTGGGCAATGCCTGCTGTCCTTGCAACAGGTAAGGGTAGAGGGGGAATGTTTTTATTTCTTCTGTTCCTTCACTCTCATTCATTTTCCTTTCTCCCCTGTCCCTCTCTTTCATCTCCTCTACTATCTCTGCTATTTCTCTTCTCCCTTTCTCTGGGAGATGACACAAAATGACCCACAAGGGTTGACGTGTCATTAAACCCCAACTCAATCAAAAAAAAATAAAATAAAATAAAAAAACATGGACGCTAGGGGCAGGGTTTCTTTTTCCTGTATATCTATATAGAAAACTTTAAAAATTTTCCACTGGACTGATTTCAATATAACTTGCAGGAATGTTCCTTTGGGGACCCTCTACCAAGATTGTTCAAGCCGTTATGATTTGTCAAAAAACATGGCCACTAGGGGACAGGGCTATATATCTATATAGAAAACTAAAAATTTTCTTGTCAGAAACTACAGGCCTGATTCTAATATAACTTAATAGGAATGTTCCTTTGGTGATCCTGTACAAAGATTATTTAAGCCATCATGATTCATCAAGCAATGTGGCCTCTAGGGGGCTGGTTATTTTTCCTATACATATAGAAAATTTTAAGTCTTCTTGGCAAAAAAACACTGGACCTGTTTCAGTATCATTTGGCTGAAATGTTCCTTCGGTGACCCTCTACCAATATTGTTCAAGTCATCATAATTTGTCAAAAAACATGGCCAACAGGGGGCAAGGCTTATTTACCCTATGTATCCATATCTAAAACTTTAAAAATCTTCTTGTCAGAAACCACTGAACCTATTTCAATATAATTCATCAGAAATGTTCCTTTGATGATCCTCTACCAAGATTGTTCAAGTCATGATGATATGTTTAAAAACATGGCCACCATGGGGTTGGGCATATTTTCCCAATATATATATATATATAGAAACTTAAAAATCTTCTTGTCAGAAACCACTCAAGCAATTTCAATATAATTTTGCAGAAACAATTCTTTGTTAACCCTCTACCAAGATTGTTCAAGCCATCATAATTCATCAAACAACTTGGCCACTAAAGGCTGGGCTTAAATTTTTCCCTATATATCTATATAGAAAATTTTAAAACTCTTCTTGTAGAAATCACTGTAGTAATTTCAATATAATTTATTAGAAATGTTCCTTTGGTGACTCTTTACAAAGATTGGTCAAAGCATGATAATTTAGAAAAAAAAAAAAGCATGGCTGCCAGGAGACAGGGCTTGTTATGCCCCACCACAAAAATTGGTGAGGTATTATGTTATACCATCCGAAATTTTGAGAGTCCGTCCGTGTCTGTAAGCGCTTTATGATTTTTTGTCTGCTCCATAACTCTGATACCATTTGAGACTTTTTCACAAAACTTCCCAGCAATATAAAGCACCAATAAACAATGTGCAGAATGCATGAACCATAACTCTGGTTTGCCTACTTTTGGAGTTATTGCCTTTTGAATGTTAAACATAGCCATTTCTGGAATGTACTTGTGTCCGCTCCGTAACTCTGATACTGTTCTTGATATTTTCACGAAATTTCACACAAATGTAAAGCACCATGAGACAAGGTGCAGATCATATGAACCATAACTCTGGTTTACCTACTTTTGGAGTTATTGCCCTTTGAAAGCTGAACATAGCCATTTCTACTACGTACTCATGTCCACTCTGTAAGTTCAAAACCTTTTGATATATTTTCATGAAATTTTTCACAAATGTAATGCACCATGAGATGATTTGCAGAACACATAAACTGTAACTTGTTAACCTACCTTTGGAGTTACAGCCCTTTGAACATCGTAAATAGTGAAAATAGTCATTTCTTCCATGTACTAATATCCGCTGTGTAAGTTGAAAACTATTTCAGATATTTTGATGAATTTTCACACAAATTTAAAGCTTGATGAGATGGCGAGCAGAAGTCATGAACCCTACTAGTTTGCCTACTTTTGGAATGATTGCCCTTTGAACATTGAACATAGCCATTTCTACCATATACTTGTGTCTGCTCTGTAAGTTGAAAACCATTTGAGATATTAACATGAAATTTCTCACAAATGTAAAGCACCATGAGAGGATATGCAGCACACAAGGTTAACCTACTTTTGGAGTTACCACACTTTGAACGTTATAAATATTGAAAATAGCCATCTTTGTCATGTACTTGTGTCAGCTCTGTAATTTGGAAACATTTGCAGATAATTTTTAAAATTTCACACAAATGTAAAGCATCAAGACACACAAACCATACTTCTGCTTAACCTACTTTTGGAGTTATGGCCCTTTGAACATTAAAAATTCTGATTTCTGTAATATCTGTCTGCTCTTTAACTTGAAAACTGTTTGAGATATTTTCTTGAAACTTTACGCAAATGTATATCACCATGATATGATGTGCAGAACAAAAGAACCATAACTCTTAATTACCTGCTTTTGGAGTTGCCACCCTTTGGACATTGTAAATAGTGATCCCAGTCATATACTTGTGTCCTTTCTATAACTTAAAAAAATGGTTTCAGAGATTTTCTTGAAGCCAACAAAAATGTAAAGCAACATAAGATGATAGTAGAACACAAGAACCATAAGTCTGGCTTAATTACTTGTTGAGTTATGGGTCTTTGAACATTGAAAATAACATTTCCGTGGTATACTTGTAAACTTAACACAAATGTGAAGCACCATGAGGGGATCTGCAGAAAATGAGCAATGTAAGTCTGGTTCACTTATTATTTGAGTTATGCCCTTTAAACATTGAAAATAGTCATCTTAGTCATATATTCATGTCAACTTTATTTAGAGAAAGACTAATGCACCTTCCCTTTGATTTCATTTTTTCACAGATATGGCACTTTCTTGATGTAAGTGCAGTGGCCCGGCATGGTGCAGTGCGTGCAGCGCTTTTATTTTCCGTATATATCTATATAGAAAGCTTTGAAAGTTTTCTTGTCAGAATTACTGTACCAATTTCATTATAATATGGCAGCTAGGTCAGAACGAGAGCATAAAAGGTAACGAGGCTGCCGATGTAAAAGCAAAGGTCTCACTCGATCTAGAAATTTCGAATTTTAAACTTCCATGTACAGATTTTAAACCTTTTATCAACAGGTACATCTTATCCAAATGGCAGCTGTCATGGGACAGAGCGACATTCAATAAACTACATGAAATAAAACCGGCTCTTGGTAAAAATACCATTTATCGATCATTAAGGCGAGAAGAAGTGGTTCTTATCTATGTATAGGACATACTAGACTCACACATTCTTATCTACTCAAACAAGAAGATCAGCCATTTTGTATCAGCTGTAATGAACCTTTTACGGTGAAACACTTTCTGATCGACTGCATTGAATTCTCTCATGTGCGACGTCAATTCTTCCAAACAAATGACCTGAGATACTTATTTGAAAATGTACCATCTGATAACATACTTGTGTTTTTAAAACACATCAATCTTTTTAACAAAGTATAACTGCTTTAATTTTTAAAATTGTTCTAGTTTTACATTTTATGCATATATGACTTATCATTATAACCATTTCATTACAGAACCATGTTAGTACACCATTTTGACACAAATGACCCTCATGGGTTGATGCGTCGTTAAACCTGAACTCATCATCATCAGGACGAGAGAGTGAGGTTGACTCTGCGCGCCTCTCCCTCACTATAATCCAGTTCACAGCACATGCCATCTTAATTAATTCAGAGCAAGCACATATATGCAAGTCATATAAAAGCCCTGTGGCGATGGGCGAGTGGTAGCTGTAGTTGTGGACCTGCACACAGGGGGCTTGGTTCTATATGGTCGCTTTCCTTAAGAGCGAAGCAGTATGGGGAATTTGGCAGCCGAACTGAGTGACTGAGCAGACCTTTTTAGGATCACACTGCTCAACCCTGTAAGGGGCTGGAAAAGGTGCCCTAAACAATTGCCTGCTTCAAAACTCCTGGCTGGTTAACCGCAATCAGCGGGAATCCCACTTAGCAGTCGAACAAGAAAAAAGAAGATGAAGGTGATACCTTTAACCATAGGTGCTTGGAATGAGCGCACCCTAATGGACAGTTCTGGTTCTGACAGACCTCAGCAAAGAACAGTCTTAAGTTGGTAGAGAACTTGACCAATACAAAGTTGAGATTGCAGCTGTGAGTGAAACTTGCCTTGCAGAGGAAGGGCTTTTAAAAGAAGTTGGTGCTGGCTACACTTTCTTCTGGAGTGGACACAAGAAAGAAGAGCGGCATGAAGTGGGATTCGCCATCAAGTCACACCTTGTCAGCAAGCTCTCAGGACTTCCAAAAGGCATAAATGACTGCCTGATGACGCTGAGACTTCCCTTATCTGGCAAGAGGCATGCAACAATTGTAAGTGCCTATGCACCCACAATGACCAACCCAGATGAGGTTAAAGACAAGTTCAATGATGATCTGGATTCTGTGATTTCTGCAGTACCCCGGACAGACAAACTCATCCACCTCAGGGACTTCAATGCCAGAGTAGGCACAGACCACCAAACTTGGGAAGGAGTGATTGGATCTGAAGGTGTAGGGAAGTGCAACAGCAATGGACTACTCCTTTTAAGGAAGTGTGCAGAGCATGAATTACTGATCACCAACAGAGTCTTCCATCTACCAACTCGCAGAAAGACATCATGGATGCACCCTCGCTCCAAACACTGGCATCTCACTGACTACGTCATAGTGCAAAGGAAGGACAGACAGGATGTCAGTGACAAAGACTATGTGTGGGGCAGAATGTTGGACAGATCACAGGCTTGTTGTCAGCGAACTCAACCTGCGCTTTCAGCCTGTACGACGACCACAAGGCAAGAAGGTGCCAAAGAAATTGGATGTCTCCAAGCTGAAACAAGACAGCAAGAGGCAAGCATTCGTCAATGATCTCTGCAGCCGTTTAGATGCACTGGAACACAGTTCAGAAGATGTAGATGAGAGCTGGACAGTCTTCAGAGACACCGTTCACTCTTCAGCAATGGATTCCCTAGGACGAATATCTCGCAAACACTAAGATTGGTATGATGAGAATGACAAAGAAATCCAAGGACTCCTTGAAGAGAAACACCAAAACCACAAGGCTTACCTCAGAAATACCAGCTCAATATCTAGTAAGACTGCCTATTCAAACATTCAAACATTCAAACAAGACAGTACAGACTAGGCTCAGAGACATGCAAGACTCCCGGCTGAGCAAAAGGCTGATGAAATCCAGTCCTTTGCAGACAGAAAGGATATGAAGAAATTCTTTGATGCGCTCAAGACAATATATGGTCCCCACCCCACTCCTTAGTGCAGATGGAACTAGTCTTCTGACTGACAAAGAAGCTATCTTGAAAAGATGGGCTGAACACTTTGATGGTGTCCTTAATCGGCCATCATCTATCAATGATGAAGCTATCAACAGACTGCCAGAGGTGGAATATAATCCGCTACTTGATGAGTTCCAACTGTCTCTGAAACAGTGAAAGCAATAAAACTCCTGTCATCTGGCAAGGCTCCAGGATCAGATGCAATACCTGCAGAGATCTTCAAAGCAGGAGGTCCTCCAGTTGAGAGAAACGGAGAGAGTTATTTCACATTATGTGGAGAAAAGAAGCCATCCCTCAAGAATTCAAGGATGCAACAATTATCCACTGATTCAAAAGGAAAGGGAATCCTAAAGTCTGTGACAATCATTGAGGCATCTGTTTATTGTCAATTGCTGGGAAGATCCTTGCTAGGGTCCTTCTTATCAGAATCGATTGAATGAACGCCTTGAATATTCAGGGCTTCTACCAGAAAGCCAGTGCGGATTCAGGAAAGACAGAGGAACAATAGATATGATCTTTACAGCACGACAGCTTCAAGAAAAATGCCAGGAACAGAATGTGGACCTCTACATGACCTTTGTCGACCTTAACAAAGCATTTGACACAGTCAGTCATGAGGGACTTTGGAAAATTATGGCAAAGTTTGGCTGTCTTGCCAAATTCATAGCAATGGTGTGGCAGTTCCATGATGGTATGCTTGCAAGGGTCCAAAATGATGGCGAGTTTTCTGATCCATTCCCTGTGACAAATAGAGTTAAGCAAGGCTGTGTACTAGCTTCAACACTATTCAGCATGATGTTTTCTGCCATGCTTACAGATGCTTTCCAGGATGGTGACAATGGTATACCTATTAGGTATCGCTTTGATGGGAAACTTTTCAACCAAAGAAGGTTGCAAGCTAAATCCAAGGTGCAGACAGAGGTGCTAGAAGAGTTCCTCTTTGCTGATGACATGGCAAAGGGTGCTCCAACAGAAGAGAAAATGCAAAAAGGTGTGGATCAAGTATCTGATTCATGTGACAGCTATGATCTCACAATCAGCATCAAAAAGACTGAGGTAGTATATCAGCCAGCACCTGGAAAGCCTTACAAGGAGCCTACCATCACAGTGAAAGGTCAACAACTGCAAGTGGTAGACAAGTTCACCTATCTTGGAAGCACATTGTCTAGAGTTGTGCACATTGATGATGAAGTCAATGCTAGGATTGCCAAAGCTAGTGCAGCATTTGGCAGACTATGTGGAAGTATTTGGGATTGAAGTGGAATCAGACTTGACACAAAGCTTAAAGTATACAAATCGGTGGTGCTGCCAACCCTATTATACACATGTGAAACTTGGACAGTTTACCAACGGCATGCCAAAAGACTGAACCACTTCCATACAAGCTGTCTTAAAAAACTTCTAAAGATCAAGTGGCAAGACAGTATTCCAGAAACAGAAGTCCTGAAAAGGGCAGGGATGCAGAGTGTACATACTCTTCTGAAATTGGCACAGTTAAGATGGACAGGCCATGTTACCAGAATGCCTGATAAACATTTGCCAAAGAAAATCCTCTATGGAGAACTACAAGTTGGAAAACGGTCCCATGGTGGTCAGAAGCAGCGATACAAAGACACCCTCAAAGCATCCCTTAAAGACTTCAACATACCAACAGAGTCTTGGGAACAGATTGCACAGATTGAACAAAGTGGCGAGGCCTCATAAGAAGGGGAGCTGGTGAATACGAAGCAAAAAGAATCAGCGAAGCCAAGCAGAAACGTGCACAGCGGAAAGCCAGAGCTAAGGCATCACCAACAGAGCTTTCTTCCTCAGACCTCTCTTGTTCTATCTGCAACAGACAGTTTAGAGCTAAGATTGGTCTCATCAGCCATCTTAGAACACACAAATAATAATACATCACACAGTTGATTAGGATTGGTGATTGTCAGTAATGACAGATGAACGATTATTATAATGTTCCTTTGTTTACCCTCTCTCAAGATTGTTTAAGCCATTATAATTTGTTAAAAAACATGGCTGCCAGGGGACAGGGCTTATTTTCCCTATATATCTATATAGAAAACTTTAACAATTTCTTGTCAGAAACTTCTTGACCAATTTCAGTATAATATGACAGGAATCTTCCTTTGTTATAATACAACAGGAATGTTCCTTTGTTGTCCCTCTACAAAGGTTGTTCAAGCCATCATGAATTGTCAAAAAACATGGCTGCCAGGGGCAGGGCTTATTCTCCCTATGTATCTAGACAGAGAACTTTAAAAAAATCTTCTTTTCAGAAACCATTGGAACGATTTCAGTATAATTTAGCAGAACTGTTTCTTTGATGATCCTCTACTAAGATTTTCAAGTCATCATGATGCGTCAAAAAAACATGGCCCCCAAGAGGCGGGGCTTATTTTCCTTATATGTATAGAAATTTTGAAAATCAGATTAAAAAATGAGGCACTGCTTGCTGTATAAGGCATTGCTCCTCCATTTAGTAGGACCATCATGTCACTCTTGAACTTAAAATTTATACAAAAATCTTGAAGCAGTGAGCTTTGGTTAAATTTCAATAGTAAGTATACAAATCTGTTTGCTGAGGTGAGTGATATAGGACCATATAGGACCATCATGGTCCTCTTGTTTTATTTTGCCTAAATTTTGCTTTTCATGCAATTTATTCTCTAAATAGTGATTTACAAATGCGCAAATCCATATATCGGAAGTGCAAATTAATTTTTATAATGGTGTGATTTTGTTTATATCAAATGCGGAAATGTTTGTTACAAAAGCATAATTTGCATTATGTATATGTCTTCTTTTAGCCACATGTTAACTAAAATAGTTAAAGCCTTGCCCCCTGCTCATCACCAGGAAGTGGATGTAGGATGCTGTCTTTGTACACTGAAAGGCCGTTATAAAGCGGTCCCTTATAACGCGGAAACCATTATAACGTGGTTGGTCTGTGGCTCCCATTTTTTTTTGTGCATTTTTTTCCCCAATTTTGAAAGTTTTGCTCATTTTCCACGGAACTCAGCAGCCAAAGAATGGTTAGCCATGACCCTACCCTCGCTAATTTACACATTCCTTTTACCAAAGTTGTCAACAATATTTTGCCTTTTAGCTATTTCAGAGCACTAAACAGGTGTCATATTTTAACTGCACAATACATTAACCTATAGATAATGTGCTATTCCATTCTGTTTTTCACACCTTCCACAGAAAAAACGACCTTTCAGTCGTAGTCTTAAACCAGAAGGTCCCTTAGGCAGTTACCTGTATGACGTAACTCTTCCCGCTTAATAGATCACGTGTCAGTTTCTTTTCTATGGACAAAGAAAATCAACAAGGATTTTTTACCTGTGAAAGACATTCGGATTATTTCTTTTCCTCACGGATAAATTTCTGTATCCTTGTGTTTCTTTTGTTTCTTTATCACTCCTTTCACTATCCATGTTATTATTTGAAATTTTCGATTGTCGATTTCTTGCATTTTTTGACTGCTCTTCACGACATGCGTTTTCGCGACTCTTGCTATAATCGGCACAACGCTCATGTGCGGTCGGTTCGGAAGTCGTGTTCTTATATCAAAAATTTTAACTTGTTTCTTTTTGTTCCAGGTTATTCAGCGATGCAACATGCTATACCTGGACTAGATATCTTGCAGAGAACTACGAGTTGGCGAAGATTTCTATGGTGGAGAAGCTGATTAGTAAAGAACTTGTCAGCCCTTATGGGTTATACGACAATTCTTTACTGATGGGAGCCCCACCCCATATGGCTATACTGCCGGGGTAAGACCCATCAAGGTGGCATCTTATGGATACTTAAGTATCCAAAATAAGTCTAAGTCCACCAGGCACCAGTCACCTGTCACTAGTCACCGGTCATTCATTATCAGCTTCACCAGGCACCAGGCACCAGTCACCGGGCATCCAGGCATGGATAAAATCACCGGGCATTCCTTACCATTCACCGGTCACCAGTCATCCAGTCACCGGGCATTCAAGCAGGGATAAAATCACCGGGCATTTATCATCCAGTCAATTATTCACGGGTACTAGTGTCCAGTCATTGTGACGGATTACTAGTTACTCCTACCGGGCAACAGTTACGAGTACTAGTGTCCGGTAATTGTGTCGCATTATTAGTGACTCCTACCGGGCAACAGTTACGAGTACTAGTGTCCGGTCATTGTGTCGAATTATTAGTGACTTCACAGGGCAACAGTTACGAGTACTAGTGTCCGGTCATTGTGTCGCATTATTAGTGACTCCTACCGGGTAACAGTTATGAGTACTAGTGTCCGATCATTGTGTCGAATTATTAGTGACTCCACTGGGCAACAGTTACGAGTACTAGTGTCCGGTCATTGTGTTGAATTATTAGTGACTTCACCGGGCAAACAGTTACGAGTACTAGTGTCCGGTCATATGTCCAGTTACTAGTGTATACCATTGGCAAATAGTTATAAGTACTAGTATCCAGTCATTGTATCGGATTACTAGTGATGTCTGCTGGGCAATAGTTACGAGTTCTAGTGTCCAGTCATTGTGTCGGATTACTAGTGATTGGGTAACAGTCACTAGTCCCCGAACAATCTATTAATGTTCATAGAGCTTTATAGACAAGTCAAGTCAATGGATATAGGTTATAAAATGACAGTGTTTGGTTCGAATACCTAGTAGACTAGTTCCATTAAGAAAAACTATAAACTATAACTAAAATTAACGACTATCGGGTGGCGGCGGATTTAGCTGATACGTAATAACGCATTTTACATAGACATTTTCCATTAATACTAGATAATCATAAAGCTAGATCCACATCGCAAAGTTGTTTATTCAAGCGAAGAAACTGACCATTTTCACTGTTATGAGTAGTTGTACTTCTTAGCGGACAAAATATTGGTTTATAATAAAACTGACTAGCAAACAATACAACAGCTTCTCTGGCGCAGTGGTAACTATGGCTAGTTCGTATGCATGGGGTCTGAAGTTTGAATTCCAGCATAAATGATAATTTTTGCTTTCTTTGTTTAGCTTTTGTTTTCGTTTTCAATAGATCCTGTTCTTATTGACATCATTTCTATCTATCATTGTGGACTTGTTTACTTTTTTGAAATTTTAGGACACAGTATATTTTGATGACAAGTAATGAGGTTGTGCGGAGGCGAAACTTATTTTCTTTTATTGCAGTGGTGCTGCATGGCATTTGAAATGTCACATTGTTTCTGTTGGGTCACCAGCATTTGATCGTCATAGTCGAAGCCAAATTACCGATGAGTATCCCATAACAACCTGGGCGGTCTAGATATGTCTGTTTCAACATACAGCCTGATGAGTTTTCGCTGTTCTTTGAGCGAAGCGCACGGCCAATCTTGTTGAACATTGATTATTGCCCGAAAACCATGCATATTTATATCCAGACGCTGAAGAGTTCAATGAAAAGGATGACAGGCGGTTTGTATACGTTGAAAAAAATCTTTTGTAACGGCAATGTTTGCTTTGCGGTTTGTTCAGGATTTTTCCAGTTTGCGTCTTACCTCTTCGATTGCCTTGCTCGTGATAAAACGAACCTCATAGTCCGTCCGTCCGTCTCTCTCTCTCTCTCACTCTCTCTCTCTCTCTTAAGCACCTTAGTTTGCTGATGTAATTTAAATGCTGCTTAATGACGCAGAAAATTATTCATGTAAGCCTTGATTACTATATCAGCTCTTGCTTACCTTATAAACCAGCACCATAAGCGTTTTAACTGGATTGATGAAGGTGGTGATAAAGGTTCCTCCAAACAGTGCGCTTTTACAAGTGAACAGGCTTCGTGGCCACGGACTGTGGCGCGTCAGAAAAATTAAAACTGAAATTTATTTTCAAGAAAAACACAGATGTCTCATCAAGGTTTGTGTCTCTGAATGTGTCTTATTTGAAAGAAAGAAAAAGTGTATTGATGGTTATGGGAATGTGATCTAAACGTTTTACGGAGACATTAAACCTTTTGTGAAGTGAAAGGGTTCGGTATGCTCCAGGCAACCCCTGTGGAACCAAAGAATCTTGTCACTAATGTGTTTTTTTTATAAGAATCAAGAATATATATGGTTTATGGGTGGTTGTCTGATAAAGTATCAAGATTGAAAGCATTTTACGAAGAGAAGGTGTGGGACATGCCCCCGAAGTATCCCTGGGAATCCGAGACCCATGTTCTTCTCGTGCCGGGCACAGCCTTTATTAGCCAGGAAGTTATATCCACCTCAACATGACAGGCACATATATGTCCGCCCATGCCAGGATTCGAACCCACGACTGCCGGATAGGATTCAATCGTAAGCAACGAGAATATATATGGTTTATTGATGGTATTCTGAACCATTTGTAAGTTATAGTTCACATCTAGGCTTTTTCAAAACGAAAGCCCATGTGAAAAAAATAAAATAATTAAGCCTGTTTCACATCAGGCGTACGATTTTTTGCCGTACGATTTCCTGATATGTATTTGATATCGCAAGGCAGCCTCAAAAATGCCCGTACGGCTGTTTCAGTTATAGTACGATGTTAGCAGCTTCAACATCCGAAATTGCAAACAATTTCTACGACAGTCGCAAGATGGCCGTAGGACTGTCGTGCAAATTTACAAAACTGTCGCAAGGCTGTCGTAAGAATTCTTGCAGTCATCCGTACGATAAAGAAAAAAATGTAAGGCTGTCGCATGAATGCCTTACCATGTTCGTGCGTTCATCGTGCGAAAAAGACCAGTATCCAAAACCTTTGAAAATCGTGCGAAATCATATGTCAACCCTGCGTTTATCTTGAGGCTGTCTTACGGCAGCCGTACAGCGTGCAAAAATCGCCAAAAATCGTAGAAATAATGTGTATGTTGAAAATTTGACGTACGACGCTGCGACAAACGTCCGACGCTGCAAATTCGTAGGACTGTCTTGCGGCTATCGCACGGACTTCTGCGATTTTTGCCAAAAGAATAACCGTATCTAGCCATATTAAATACTATCAGACGACGTGCAGAACTCTGGTTTGCCTACTGCTGGAGTTAGGGTCCTATGAGCTTAGTAAAGCCTGAATAATTTTGTATATACTATAGGAATGCCTTTTTATAGAAGATATATTACGTATGTTCACTTGCAGAAAGTACAAGATATTACACACGCGCATATGCATGAACAGACGGATGGACAGGGGTAAACCTTGATGCATTCGCACTTGTCTTCGAGTTGGATTGTTATATCATAAGTTCACTTTTCCAAGGTCATTTTTACAGAAATGTTACCGTCCAAAATGAACTGTATCTTAGTGTTTTAAATATGGTCAATATTTGGTAATTCTGAGAAACGATATATTACACCATGTGTGAATACAGTGTTAACATGCTGGGGAAAATGAAAAATCTTGATTGTTGAAAACACTTACAATTTTTTGTATTGCCTTCCGGTGAACTCACACCAGGCAAGTTTTCGCTTAAAACCGAGATGGTAGGGCTTAGCGTTACAGAATTAAGGTTGATGTCCGAGTAAATGTAATCTTTGTTTGTCATTCCCTCAAACAACTCTTTAAATTATACCACTCAGAGAGAGAGAGAGAGAGAGAGAGAGAGAGAGAGTCTGGACTAAACAAGCATGGAACAGGGATAAAAACAAGAGATGGATTCTTTTTTTTTATTTTTCTTTGCAGTATATGAATAGCCATTTTGTTAAACAATTTCTTGCCTTAGCAGGAAATGCTTATCTGTAAAACACTTTTCACGGCGCATACTAATTACGGAAACGTATCCATGCATTCCCGGTAATCTTTGCAAATACGTATTAAATAACTGTTTTCTGACTGTATTTTTATTTCTCGTATATAATTATAAAATTTAATGGCATTATTGTTTAATGGAGTCGCTCCTTATATCAATCTACATAGCCATAGTTAAGACCATTGAAGCTCACTCACATGCTTATTGCTATATAAGTACAGGATTGGTGAGGTACAATTTGCACGAAGATGTTTCCCTGATGTGTTCCATACGGGGCCAATTTTATGACCAACATAAAAGTTTCCGCCAACTTTCTGTCTACTTTCAGTGTCCAAAATTTATGTGTGTCCGTCCTTCAGAATCCGTCTCACCGTCAGCGAAACTCGCGTCGTAAGAAAAGTGCCCGTGGGTACAGCTCGCAGCATAAGAAAATCTACCATGCGTTCCGATTGTGTGTATATCTACTCTGCCCGAGGAATGGCGACTGCTGTTTGGTTAGTTTTGTTTCACACATGTCTAAAAACGATGGCCGAATATTAATGCTTTGAACAAGTTTAACTTTTAGAATCTTCTATCGAGCGCAGAGTTTGGCTTCTCTCTCATCATATTCGAATCCGGAAAATACCCGAAATCCAATGATGTAGTTTCAATAGCAGACGGTAAAGACTCCCAATAAAACAAATGTTTGCTAATGAACTGGTGGATATTACTCATCGTACCACTGAAAATATCTATACATGCTATTTTTTTTAAAAGTTTGCAATGAATGCAAAAGTTTGCAAATTCAATTTTCTCTTCAGTCGCTTATCATGATCGGATGATAACAATGTTTGGCTCTCTAAATCATTTTTCTATTGAAGCTGAGATTTAAGGTCACTACTGGTACTAATAACCGCAACTCTTGAATGACAAGGGAGATAATTAGGGTGGTTTTCGATTAAACTATAGGAGCATTTTTTCTAGACCGGAGTATATAATTTCTAGTTTTAATTAAATCTGTTTCCGCGTAGTATGACCCGTCAACTATGCATATACTAATGAAAACAATACTGATAAATATTTTTCATCTGACCAAATAAAGGGAAAGAAAAAAGATATTCTAACGTTGAATTGATTCTAACGACGGACGCTCTGCTCAGAACATTCGGTGTAAACAAACACACAAAATTTATTCACGTTTGTTTTCGCGGGAAGTGTCACACGACGAACCGAGACTGTGAACACAGAAAACCAAGGATTGTTTTAGTGATATTTGAACGTGTTTCTCTCGATTTTTTTTTTTTTTTTTTTATCTTTTTTGATGAATTTTTATGACGTGATTTTATCTACTTTTCTACATAGTAATTGGATTACACTCAAAATGTCGGAAAGACTGAGGGAAGGAGGTTCAAGAGAAAGGGGGGCTCATCAAGTCATCTCATATAAAAGTAGGGAAATACAGGAGCTGTCTGTCTCAGGCCGAGGGATGAGCTGCATTCTTTTTATCATATACTTATTTGCGTAAAAGTGTTTATGATAAAAAAAAAAAATCTTCTTAAATATAATGTAATGTAAGGTCTATATATATTATACCCGGATAAAATGCAATGTGCTCTCGCTAGCCTAACCCTTTCTATACCTTTCAAAAGAGCTTTATTCCCTGACAGTGTCAATTTATTGCAAAAAAAAAAAAAAAAAAAAAACTGATACAATAAAAGAGGTCAGAAAAAATCAGACAGGAAATAAAATAATTTACCTTCAGTTTTTCGGTCCCAAATTGAAGAGGCTGATCAAGCACTCAAGTATACTATGATCTAATATATGGGTAGGTCATTAAATCCTTTGTTTGTCACTTTGCAAGAAATAGACAAATTGAAAGGTTGAAAATCTTCATTAGAACCCGTTGAAATTCAGCATGTTGACATTATTTTGTTATCTTCACCATTACGTCACAGTTGCATGTAATGATGTAGGCAGGCAGTTTTCTGAGGAGGGCCTCAGCAGGGTAATTAAAATATACACTTATGAGGCCCTCCCAGGGGTTTTGGGGAACAGGGGAATAAGGCCCTTTATTTCAGGGGAACAAGTGGTCAAAAGTCTAAAACTGAAGGGAACAGCGGAACAAAGACAATTTTGGGAACAAGGAACATAGATAATCAGGATTTTGATTAGGGGGAACAAGGGAAAATGCCAATTTCTCAGGGAAACAAGGGAACAGGTAGCCCCTCTGGGAGGGCTGACATGAATTTACAGTAAAGTTGAGGCAAAAATGCTTATTGACCCTGTTCCTTTAATTTCCCAAAGTTTTATTACTCTTTTGGTTTCAATGACGACAATGAAGTGGACGGGTCTTTTTTATACAATTTTTATATTTTATCAAGAATTAGACCTTTATTATGGCAATAAGCCATTATATTTAAGGCATATTCATGTTGCCATGGCAACAGAAGTCTGAAATTAATTTTGTCAAAAAGAAACTTTTCATTTCTTACTGCGTATGGATATTGTACATGAGTTTTTGTAAAATTTTGTTTCATATTTTATGGTTATCTTTAGAAATTAACTCTGTGTATGATGTAGCGGTTTGACTAACCGCCTATTGTTTTTTCAAAAAAAATCAGGTCACGTGTGCCTAATTGTGAACAGGAGTAGTCAAGATGCTAACTATGATGAATTTATGTTCCAATGCGAGTGTTAACTGCAGGAAAAAAAAGCTTCTGAAGGTACAGAAAAGCCGTCGCTAAAAAGATTTGATGATCCTGATCCTTTATTTCCAGATTATTAGTCTTTTGGTTTCCATGACAACAATCAAATGGACGGGTCTTTTGCACAAAATTCTTACATTTTATTGAGAACTACTCATGGAAACTTTTTTGGTTAAATTTTGTTGAAACGTATTGAATAGTATGACCAAAAAGTCCTTTTTTATGGTAATTTTCCATTATGTTTATTTCTTTCGGTTGCCATGACAACAGAAGCTTAAAATTAATTTGGTCAACAAGAAATCTTTTGATTCATACTGTGTATAGATGTTGTATGTCAAATTTTGTAAAATTGTGTATAATATTTTCATAACTATCTTTAGAAATTACTGAGTATGATGAGGTGGGTGGGGTAACTTCCTATTGTATTATCAGAAATTTTTCAGGTCACATGTTTTTTACTGTGTACAGGAGTAGCCAATATGCTTAACATTGTTAAAGCAACGACTGGTCACAGAATATGCAGATTAAGAGAATCGTTATGAAATTTATATCCAAAATAATTATCATTTTCTCTATAATTGCTTTTTTTATGATTTAGAGGGTAGGGGTAAATAAAAGTTAATACCACTCAAACGACATGGTGGCTCACCTTCATACGCCGTCAGAATACAACTTATACATAGTTTGATCTGTTGAAAAAGTTTAAAGGAAATCTATTGTTAGGAAGTATGTTACATATTAGTATCTTCAGTATATGCTTGTTAAAATTGATGTGATTTTGTCTGAATTTTCTTGTTTGAAAATGAGAAATAAAAAATATACACTTGTATTCGGTAAAAACTTTATGTGTTTTGCTCTGGTTATTCCTTTGTGGTAAATCACTTACAGTAAAAAAAAGATTTTACCCTATATTAATGAACTAATAACAAATTTTAGCATGTTAGTAAAATTTGACCAAAATGGCCATAGCAGTAAATATAGTAGGGTTCTTTAAAGAGCCATAACTGGTAAACCAGATGGTAACATGGCTATTTTATTGACGTAAAATTGTCAAAATAAAACACAAAACTGAATAATAAAATATAAAAAAAATTTATTGTTGGGAAAAAAATAAGGGTTAGGTGTCAGTAGTGACCTTAAAGACAGGATTTTCAAATGGGTGGTCTGGTTCCCAGGTCGATTTGATCTGGTAACCAGCCCAGGAAAAGTAGGCGGGGCTTAGCCTAGGTTGGCTTGCAATCTATAAGGGTCATAAAACTGAAAAGGATTTATTATGTCTATTGAAACCAATCAGGAATGGTGTCTGTTCACAAGGTAAGTATTAAACTGATAAGACTTAAACGTGGTACGACGCAGTACATGTATTAGTCTGTACTTTTAAGATCAAGTACGGCAGCTGTCATTGGCTGATAGAAAACGGGCACTTAGTACTGGTGAACGGCTAGGAAGCTTTCCCTGAAAGGTATGGTTAGGGTCGCGTAAAACCTCAGCAAAACAAAAACAAAGAATACTTGTAAGAAGTATTCGGTAGCCTCGGTGAGTTTTGAGCAGATATAAAAAACAATATAGCAAATCCATCCGATTTTTGTTTTATTTTAACAACCATAAAATTCCTGTTTCAGTAATGGAAAAGTAGAAAAGAAAAATATGTGTATCGTGTAGGATTCGAACCAGCCACCTATGACGCTGAAGTCCAGCGTGCTAACCATTATACCACAGAGACTATAATTTCTGTAATGTTTGTAAAAGGTTATACCCATTTGTTTTAATTATAGGTAGTTGTACATAATTCTAAACAGTGATTTATAGTTTATAGTTTAAGTCGATAGTTTATAGTTTGGTGCTTAATTGTACTAGTCCACTAACCACTTATATATAGAATTCTATCCAGTCTTTCCCGAATTAGTCTTAGAATTTTAAATAATTCATTGACTTATTATATGAGTGTAATTCTTTATTAATATTTTAAATTAACTTATGTTTGTTTTCTCTCTGTCATTAGCTAGAAAGAGATAAACGTCCGATTTTAGCGAATTTCACCGGGCAGTAGTTACGTAGACTAGTGTCCGGTCATTATGTCGGATTACTAGTGACCAACTAGTAGTCACTAGTCCTCGAACAACATATTCTGCTCATAGAGCGTCATAGACAAGTCAAACCTTGGGTTACAGGTTATAGAATGACAGCGATGGGTTCGAATACCTAGTAGCCTCTTATATCGTAGAATTCTGTCCAGTCATTTCTGAATTAGACTTAGAATTCTAGATATATATATATATATATTGTTACGAGCCAGGCGTAACGAGAAAGAAATGAAAGTGAAACCAGCAACAAGCTTTAAATTATTAACAATATTTATTCACAAAAAATAAGATAAGATTCAAAACAAAAGAATGTAAGTAGACAGTACCTTTCAAGTTTATGTCACAAAGTCCCTCTGAAATAATCCATGAGAATTTATAAAAGAAACCCTTTGAATATCAGTTTCTGATCCCACAATTTAATGTTCCTGAATTCAGAATTTAAGTCCAGAATGAATAAAATATTAAAGTAATCCAGTATAGAATAATTTCCAGTGAAAGTATACAAAGATGCCCAGATGAAATTCTTCTCTCCTTATATAATATCAGAGAACGTTCTAGAAAAAGAATTTACTACAAGCATCTCTTATTTTCTAGGTTCCTTCAGGAAACTTCTAAATCTTCCATGACATTCCAAAAACAACTCAGTCCAGAATCAAGGACGTAAACATCATGTTATTGTAAACATGTTGAACATTCCAGAAAGTTATTTTTGGAAACATAGTAAATAAAGCTATTTATGGAAACATAGTAAACATGTTGTTTAAAACAATTGAACACCCTGTTATATAACACTTCCCCTCTTCAGGGAAAAGAAAGATTTATGTAATAAAGCTTTCTTTTGCCATAAAATTATCATAAAATAAAATACTGATAAAGGCAATTATTATCTTATATACAGCAAGTTACAGGAAACCACAGATCAAGACATCATGCTCTAGATAAGGCATCAGGAATAATATTATCTTTTCCCCTGATATGCCTGATGTCAAGATTGTATTCCTGTAACAACAGGCTCCATCTGAGCAACCTCTGATTCTTGTTTTTCATCTTATGGATGAAAGTCAGCGGATTGTGATCACTGAAAACAACAATAGGTGAGGACGAAGAAGTCAGATAAACTTCAAAATGTTGAAGAGCAAGAATGAGAGACAAACATTCTTTCTCTACTGTAGAATAATTCTTTTGATGTTTGTTAAACTTTTTCGAAAAGTAACAAACTGGATGATCCACACCATTGTCATCCTCTTGCAGCAATACACCACCTGCACCAACATCACTCGCATCTACTGCTAACTTGAATTCTTTATTAAAATTTGGTGCCAAGAGAACCGGCTCACTTCTCAGTATGGCTTTCAGTTTATCAAAGGCATTCTGACAATCATTGGTCCACTTAAACCTCATTCTTTTACTAAGTAAATTAGTCAGTGGCTCAGCAATGACAGAAAAATTATTACAGAATTTTCTGTAATAACCGGCCATACCAAGAAACCTCATCAGTTGTCTTTTGCATGTGGGCACCGGAAAATTTGAAATAGCTTCAACTTTAGCCTCTATAGGTTTAACCCGACCATGACCCACAACATATCCTAGAAATGTTAAAGTTGCATGACAGAATTCACTTTTAGCAAGGTTTATTGTGAAGTTTGCTTCACTTAGTTTGTCAAAGAATACTTTGATAGTTCCAAGATGGTGATTCCATTCATCATTGTATATGATGCCGTCATCGATGTAAGCATCGCAATGCTCGATTCCAGCTACTATGGTGTTGATTAAGCGTTGAAATGTTGCCGGAGAGTTTTTCATTCCGAAAGGCATTACTTTATAGTGATATAATCCATCAGGAGTAACAAATGCTGAGATCTCTTTAACTCTTTCTGTGAGAGGGATTTGCCAAAATCCTTTCAGAAGATCAAATTTAGTTATATATTTTGAATTTCCAATTTTGTCAATACAATCGTCCATTCTTGGGATGGGAAAAGTATCTGTTTTACTCAAATTATTGACCTTCCTGTAATCGGTGCACATCCGATATGTTCCATCAGGTTTTGGCACAAGAATGCAAGGTGAACTCCATTCACTTTGACTTGGTTCAATGAAATCATTGTCCAGCAAATACTGAATTTCCTCCTTAAGATATTTTTGTTTTGTTGGGTTCATTCTATATGGATGTTGTTTGACAGGTTGTGAGTCCTCAACATTCACATCATGATAAATTTTGTCAGTCCTTGTAGGAATATCCGGAAATAAGTGTTCATATTGATGAATTAACTGTTTCAGTTCCTTTCTTTGGACTGGATCTAGGTGTGAAAGTTTCTGGTCGAGATCCTTTAGAATGTCAGAATTCTGAAGTTTTGATGAAGCAGGATCATTTTTGATGAAGTTCATGTCTTCAGAGTTCATTTCACTTTGTTCCTGAGGGACTGAACTAACAACACTAATTGGTGTAACAGAAAAGCTATCCCTATCTATGTATTGTTTAAGCATGTTAACATGACATAATTGTTTTTGTTTGCGTCTCCCAGGAGTGTTAACAATGTAATTTACATCACTTATCTGTTTATCTACAGTGTAAGGGCCATAATACCTGGCTTGCAATGGTTTACCAGGAATAGGCAAAAGAGCAAGTACCCTGTCTCCAGGCATGAATTTTCTTTCTTTTGCATTTTCATCATACCAACGTTTCATTTTCCTTTGTGCTGACTTAAGATTGGTCCAAGCAGCCTCACAAGCTCTAGACAGTCTGTCTTTAAAATCTGATACATACTGAAGTAAGTTCAGAGAACTGTCATCATTTGAGAGAAATTTCTCTTTCAAAAGTTTCAAAGGTCCACGCACAGTGTGGCCAAATACCAGCTCAAATGGGCTGAAACCAAGAGATTCCTGAACAGATTCTCTAACAGCGAACAACAACAAATGGATGCCCTCATCCCAATCTTTTTCAGTATCAAAGCAGTATGATCTGATCATATTTTTCAGTGTCTGATGAAATCTTTCAAGGGCACCTTGACTTTCAGGATGGTAAGGTGACGATTTATACTGAATAATGCCCAACTCATGCATGACCTGCTGAAAAATTCCTGACATGAAATTTGAGCCCTGATCCGACTGAACAGACTTTGGAAGGCCTACAAATGTGAAAAACTTTACCAAAGCCTTAACAATATTCTTAGTTTTAATATTCCTAAGTGGAATGGCTTCTGGGAAACGTGTAGAAGCACACATTACAGTGAGAAGATATTCATTACCTGACTTTGTTTTGGGCAAGGGACCAACACAGTCAATAATTATTCTGCTAAAAGGTTCATCAAAAGCAGGTATGGGCTGTAAATGAGCTTTTGGTATTGTCTGGTTGGGTTTTCCTACCATCTGACAAGTATGGCAAGATTTACAAAATTGAGAGACGTCAGATTTTAACCCTGGCCAGTAAAAATGGTTAAGAATTTTGTGATAGGTCTTATTTATACCTAAATGACCTGACATGGGAGTGTCATGGGCCAAGTTCAAAATTTCAGGGCGATAAACCCTTGGAACCACTATTTGGTGGTTAACAGTCCACTCGTCTTCTGCTGAGACATCAGGAGGACGCCATTTTCTCATTAAAATGCCATTTTTGACATAAAAACAGACTGGGACTTGATCTATTTCTTTCTCGTCTAAAGCCCTTTCAAGCAAAGGCAAAATTTCAGGATCATTATGCTGTTCCTTACAAAGCTAGGACCTTGACACCAAGTCATGACCTTGACCTTGGTCATTTAATATTGAAGAGTAATGACTGGACTCTGACTTGTCACTTAAGTCTGTCTGCTTGCCAGACAGGCTGGATGAAAGAGAATTTGTAATCTCATGTTTAAAAGACTGACCCAAAAAGGTATCAGTTAAATCAATGTCCCCATCATTCTGTTTTGCTTTCTTTGCAATGGCCCTTGTAACGGCACAAGATGGGTAAAGATCAGGGATTTCCTGTTCAATGGGATCAGGTGGCTGATCAATACAAGGTATGTTAGTCAAAAGTGGGTTTACCACAACCTTATCTCCTGCTAAGTCATTGCCTAACAGTAAGTGAACACCTTTAAAAGGTAAAGAAGGTCGAATACCAACAGCCACTAAACCAGTTACCAAGTCTGAGGATAAATAAATGTTATGAAGAGGAACATTAACAAATCCACACTCTACACCCTGAATAAGGACACTTGTCCCAGAAGAAGTCTTCTCAGAAAAAGGCAGAGTATCTGCTAAAATAAGGGATTGAGAAGCTCCAGTATCTCGTAAGATTTTAATTGGGGTAGACTGGGCATAGTCACTATTTAGTGACACAAAACCATCTGATAAGAATGGTTCATAAATCTCCATAACAGAATCAGTCTCAGGCCTTTCGGTTTGGATAGGATCTTCCTCCTTAACACATGACTGTGGTTTTGACCGTAAAGAGGTAAGGCCAGTAGGTTTAAGCCCCTCTTGTTTTTCTTTCTTTCTTTTCAAATGTAAACATTCAGATATAATATGACCTGTCCTTTTGCAATAATTGCAAATTGGTTGAGATAAGGGATTTTGATCCTTGTTTTCACCAGAAGATTTGGGTTTAGGAGTAAATGTTTGGCTATAATTGCCAGATGGATTACTGGGACTATGTTTGGATCCTGACTGTGGGAAAAATGGTCTTCTAGAGGGATTAGACTTATTAATAAAGGAAACCTTATGCGTTAAAGCATAATCGTCTGCAAGTCTAGCTGCAGCTTCCAAAGTTTCAACCTGTTTCTCATCTAAAAAGGACTTAATGTCTGAATTTATGCACCTTTTGAACTCTTCTACAAGCATGAGCTGCCTAAGTTTTTCATGATCAGAGCCAATTTTTTTCGAAGAACACCACCTGTCAAATAACTGTTCTTTAGTTCTAGCAAATTCAACATGGGTCTGCTCATTTTCTTTCTTACAGTTCCTAAATTTTTGCCTGTAAGCCTCAGGGACCAACTCATAAGCCTTAAGAATTAATTCCTTTACAGTATCATAACTGGAGCTCTGCTCGACAGTCAGCTGAGTATAAATTTCTCGAGCCTTCCCAATTATTACGCTTTGCAAAAGCAAGGTCCAATGCTCCTTTGGCCATTTTAAATTTTCTGCTACTTTTTCAAAATGAAGAAAATATTTGTCAACCTCTTTTTCTTGAAAAGGGGGAACTAATCTGATGTGTTTGGTAACGTCAAAATGAGTGCCAGAGTCTAAAGGTTGCCGTTTTACCGTCATGTTTTGTATTTTTAATTCTTTCATTCTTAATTCTGCATCAAATTTTAATTTTTCCCTTTGTATCTGAATTTGTCTTTCTTTTTCTCTCTCCCTCTCTTCCATTTCCAGCCTTTCTTTCTGCATTTGTCTTTCTTGTTCTAATCTTAATTTTTCAAACTCAATTTGCCGTTGAAGTTCAAGCTCACGCATTTGCGATCCTGTCTGAGTTACCAGAACAAGAGACAAAGCAGAAGAATCAAGAATTTCCTTATCAACCAAAAATTGGACCAAAATATTTTTTTATTTCCTGTTTTAACATGAACTTGTTGACGGTAGTCAGTTCATAGTGAGCAGTAATATCCAACAAATCTGACTTTTGGCCACATTTAACAGCTCCTGCGAAGGCGCAGCAATAAAAGCTTGAAGGTCGAATGACATGATTGCTTTTTGCTGGTTTTATCAAGTAAATTTATCAATCAAAGTTTATTTGTTGATATTTTTCAAAAGTCAATACTTGCTTTTTTATAAAACAAATATTTTTATATTTACTGAGATTTTTTAAAAGTCAGTACTTGTTTTATAGCAAACAAATATTTTTTTTTCTTTAAAAATCAATATTTGTTTTCTTTAAAAAGCTCAAACTTGTTTTAGCTCAAGAAAATGTTCGATCGCGGACGAGCCCCCAATTTCTGTTACGAGCCAGGCGTAACGAGAAAGAAATGAAAGTGAAACCAGCAACAAGCTTTAAATTATTAACAATATTTATTCACAAAAAATAAGATAAGATTCAAAACAAAAGAATGTAAGTAGACAGTACCTTTCAAGTTTATGTCACAAAGTCCCTCTGAAATAATCCATGAGAATTTATAAAAGAAACCCTTTGAATATCAGTTTCTGATCCCACAATTTAATGTTCCTGAATTCAGAATTTAAGTCCAGAATGAATAAAATATTAAAGTAATCCAGTATAGAATAATTTCCAGTGAAAGTATACAAAGATGCCCAGATGAAATTCTTCTCTCCTTATATAATATCAGAGAACGTTCTAGAAAAAGAATTTACTACAAGCATCTCTTATTTTCTAGGTTCCTTCAGGAAACTTCTAAATCTTCCATGACATTCCAAAAACAACTCAGTCCAGAATCAAGGACGTAAACATCATGTTATTGTAAACATGTTGAACATTCCAGAAAGTTATTTTTGGAAACATAGTAAATAAAGCTATTTATGGAAACATAGTAAACATGTTGTTTAAAACAATTGAACACCCTGTTATATAACAATATATATATATATATATATGTATATATATATACACGAGGGTAGTTCAATAAGTTCGTAGAACTCGGTATTTTTCTGTACAATTCAAGATTTCTTTTTTCATTTTTGTGCAGTGTAAACCTTTGTCAGTTGAATGATAACAGCCATTCAGTTAACACGTACATTTTTTGCTTTTACTTTTTGTTTGAAAACCTATACCCATAGGCAAAAATGGAAAGTCAGAATATTGAGTTCAGAACAGTCATAAAATTCCTCACTAAGGAGGGTGCAAAGGCCAAAGAAATCCATTGGCACATGGCTGATGTGTATGGTGATAGTAGCCCAAAGTATTCCACAGTGGCAAAGTGGTCAGCAGAATTTAAGTGTGGGCGAGACTCCTTAGAAGATGACCAAAGGCCAGGTCGCCCTGCTGATGTCATCAGCCAGGAGATGATCGACCGTGTTGAGAGACTTGTGCTTAACAATCGCCGAATCAAAGTTGCCGAACTTGCTTCAGAATGTGGTATTTCTAATGGAAGTGTTTACACTATAATCCATGAACATTTAGGCATGTCAAAAGTATCTGCCAGGTGGGTACCCAGAAATCTGAACATGCAAGATCGTCAGCAAAGGGTGGAGTCAAGTCAAGAACTTCTGGAAGTGTACAATGCCAATCCAGAAGACTTTCACACTCGTCTTGTAACAGGAGATGAAACTTGGCTTCACCACTGGGACCCAGATACTAAAAAAGAGTCCATGCAATGGAAGCACCCTGGCTCACCCCCACCTAAGAAATTTCGTACCCAACCATCAGCCAGCAAGGTAATGGCCACGGTGGTTTGGGATTCCAAAGGGATTATATTGATAGATTACAAGCCTGCTGGTACTTCAATTACAGGAGAATACTATGCCAATGACATTAAACAATTAAGGGTTGCTATTAAAGAAAAATGAAGGAGAAAGCTAGCTGCTGGTGTCATTCTTTTGCATGATAATGCCCCTGTGCACAAGTCCAGGGTTGCACAAGCGGCTATTCGTGAGTGCAAGTTCGAGCAGTTAAATCACCCGCCATACAGTCCAGACCTGGCCCCAAGTGATTATTATCTGTTTCGAAATTTGAAGTCCCATTGTGTGGAACGAGATTTCGGGATGATGATGAGCTCAAGGCTGCTACAGAGGCTTGGTTTGAGGACCAAATAGACGACTTTTATTTCAAAGGCATAGACTGCTTAAAAGAAAAGTGGGCCAAATGCATTAAAGTAATGGGGGATTATATTGAAAAATAATGTTGAAACCATCTTCCAATCTGTGAGTTAAACCCCGAGTTCTACGAACTTATTGAACTCCCCTAGTATATTTATTTATTCATGGTAAATGAATTAAGAATTATCGGTTACGATCAAATTTGCAATTCATTGACTAAGTATAGCAGGTGCTTCTATCTATATTTAAAATAACTTCTCTCTCCCTTTATTCGCTAGAAAGAGATTAACTTCTTTGGGTAGTCACCTTATTCGGCTCCAAGGCAAAGGTGAATTCCATAAAATTATTGTTATTCTCAAAGAAGAAAATATACACGGAATCTAATTATTTCTTCTTTCCTCCCAAGTTTTTTCTACATGCTCGCAATATGTATCAACATGCAGTCTAGGGAATAAGTTAGATGTAGAAAGCAGCAGTCGATCCTCTCTGCTTTCTAATATTACATTCATAAAGTATCAAAAATCTAGACGAATTAGATAACTGATCCTTACTAATTAGGAATTGATCTATTGATTAATTATATAAAGAGTCTAGGTCAGTCGTGCCCCATCTGAACTCTGGAATAAAATAATTAATAAGAAGAAAATTATTTATTAAGGCATATATAATTCAATACGCTCTTTACTGTGCCTTTCATTTTCCTTCTGGATCATCTAAGACTATGATAGTAATGTTCCAGATAAATTTGTCTCAGTTGTAGAATTTATTACGCTGAAGATTCTTCATCTGGGAACAATAATTTTACTATGATTACGATCGGAAATTATTTAAGGAAGGTGTGAAACTTATAAAAAGCTAGACCTAATCTACGTATAGTATAGGTCTACATTATTTTTTATTGAGGAATAGTTTGCTTCGACTAGCTCTAATGCCTCTACTATTTACACTTATAACAAGAGTCCATGTCAATCAAAGTTTACCCGGACCCTTGGAATAGACAAATAGATTTGCAGTAAAGGCATTAATTTATCCAGTACGTGACTGATTATTATTGCCTAAATTACATATTATATACAGTTTGTCTACTTAATTAATTAATTGGCTATGTAACTGTTCAGAAACTGTCACAGTCAATTATTTCTAAGGTCTAAACACTTGGAAGGCATAGATCTTATATACATGTATATAAAATGCTTAGAGGGTAATTAACGTAACGATAGTTTACCTCAAAATAGCAGATATAATTATATTCAAATTAATCATCCCTTTGTCCTACTCTATACGTTTAAGGTTAAGACAATGGGCAAAATATTTATATAAAATGCTTAGATGGTAATTAACGTAACAAATAGTTTACCTCAAAATAGCAGATACCATTATATTCAAATTAATCATTCCCTTGTCCTACTCTATACGTTGTAGGTTTAGACAATGGGGAAAACATATTTAATTACGATTTGCTAACAAAATAAATAAAATATTTCATTATCTCTATACCCTTTTATGATTACATTCATTAAAGGGATCAACAGTTCTTCTTGCTATAAGAATTCAAGTTCTGTTTGCGAGTAATGGAAAGAATACTATCTTGATATGCCGTTCGCTTCAAGATAAAGGTCCATATATATAAATAAATATCATTTCCGAAGCTGGATAATTGTACTTTAGATACGATAAGTCATTTCAAGACGTTTCGATGGGTCATGAAATGCGCTGTCTCAATTCATAATATAGAGTTCGTTTATATTAACTTCACAACGTAGTAAGTGCCGCACCTACGTTTCTGGTCAGATCTTACTATTTCGTGATACGATTTTGAACATACCGGAAGTTGTCCAATTATACATTCGGTAAATGAACTTTCGCTTAGCATTTACGCTTTATAATACCATTAAGATTATTTGACAATATTTGGAGATAATATATAATAACCGATATTTATATATCTATCTTCATTAATTATCATGCTGAACTTGCTTTTATGTTTACATTGACCTTTCTCGCTACGTTTCATGTCTGAATCTTACTAACATTACCGACCCGTCATGTTATGTTATAGATTAAAAAATTTCCTAAACAATTTTAACAGCATTTCAGTATTCAGCGTGTATACTTGGAAGTATTTCAACTCTGCGCTTGTTAAGCTAAACTAAAGACAAGCTCTAGTTTGTTTAGAATGGATACTATCCTTCGATTCAGTTCAGGAAGACACATTCATTCAACCATAAAAAAAAAAAAAAAAATTGATTACTAAGAACTCATTTCTACCTGCGAATACAGAAATAATGAGTACTGTTCTTGCATATTGGTTAATGAAGGAACAAATTATATCTTTAACCTATATGACTTTAAATTAATAATAATTATTTCAAATTTATACATGTTTAACCCTTGTGTTAGGGATCATGGTTACACATCTATAATTATAACTCTCTATGGTTTACGCACAGATCTCGAGAGTATAAATATATTTCTTTCTGAATTCCTATACGACCACGCAATTGGGTATTTCAGGAATTATCAATTAGTCAGAAATAGGTTTTTTACACTATACATATTCAATTCTATTGAATAGTTATCTATAAATTCCGGGCAGTAATTTTATAACAAGTTATATGTTTAGTTATTCCTTGCTTAATAAATAGTTATGCTTAACGTTTTATTCATAGCAGGAATTTGCCCTGTAGTATAATTTTAATTTGATATTTTTTATATCTATTCTCACTATTCTTAAATATTTGTACAGAATAGTAACTCTATCTCTGAACTTATAAGTTAAGTGTTACCAGAGATGATAAATCAGTATTTTGAATAATATTTCTAGAGAATGTCCATCGCCCAATTACTTTTTTTCTAGAGTCCTTTCTCTTTGTCTGAACATTCTGATTTGTCATTACAAAGTGGATATTAAATTTTTCTTGTTTTTCCATGATTATGTACTCCGGAGTAATTTTCATGGCAATCCTTTCAGGCAATAGAAAAAATTCTATCCTGTTATTTCCTATTGCTTAATCTCAGCAGTATGGTAAGATTTTAAGCCTAATATGAAGGCTGTCTTACAGAAAACTGTTATCAGTCTTATTCTTCTCTCTCTTATAGTCTGCCAAACTCTACGTGATGATGTTGGCAGTCTCTTCCTTTCTTAATTTGCCCAGGACACGAAACGCTTTCGATATGTCCAATGACAAAGTATTTATCAAGGACTTAAGTTGTCTTTCCTATCAGTAGAATTAGGAACAGAACAGAACAGAACAGAACTTTATTTATCTAACTACTTCTCAGGCCACTCGCAGGAGGCATAAGAGAAGGCAAAAAAAAAAAAAACAAAAAAAAACAAAAAACTACATACTGAACAAAGCAAGTGACAAAGTAAATACAAACAAGCATTGTACACATTACATACCATACATACATACATACTCACATGCATCGCATGTACATGTGTGCAGGTACATATACACATGTATACACAATACATAAGTAGGAAAAACAATTCACACACAACAAATTCCTTTCCCCTCCACCGGCCTCACACTTGTCCACCAGGACATTGACTTCCTGTCATGAACAAATGCGAAACCGTTAGAGGGAACAAATCACTACCACAAGCAAACCGGCTCATCTTCACCCTTCACACCTCACCCCACCCCTCACTAAGCTGTACACATACATATATATATATTTAGCTTAGTTTGTAGTCAAAAACTTCTTCATAATAATGTCAACATACTTAGCCAAATTGATAAGTGTTTGAGTATCTTTGGTAGAAAAGAGCTCTTTGAACTTCATAACATTGGGTTTCTTGTAGAAGTAAGATTTTAAAAACTGTTTCCGATCTGAATGGAAGTAGTCACATGTGAAAAGGTAATGAAATTCATCCCCAATATCATTTTTTGGGCACAGATTACATTTCCTTTCATCTAGTGGGGTATTTTCCCAACGGCCTGTTTCAACAGGAAGCCTGTGATTACTTAGTCTAAATCTAAGTAGTGAATCGTAGTGTTTCGTACTTAGATTTATTAAGTAATTTTCAAAATTTAGATCCTGCTTAAACAAATAATAATTTTTTCCTTTAGAAGACAATTCAATTTTAGAAAACCATTCCTGTATATGTAAATCAACCAGGGCTCTTGAAATTTGTGCTTTTAATGATTTTGTATTTTCGACATTAACTTTATTGAAGAGATCTATACGTCCAACTGAAATGAGTATTTCTCTTATACAGTGAATCCATTTATGTTGAAAGATTCCTGCATTATATTCATGTAGAAGTATGTTATACAACAGGTTCGATAATTTACTGTTTTTACTGTTGATAATATTAAGCCAGTATCCTATCATTCTGTCATTTATACTGATAGCAATAGGTTTGCGCCCAAGTTCTGCATACAACATATATATTGGTGTACTTTTCTTAGAATTTGTGATGTGTCTTAAAAATTCATTTTGAAGTTTTTCAATGAGTTGGATATTTTCAAATCCCCATACTTCACAAGCATAAAGGGCTATTGGGAGTATAGTCTGGTCAAACAATAACAGCTGTAAATCAACAGGTAAATTCAAATTACGTATTCTTTTGTATAAAAGATGCATTGCCTTCTTTGCCTGATCATAGTTATGTTTTTTGGCTTTGTTAAAATTTCTACTTTTAGTAAAAACTGTCCCTAGATATTTAAACTCTTTGCATATTTGTATTTTATTCTCACCCATTTTGAAATCAAATGAATCATCATTACGTGTACCAAAGATCAATATTTTTGTTTTGTCATAATTAATATCTAACCTCCAGATTTTAGAGTATTCATAAAAGGCATTTAAATTGTTTTGGAACTCTGTTTCATCTGTACCAAATATTACTGTATCATCAGCATTTAACAAGACAAAAAGTTGGATGTACATATTTACATCATCAGAAGTAAACTCGAGATCAATACTGGAACAATTTCTGGTTGTGAGAAAAAACTCTAAATCATTCGGGAACAACGCAAACAAAACAGGTGACAAGTTCTCCCCTTGCCGAACCCCTCTGAAACTTTGGAAAAAGCTAGACTGATTGCCATTAAAAGAGATACAAGACTTTATTCCTTGGTACATGTTATAAATAATACGGAAAAACTTTCCATTAATGTCATTTTTAAGTAATTTTGACCACAGCCCCACTCGCCAAACAGAATCAAATGCTTTACTGAAGTCAATGAAGGAACAGAACAACTTTAACTTTTTAGATTTCAGTATTTCGGTGAGGGCATGAAGGACAAAAATGTGGTCAGTGGTTGAATAGCCTGCTCTGAAGCCTGCCTGGTTTTCTTCTAAAATATCATGACAGTTCAGAAATTTATTTAATCTTGAATTAAGCACAGCTGTAAAGAGTTTACCAAAACAGCTTAGTATTGTTATAGGCCGATAATTCTGGGGCTGGAGAGGGTCACCTTTATTCTTGTATATGGGTTTAATAATTCCTTCAAGCCAAGAATCAGGCAATATACCGGTTTCAAGAATTAGATTAAAAAATGAATTATATAATGGGAGCATGATCTCAGATGTACTCTTTATATATTCATTAATTATTTTATCATTTGAACAAGCTTTATTATTTTTTAGAGATTTAATGCATTTCAAGATTTCACAGTCAGTAATTGGTGAGTTCAGAACTTCATCATCATCATCAATATTCATATTATCAATCGTCTGGTGGCTTTCTGAACCAGGTTCTGCATTAAGGTCTCTAAAAAAAGAATAAAGAGAGTCAAGTTCAATGTTGCTATCCAGTTTCTTATTGTCAATACTATTGATGATTTTCCAGTATTCTTTTGGATTTTTACTTTTTAAATTTCTCAGTTTAGTTTTGGTGGCTTTGTTGTGTTTATTTATGTAGTAGTTCATTTTTTTCTTATAATACTTGCTTTCTTGTATGAGGTTAGACTTTGAACAGGGTGTTGGGTTTCTTGAATGTTTAGACTTTGCAGAATGATACTTTTTGCGTGCATTTTCACACTGGGTGCCAAACCAGACTTTTTTGCCTATCTTATAATCTCTTTTATCACAAATGCTCAGTTTTGCAGACTCACTGAATATTTCTGAAAACTGAAGACATATGCAATTAATTTTCGTCTTGCATATTAAGGATTGGTTTACACTGGTTTCATTTATTAATGAGCTTAGTTCCTGAATTTTGGATCTATTTAGATTTTCGACAAAAGCAAATTTCCTATTTTCTGGCAGTTTTGATCTTCTTTTAATGGCCCGTTTTAATGTTCTATTTTCTATTGCTGAAGTTTGCAGTAATTGTAAAGTTGTGCTAATTAGTGCATGGCCATCAGAAAATAAAGCATCAAGGTCTGATATAGTGAACGTCAACCTCCGTATTATCTTATTGCCTAGACTAAAAATACGTTAATACAATTAGTCTAGCAATAGTTTAAACCATAAATTATGTATATACATTTCATTTCTAATAGATAACTGAAATTCAGTCAAGTTTACTCCATCTACACAATTTATTATCTCCCTTTTTTTAATTTAAATCAAAAGGGAATAATTATACAACATTATGGTTATTTTAAGTTTATGGTCTGTTTATCGGAAACGGTCCTATCACTCCAATTAAACAGATTCTAATTAGATCATAATTCTAATAGCTTAGACTACAATGTATTACAATTAGATAATCTTTACATATCTAGAAATTATCAGAAAATCTCAAGATATGTAGATTATCTATAGGAAACTCGACTGAGAAGACATTTCCTTATTTAAATTGTGCCTCTAAGATAGACAGCTTATTGTCTAGACTTCTGCTTGACAAGTTTTGTTTCGAACATATTTTCAAACAATATTCCTGAGCTTACATTGAACATGGAATACCGAGGTTATGTCTTAATGACTCGTTTTTCTTTTGGGGCCAATAGTTGTTTCCCAAAAAGAAAGAGTAGGGGAGGGGGGGGGGGGGCAATAATTTGGTTCCTGAGGCTTGAGAACTGGCATCCTCTAGAGTCTACTATTAACATACAAGGTAGTAAGTTCCTAACACCTTAAAGGTATGTTATATTGTGAATCTAGATCATTCTTTCTATTAAATATAGAACTAGATGTATCTGATTCCTTAGAGTTTTCCTGAGTCTTAAACCAGAAGTTGTGGGATACAATTTATTTTGTGTTGGAATTAGGAGAGCACCTCCCTCCAATTCTGCAAATTCTAGCACATTATCTATAGGTTAATGTATTGTGCAGTTAAAATGAAGTTTTTTTTAAAGTAAAACATATTTTAACTATCAATACTTTACCTATAGATAATTAAAATTTTCCCTCCTCACCTCCTGCGCTTCTCTCTCCTAATTGTGTCTTTTGTTTTACACATCAAAGAAACTGACACGTGATCTATTAAGCGGGAAGAGTTACATCATACAGGTAACTGCCTAAGGGACCTTCTGGTTTAAGACTACGACTGAAAGGTCGTTTTTTCTGTGGAAGGTGTGAAAAACAGAATGGAATAGCACATTATCTATAGGTTAAGTATTGATAGTTAAAATACGTTTTACTTTTAAAAAACTTCATTTTTAGCTCACCTGAGCTATGCTCAGGATGACCTATAGAGATCACTTTTCGTCTGTCCGTCCATCTGTGCATCCGTCCATTAACATTTTCAAATGACTTCTCCTCTGAAGCCCCTGAGCCAATTTTGCTTAAATTTCATATGGAGCCTCCTTAGGTTAGGGGAACGAAAGATTGCTAAAATGGTCGTGGTCCGTTGACCAAGGTGGCCACCATGCCCATATATGGTTAAAACATTTAAAAATCTTCTCCAAAACTGAGGATGCCTTGTGGCAGAATCTTTGCATAAATTATCGGGGATGGGAGGTCTACCAAAATTGCTAAAATAATGGTCTTACATTGACATTTGACCTTTTTACAGCAAGGTCGTTTGCTTCCCAATGCATGTGTATGGGAAAAATGTTCAGAATTTCAAATGACTTCTTCTCTGGATCCTCTGGGCCAATGTTGATCAAATTTCATTTGGAGCCTCCCTGGGGCAGGGAAATGAAAGATTGCTAAAATGATTGCCGTTCATTGACCAAGATGGCCGCCATGCCCATATATGGTAAAAACCTTTAAAAAAATAGTTCTCCAAAACCAAGGATGCCTTAAGGCTGAATATTAGCATATATCATTAGGGATGGGAGGTCTACCAAAATTGCTAAAATAATGGTTGTACATTGACATTTAACCTTTTTACGGCGAGGTCAAGTTTGCATCCCTATGCATTTGTATGTGAAAAATGTTCAGAATTTCAAACAACTTCTCCTCTGGAGCCTCTGGGCCAGTGCTGCTCAGATTTCATTTGGAGCCTCCCTGCGGCAGGGGAATGAAATATTGCTAAAATGGTTGCCATCCATTGACCAAGATGGCCGCCATGCCCATATATGGTAAAAACCTTAAAAAATCTTCTTCTCCAGAACTGAGGATGTCTTGTGGCTGAATCTTTTCATAAATAATCAGGGATGGGAGTTCTACCCAAATAGCTAAAGTAATGGTCGTACATTGACATTTGACTTTTTTATGGCGAGGTCAAGGTTGCCTCCCTATGGATTTATATGGGAAAAAGTGTTGAGAATTTCAAATGACTTCTCCTCTGGAACCTCTGGGCCAGTGTTGCTCAAATTTCATTTGGAGCCTCCCTGGGGCAGGGGAATGAAAGATTGCTAAAATGGTTGTGGTCCATTGACCAAGATGGCCTCCATGCCCATATATGTTAAAATCTTTCAAAATCTTCTTCTCCAGAACTGAGGATGCCTTAAGGCTGAATCTTTGCATAAATCATCGGGGACGGGAGGTCTACGAAAGTTGCTAAAATGATGGTCATACATTGACATTTGTCTTTTTTATGGAGAGGTCAAGTTTGCTTTCCTATGCATGGGAAAAATGTTGAGAATTTCAAATGACCTCTCTGGAGCCTCTGGTCCAATGTTGCTTAAATTTCATTTGGAGCCTCCCTGGGGAATTAAAGATTGCTAAAATAGTTGCCGTCCATTGACCAAGATGGCTGCCATGCCCATATATGCTAAAAACCTTTAAAAATCTACTTCCCCAGAACCCAGGATGCCTTGTGGCTGAATCTTTGCACAAATCATCAGGGACGGGAGACCTACCGAAGTTGCTAAAATGGTGGTCGTACATTGATATTCGACCTTTTTACGGCAAGGTCAAGTTTGCTTCTGTATGCATTTGCATGGGCCCCGTACATTTGTATGGAAAAAATGTTGATAATTTCAAATGACTTCTCCTCTGAAGCCCCTAGGCCAGTGTTGCTCAAATTTCATGTGTAGCCTCCTTGGAGCAGGAGAACGAAAGATTGCTAAAATGGGTGTGGTCCATTGATCAAAATGGCTACCATGCCAATATATGGTAAAACCTTTAAAAATCTTCTCCAGAACCAAATAAGCCCTGGGCCCTAATCTTTGCACAAATTATTGGGGACAGGAGATCTACGAAAATTGCTAAAATGATGGTCCTATGTTGACGTTTGACCTTCTAACGGCAAGGTCAAATTTGCTTCCCCAAGCATTTGTATGGGCCATATACATTTATATTGGAAGTATTGAGGTGACTTGTAGATCAACAGTAGCTAAAATTGTTCTGATAGGAAATCTAAGATGGCCACCATCTTGTTTATGTTTATTATTTTTCCCTGCTACTGTGCTGTTTACATGTATAAAATCATGATTCTTCAGAAACCACTTAGCACAGTTTCCACCAAATTTCACATTGAGCCTACTGTTGAAATGATTGATAGTTTGTTCAAATGATCACGCTTCATTGATTGTCAGGCCCATATATTCTTCTTCAAAACTAAGAACTGCTCAAATGATGATCTGTTCATTAGTTGCGATGATAGGATTGGAAAAATGTTGCATAACATCTGCATATCTGCAGTGGCTATGTCACTCTGGTGAGTGAGCCGTGGCCCTTGGGCCTCTTGTTCATTCATCTACCTGGTGACCGATAAAAGATTAACCCTGAAAGCGCCAATCACAACTGCAGCTGTAAACAATTTTACTTTTTTTTTTTTTTTTTTTCATAGAATAAATTCTTGACATTTCAGGTGAGTCATCTGCCAAGCAGATGACTCACATAAAATGTCATGATTTATTTGTCTGAAAAATAAATAGTAATAAATGAAAAATTCAAAATGTTGTCTGCTACAATTTTTTGCTTAGGCTTTAATGGTTAGTTCAAACTGTAGCTGTCATTCAGCTCTTTGATCTAGCCGCAGTAATGGTAAATGCCCTCGTGTCATTTATGAGTGAAACCTGAGCAAATCAAAGCATGCTGAAAAACCCTTTGATGTTATCCTAGGTTGTGAACACATTTAACCCATAAAGTGCCAAGCAAAATTTGTGGTAGACGACAATCTTAATTTATTTTTTCTATTTTCAGAGAAACCAAGTGTTGACATTTCATGTGAATTGTCTGCTTGGTAGACAATTCACATGAAATTTCAGGACTTGTTTTCTGTGGCAAATAAAAAAAATAGTCAAAATTATTGTCTGCTGCAGTTGCGATTGGCTGTTTAAGGGTTAACTGATATATAGATGAGCTGCTGAAAAAAAATGCCCGAAGTGTGAAATGTATAACTTCATTTAACCCTTAATGTGCCAATCACAACTGCAGTAGAAAACAATTTAGGCTACATAAGACATTTAAGTTACTGCTTCTATATAACTGTTAACTGAATATGTGTAGCAATATCTAGGGCAGAGGAAGGGCTGTTAAAAGAAGTTGGTACTGGTTACACTTTCTTTGGAGTGAGTGCCAAAAAGAAGAGCAGGGTGAAGCAGGAGTAGGATTCGCCATCAAGTCACATCTCGTCAGCAAGCTCTCAGGACTTCCAAAAGGCATAAATGACTGCCTGATGACGCTGAGACTTCCCTTATCTGGCAAGAGGCATGCAACAATTGTAAGCGCCTATGCACCCACAATGACTCAACCCAGATGAGATTAAAGACAAGTTGTTTGATGATCGGGATTCTGTGATTTCTGCAGCACCCAGGACAGACAAACTCATCATCCTCGGGGACTTCAGTGCCAGAGTGGGCACAGACCACCAAACCTGGGAAGGAGTGATTGAATCTGAAGAAGTAGGGAATTGCAACAGCAATGGACTCCTCCTTTTAAGGAAATATGCAGAGCATGAATTACTGATCATCAACACAGTCTTCCATCTACCAACTCGCAGAAAAACATCATGGATGCACCCTCGCTCCAAACACTGGCATCTCATTGACTGTGTCATAGTGCAAAGGACGGACAGACAGGATGTCCGAGTGACAAAGACTATGTGTGGTGCAGACTGTTGGACTGATCAGCAAGTCTAGTCTGCCAGTTTGTTTACGCTGTCATTTCTATTTTGGGTTGGCGTAGTAATAAATAATATATTTAGGATAGCTTTTGTTTTTATCCTAAATGATATTGACAGCAGGGTCAAAATCTAGGCTGTTCATATGTTACAAAAAAAAAAGTAGTTCCGGTTAAAGAGATTTATTTCCCCGGCTAAGAGGAAATATTTCTTCTTAGAAAACAAGAAAAATACCAGTTTTATGTCTGGTAGAAATCATGGTATTTCTTGGTTATGCATGTAATATAAGATTAAAGGACTGGGAGGAAATAACTTTAAAAAAGATAAGTATGTGCACTCAGGGCTCTGGAAATTTTGAAATCTGAATCGGTCCAGCCGATGACGATGACGTCATCAATGAGCCCATTTCCAAAAAAAAAAGTATGTGTATATCACCTGTCACGAAAACTAATGACAATTGGCAGTCCTATAACTCCTTTTAAATAATACACCTCAGCTCCGTTATATGACGGAAGTCCGGGTACAACGAGCATGATCAAAGCTGGCGTCATCAATAAATACAGTCAGGTATGTAAAAAGAAAGAAAAAAAAAAAAGAAAAAAAAAAGGTTTTGTTGTTATTTCCACCTCCGCAGGGTTTTTTTAAACTATTTATAAACAACTGATTCCCGTCTTGTATAAGCGCGAAGACGGCGGGAAACAGGAGAGACGGAACAAAAAGACTTTCATGGACCTAATTAGGTCTAATAAAAAAGGCCTGCGCCACGGGCGGTTTTGCAGTTTTCAGTGTTTCAAGATTTAATCAGACTGCTTAAATTGTAAGCACTGACCAATCTTGCCTAGCGCAAGTGGTGCATTACTTATTTTTACTGTGAAATCTACCTTGAATTATACTCGCGTGTTACGGCAATCAACAAAAAAAAAAAAAAAAAAAAGCAGTCAATTATACCCAGATCAGACGCCGTTGTATGCGACATCTGATCAGGACATACACGGTTTGGGAATCCATTTATCGAATCTGGGACCGACAAACCGTGTTGATCAAAACAAAAAAGAAGAGGAAGAAAACGAGTGCGTTCAAGCGGTGCATTCTTTTATCATACTCAGTAAAGCGACCTTTGATCTTTTGGACACGCCGACTGCACCTGGATGTTTTGCAGTCTCAGTGTATTCACACGTGTCACACAAACGGATTAATTATCAGATTACCGTTACTGATGATTCGTGTTAATCGCTTGTTTACTGTACAAAGGTCAGTGAAGTGTTGATTTTTTGACAATGTTTGGATAATGACTTAATTAATTTGTGCTGCGGGTAGGTTGCCGTTATTCAGCTGTCTCTCCAATATACATGTCAAATGACCTTTTAGAGCCTTTTAACTACCATAATATCGCATTTAAAAGGTGCGCGGACGTTGTCAGTTTGGAAAGACTTGACCGTTTGTGATTTTTTAGACATCATTGATTTGTGAAAATTGGTTGGTTTGGGAAATGTTGGACCGATTTATTAGCGTTTTGGGGTGTTTGAAATCGGTCCAGAATTCCTAATTTCGGTCCAGACCGGCTATTTTTCCGGTTTTCCCGAGCCCTGTGTGCACTACAGAATTTGCCCACAGTGACAATAAAAACATAGACAATTGTCACATAAGGTGGAAATGAGTACGCCTTCAAATTTGCCGCTGTTTTTACTGGGAGAATCAACTTTTATGAGTTCCTATTCGCTTCCATGGTTAACTTCCCAAAATGAACAGTGAAAAACGTTCATTGAGGGGGCAAATTCTTGAACAAGTGACTCCCACTGAAAAAGGAGGCAAACCTTTAAATAGTAGACTTGCTTCCCCTGAAAGTGTATTCATACACCTACAACTACCATGGCTGTCACAGCTATAGGAAATATATTAATAGGGTAAAAAAGTAAATCTGCAGCCACTTATCAAACTTTATCAAGAAAAAAAAAAAAGAAAGAAAAGAAAAATAATAACAATGAAGATCATGTGAGCTGGAGGGAGCTATTTTCAGAATACAGTGAAGGTGAATTACTGTAGACCCAAAGAAATCAGGACGGTCATTCCTACTTCAGGAGCCCCGGTAGCTCAGTAGGTTTAACACTGGCCTATTGAATTAGCGGCCCTGAGACAGAGATCTTTTCAGTCGTAAACGGGGTTCCATTGCACATAACCTGTCATTATCTCCCGCCCATCATTTGATATGACTGAAATACTGTTGAAAAGGACGTAAAATCGCAAGTCATCCATCACCCATCATTCCTATTTCCCTGGAGCTTCAGTTTTAACCATCTCTGCTGAATGATCAGCTCGAAATAAGTGAATATTCCTGAAAATATTAAAGAAAAAAAAATAGGATTCAATTTCGAGACTTTATTGCTTGCTGATATGTAGGTTGTAGGCCTAATGGGTGTGTTTATTGCCATCTAGTGCTGGTAATTCAAACAGCCAAAGTGAACACCCAATCCAGATACCAGGGCCCAGGACTACAATCATTCCTTAAATTTAAGTTCAGGGAGGTAATCTTGCATCATGATAACTAGCATAAATTTAATAATCATTTTCCGATCTGGTTTTATGTTTAATCAATTCAGTACATCCACAGCTGGTTCATTTACTTAACTTTTCATAAATATTCTTAATATAAAGTGTAAAACACGACCTTGGAAATCCTTTCACACCTTTAAGTTTAGGTCAAAACATGACCTTGAAAATTTCACACCTTAAAGTTAAGGTCAAAACACAACCTTGGAAATTTTACACCTTAAAGTTAAGGTCACCATAACTTTAAGGTGTGAAATTTTCAAGGTCGTGTTTTACACTTTATATTAAGAATATTTATAAAAAGTTAAGTAATTGAATCAGTTGTGGATGTACTTAATCGATTAAACTAAAAAACAGAGCGAAAATGATTATTACATCCTAGTTTTCATGATACAAAATTACCTCCCTTAAAGTTAAGGTGAGCTAAACTTTAAGGAATGATTGTAGTCCTGGGCCAGAAAGTTGACACATACATGGGGAACAACCTACGTCACGATCACATGATTCTAAAAATAAAATAATCTCGATTACCTGTAAGAAAATGAGTTATATCTCAAGTCTTACAAGGCCAATTTTAATTTTGTAAAATGCATGTACCCTGAAGTGGCTTCTGTTTTCAGCGAATGTCAAAGTTAAATGAAAATATGTTGGTTACCCGAATACTTCATAGGAATCGCTGTTTTTGAAGTGTTCTGATAAAAGATGACATTTGCTGAAGACAAGGGATATTGCTACGGGGTTCGTGCACTTTATAAAATTAAAAAAAAAATAAATAAAAAAATCGGCCTTGTAGAACCTAATTTTCTATCCGGCATCCAGATTTTTTTGTTTCTAAAACTGTACATTTTACCACCGTGACGTAGGTTGTCCACTGTGACAGCATGCGGCACATTAGTCAGGTTGAACCGACCGATAATTTCAAATCTGAATATGGGACCTGTCTTTTCCATTGCACCACTTTTGCATGCGTGCATTTTTGGAACTGTTGCCAATGTATTTTTATACTTACATGTATTTCCATTTTGGTTTTGAGGGCGGGATGTGAGATCTAATTGTATTAGTTCTTGATCTTTGTCTAACAAAAATATTTATGATATTCGCATTCTGATAGATTGGTGCGACATTGAATGAAAGAGTCTTTTGAGGCAGTGGTCTACTAAAAAAAGCATATCAATATGTGTAGCTGCAATAACTCTTCAGATTTTCACTATATTTTCTTACATCACAGGCACCTCCATGCCGTCACAGGCACCTACAGTTGTTTTTTTTAGCTCACCTGAGCCAAAGGCTCAAGGTGAGCTATTGTGATCACTCACCGTCCGTCGTCGTCGTCGTCCGTCTGTCAGTCCGTCCGTCCGTTCACAATCTTTAAACAACATCTCCTCCTAAACCACTGATTGGATTTTGACCAAATTTCACAGGAATGATCCTTGGTTGATCCTCTTTCAAAGTTGTTCAAATGGTTCTGGTCCATTGTATATCTAGGTCACAGGAGCTAAAAATAGATTTTTTAACTAAAAACTTAAAAAATCTTCTCGTCAGAAACCACTGGACCGATTTCAATAAAATTTTGCAGAAATGTTCCTTTGGTGATCCTCTACCAAGATTATTCAAGCCATTTGGATTTGTCAAAAAACATGGCTGCCAGGGGCGGGGCTTATTTTCCCTATATATCTATATAGAACACTTTAAAAATCTTCTTGTCAGAAACCACTGGACCAATTTCAGTATAATTTTGCAGAAATGTTCCTTTGGTGATCCTCTACCAAGATTGTTCAAGCCATTTGGATTCGTCAAAAAAGATGGCCACCAGGGGGCGGGGCTTATTTTCCCTATATATCTGTATAGAAAACTTTAAAAATCTTCTTATCAGAAACCACTAGACCGATTTCAATATAATTTTGCAGAAATGTTTCTTTCGTGATCCTCTACCAAGATTGTTCCAGACATTTGGATTCGTCAAAAAATATGGCTGCCAGGGGGCGGGGCTTATTTTCCCTATATATCTATATAGAAAACTTTAAAAATCTTCTTGTCAGAAACCACTGGACCGATTTCAATATAATTTTGCAGAAATGTTCCTTTGGTAATCCTCTACCAAGATTGTTCAAGCCATTTGGACTCATCAAAAAACATGGCTGCCAGGGGGCGGGGCTTATTTTCCCTATATATCTATATAGAAATCTTTAAAAATCTTCTTGTCAGAAACCACTGGACCGATTTCAATATAATTTTGCAGAAATGTTCCTTTGGTGATCCTCTACCAAGATTGTTCAAGACATATGGATTCGTCAAAAAACAGGCCGCCAGGGGGCGGGGCTTATTTTCCCTTTACATCTATATAGAAAACTTTAAAAAATCTTCTTGTCAGAAACCACTGGACCGATTTCAATATAATTTTGCAGAAATGTTCCTTTGGTGATCCTCTACCAAGATTTTTCAAGCCATTTGGATTCGTCAAAAAACATGGCCGCCAGGGGGTGGGGCTTATTTTCCCTATATAATCTATATAGAAAATTTTAAAAATCTTCTTGTCAGAAACCACTAGACCGATTTCAATATAATTTTGCAGTAATGTTCCTTTGGTAATCCTCTACCAAGATTGTTCAAGCCATTTGGATTCGTCAAAAAACATGGCCGCCAGGGGGTGGGGCTTTTTTTCCCTTTATATCTTTATAGAAAACTTTAAAAAATCTTCTTTTCAGTAACCACCGGCCCGATTTCTATGTAATTTTGCAGAAGTGTTCCTTTAGTGATCCTCTACCAAGATTGTTCAAGCCATTTGGATTCGTGAAAAAACATGGCCGCTAGGGGGCGGGGCTTATTTTCCCTATATATCTATATAATGATCGTCTTGTCAGAAACCACTGGACCGATTTTGGTATAACATTGCAGGAATGTTTCTTTTGTAACCCTCTACCAAGATTGTTCAAGTCGTCATGATTTGTCAAAAAAACGTGGCTGCCAGGGTGCGGGGCTTAATTTTCCTATATATCTATATAGAAAACTTTAAAATAAAAATCTTCGTCAGAAACCACTGGACTGATTTCATTATAACTTGGCAGAAATGTTTCCTTGTTGACCCTCTACCAAGATTGTTCAAGTTATCATGATTCATCAAAAAACCTGGCCGCCAGGGGGCGGGGCTTATTTTCCTTGTATATCTATATAGAAAAGTTTTAAAAATCTTCTTGTCAGAAACCAAGACCGATTTCAGTATCACTTGGCAAGAATGTTTCTTTGGTGACCCTCTACCAAGATTGTTCAAGCCGTTATGATTTGTCAAAAAACATGGCCGCTAGGGGGCGGGGCATATTTTCGCTATATATCTATATAGAAAACTTTAAAAGTCTTCTCTTAAGAAACTGTTGGATCAAGTTCAATGTAACTTGGCAGAAATGTTGCTTTGGTGACCTTCTACCAAGATTGTTCACGCCCTCATGATACATCAAAAAACATGGCTGCCAGGGGGTGGGGCTTATTTTTCGTATATATCTGTATAGAAAACTTTAAAATTCTTCATGTCAGAAACCACCTATCTGATTTCATTATTACTTGGCAGGAATGTTGCTTTGGTGACCCTCTACCAAGATTGTTCAAGCAATCATGATTCATCAAAACACATGGCTGCAAGGGGTGGGGATTATTTTCCCTATATATCTAAATAGAAAACTTTAATAATCTTCTTGTCAGAAACCACTGGACCGATTTCAATATAACTTGGCAGGAATGTTCCTATGGTGACCCTCTACCAAGTTTGTTCAAGCAGTCATGATTCATCAAAAAACATGGCCATTAGGGGGTGGGGCTTATTTTCCCTATATAGCTATATGAAACAATTTAAAAATCTTTTTGTCAGAAACCACTGGACCGATTTCAATATGGCAGAATTGTTCCTTTGGTGATCCTCTTTCAAGATTCAGTTCAAGTCATCATGATGCATGAAAAAAAACATGGCCGCTGGGGAGCAGGGCTATAAAATTTATACAAAAATCTTAGAGCAGTGAACTTGGCTGAAACTTCAACAGTAAGTGTGCAAAGCTGTTTGCTCAGGTGAGCGATATAGGACCATCATGGTCCTCTTGTTTAGAGAACCCAGCCTAATTTGGAGTTTATCGAAGTTTATATTTGGGCAAGGAGGTTTACTTTACACTAGTGAGCAGAAATAAACAGATTCTTAAGCAAGAAAACTGCATTTAAGACCTAAAACAACCGATTTTTTTCTGATTTGAGTACTTTCGATTGATCTTAACGCCACGTCAGCATTCATAACTTTTGTAAATGTTGAACGTTCTGAGGAATATGTCGTGTGACAAAACTTTATGCCTATAAGTGTCGAATAGCACTCTTTGATTTTCATAAACTCTCTGGTTATTGTGTATTTTATCAAAAAAGACGAACACCTACCTTTTTATGTCTAGTTTTTGACCATCACAGGCAGCTCCGGATATGTCACAACCATTTAATCAGTACCTCTGCGGAGGTACCTGTGATAGTTTACCAGCGTGTCAAGGATGCAACAATTATCCATCTATTCAAAAGGAAAGGGAATCCTCAAGTCTGTGACAATCATCGAGGCATTTCTTTATTGACAGTTGCTGGGAAGATCCTTGCTAGGTCCTACTGAATCGATTGAATGAACACCTTGAACAGTCAGGGCTTCTACCAGAAAGCCAATGTGGATTCAGGAAAGACAGAGGAACAATAGACATGATCTTTACAGCACGACAGCTTCAGGAAAAATGCCAGGAACAATATGTGGACCTCTACATGACCTTTGTTGACCTTACCAAACCATTTGACACAGTCAGTCGTGAGGGACTTTGGAAAATTATGGCAAAGTTTGGCTGTCCTGCCAAATTCATAGCAATGGTGTGGCAGTTCCACGATGGTATGCTTACAAGGGTCCAAAATGATGGCGAGTTTTCTGATACATTCCCTGTGACAAATGGAGTTAAGCAAGGCTGTGTACTAGCTTCAATACTGTTCAGCATGATGTTTTCTGCCATGCTTACAGATGCCTTCCAGGATGGTGACAGTGGTATACCTATTAGGTATCATTTTGATGGGAAACTTTTCAACCAAAGAAGGTTGCAAGCTAAATCCAAGGTGCAGACAGAGGTGCTAGAAGAGTTCCTCTTTGCTGATGACATGGCAAAGGGTGCTCCAACAGAAGAGAAAATGCAAAAAGATGTAGATCAAGTATCTGATTCATGTGACAGCTATGATCTCACAATCAGCATCAAAAAGACTGAGGTAGTATATCAGCCAGCACCTGGAAAGCCTTACAAGGAGACTGCCATCACAGTGAAAGGTCAACAGTTGCAAGTGGTAGACAAGTTCATCTACCTTGGAAGCACATTTGTCTAGAGTTGTGCACATTGATGATGAAGTCAATGCTAGGATTGCCAAAGCTAGTGCAGCATTTGGCAGACTATGTGGAAGTATTTGGGATTGAAGTGGAATCAGACTTGACACAAAGCTTAAAGTATACAGATCAGTGGTGCTGCCAACACTATTATACACATGCAAAACTTGGACAATTTACCAGTGGCATGCCAAAAGACTGAACCACTTCCATACAAGCTGTCTTAGAAAACTTCTAAAGATCAAGTGGCAAAACAGGATTCCAGACACAGAAGTCCTGAAAAGGGCAAGGATGCAGAGTGTATACATACTCTTCTGAAACTGGCACAGTTAAGATGGACAGGCCATGTTACCAGAATATGTGATGAACGTTTGCCAAGGAAAATCTTCTATGGAGAACTACAAAACGCTTCCATGGTGGTCAGAAGAAGCGATACAAGAACACCCTCAAAGCCTCCCTTAAAGACTTCATCATACTGAGTTGTGGGAACAGATTGAACAGGATCGAACAAAGTGGTGAGGCCTCATAAGAAGGGGTGCTGATGAATACGAAGCAAAAAGAATCAGCAAAGCCGAGCAGAAACGTGCTCAGCAGAAAGCCAGAGCTAAGGCATCACCAACAGAGCTTTCTTTCTCAGACCTCTCTTGTTCTATCTGCAACAGGCAGTTTAGAGCCAAGATTGGTCTCATCAGCCATCTTAGAACACACAAATAACAACACTTCACACAGTTGATTAGGATTGGTCATTGTCAGTAATGACAGACAAACATATAGAAAACAATTTTACTTTTATTTTTTTCAGAGAATAGTCTTGACATTTCATGTGAATCATCAGCCAAGCTGATGATTCACATGAAATTTGTCAAGACTTCTTTTCTCTGAAAAATAAATTATAATAAATAAAAAATTTAAAATGTTGTCTGCTGCAAATTTTGCATAGCACTCTAAGGGTTAATATATATCCAATCTAGCTTGTGCCTTCTGTACAGGTAATTGTGTCAGCGATAACTATAAATGCTAATACACTTATGCTAATACACTGATTCCTGGCTTTTCAGTACATTCTGGTCTCCCCCTCTTCTCTGCAGGTCTTTTCATTTCAACAGACAAAGGATGAAATTTATTTAATCTCAAAAGAGTTGGCTTCTTGGGTGTATAAGAAGAACTTACTAGATTTCTTCATTATATAAAGTTTATTTATGTGTAACAATTCATGTGCATCAATTTTTTTTCCATTGGATTGCACACAGAACTTCATTAGTATAGAAGTGGGTGGAGTATGAGGACCGAGTTTATGTGTGACCGTTATAACGCGTGATCACTTACAACGTGGTCAGCTACCTTGGACCCCACTGGCCGCGTTATAACGGCATTGCAGTGTATTTTTCTTTTGTGAAAGTTTTGGCTGTGATCCTGCCTCATCTGTACACATATGCTCACAGAGCTATAAGTCCTCTATCTGTACACATGTGCTCACAGAGCTATCAGTCCTCTATCTGTACATTTGCTCACAGAGCTATCAGTCCTCTATCTGTACACGTGCTAACACAGCTATCAGTCCTCTATCTGTACACATGCTAACAGAGCTATCAGTCCTCTATCTGTACACATGTGCTCACAGAGCTATCAGTTCTCTATCTGTACACGTGCTCACAGAGCTATCAGTCCTCTATCCGTACACATGTGCCAACAAAGCTATCAGTCCTCTATCTGTACACGTGCTAACAGAGCTATCAGTCCTCTATCTGTACATGTGCTCACAGAGCTATCAGTCCTCTATCTGTACATGTGCTAACACAGCTATCAGTCCTCTATCTGTACACATGCTAACAGAGCTATCAGTCCTCTATCTGTACACGTGCTCACAGAGCTATCAGTCCTCTAGTGAGCTTTGCAGCTCTTATTTGTACAATGCCAGGAAAATTATCAATCTTTTAGTGTGAAATCTATATTTTAAGCATATTCATCAAGCACGAGACATTCAGTCCCGTACTGACCATGACAGTTATAGTAGTAGGCCTTAGTAAGTTATCCATTAATCAATAGACAAGTAAGTGGCACATTTGAAAGTACAATTTTTGCTCCGATGTGGTGGTTTCATTTGCTAATTTCTCACCATGTCTGGCCATTGCAATGGCTATTCAACAAAATGTATAAACCCAGATTGAACGTGGTGGTGTGCAGACTGATCAAGGTTTGTGATGTTTGCATTTATGACATGATAACTGTTTGCTTTTGTAGTCATTGCAGTCATCACTGAGAAATGTCTCATGTGTTTAGAAATGACAGAGAAAAAAAAAATATCAGGATCTGCAAACATGTCTGGAAATGGAAAAATGTCATCATCTTCAACAGAATATTTCCCAGCTTTAAAAGCTTTAACCCACCTAAAAACTGTACACATTGAAATGGTCCGAGGTCCATATATACCACACAATTCATTAAATATCTGCTTTGAATCTATTTTAAGCCTAATACGGCATTTAATATAGCTACGAATTTCTGTCTTCTGGTCCATGTTCCAATGTAACAAGTAAATTGGTCAGTGTATATGACTTCATCAATTTCAATTTAAAATAACTCGGTCAGTTGGAAAGCAATTTGCACGAAACAAACGGGTATCGTTAGCTATTCAATACACCATTCAAGTGCAATGAAGCATTTTAAAATATACCTGGGATAAAACCAAGGAAGCCTATTAGTGACAGAACTTTTTGCACGACCCTCACAATAAAGAAGGATGGGCATCAGACATGTTTATCACATCAACATTCAGTGTAATAAGGTCAAGGTCATTGTGACCTTATTTTCATGCTTCAGTGATTTTGCCTTATATTTTGAAGCCTATTTCATGGATTAATGCCTCAATAAAGTAGTATATTGCAGTTTGTTTATACAAACAACTTCTTAAAGAAGGATGGGCATCAGACATGTTTATCACATCAACATTCAATGTAATAAGATCAAGGTCATTGTGATCATATTTTCATGCGCCAGTGATTTTGTCTTATATCTTGAAGACTATTTCATGGATTAATGTGATACTTGGAATATTGGTTCTGTGTGACACCACGATTGACAGCATAACAAATGTAGGTCACCTTAACCTATATTTCATGGTCCAGTAATTTTGCCTCATATCTTGAATATTATTTGATGTATGAACATCATTATTTGGGATTATGAATGCTATGTTATGTTACATCTTGAAGACAATTTGATGTATTACTATCATATTTTGGGATTATGTGATCTATATTTCATAGCCCTGTAATTTTGTCTTATATCTCCCACTATTTGATACCTAAATGTCATATTTACATATAATAACACAGTGTGACCAAAACTTTCACCTCAAAGTAAATATAAATCAGTATGACCTATATTTCATGGTCTAGTGATTTTGCTTAATATCTTTTAGATTATTTAATGGATTAACATCATAGTTGGTATAATGCATCAGTGTGACCATCAGATTTTCTCATATGTAGGTCAGTGACCTATATTTTATGGCCCAGCAAATTTGCTTCATGTCTTGAAGACTATTTACTCCAGGAAAGTTGTACTTGGGATGATAGATCAGTGTCACTCAGAGACTGACATTGTAAACTTTTATCATTGTCATTGACTTTAAAATATTTTATAATTAAGAAATGGCACTGGCCTGGGGTATTCGTGACCCTCTGGGCACTTGCTCTAGTTACAAGGTCAAATACACTCTGGTGATCCAGATCACATGAGCACTTGCTGATTCTAATGTTTGCTTCTGGTCTATTATAAATAGACGGGCATTGTATACAGCTATTTTGTTGATGTAGCATGCAAATTGTTATTCTAACTCTTAAAGGGCCAAGCAAAAATTTGTAGCTGATGACAATTTTTTTTTTTTTTTTTTTTTTTTTTTCAAAAAAAAAACAAAACAACCAAACTGTCGTCTGCTTCAGTGGTGATTTGTGTACTTAACACTGTGTCTTTGCATAATTATCACACACACTATTGTGTGTAGTGTAAGACAATGAAAATTGAATGGAAATTAAAAGCTTTCAAATGTGTATTTGTCATGTAAATTATTTTGGTCAAACATGTTTTTTTTTTTTGTCCCTCGCCTTTTCGAAGAAAAGCGAGGGGACATAGTATTCGGCTTTCAGTGGTGCGTGGTTCATGGTGCGTGGTTCCGAGTTTATAGTAGGTACCTTGTGAGCGCAACTCCTCCTACAGTTTTTAACCAATCCTTCTGAAATTTTACGTGTGTCTTCATCATGGTCTGAAGATATGCATGTGCTTTTTACGGAATCCTTAAATTATTTTTTTTCACTTTTTTCACATTTTTAACTTAGACATTTTTGCATCGTGGTGCGTGGTTCCGAATTATATTTTTGCATCGTGGTGCGTGGTACCGAGTTTATAGTAGGTACCTTGTGAGCGCAACTCCTCCTACAGTTTTTAACCAATCCTTCTGAAATTTTACAGGTGTCTTCATAATGGTCTGAAGATGTGCATGTGCTTTTTACAGAATCCTTAAGTAATATTTTTTCACTTTTTTCACATTTTTAACTTAGACTATTTTTGCATGGTTCCGAGTTTGTAGTGGGGACCTTGTGAGCGCAACTCCTCCTACAGTTTTATATCGATCCCTCTGAAACTTCACAGGTATTTTAATCATGGTCTGAAGATATGCATGTGGTTTTTTCAGAATCTTGATATAATTTTTTTTTAATTTTTCACATTTTTAACTTAGACTTTTTTTCATGCTTCAATACTATGAAAGTGTATATGTAGTAGGTACCTTGTGAGCGCAACTCCTCCTATAGTTTATTGCCAATCCTTCTGAAACTTCACATTTGTCTTAATCATGGTCTGAAGATATGCGTGTGCTTTTTACAGAATCTTGAAATAATTTTTTTCAAATTTTTCACATTTTTAACTTAGACTTTTTTCATGCTTCAATACTATGAAAGTGTATATGTAGTAGGTACCTTGTGAGCATAACTCCTCCTAAAGTTTTGGACCGATCCTTCTGAAACTTTACAGGTGTTTTTATCATGGTCTGAAGATAATGCATGTGCTTTTTACAGAATCCTTAAATTATTTTTTTTACTTTTTCCACATTTTTAACTTAGACTTTTTTGCATGGTTCTGAGTTTGTAGTGGGGACCTTGTGAGCGCAACTCCTCCTACAGTTTTATATTGATCCCTCTGAAACTTCACAGATGCCTTCCAGCATCGATCCCTCTGAAACTTTACAGATGTCCCACCCCCACTATTTTCACGTCTGTCCACCCTTGTGTCCATTCACAACACTTTGGTTTTTTCTTAATTTCTTGAAAACACAGTGATAGATATTTTAATCATGGTCTGAAGATATGCATGTGGTTTTTTCAGAATCTTGATATAATTTTTTTTTAATTTTTCACATTTTTAACTTAGACTTTTTTTTCATGCTTCAATACTATGAAAGTGTATATGTAGTAGGTACCTTGTGAGTGCAACTCCTCCTACAGTTTTATACCATTCCCACTGAAACTGTACAGATGTTTTAACCATAGTCTGAAGATAAGCATATGCTTTTTACAGAATCTTGAAGTTACTTTTTTTTTACTTTTTTTACATTTTTAACTTTTAACATAGATTTTTTTACATTTTTAACTTTTAACATAGATTTTTTTCATGCTTCAATACTATGAAAGTGCATATAGTAGTAGATACCTTATGAGCACAACTCCTCCCACAGCTTTAAGCAAATGCTTCTGAAACTTTACAGGCATTTTGCTTGTGGTTTGAGGATATACGTGTGCTCTTGTAATCTTGAAATTATGTTTTTTGATATATTTTTTTATTTTTTCCACATTTTTAACTTCAGTTTTTTTTCCTGCTTCAATACTTAGGTAAGTGATACAGGACCAATGGTCCTCTGGTTAACTTACTCATTTTTAACAGCTCAAATAAAAATAAGGTGGGGGACATAAATTCCCTATGGAATTTGCTTGTTTTTTCCAGAATGCAGTAAACATTATGACTGTGGTAATGTTTTAACCCTTAAAGCGCCAAGCAAATTTCTAGCAGATGACATTTTTTTATTTTTTTTGAATATTTCAAAGAAAACAAGATAGATCTATTTCATGTGATTGTCTGCCAAAATAATATGTAACATCAAAATGTCGATTCTTATAGCTCATATATCTGTAGGCCTGTTCCGATCTGCTGTTCTGTAATTAAAAAGGGAGAATTCGTTACACTTGTGTTTACAGCAAGAAGTGTTGTTATAGGCTAATGCCAGCAGCGGAATAAAACGTGACTAACGATTTGCCACAGTCATCAATCTTTCGATAGTAAATTTGTCAGACTGTGGAGCAGTTTACTCAAACCCTGCTAGAAAACTTTAGCAGAGCTCTAAATTAGGTGTTCCTTTAAGTTAAACACATACAAATTGCTATTTTTATTATTTCTCCCTCATTGGAAGTGTTCTTTTATTTGTCTGATGTCAACCGAAAAGTAAAACCCTCTGAAGAATGGCAGCTGGCACCTTCCTACAATGACCAATTTTGGTTGTTTGGGCTGTTGGCTGTTGTAGAGCGGTTGCACTCTATTTCTGTCAAGGGAGATCATTTTGAAGGAATAATGTAAAAGTTTTGATAATGTGAATCTTTACCATTTTATAGTCCCAGGATCAGAAATTACTGAATAGCCGTCCTACTGAAGCAGTCCACATAGATAAGCAGTACCTTAATGCTTAGCATGCTGAGTAAAAATGTCAGCAGATCACAAATAATGGATATGTTTTCTTCCAGGAAATAGGGTTCAACATTTGGAGCTAGTTTGCATGAAATGTCAATCCCCATTGTCTGGAAGAAAAACTATCTTTCATTGTTGTGAGCTCAACTTTCCCAGAATCAGCTAAAGGTTAAAATTTTACACATTGTACTAATTTAGCAGATGACCAACTGAGGATATTTTTTCTTATTTTTCTCAGAAAAACGTGAAAAGTGTAAACATTAGAGATAATTTGCATGAAATGTCAAAACTGTTTTCTGGGAAAAATAAGAAAAATATTTCAATATGTTGTGAGCTGAAATTTTTATGGAGCATGCTAGATATTAAACAGAATTTTCTTTTTTTCCTTTTTGCAGTTTTACATCGTTGTGTACCGGAAGCATTAGCGGACTTGTTAGATGAAGTTGGTACACTGGAAGGTAATATAAACAAGATGCAGAATAAATCAAACTTGGTGGACAGAAACAATCAGACATTAAACACAGATGACTTGGATACTGGTCTGAGGTAAGAAAACCTTCACTGAAAATGTGTTAAGGGCAATGGATACACCTTCAGAGGAGACAACTCTGTCCAAATTGTTTTTGTCTTAGTTGTGAAAAAGGGTCTACTCTTTTAAAGTAGAGCCTTTTGTAGAAGGGAGCTGATATGCAGGAAGGCTAACTTGAAGTCACAAAAGTTGTCTCCCTTGTGAAAAATCACAAAAACTCTACCAAGTGTATCCAGTCTTCTTACAATTAAGAGAGAATTGAGTGAGGAAATTAATATACGTTAGAGTAAAATTTTGAAATCTCTGATGTTGACTGCAGCTCAGCACCATTAGCATTTATATGGAAAGTGAAGGTAAAAAAAAAAATGCTCTCTTAACACCTTTAAGATGTACAAGATAAATGTAGAAAACCCAACCAGACGCTGTTAATTTGTGAGTATCTTGAAACTCCTGTGTGTTGGGAAACTCTGGGAATATTGGGATCATCATATCTTATCATATCATTATAGGATTTTTGATTAACGTGCAGGTACAGGGGTAACATCCATATCAGTGGGCCCCCTTCCAGATAGCTGGCTTGCTGCATGCATGGCAGATCTCACACCATATCTCCAGGTATGTCTTTTATGAGGGTTGATTGGTGGGATAATTATAATAATAATGTTTGGAAATACCACTAAATGGAGCATTGATCTTGGGAATGATAGGTCAGCTCTTAAAGCACTAATCACAAATGCAATAGACATTTTTATGTTTTAAATTTTTTTTTGGAGAAAATAAGACTTTTGAATTGTCTGCTAGGCAGACCATTCTCTTGGAATATCAAGTCATATTTCTTCTGAAAAATAATTTAAAAAATTTAAAATTTCATCTGCTGCAACTTTGCTGAGCACTTTAAGGGTTGAATTAAGTGTATGAAAATTGACACAATGGTCTAAGTGATGATTTGTTTATTCTGTTAAAGCTTATTCTTGTATTCTTCAGTGCCTATGGTTTGTTCTTAAAAGCCAAAGAGTATGGTGAAAAGATTATTCAAGATGTTGTGGCAGCTTGGTGGATGATCCTTTTGTAAGGCATTTATTTTGCTTGTCTATCTTGCTATCTCTTCCTATTTTTTTATACTCCCTTACTTTATTTCTTAATAGAGTGTGCATGAAGTCTCCCTGGCTCTTACACCACCCCCTTTATACTCCCTTACTTTATTTCTTAACAGAGTGTGCATGAAGTCTCCCTGGCTCTAATGCCCCCCACCCCTTCCACTTTTTAGCTCACCTGAGCACGAAGTGCTCATGGTGAGCTATTGTGGTCAGTCAATGTCCGTCGTCCGTCGTGCGTCGTCCGTCGTGCGTCGTGCGGCGTCAACAATTGCTTTAAAAGCCTACTCCTCCTACACCCCTGGGCCAATTGACTCGATACTTGGTAGGAAGCATCAGGGTGACCTGTAGATCAAAAATAGCTAAAATCGTGCCGATCGGAAATCCAAGATGGCCGCCATGGCCACCATCTTGAAAATCTATTTTTCGCTTCTTCTCCTGAACCGAAAGGCCAATTGACTCCAAACTAGCTAGGAAGCATTGGGGTGACTTGTAGATCAAAAATAGCTAAAATCATGCTGATCGGAAATCCAAGATGGCCGCCATGGCCGCCATCTTGAAAATCCATTTTTCGCTTCTTCTCCTGAACCGAAAGGCCAATTGACTCAAAACTTGCTAGGAAGCATCGGGGTAACTTGTAGATCAAAAATAGCTAAAATCGTGCCGATCGGAAATCCAAGATGGCTGCAATGGCCGCCATCTTGAAAATCTATTTTTCGCTTCTTCTCCTGAACCGAAAGGCCAATTGCCTCCAAACTTGGTAGGAAGCATTTGGGTGACTTGTAGATCAAAAATAGCGAAAATCGTGCCGATTGGAAATCCAAGATGGCCGCCATGGCAGCCATCTTGAAAATCTATTTTTCGCTTCTTCTCCTGAACCGAAAGGCCAATTGCCTCCAAACTCGCTAGGAAGCATCAGGGTGACTTGTAGATCAAAAATAGCGAAAATCGTGCCGATTGGAAATCCAAGATGGCCGCCATGGCAGCCATCTTGAAAATCTATTTTTTGCTTCTTTTCCTGAACAGTAAGGCCAATTGACTCCAAACTTGCTAGGAAGCATTTGGGTGACTTGTAGATCAAAAATAGCTAAAATCATGCCTATCGGAAATCCAAGATGGCCGCCATGGCAGCCATCTTGAAAATCTATTTTTCGCTTCTTGTCCTGAACCCAAAAGCCAATTGACTCCAAACATGATAGGAAGCATTGGGGTGACTTGTAGATCAAAAATAGCTAAAATTGTTCCGATCGGAAATCCAAGATGGCTGCCATGGCAGCCATCTTGAAAATCTATTTTTTGCTTCTTCTCCTGAACCGAAAGGCCAATTGACTCCAAACTTGCTAGGAAGCATAAGTGTGACATGTATCACATCAAAAATAGCTAAAATTGTGCTGATCATAAATCCAAGATGGCCGCCATGGTGGCCATCTTGAAAATCTATTTTTCGCCTCTTCTCCTAACCCCAAATGCCAATTGACTCGAAACTTGGTAGGAAGCATCGGGGTGACTTGTAGATCAAAAGTAGCTAAAATCGTTCTAATCGGAAATCCAAGATGGCCGCCATGGTCACCATCTTGAAAATCTATTTTTCTCTTCTTCTCCTGAGCCGAAAGGCCTATTGACTCCAAACTTTGTAGGACGCATCAGGATAATGTGTAGATCAAAAGTAGCTAAAATCATGCTGATTGGAAATCCAAGATGGCCGCCATGGTGGCCATCTTGAAAATCTTTTTTTTGCTTCTTCTCCTAAACCCAAATGCCAATTGACTTGAAACTTGGTAGGAAGCATCGGGGTGACTTATAGATTGAAATTTCCGATTGGAAATCCAAGATGACCGCCATGGCAGCCATCTTGAAAATCTGTTTTTCACTTCTTCTCCTGAACCAAAAGGCTTATTGACTTTAAACTAGGTAGGAAGCATCAGGGTGACCTGTAGATCAAAAATAGCTAAAATCATCCCTATCAGAAATCCAAGATGGCCGCCATGACAGCCATCCTGAAAATCTATTTTTCGCTTCTTCTCCTGAACTGAAAGGCCATTTGAATCGAAACTTGGTAGGAAGCATTTGGGTGACTTGTAGATCTAAAATAGCTTAAATTGTTTGATCAGAAATCCAAGATAGCCAAGTTCATTGAAAGTATTGAGGTGACTTGTAGATCAACAGTAGCTAAAATCATTCTGATTGGAAATCTAAGATGGCTGCCATCTTGTTTATGTTTATTATATTTCCCTGCTACTGTGCTGTTTACATGTAGTAAATCATAATTCTTCAGAAACCAATTAGCCAATTGCCTCCAAATTTCACATTGATCCTACTGTTGAAATGTGATTGAGAGTTTGTTCAAATGATCATGCTCCATTGACTGTCATGCCATATATAATATTCTTCTTCAAAATTAAGAACTGCTTGAAGGTTGATCTTTTCATTAGCTGCGATGACAGGACTGGAAAAATGTTGCATAACATCTGCATATCTGCAGTGGCTATGTCACTCAGGTGAGCGACCCGTGGCCCGTGGGCCTCTTGTTTCACGTTATCCGTCCGCCCTTCTGTCCATTCACAACACTTTGGTTTTTTCCCTAATTTCTTGAAAACACAGTGATGGATATTCATCAGTTTCTGCAGACACATTGATATCAGTAAGGTGTACCTACATAAGAGAAAGTAAGGGCTAGGGGCCAATTTTCTTGGAGTTATTGCCCTTTGTAAAATTTCTTAAAGCAGTAAAAATGTTTGTGTGCACACTATCTCTTTAACCAATGGCTGGAATTTGACCAAACTAGCACAGATACATCATCAGGATGGGAGAAAGAAGTGATTAGATTTTTTACCTTGGCCGCATTTTCAAGGTCACTACATTATAAATACTCAAAAAGTGAGCCTTGTGTGCACTCTATCTCATGAATCAATAGATGGAATTTGACCAAACTAGCACAGATACATCATTGGGATTGGGGAAAGAAGTGATTAGATTATGGTGACCTTTATCTCATTTTCAAGGTCACACCGGCACTTTGAAACTAAAATTTTGATAGAAAAAAGCTTGTGTGCACACTATATTTTGAACCAGTGGCTGGAATTCGACCAAACTTGTACAGGTACATCAGTTGGAGGGGGGGAAAGAATAAGATTTTACTGACTTTTATCTCCTTTTCAAGGTCACTACATTATAAAGACTCTAAAAATATGCCTTGTGTGCCACCTATTTCATGAATCAGTTGATGGAATGTGATCAAACTTACACAGCTTTATCAATCATAATGGTCTATATTCCTATAGTTTCTTCCCAGGAAAACACATAGTCAGTAAACCTTGATCTTCTATGAACAACTTATTAATACAGTAAAACCTGTATTAAAAAAACACCCTAGGGAAGTATGAAAAGTGGTCTCTTAATACAGATGGTCTCTTAATTCAGGTTGGCCATTGGAGTTCAGAACACTCACCTGTACTGACCTGTATTGATTGCTGCCAACACCACTTTGGCCTGCTACGTACTAGCAAGTATGACCAGATTTTGAGTTTATGGCAAATTTGATACATGCACATTAAAATCAGAGTTACAGAAATATGATAAAATATCATTTAACTGGAAGTTGGTTAAAATTGATAGTAAAATTCAAGAATCAATTAAAAGCTCAGTTCATTACTTAAATATTCAAGCCTTAAAAAATATGTGATTTGACACTGTTTGGAGAAAATTAAAAAGGTTTTCATGGTAATCCATGCCTTTCTGTTAAAGGGATAGGTAATGGGTAAACTTGAGGTGTTAATGATACTGAAGCATCGCGACCTCTTGGACTTGTCGATTATTAATGGTTTCAGTTTCAGCTAAAGACAGTGATGCACTCCTTCGATCGCTTCCCACCGGCACAATCTTGACCCCAGAATTAAAAAAATGATGAGACAAACCATTTAAAACAGCTGGCCATGAAAATGTTTCAGAACATCTGAAATGCATCAGGTTTCAATTTCCATGGAGATTCGGAATCCTAGGATCATTTAGAAGTGCGACTGCTGTGTTCTACTTTAAATTTTGCTAACCCACGACATTTATATCTCTTCGAAATAATAGCACACGTTCCGTACGAGGGAACTTAAAAAAATCAACAGCTGGCTCGAACAGAACTTTTCTTTTAGCTGCCGAAAATTTTAATTCAAACGCAAAACTCTCACTAAAATGGAATTTGTTGTCGATAGTTTGTGAGTAAAAAACTGTAAGAAAGCTGTTTAGAATGGAGGTACAGAACTGATTAGAGAACAATAGTGACGCAGTGAACCGATACAATCACATAACTGCCACAGGCATTTAAGTGTAGAATCAATGAAACAAGACGTACCAATATCTGTTTGTCTTAACCGAAAATTACCGGAGCAAAAATTTTGCGCTGTTATTTGTGGTCATTATAGGTAAAACATTTTCGGAAAATATGTGGTCCCTGGTCACTTAAGACCAGGTCGTTTAGTACAGAGTCAGATAATAGTAAAATTTGTCAGGGGGATTTTATACTGGTTGCTCAACACAGGTGGTAGCTTATTTCAGGTGGTCGTTTGGGCAGGGTTGGCTGTATCTGGAAACTCCTTTAGAGCACTGTCATTTTATAGTCCAATTCCTCATCCACAACAAAAAGCCATAAATAATATTTAGAATGAACTGTAAACATCTATAAATTTCTGCCTTAACAATTTAAATTAAATCATATCGAGATGCAGTTTGTCTTAACATTGAAATTTCCTAGAAAAGATGATATATACAGCAGCAGATGCAAACCAGAAGTGCAATCCTAAAGAGCTCAGTAAATAAATAAGACTTAGGTTCCAAATTCCATACCACCCAACCAAATCAGATGCAAGAAATATATATGAATATGATTAATAAAATATGGCAGTGTTCATAAATAAATAAGAATAAAAAAAATTAATATAATCATCTCCCTTTGCAAAATGGCAGCAAAATCTTTTGATGTATGGATTCACCTGAACTGTTAATCTTGAATATTAGCAGAAAATATTTCAAATTATTCTTATTTTTTTTCCTGTAAACATAAAGACTCCTATGCAGACAGTTCACAGGGATATTGAGTCTTTTTTTTTTCAGAAACAAAATGAGAAAAATATATTTATTACCTGTTAATTTTGTCATCAGTATTTTAAGAATAAATTCATTATTACCATATTGTCTTAAATCAACTCTTCCATTATGAACTCAGTGAGAAAAGCTGTCCAGCAGTAATATCCAGATCAGCTTGAGAATTCATACAATCTGATAAGGGTCTTGCTACACATCTGTATAGTCTACAGTATCCAATAACTGTAAGCAGATGCCGGCCTCGGTGGCTCAGTTGGATGCGCCATCCGACTGGAGACCAGGAGGTCACGGGTTCAACCCCCGCCGAGGTCGGCAACATTCTTTCGTGGAGATTGATCATGAAATATTTTCTACAGTCATTCTCTCCCTTCCGCTGATTCAAGAAGGGCAGTTGTCAGTTTCTGGCAAAAGAATGTGCACAATACTGGTTAACTGCTTAGAGGACTAAGCCTGCCCAGTATACGTGTGGTTAGGTAAACTGACCGCGCTCGACATGACCCCATTGGGTTGACTGGGCCATAAAACCTCAACACAAACAAACAAAAAACTGTAAGCAGACATCAATGGCTCTGATCATTCTCCACAGATGTGGTGTGGGCCATTGCTCTACGCATATACCACAAAGGCATATCATGTGGATCGCATCTATATATTTGTAGAAATTTGAAATTTTCCTATGAACATTTATATATTTTCAGGGCATTCCTTGGAGCTATGCTGATATCCCTAATCTGGATTGTGTTAATGAGATGGCTGGCTGGAGTCATGGTTTGGATTACAATCATTCTTTTTGTTGGTGTCTTTGCTTTTTGTAAGTCTATACTTGTTTCAGTTCTAAAGGTTTCTAGTGTTAGATGTTTGCTAATAAACCCTAAAAACAGTGTTGTGGGTACTCGGTAGAAGCATTTCATAATTTCATAATATATATATATATACTTTTATGGAGAAATAAGAAAAATATCACAGTTAATTGTTTCACCCTGACAAGCTTTAGTCTCCTTAAAAGTAATTGATACACTTTCAAGGGAGAAAACTCTGGCAGCATTTTTTTTTACTCCAGAATATGGGTTTACTCAAAAAGGAAAGGTTTTACTCCTGTGGGAACAAATTCTTTCCTTTAGAGTAGTGGGCCTCGGTGGCTCAGTTGGATGCCCATCTGACATGAAGATCAGGAGGTTGCCGGGTCGACCCCTCCCAGGTCGCCAACATTCTTTCATAGAATTTGATCATGAAATACTTTCTACAGTCATTCTCTTCCTTCCGCTGATTCAAGAAAGGCAGTTGTCAGTTTCTGGGGAAAGAATGTGCATAATACTGGTTAACCGCTTAGAGGACAAAGCCCGTCCAGTAAAATTGTGGTTAGGTAAACTGACCACGCTCAACATGACCCCATAGGGATGACTGGATGGGCTGTCAAACCTGAACACTAACAAACCTTTAGAGTAGACCCTTTTTTTGGACAATGATTGGTGTACAAATAGGAGGTCACAAAAGTTGTCTCCCGTGCTAAATGTGGTGGAAAATCTAACAAGTGTATCCATTCATCTTAAAAGAAAGGGAAAAAAATATCTTCTAACATGATCTGTAACATGAGGAGTGTATATTCAGACAGGGTAGCCCTAGGTGAGACTGAGCGTCCATGCAGTTACTGATCTGAGTGTCTCAGTTGGTAGAGTGTTAATCTTCAGACTAAGCATCCATGCAGTTACTGATATGAGTGTCTTAGTTGGTAGGGTGTTTACCTTCAGACTGAGCATCCATGCAGTAACTTATCTGAGTGTCTTAGTTGAAAGAGTGTTTATCTTCAGACTGAGCATCCATGCAGTTACGGATATGAGTGTCTCAGTTGATAGAGTGTTAATCTTCAGACTAAGCATCCATGCAGTAACTTATCTGAGTGTCTTAGTTGGAAGAGTGTTCACCTTCAGACTGAGCATCCATGCAGTTACTGATCTGAGTGTCTTAGTTGGTAGAGTGTTTACCTTCAGACTGAGCATTTATGCAGTTACTGATATGAGTGTCTTAGTTGCTAGAGTGTTCACTTTCAGACTGAGCATTCATGCAGTTACTGATATGAGTGTCTCAGTTGGTAGAATGTTCACCTTCAGACTTAGCATCCATGCAATTACTGATATGAGTGTCTCAGTTGGTAGAGTGTTAATCTTCAGACTAAGCATTCATGCAGTAACTTATCTGAGTGTCTTAGTTGGAAGAGTGTTCACCTTCAGACTGAGCATCCATGCAGTTACTGATCTGAGTGTCTCAGTAGGTAGAGTGTTAATCTTCAGACTAAGCATCCATGCAGTTACTGATCTGAGTGTCTTAGTTAGTAGAGTGTTCACCTGCAGATTGTACATCTATGCAGTTACTGATCTGAGTGTCTTAGTCGGAAGAGTGTTCACCTTCAGACTGAGCATCCATGCATTTACTGATCTGAGTGTCTTAGTTTGTAGAGTGTTAATCTTCAGACTAAGCATCCTGCAGTTACTGATCTGAGTGTCTTAGTTGGTAGAGTGTTCACCTTCAGACTGAGCATCCATGCATTTACTGATCTGAGTGTCTTAGTTAGTAGAGTGTTCACCTTCAGATTGTGCATCTATGCAGTTACTGATCTGAGTGTCTAAGTTAGTAGAGCGTCCATGCAGTTAGTGATCTGAGTGCTGTGGTTGGAAGAGTGTTCACCTTCATACTTTGCATCCATGCAGTTACTGATCTGAGTGTCTCAGTTGGTAGAGTGTTAATCTTCAGACAGAGCAGCCATGTAGTTATTGATCTGAGTGTCTCAAGTGTTAGAGTATTCAACTTCAGACTGTGCTTCCATACAGTTACTGATCTCAGTGTCTCAGTTTGTAGAGTGTTCACCCTTACTCAATGCATTTATGCAGTTACTGACATGAGTGCCTCAGTTGGTAGAGTGTTCACCTTCAGACTGTGTGTCCATGCAGTTACTGATCTGAGTGTCTCAGTGGGTAGAGTGTTTACATTCAGACTGTGCATCCATGCAGTTACTGATTGAGTGTCTTAGTTGATAGTGTTCACCTTCAGGCAGTGCATTAATGCAGTTACTCATCGAAGTTTCTCAATTGGTAGAGTGTTCACCTTCAGACTGTGCATCCATGCAGTTACTGATCTGCATGTCTCACTTGATAGAGTGTTCACCTTCTGACAAAGCATCAATGCAGTAACTGTTTCTGAGTGTCCTAGTTGGTACGTAGAGTGTTCACCCTCAGACTGCATCCATGCAGTTACTGATTTGAGTGTCTCATTTGTATCAGTGTTTATGTTTAGACTGTGCATTCATGCAGTTAGTGATTTGTGTGTCTCAGTTGATAGATCTCACCTTCAGTCTGTGCATCCATGCATTTACTGATCAAAGTGTCTCAGTTTTTAGAGTGTTCACCTTCAGACTGTGCATCCATGCGGCTACTGATTTAAGTGTCTGAGTTGGTAGATTGTTCACCTTCAATTTATGCATCCATGCAGTTACTGATCAAAGTTTCTCAGTTTTAGAGTGTTCACTATCAGACTGTGCATCCATGCAGCTACTAATTTAAGTGTCTGAGTTGGTAGATTGTTCACCTTCATGCAGTTGCTGATCAAAGTTTCTCAGTTTTAGAGTTTTCAATTTCAGACTGTGCATCCATGCAGCTACTGACCTGAGTGTCTCAGTTAATGGAGTATTCACCTTCAGATTAGGCATCCATGCAGTTACTGATTGAGAGTTTCTGTTTGTAGAGTGTTCACTTTCAGACTGTGCATCCGTGCAGTTACTGATCTGAGTGTCTCAGTTGGTAGAGTGTTTACCTTCAGACTGAGCATCTATGCAGTTACTGATCTGAGTGTCTTAGTTGGTAGAGTGTTTACCTTCAGACTGAGCATCCATGCAGTTACTGATATGAGTGTCTCAGTTGGTAGAGTGTTCACCTTCAGACTGAGCATCCATGCAGTTACTGATCTGAGTGTCTTAGTTGGTAGAGTGTTCACCTTCAGACTGAGCATCCATGCAGTTACTGATATGAGTGTCTTAGTTGGTAGAGTGTTCACATTCAGACTGTGCATCCATGCAGTTACTGATATGAGTGTCTCAGTTGGTAGAGTGTTTACCTTCAGACTGGGCAGTCAAGACAGCTTTTGACATACACGTTGATGGAAAGCGTGGGCTTGGGAGGCCTAAGATGACATGGAAACAGCTGACAGAGAGGGATTGCAGAGAGTGGAAGCTCTCGGCCATCAACCCTCATGATAGACATACCTGGAGATCTGGTGTGAGATCTGCCAAGCATGCAGCAAGCTAGCTATCTGGAAGGGGGCCCACTGATGTGGATGTTGCCCCTGTACCTGCACGTTAATCAAAAATCCGATTATGATGATATGATACTGAGCATCCATGCAGTTACTGATATGAGTGTCTTAGTTGGTAGAGTGTTTGCCTTCAGACTGAGCATCCATGCAGTTACTGATCTGAGTGTCTTAGTTGGTAGAGTGTTCACCTTCAGACTGAGCATCCATGCAGTTACTGATATGAGTGTCTTAGTTGGTATAGTGTTTACCTTCAGACTGAGCATCCATGCAGTAACTGATATGAGTGTCTTAGTTGGTAGAGTGTTCACCTTCAGACTGAGCATCCATGCAGTTACTGATATGAGTGTCTCAGTTGGTAGAGTGTTCACCTTCAGACTGAGTATCCATGCAGTTACTGATATGGGTGTCTTAGTTGGTAGAGTGTTCACCTTCAGACTGCATCCATGCAGCAACTGATTTGAGTGTCTGAGTTGGTAGAGCATTCACCTACAGTTTGTACATCCATGCAGTTACTGATCAAAGTGGCTCAGTTTTTAGAGTGTAAACCTTCAGACTGAGCAGCCATGCAGTTACTGATCAGAGTGCCTCAGTTTCACCTTCAAATTTAGCATCAATGCAGTAACTGATCTGATGATCCCAGTTGGTAGAGTTTTTATGAGTACATGACAGGCACAATGAAAAATGACTAAGTCTGAATAAGCTCAAAAAAGGCACATTGAAAATTTCTAAGTTCGCAGTCAGGTACAAAATAAGTATATTTATTGTGTGCCTAAATCGCACATAATAAGTACAAAATAGGTACATATTTATATGCCTATTTATGCCCCCGGCATAGTAGGAAGTATGCCAAATGAGTATGTAGTTTTTGTCGGTTCAGTCCATCTGTTCGTCTGTCAGTCCTTCTGTCTTTCCATCTGTCCATCTTTCCATCTGTCCGTCTGTGATTCCATATGTTAACACTTGTTATAACCAAGATTTACTTGGAAGTTTTTATGTCTCCCCACCATTGGGGAGGGGGGGGGGGGGAACATATTCTTTTTAGTGTGGGTCCTATCGGCGGTGGCGGCGGCAGTGTAGCCACTTGTCTGCTCTCTATCTCCTTATTGAATGGACAGATTTTGGCCAAACTTACACAAATATATCATTGGGAGGAGGAAAAATACTGATTAGATTTTGGTGACCTTGACCCCATTTTCAAGGTCACAGGAGGGCTTAGATTGTTGGAAAATGGGGTGTAGCCTCTAGTCCGCACTCTATCTCCTTATTGAATGGAGAGATTTTAGCCAAACTTACACAAATATATCATTAGGAGGGGGGAAAATGCTGATTAGATTTTGGCGACCTTGATCCCATTTTCAAGGTCACAGGAGGGCTTAGATTGTTGGAAAATGGCGTGTTCGCATCCTATCTCTTGAAGGAATGAATAGATTTTAACCAAACTTGCACAGCTATATTGCTGGGACATGTAAAAGAACTGATTAGATTTTGGTGATCTTGACCCCATTTTCAAGGTCACAAGAGGGCTTAGATTATTGGAAAATGGCTTGTCCGCACCCTATCTCTTGTAGGAATGAATAGATTTTGACCAAACTTGCACATCTACAATGCTTGGACATTTAAAAGAACTGATTAGATTTTGGTGACCTTTACCCCATTTTCAAGGTCACAGGAGGGCTTAGATTGTTGGAAAATGGCTTTTCCACATCCTATCTCTTGAAGGAATGAACAGATTTTAACCAAACTTGCACATCTATATTGCTGGGACATGTAAAAGAACTGATTAGATTTTGGTGATCTTGACCCCATTGAAAATGGTTTGTATGCACCCTATCTCCTGAATGAATAAATGGATTTTGACCAAACTTGTACAGGTATATTGTTGAGACATGGAAAAGAACTTACTAGATTTTGGTGACCTTGACCCTATTTTCAAGGTCACAGTAAGGCTTAAATTGTTGGAAAATTGCTTGTCTGCACCCTGTCACCTAAATGAATGAATGGATTTTGACCAAACTTCTACATCTTAATTGTTGAGACATGGAAAAGAACTGATTAGATTTTGATGACCTTGACCCCATTTTCAAGGTCACACTAAGGCTTAGATTGGTGGAAAATGGCTTGTCTGCACCTTGTCTCCTGAAGGAATGAGTAGATTTCAACCAGACTTGCACAGCTATATTTTTGGGATATGCATCAGAACTGATTATATTTTGGTGACCTTCACTCTATTTTCAAGGTCAGACTAGGGCTTAGATTGTTGGTAAATGGCTTGTCTGCACCCTATCTCCTAAAGGAATGGATTGATTTTGACCTAACTTGTACATCTATATTGTTGTGACATGGAAAAGAACAGATTAGATTTTTGTGACCTTGACCCCATTTTCAAGGTCACACTAGGGCTTAGATTGTTGGAAAATGGCTTGTCTGCACTGTATCTCTTGAAGGAATGGATGGATTTTAACTAAACCAAATTGTTGTGGCATGGAAAATAACTAATTTTATTTTGGTGACCTTGACCCCATTTTCAAGGTCACAGGAGGGCTCAGATTGTTGGATAATGGCTTGTCTGCATGCTATCTGCTGAATGAATGGATGGATTTTGACCAAACTTATTCAGCTATATTGTTGAGACAGAGACAAGAACTGATTATATTTTTTGTGACCTCGATCCCATTTTCAAAGTTACACAAGGGCTATGATTTTAGAAAATGGCTTGTCAGCACCCTATCTCATTGAGGAATGAATGAATTTTGACCAAACTTACATATAGGTATATTGTGACCTTGAGTTTATTATAGATACAATCTATTTTAACAATATGTCTGTTCAAACTGGTTGGGGACATACGTTTTTCTCCGAAAACACTGTCCTAGTTTGATTACTTATATCACAGTCAACTAGTCACATTCATGGAGCAGTACCTTCCACATCTGTCTTATACAACAGTCAACTAGTCACATGCACTTAGCAGGGTGCCCCCTCCACATTCTGTCTTGAGTATCAGTCAACTAGTCAAATGCACAGAGCTGGGTTCCCCCACCATGTCCGTTTTATGCATTAGTCAAGTAGTCACATGCATGGAGCAGGGTTCCTCTCCATGTCTGTTTTAAGCAACAGTCAACTATTTACATGCATGGAGCTAGGTTCCCCTCCAACCTATACCTTCAGTAAGAGTCTTCTAGTCATATGGGAGGTGGGGGGGGGGGATGGTCGGGTGGTGCCAAGGTGTCATGTATCTTATGTCACCGGGGCGTCCAACTGATATTGGCTTACAGTTGAGCAAGGCCTGTTATCCTTGTAGCAGGTAAGGGTAGAGGGGGAAAGTTTTTATTTCTTCTGTTTCTTCATTTTCATTCCCGTCCCTCTTTCTTCCCTGTCCCTCTCTTTCATCTCTTCTACTATCTCTTCTATCTCTTTTCTCCCTTTCTCTGGGAGGGGACGCAAAATGACATAGTTGATGTGTCTTTTTTAAACCCCAATACAGTCAAATCTTCATCATATGGATGAAGCTGGGGTCTCCCTCGACATCATCTTGAGTAGCATTCACTAGTCACATGCCTAGAGCTGGGTTCTCCATTCACAAATGTCTTATGTAACAGTCAACTAGTAACATGCATGGAGCCTGGGTCCCTCTCCATGCCTATCTTGAGCTAGTCACATACACAGAGCCGGATTCCTATTCCATGTCTGTTTTATGCAACAGTCAACAGTCACATGCAATGAGCTGGTTTCCCCCTCCACATCTATCTACTGCAACAGTCAACTAGTCACATGTATGGAGCTGCGTTCCCCCTCCACGTCTATCCTGAGTAACCATCAACTAGTAAAGTGCATGCAACGTTAAACCTTTCATTTGATCCTATCAAATTCATTTAGCCTTCTTAAATCTCCCCAAAAAATCTGTAGGCATACTGTCTAAATATTCTCAGTACTCTGTCCTCCCTCAAAAGGATCTATGAACTGCTAACTAAAGGACTACCTATCATACGTCTGTCATTTCTGACAATGACCAGTCCTAATTAAATGTGTGAAGTATTATTGTTTGTGTGTTCTAAGATGGCTAATGAGACCAGTCTTAACTCTAAACTGCCTGTTGCAGATAGAACAAGAGAGGTCTGAGGAAGAAAGCTCTGTTGGTGATGCCTTAGCACTGGCTTTCCGCTACGCATGTTCCTGTTCTGCTTCGCTTATTCTTTTTGCTTTGTATTCACCAGCCCCCCTGTCGCGGATACTGCGAATGTATATTAAGTTTATGTGTATATTTTAATTGCTTATGTAATTTTCTGTGTTTTCTCAAATCTTATCATAATTTAAAAGACTACAAGTTCTTTTTGAGATAAATAATTCTCAAGCTAATAAAACACACTACTAAATGACTTTGACGTCTAATGACGTCAGATTAGATGACGTTGACGTCAGGAGTTATGATCACGTTAGCAACCAGGGACAGTTGTGCAGAAGCACGTAAAAGGTTGTAATATCCTGGAAAGGACAGTTTAAAGACAGTGTATTGAGAAGAAGTTCTTAATACAGGATAACTGGAGTATTCTTTATTTGGATAAATAAAAACTTTAATAATTATTAAGTAAATGAAAACTTTAATAATTATGTGTAATTTTATTAATTCCTTAAAGTAACACTGTATTAAACTGGCAAAACTTTTCAGTGTTTATATATGTTCCACCACATAAACTGGTGCCGGAACCTGGGAGCCTTTAGAGACATTGGAATACACGGAAGAGAAACTACAGCTGAAAGCTGTCAACCTCATTCTTAAAAGGAAACAGAACCAGGTACAGAAACTTGCTCGAAAAGGAACTGGAGAAAGGTAAGGGCCTGATCTGTGAAGCTGAACAAGAACAGTACGAGGCAAAGATTTTCAGCAAGAATGTAAGAAACTGTATAAGGCGATTGAAAGAATTTATTGAAAAGCTGGAGCTGACAAGCGAAAGACTGTCAGTTGTCATTGAAGGACAGGAAGGGGCAAAAGAAATTGAACAGTTGATGGAGGAGGATTGGTCATACATTACGGAGGTGACGGAGTGCTGTGATGAATTATTGGAAATTCAGCAGTCACTTCAAGATCAGAAATCCCCTTCAGAAAATTGGTCATCTATCACTGTGACTGAGGACAGGTTCAATCAAATGATTCAAATGACAGCACAGATGCAGCGAGTTCTGATAGGACAACAACAAATACAGCAGCAGCAGTCACAAATGGAACAATCAAGTCACAGAAATGGATCCACAGGTAATACAGTCAGATTACCAAAATTGGAAATTCCTTGTTTTAGTGGAGAAAAGCTAAAATGGCGAGAGTTTTGGGATTCTTTTGAGGCAGCGGTTCACCTCAACGGGTCACTTTCTAAAGTAGAGAAACTGACTTATCTAATGAGCAAGCTTACTGGAGAAGCAAAGCACTCTGTGTCAGGTATATTATTGTCAAATGAAAATTATCCCGTAGCAGTAGAATTGTTGAAAGAAAAATATGGAGACAAACAGGCGGTAGTTACTTCTCACTATATAGTTGATCAATTTAAAACAAGCTCCAAACAATCCAAAGGGACTTCGCAATATGTACAATGAAGTAGAGAAGCATTTAAGAAGCTTGCAGGCTCTTGAACAGGACACTGACCAAGACCTGTTTATCTCAATGATCACGTCCAAACTACCCAAGGATGTCTTGATACAGCTTGAGGTTCAAAAGGGAGCTAGGACCCCATGGACTGTTAGGGAACGATTCAACGATTATATTGCGGCTAGAGAGAGAGCTGAACTGCATGCTGGCACTGCAAATTCAGAACATGCGAGAAACCATGAAAAACCTCTGATGTCATCTGCTGAAGCTCTGGTGGCAGGTGTCCAGGTAACAGACAACAAAAGGGCAAGAACAAAGTTTTATCCAAAATGCAAGTATTGTGATGAGAACCACTGGAGTGATGAATGTGCTAAGTATGCAACAGTAGAAGCAAGGAAACAGAAAATAAAAGGAAGCTGCTTTATCTGCTTAAAATCAACCCATCAGGCAAGTGGTTGCCAGCAAAGGATCAAATGTTATTATTGTAGGCAATGGAACCATCACCATAAAAGTCTATGTCCAAAGCAGTTTGAAGAAGTGCAGAGAGAAAACTCAAGCCTAGCTGAAGAGCTACCTCAACAGAGTGAAGTAGTCAACACAGAAAATAGCCTCATCTCTTCGGGAGAAATGGTTTTAATGCAAACCGCTAAAATGGACATTAAAAATCCTGATAATGGCTTAAAGCAAAATGCGCGAATCCTCCTTGACTCAGGCAGCCAGAGAACCTATATTACAGAATCTCTAGCAAACGGTTAAATTTAAAGCTAGGGAAAAGGGATGAGTTCATGTTGGTGACCTTCGGGTCAGAGAAGCCAAAAAGGACAGAATCACGCAACACAAAGTTAAATATAGTTTTAAAAGATGGGAGCATCTTAACAATCAGCGCAGGGCCCCCGTAGCCTAGTGGATAAGAGAGTTGACTCTTAATCCATTAGGTTTCTCACCTCTGTGGTTCGAGCCTTGCTCGGGTCATATGTGGGAAAGCCAAGTTCTGCTTACGAATGGTCAGGTGGTTTTTCTCCGGTTTTCGCCCACCTTCGATGAACGATCGGCTCGATACAAGTGAAATATTCTTGAAAGGGCCGTAAAACCCAAAATAAAAAAAAAAAATAAAAAAAAATAACAATCAGCGCAAACGTTGTGCCGCAAATTGCAGAGTCAATACAGAGACGCCCTGTGAATCTTAAGACACTCGATAACTGGGATTACCTGTGGAATGAATTTTCACTGGCTGATGATTTACCAACAGAAAGGGAGACTTCATCTGTAGAGCTGTTAATTGGAAATGATTATTACTTAGATGTAATACTGCCACAAAAGGTTGAGGTTCAGCCAGGACTTTATATGCTTGGTTCCAAACTCGGCTGGATACTTTCGGGGCGAATGTCTGAATTGGTAGAAGGGACAACAGAATCAAATATGCTTATCTCTCTCTTGACACATGGCAAGAGAATAGACAGTGAAACAACATTTTTGACAGGTCTGGACAAATCACTGCCTTTGAAACCAAATGTAGAAGATTTTTGGAGGTTGGAGTCCATAGGTATTAGTGATTCGCCAGTAGACTCGGACAATGATGTTGCACTAAAGAAGTTCAAGGAAACTCTGAAATATGAACAGGGAAGGTACACAGTCACATGGCGATGGAAAGAGGATCAACCTGATCTGCCAGAGAACAGAGCATTGGCACTAGGAAGACTGAAATCAACAGTCAACAGAATGAAGAATAATCCTGACTTGATTCAAAAATATGATGATATCATCTCAGATCAGCTTAAAAGGGGTATCATAGAGAAGGTAGGATCTGAATCGAACAGCTCAATCAAACATTATATACCACACCATGCATTGGATTGTCAATCCAACAAAGGCAACCACAAAGGTCAGAGTTGTTTATGATGCATCAGCAAAATGTAAGTCAGAAAGCAAAAGTCTAAATGAGTGCTTGTATAGAGGACCAATCCTGTTGCAAAACTTAACTGGTATTTTACTTCGGTTCTGTTTAAATCAGATTGCCATGGTGGCAGATATTGAAAAGGCATTCTTGCAAATTGGCCTACAAGATGAAGCAAAGGACGTCACTAGATTCTTCTGGTTAAAGGACAAAGACAAGTTAAGGGTAGAGAACAATATCCAAAGCAATTAATAGCCAAATCAAAGATGAACTAATAGTTTCAAAGAGAACAGTTCTAAGGCAAATAGCATCTATCTATGATCCACTTGGTCTGTATAGTCCAGCGACACTACGTGGAAAATTGTTTTTACAAGGTCTATGGAATCAGAAAATTGCCTGGGACAAACATTTAGAAGAGCAAGATAAGATACAATGGTATGTCATACATGAGGATTTAAAGCTGTTGGCCAATTGTTATTTTCCACGACACATAGGACTGGACCAAAGGGGAAAGACTGAATATCAGTTACAAGTCTTCTGCGACGCTTCAAAATGTGCATATGCAGCAGCAGTGTACTTACTTCAGGAAAGTCAGGATCGGCGCAGAGTAGATCTTATTTTCTCAAAAACAAGGCTTGTACCTAGTAGGAAAATTACAATCCCACGACTTGAACTGCTAGCAGCACTGATAGGGGTGCGGTGCATGAAATTTATTGAAAAGGAGCTGAAAGTAGAAATTGATCAAAAATACATTTGGTTAGATTCCCAATGTGTGTTGAACTGGATAAATAGCAAAAGAGTTCTAGGAACATTCGTAGAAAACAGAGTTAAAGAGATTAAAGCAGATAAGAACATAAATTTCCACTTCATTTCTACGACAGAAAACCCAGCAGATCTAGCAAGTCGCGGAACATCTACATTGGAGCTTAGAGATAACAGAATATGGTGGCACAGCCCTGAATGGCTAATACAACCACAACAAACCTGGCCAGAATGGGAAGGTGCTTCTACCGACAAACAGAAGGCTGAGATACAGTCTAACACTGAAGCGGAGTTTAAGAAAACTAAAGTCATATTTGAAGCCAAACTCATCGCTGGGGAGGGTCCAACAGAGTCAAAGGAAGCCCCATACAGTATGGATATCAAACGATTCTCGTCGCTTGCAAAACTTTATCGTGTAACAGCATGGGTTTCAAGGTTTATAGAGAAGCTTAGAAATAAGAAAGTCCTGTCAGGTCCACTAAAGGCCCATGAGATAAGCAAGGCAGAGACAATGTGGACAGCATATGTGCAGAACACTGAATATCGCAGTGTTATAGACAACATTAAGAAGAAACAGTCTAACAATCTTAGAGCTCAGCTTGGACTTTACATCGACAATAGTGGACTCATAAGATGTCAAGGTAGACTTGAGCATGCTGAACTCTCCGAAGGTGCAAGGTATCCACTTCTACTACCAAAATACCATATGTATACAGATCTTATAGTTCAGTGCTTTCATGAAAGGGCCTTACATAGCGGTTGTGCACAGACTTTAAGCTCAGTAAGACAGAAGTATTGGATACCCCAAAGACGTGCAGCCGTGAAAAGGATTTTAAAGAATTGTACCACATGTCGACGCCATGAAGGGGCCCATATAAGTTGCTGCTTATGCCACCTATTCAAACCGAGCGTGTGTCAGCATCGGCGCCATTTACATACACAGGAGTGGACTATTTCGGACCACTTTTCATAAAGGTAAAGAGAGAAACACAGAAGGTCTGGGTATGCCTGTACACATGCTTGGTAACACGGGCAATACACCTCGAGTTGATGTATGATATGACAACCCAACAGTTTTTGCTTGGCTTTCGCAGGTTTATAGCCAGACACGGGAAACCAACCAGAATAATCTCGGACAATGCTGCTCAGTTCAAACTAGCCTCAGGCACTATAGCTAAGTTATGGGGACAAATTCTTACAGAGGAAGATACAATGTCATATGCAGCAAATGAAAACATCCAGTGGATTTTTACAGTTGAGTTAGCACCCTGGATGGGTGGGTTTTATGAACGACTTGTTGGTATTGTCAAGAGATCTCTATGTAAAGCCATAGGTAAAGTGTGTCTCACTAATGAACAACTTCTGACTATTCTAAAGGAAGCAGAGGCTGTAGTAAACTCTAGACCGCTGGTGTATGTAGGAGACGACATCAGCTCATATTTGACGCTAACACCAGCCCATTTTCTAACATTAAATCCTAAAATAGGATTACCTGTCAGCACAGGAGACGACAAAGATGATTCTGACTTCAATCCAGAGATCTCATCCTCAGACAAGTTCTTAGCTACATGGAAGAAGGGGCTTAAACATTTAACATCTTTCTGGAAAATATGGAGAGACCATTACTTGCTAAGCTTGAGAGAACGGCATCAGATCAAGCTCAGACAACCAAGAGTACAGTCGCCATTTACAGCTAATGTTGGAGATGTGGTCTTGATCAAAGACGACTTACCCAGAGGATGTTGGAGAACTGGTCAAATACAGGAGCTAATCAGCAGCAGGGATGGGCAAATTCGGTCAGCTACGGTTTTGCTGCCCTCAAAAAAGATGATAGGACGACCGTTAAGTCTTTTATTTCCAATAGAATGTCAGGCTACAGACATAAACACTGATTCTTTGAAACAAGACTCTCATCAGACAGTCGACAGACAGCACGATGTTTCTCAGACACAGACAGATAAGAAGGGCTATGATACTACAGGCATAAGAAGACCAAAGAGACTTGCAGCAAACACTGCTAGACAAAGAATCAAGGAACAATTAAATAACGATTAAATCATTGTGGCGGGAGTGTCGCGGATACTGCAAATGTATATTAAGTTTATGTGTATATTTTAAATGCTTATGTAATTTTCTATGTTTTCTCAAATCTTATCCTAATTTAAAAGACTACAAGTTCTTTTGGAGATAAATAATTCTCAAGCTAATAAAACACACTACTAAATGACTTTGACGTCTAATGACGTCAGATTAGATGACATTGACGTCAGGAGTTATGATCACGTTAGCAACCAGGGACAGTTGTGCAGAAGCACATAAAAGGTTGTAATATCCTGGAAAGGACAGTTTAAAGACAGTGTATTGAGAAGAAGTTCTTAATACAGGATAACTGGAGTATTCTTTATTTGGATATATTAGTAAATGAAAACTTTAATAATTATGTTTAATTTTATTAATTCCTTAAAGTAACACTGTATTAAACTGGCAAAACTTTTCCGTGTTTATATATGTTCCACCACAACCCCTTCTTATAAGGCCTCGCCACTTTGCTTGATCCTGTGTAATCTGTTCCCATGACTCTGTTGGTATGTTGAAGTCTTTAAGGGAGGCTTTGAGGGTGTCCTTGTATTGCTTCTTCTGACCACCATGGGAGCCTATTCCAACTTGAAGTTCTCCATAGAGGATTTTCTTTGGTAAATGTTCATCAGGCATTCTGGTAACATGGCCTGTCTGACTCAACTGTGCCAATTTCAGAAGAGTATGTACACTCTGCATCGTGCCCTTTTCAGGACTTCTGTGTCTCAAATCCTGTCTTGCCACTTAATCTTTAGAAGGTTTCTAAGACATCTTGAATGGAAATGGTTCAGTCTTTTGGCATGCCTTTGGTAAACTGTCCAAGTTTTGCATGTGTATAATACTGTTGGCAGCACCAAGGATCTGTAGACATTCAGCTTTGTGTCAAGTGATTCCATTTTGATTCCAAATACTTCCACATAGTCAGCCAAATGCTGCACTAGCTTTGGCAATCCTGGCATTGACTTCATCATCAATGTGCACAACTCTAGACAATGTGCTTCCAAGTTAAGTTAGGTGAACTTGTCTACCACTTGCAATCATTGACCTTTCACTGTGATGGTAGGCTCCTAAATGTCAGGCTTTCAAGGTGCTGGCTGATTTTTTATTTTTTTTTTTTTTTGATGCTGATTGTGAGATCATAGCTGTCATATGAATCAGATACTTGATCCACACCTGTTTGCATTTGCTTTTCTGTTGGAGCACCCTTTGCCATGTCATCAGCAAAGAGGAACTCATCAAGCAACTCTGTCTGCACCTTGGATTTAGCTTGCAACCTTCTTAGGTTGAAAAGCTTCCCGTCAAAGCTATACCTAATAGGTATACCATTGTCACCATTCTGGAAAGCATCTGTAAGCATGGCAGAAAACATCATGCTGAACAGTAGTGAAGCTAGTACAGAGCCTTGCTTAACTCCATTTGTCACAGGGAATGGATCAGAAAACTCGTCATCATTTTGGACCCTTGCAAGCATACCATCATGGAACTGCCGCACTATTACTTTGAATTTGGCAGGACAGCCAAACTTTGCCATAACTTTCCAAAGTCCCTCATGACTGCCTGTGTCAAATGCTTTTGTAAGGTCGACAAAGGTCATTTAGAGGTCCACATACTGTTCCTGGTATTTCTGTTGAAGCTGTCTTGCTGTGAAGATTATGTTTATTGTTCCTCTGTCTTTTCTGAATCCACACTGGCTTTCTGGTAGAAGCTCTGACTGTTCACGGTGTTCATTCAAACGATTCAGTAGGACTCTTGCAAGGATCTTTTCAGCGACTGACAATAAAGAGATGCCTCAATGATTGTCACAGACGAGGATACCCTTTCCTTTTGAATAGGTGGATAATTGTTGCATCCTTGAATTCTTGAGGGATGGCTTCTTTTTTCCACATAATGTGAAATAACTTTGTCAGTTTCTCTGCAACTGGAGGACCGCTTGCTTTATAGGTCTCTGCAGGTATTGCATCTGATCCTGGAGCAGGAGTTTTATTGCTTTCACTGTTTCAGAGATGGTTTGGAACTCATCAAGCAATGGATTACATTCCAATGTGGTAGTCTGTTGATAGCTTCATCATTGATAGATGATGGCAGATTAAGGACACCATCAAAGTGTTCAGCTTATCTTTTCAAGATACAGTCAAACTTCTATGGCTCGAACCTGCCAAGACCGGCGAAAAAAGTTCGACCAATCGGTAGTTTGAGCCATTGAAGACCAACTCGGCAAGATCTGTCTTTGTGTACCATGATTTTCTATCATAGCTACGGTAATTTTGGTGACTTCCTGTATATTTAGTGGTCATAATTTAAGCCACTTATTATACCTTTCATACTTTAAGGAGATAAAATAAGACAATAATAAATCTGTCTTTTAAATTTATTTACAAGATGAAAAGATTAAAATAACAAGCATGGACATTAACCAAACTTAGTAAAAGAGATACGATATGTATTTAATCTAGTCACGAGAAAAGTTCCCATTAGCTAAGACCCGAACCAGCTTGCTCCGCTTATAAAACCGATAGAGTCCTCAAATATGGAACTTGATGACCACATGCACTATACTGACAAAGCAGCGAACAATGAAGTTTCAGAATAGCAGGCTGATCCACTCTTTGATGTTCACAAATGGCAAAAGGCCTATTTTCTCGCAAATCAACTTTAATTGACAACCTCTCAACATTAATAGATTGACCAATTGATCAAAGGATGGCCTTAATTGAGCTCGTGCCAATCAAGTACACCTGTGTTATGTAAGCAGCTGTTTCGGCAAGATGCTTTGTCAATATCAAAGCATCAGAGTGACCTTGACTGTTAAACGTGGGATTTTTAACAAGGTTGAATTAGTGCAAGCCATCGGTGATATTTTACATAGAAAATGCACTCTAGGGACCAGTCTTGGGGTTCGAGCGTTTGAGCCATCATTGTTCGAGCCAAGGGTGGCATGTTTAGTTAAAATGAATGCGGTTTTTTCCGGGACTGGAAAGTCAGTTTGACCCAAACGTGGTGTTTGAGCCTACCGAGTTCGAGCCAGTGAAGTACGACTGTAGCTTCTTTATCATTCAGAAGACTAGTTCCGTCTTCACTAAGGAGTGGGGTGTTTCCTGAGCTCCGGGGACCATATACTGTCTTAAGTGCATCAAAGAACTTCTTCATATCCTTTCTGTCTACAAAGGACTGGATTTCATCAGTGTTTTTGCTCAGCCAGGAGTTGCATGTCTCTGAGCTTAGTCTGGACTGTCTTACATATGTTTGAATAGGCAATCTTACTAGATACTGAGCTGATGTTACTGAGGTTAGCCTTGTGTCTTTGGAGTTTCTCTTCAAAGAGTCTCTGGATTTTTTTGTTATTCTCATCAAACCAGTCTTGTGTTTGCAAGGTGCAAGTCCTTAGGAATCCATTGCTGAAGACATTGCTGAAGAGTGAACGGTATCTCTGAAGACTGTCCAGCTCTCATCTACATCTTTTGAACTGTGTTCCTATGCATTTAAACGGCTGCAGATATCATAGACGAATGCTTGCCTCTTGCTGTCTTGTTTCAGCTTGGAGACATCCAATCTTTTTGGCACTTTCTTGCCTTGTGGTTATTTTATGACAGCCTAGTGATCACTGGTCCAATAAATAACAAACGAAATAAGTGCCAATATATCCATTGTAATAGGCAGTTGTATTACTTGAACATGTAATTTGCAAGAAATGACTGACGATGTAGATAAAGTAACCTTAAGAGTGCACTATATCCGGCCACGATGTGCTATGTCCCCAGGTGCTCACCAAAGTGCATGCTGGCCCATTGGTGCCCAGTAGAGATTGGGAAAAAACTATGCAGCTGATGGATAGTTGAGACGAGATTGCATGCCTGCTATCTACCACTTGCTTGCAAACTGCTTGCTTAGCTCTGCCAATAATCATCCTGCTATCCCTTGCTTGCAAACTCTACTTGCTTTACTCTGCCAATGATCATCATGCACAATAATAAAAGCAAGGCTAAAAAATTCTGCATCCGCCGAAAGGTTGGACTCGTGTAACCTAATCATATAAAATCAGCAAATCGGCGCCATCGACTAATCCGGGCCACATGAGTCCTAAAAAAGGACAGTTTTGATATACCCTCTTCAGGTGATTCCGGCTGCCATGGATCCTGATCAAGGGGAATAACCTAAAAAACTAGCAAGCAATGCTTCTATAATGCTACTCTCCCTTTGATTATTCTGCTAAACACACCATTTTACCCAGTCTCGACTCAGTAACCATCGACTACATAGAATTTTCCGCCACAGCAAATCGTTAATTTTCCAGTTGTACAGGCTGAATGTGCAGATGTAGTTTACTGACAACAAGCCTGTGATCTGTCCAACGGTCTGCACCACACATAGTCTTTGTCACTCTGACATCCTGTCTGTCCTTCCTTCATCACTCAGACATCCTGTCTGTCCTTCCTTCACACTATGACATAGTCAATGAGATGACAGTTTTTGGAGCTGGGGTGCATCCATGATGTCTTGTTGTGAGTTGGTAGACGAAAGACTGTGTAGTTGATCAGTAGTTCATGCTCTGCACACTTATTTAAATGGAGGAGGCCATTGCTGTTGCACTTCCCTACTCCTTCAGTTCCAGTCACTCCTTTCCAGGTTTAGTGGTCTGTACCTGCTCTGGCATTGAAGTCCCAGAGGAGGATGAGTTTGTCTGTCGGGGATGTTGCAGAAATCACAGAATCCCGATTTCTTCAAAGGACTACCTATTACTAATTAGGAAGTCAGAGACCAGCACTGAGCTGTATCTATGCACATTTTTGTATATTATCAGAGTCTGTAACCAGGACTGTCCGGTATATTTCAGCTAATCACTGGGCTGAGATCAATCCATCCTAATCTATAAGACTATCACGTCTGATCACCAGTTCCGGTCATCTGCAGATATCCATCTTTCTAAGTCATGTGATAAGCCCCCAAAAGAAGAGCCAAATTTTGTATTTTGTTATTGTAATGTATGGTACCAGTAGTATAGGTGTGATTTGCTTGCTGGCCCATGCAATGAACAGTCAGCTACATCTACCTCTTTAGCCTGTATACTTAAATTTGCACTTCAGTTCCTTCTTTATATTTTTCATCCATTGTCTGCCTCTACAAGGGAAAAGTGGATGCATTAGAAAGGGGCAACTACCGCGGTCTCAAGCTGACAGAGCAGGTTATGAAAATCTTGGAGAGGATTGTGGACGGCCTCATCAGACAGTTGGTGTCAATTGACGATTCCCAGTTTGGCTTCGTCCCAGGCAGAGGCACTGCAGACGCAATCTTTGTTGTCAGGCAGCTGCAAGAGAAGTATCTAGCTGCCAATAAGAGGCTCTACATGGCTTTCGTAGACCTGGAGAAGGCATTTGATCGAGTACCTCGGAAGGTCATCTGGTGGGCACTGAGAAAACTTGGTGTGGAGGAGTGGATTGTGCGACTGGTGCAGGGTATGTATGCAAATGCACGGAGCCGTCCGTGTTGGTGAGGGGTACAGTGAAGAGTTTGAACTGAAGGTTGGTGTTCACCAAGGATCAGTACTCAGCCCGCTGCTCTTCATCATTGTGCTTGAAGCCTTATCACGAGAGTTCCGCTCTGGGGTCCCCTGGGAGGACCTCTATGCCGACGATCTTGTTATCATCGCTGAATCGCTTGAGGAATGTGTCAGGAGGTTCTTGACTTGGAAAGACGCAATGGAGAAGAAAGGACTGAGAGTTAATGCAGGAAAGACAAAGATCATGATCTGCGGTACGGGACTGGACCTCCTGCAGAGTTCAGGCGAGTTTCCATGCACTGTCTGTTGCACTGGAGTGGGCAGCAACAGATCTGCAATGTCAGGCTGCAAGACATTGTCACCACCAGGTCCAATGAGCTACTTGTGTGGCTTGGCATTGAGGATCTGGACCTCATTCTGAAGGAGAGAAGACTCCGATGGTATGGACATGTGGAACTCTCCAATGGTGCAGTCAAGACAGCCTTTGACATACAGGTTGATGGAAAGCGTGAGCCTGGGAGGTCCAAAATGACATGGAAGCAGCTGACAGGAGGGATTGCAGAGAGTGGAAGCTCCTGGCTATCAACCCTCATGATAGATTGTACCTGGAGATCTGGTGTGAGATCTGCCATGCGTGCAGCAAGCCAGCTATCTGGAAGGGGGCCCACTGATGTGGATGTTGCCCCTATACCTGCATGTTAATCAAAAATCCGATTATGATGATATGATGGAGCCCAGCCAGAATGGCAAGTCGTACTTAAGTACTTAGTGCCAACAGTAGATATTTTGTTTATATTTTAATAAATTAATGAAACATCCTTATGGTTAAGGTTGTATATAAATGATCTGTTAACTTGCAAGAAGTATTCCATTTGGTAGAAATGTGACAGTACTATAGCTCGATGAAAGCTCACAAAACAATATCATTTAACTGCATAATACATTAACCTATAGATAATGTGCTATTCTTTTCTGTTTTCACACCTTCCATAGAAAAAATTACCGTTCAGTCATCTTATAGAGTCTTTAATCCAGAAGGTCCCTTAGGCAGTCACCTGTGTGACGTCACTCTTCCCACTCTTTTGATCATGTGTTAGTTTCTTTTCTGTGGACGAGAAAGTAAACAAGGATTTTTCTGGGGGTGAAAAAAATCTGTTTTCTTCCTTTTTCTCCAGTCAAATTTCTAAATCTTTATTTTTCTCATGTTCCTTTATCATGCCTTCCACCATTCATCTTATTTCTTTTTGTAAATTGATTTTCGATTTCTTGTATTTATTCATCACTCGTTCGTTGTAATGAGTTTTCACGACTTTCATGACAATTATTTGTGGTGAATGTGGTCATATCAAAGCACGGATGTTCTTCTTGTTCTAGGGAATCAACCTGTTCAATGTGTATTAGCTGCACAAATAAGTTATTGATACTTGCCGAGAAGAGAAGAACTTATTCGTCAAGAAAGTGGGTGATGAAGAAAAACACAACAAGAAGCAATAAGTTATGTTTGATTCATCAGACGAAAATTTAGTGGATGGGATCACCACCCCACATGGCCCTGCTGCCTGGGGTAGGACCCATCTAGGTGGCAACTTCAAGGGTATTTGTACCCAGGGAAGTCAAGTCCACTGGCCACCGGTCACCAGTCAACCAGTCACCGGTCATTCACCCACAAGACAAGAAGACATCACCAGTCAACTGGTCAACCGGTAACTGGTCATCTGGTCACTGGTCAACTGGTCATTACTCAGATAAATACAAGTCAGTCAATTACTGGTCATCCAGTCACCGGTCATTGGACTTAGAAATTCAGATTCCAGGCAGAAGTCAATATTCACCGGTCATCCAGTCAACTGGCCAGCGGTCACCTGTCATCAGCCTGTATATCAGCCTTCAGTTGGTGATACTCATGCCATTGGCATGGAGTTCACAACAAATAAATCAAATTTGGGTTCTGAACTTTCATACAGACATGAAATTCAGAACCCAACAAATAACTCAAGAAGAGTTCTATTACCCCTGGAGCCTGACTTCAGTAATATGTCCAATCCCAGTGTTGTCACTGAACCTTCTGACAACAACTGGATATGGGACAACAGACAGACTTCACAGACTTCACATTCTGGACATGTCTCCAGGAGGGACCAGTCCAGAAGAAAACATAAGTCTAAGAAGAGGAGGAGACAAAGATTGTCTTCCATCTCCTCCTTTTCTAGGTCAGCATCTTCAGACTTTAGTAAATGCAGTAGAAAGTCTAAAAGATCCAAACAATCTCACAGGAAAAGAAGAAGCTCGACATCTTCTTCTTTTTCTTCACCATCTGATAATCATTCCAATGATTATGGCAGATACAAAAGAAGTAGACATAGTCCGCAGGCTGTAGAGACTACAGCCTCCAGAGATAACTAATGTCCCGACAATACCTCAACCTGAACATGTCATCCAATACTCTACAAAGGACTCAGGCGCAGATTCGAAGCTGGAGAACTGATCCTTTGATAGAGCGATAAATGAAGTTTTTAGGCTTTTGCCTCCAGAATTATGTCCAAGGCCGACCGAGGAACATATTCCGGCTAAACCTCTCTCTGGCATTGAACATTTGATGGAGTCACATGCGACTCCATTATTAGTATTGCCACAGTCAAAGATAGTAGAAAACACTGCCAAATTTCTCCAGAATAAGATAGACATGGAGAAATGTGGCAAAGATTGGATATGCTCCCAAAATTTAGTATCTTCCCTGACACAGATTCCAGTCAGTAAGACTAAATTTTACAAGAGCCAGAATCCTGACAGATAACATTCCACCATTAGAGTCAGATGCTTCCTTGCTGGATCTGTCCAGTAAAGGAAGATGTTCCATTCTGATTAGAAACATATAAAAATGGAAAAAAAGAGCTTGCAAACTCATTGTGATTAATTCACATGCGGATTTATTTTCTTTTGCTGCATACATATGTTTGTAGCAGCAGACAATGTCCGTGCCAGCTCTTTCTAGACTACTTGAAGCCATAGCTAAGTCCATAAAACACGCTACGGCTATGTCTATGATCTTAGCTATGGAAATCTTTCAAGCTAGACGTGATGCGGCGCTGGCCACATCTAAACTCCTATTGGAGAATTCCAGCTATGAGTTGCGCAATGCTCCAATAGGTTCAAAGACTTTATTTGGGAATAAGATTAAGGAAGTTGCCAAGGACAATTTTGAGGCCCAGCAGCAAAGGTTCTTGGCATCTTCCTCGGCTGCCACTAACATACAACAACAACAAAAAATGGCTTATTCGGCTCCTCTGGTCTTTAAGAGACCTAAGCAGCTGACTAAACCTTCCAGGCCTAAGCAGACACAGCCTTACAGGCCTAAAAGTCAGACAGTCATATTCATCCAGTAAAAAAGACTATGCTAAGAGGATTGGAAATTCAAAGCAGTTCCCCTCCTCTAAGCAAGCCTCATCTTCCACAAAGTTCTGAAAACCAACCCTTTCCACTGCCAGTCCTACCACACCTAGACATTCCAGTGGGAGGAAGGTTGGCCCACTTTGTGGAACAATGGGAAGAATTGACAGACAACAAATGGGTCCTCTCTACATCCGAAATGGTTTCAAGATTCCATTCAAGTCAATTCCTCCTCTTCCGGTAGTTCCAATATGTCTGAGTCAATCTTCCTCCCCATTACTAAGAGAAGAGATCATAGAACTTCTCAAGAAACAGGCAGTGGAAAGGGTACACTGAATCCGGGAACTCGCGCCTTTTATTCCCGGCTACTTGTAGTACCAAAAAAGAACGGAAAGTTATGCCCAGTAATAGATTTTTCTTCACTAATTCAATATATTTCAAGATGGAGACAATCAAGTCAGTAAGACAATCGATAATGGTCAATGACTGGACTGTCCCCATAGATCTGACGGATGCATATCTTCATGTTCCGATACAAATCGTCCACGAATATCACGTCTTTCAGTTCATGGCCTTACCCTTCGGAATGTCCCAAAGTCATCATCATCATAATCAGATGTTTTATTAATGTGCAGGTACAGGGGCAACATCCACATTAGTGGGCCCCCTTCCAGATAGCTGGCTTGCTGCACGCATGGCAGATTTCACACCAGATCTCGACTTATTTCTATCATGAGGGTTGATAGCCGAGAGCTTCCACTCTCTGCAATCCCTCTCTGTCAGCTGCTTCCATGTCATCTTGGGCCTCCCAGGCCCAGGCTTTCCCTCAACCTGTATGTGAAAGGCTGTCTTGACTGCACCATTGGAGCGTTCCACATGTCCATACCAGCGGAGCCTTCTCTCCTTCAGAATGAGATCCAGATCCTCAATGCCAAGCCGCGCAAGTAGTTCATTGGACCTGGTGGTGACAATGTCTTGTGGCCTGACATTGCAGATCTGTCTGATCATTGCCCTGTCATTCCGCTGCAGACGTTGGAGGTTTGGTTTTGTCAGTGGCCAAGTCTCACTGGCATGGAGCATTACGCTCCGCACACAAGAGCTGTACACACGGCCACGTGTCTTGAAATGGAGGTGGGGTGAATAGAGAACTGGTAGCAGCTCCTTGAACTTCTTCCAGGTGGTTTTCACACGTGTTTGAAAGTTCACAGCCACCTGCTCTGAGAGCATGTCTCCTAGGTAGCAAAAGGAAGCTACCACCTCCAGCTTGTCAGGTCGGACTTCCCTCTGTAGTCTGCCGTCCAATGGGCGTGCAGTTCCCTGGCACCGTGTACATCTGTAGTCAGGGTCCTTTGTCAAGTGCTTGAGCCCACTGCATTTCTTGTGCATCCAGTGCTTGCACCCGTTGCAGAAGATGCTGTTGCTGCCCACTCCAGTCTGACAGACGACGCATGGAAACTCGCCTGAACTCTGCAGGAGGTCCAGGCTCATACCGCAGATCATGATTTTCATCTTTCCTGCATTTACTCTCAGCCCTTTCTTTTCCATTGCTTCTTTCCAAGTCAAGAGCCTTCTGACACATTCCTCGAGCAATTCAGCGATGATAACAAGGTCATCGGCATAGAGGTCCTCCCAGGGGACCCCAGAGCGGAACTCTCGTGATAAGGCTTCAAGCACAATGATGAAGAGAAGCGGGCTGAGTACTGAGCCTTGGTGAACACCGACCTTCACTTCAAACTCTTTACTGTACCCCTCACCAACATGGACACGGCTCTGCGCATTTGCATACATCCCCTGCACCATTCGTACAGTCCACTTCTCCACACCGTTTTCTCAGTGCCCACCAGATGACCTTCCGAGGTACTTGATCAAAAGCCTTCTCCAGGTCTACGAAAGCCATGTAGAGTCTCTTGTTGGCAGCTAGATACTTCTCTTGCAGCTGCCTGACAACAAAGATTGCGTCTGTTGTGCCTCTGCCTGGGATGAAGCCAAACTGGGAATCGTCGACTGACACCAACTGTCTGATGAGGCCATCCACAATCCTCTCCAGGACTTTCATGACATGCTCTGTCAGCTTGAGACCGGGGTAGTTGCCCCTTTCCAATGCATCCCCCTTTCCCTTGTAGAGGCAGACAATGAAACTGCTCCCAGTCAGAGGGTACCTTGCCATTGCGAATGAGTGCAGCTGCGAGGTCACGGATCATGGAGGCGCCCATGTCACCACTAAGTCTGGATTTTCACAAAATTAATGGAAGTAATAGCAGCGCACTTACGTCAACGTGCCATATCTCTCTTCCCATACCTAGATGATTGGCTGATAAGAGATCTGATTCGCAATCAACTAATCTCTTACACAAAATATTGTCTTCAGACGGTACAAAATCTAGGTTTCATACAAAATCTAAAGAAGTCAGATTTGATACCAGCACAGAAATTCACCTTTATAGGTATGGAATTTCTGACTCAAAAGAATATAGTCAGGGTACCATCAGACCGAGTAGAACCTCTTATTCTGACTATCAAAACATTTCTTTCTAAGACTCAAGTTTTGGCACGAACTTTCCTTTCTCTTTTGGACAGAGCTGACATCATTTTACTAGGCAGACTGCATTCATGACCTCTGCAAATGTGCCTATTATTGGTCTGGAAATCACACTTTCTTCCTTTAGATCATCAGGTTAAGATCAACAGTATGATCAACAGTATGATCAAATTCCATTTGAAATGATGGATGGATACCATTCGTTTCATTCAAGGAATTCCCATTCAGCCTCCAGATCTCAGTGTATTCCTTTATACGGATGCCAGTCACTTCGGATGGGGAGCTCATCTGGAATCCTTTCATGGTCGCTGGTCAGAACCCAGCTCCATATCAACATGTTGGAAATAATGGCCATTCGTTTTGCACTGATAAGAGCCTTAAAATATATTCACCATTCTAGTGTCATGATTTCTACCGACAACACAACTAATGGCCATTCATTTCGCACTGATATTAGAGCCTTAAAATATATTCACCATTCTTGTGTCATGATTTCTACCGACAACACAACAGTGGTCTCATAAATCAACAAGCAAGGAGGAACACATTCTCCCAACCTCTGCGTAGAGGTATGGAAGATTCTCCAATGGTGCCTAAAACAACATTATAGTCATCAGGATTCGTCATATCCCAGGCCAATTCAATGTTTTGGCAGACCGATTATTGAGAATGAACAAAACTATCAAAACAGAGTGGGTATTGGATCAATCGCTAGCAAATTCAATTTTCCAACTGTTCAACTATCCCAATCTGGATCTGTTTGTGACACGTTTCAATCACAAACTTCCACTTTATGTATCCCCAGTTCTGGACAATGAAGCCTTTGTGATAGACGCATTCTCCATGAACTGGAATCATCTTCACGCTTACGCATTTCCTCCAACAATATTGATTCCTTCTGTCCTAAACAAGATACGTCAATCTCAGTGCAGAATAGTTCTTATAGCTCCTCTTTGGCCCCAACGAACATGGTTCTTAGAGGTACTACAACTACTAGTTTCAGCTCCAGTTCTTCTTCCGCTCTTTCCAAAACTACACAAGCATAAGGAAAATTTCAGCATCCAAATCTCCCATTACTCAATCTTCACGCTTGGGAGTTATCAAACATTAAATCAGAGATAGAAAATTTTCACAAAACGTTGCAGATTTTGTGTCCAAATCAAGACGAATATCAGCTCAGAAGGTCTATGATGCGAAATGGATCGTATATTCCCGTTGGTGTCATAGAAGGAAGGTTAATCTGGTCTCGGCCCCTCTTACTGTAATAGCTGACTTCCTCATTTACCTTTTCTCTGAGAAAAAGTATCAAATTAGTACTGTTAAGGGCTATAGATCTATGATATCTAATACTCTCAAGTTAAAGACTGGTAATAGAATCAGGTCTAATCCTGTCTTATCAGAATTGATAAGATCTTTTGAATTACAAGGAACTGTACAAAGATCTCTTACTCCTAAATGGGATTTATCTTGGGTCTTAGTCTGTCTCCAGAAAGCCCCATATAAACCTTTACATAAGGCTTCTAAGCTTCATGTAACGTTAAAGAAAGCTTTTCTTTTAGCTCTTCCACTGCCAAAAGATGTAGCGAGATTCATGCCTTGGCAATGGATTCAAATCATTTAAGTTTCAAAATCTGATGGATCAGTATCATTGATAGTTCAAACTGGGTTTCTGGCAAATTTGGGTTCTGAACTTTCATACAGACATGAAATTCAGAACCCAACAAATAACTCAAGAAGAGTTCTATTACCCCTGGAGCCGGACTTCAGTAATATTTCCGATCCCAGTGTTGTCATTGAACCTACTGATAACAACTGGATATCGGACAACAGACAGACTTCTGTCCCTTTGCCCAGATCGTGTAGTTATTTCTGATCTAGCTCATATATGCAAAAGGGAACATTCGGATAGACTTTTATGCCCGATAAGAGCCTTAAAATTTTATCTTAAAATGACTAGCTCTTATCACCAAAATAGAACTAGACTATTTCTACCTATTAAAGGCAAACAAGATATTTCTAAATCCTCTCGAGATGGATATCTTATACTATTAAACTTGCCTATAGGAAACTCACTCATAGAGACATTTCCTTCTTAAAGATTAAAGCCCATGAAGTTAGGGCTGTCTTCTTCTTGGGCCTTTTTTGATAAGGTTCCGCTGAATGAGATTCCCAAAGCAGCAGTCTGGAATCAATCTCCTATCTTTGCTATCTAAGTGATATGTCTCAGCAACTGGAAAATCTTCATACTTTGGGCCCAATAGTGGTGGCCCAAAAAGTGGTCGGGGGTCAGGAAAACAGTGCTTTTGACGCCTAAAGAAGACTGACAGCCTCCAAAGCCTACAGTACATATATTAAGGTAATTAATATCTTATATATATGTTGGAATTGGCTCATTCTTAGGATTTATATCAAGAATGATCTTATTCCAAGAGTTTCCTGAGCCTTAATCCAGGTGGAGGGATCTATTTACTTCGTGTTAGAATAGGGAGGAGCTCCCTATTCTAACACGAAGTAAATAGATCCCTCGCCGGCCTCGGTGGCTCAGTTGGATGCGCCGTCCGACTGGAGACCAGGAGGTCGCGGGTTCAACCCCCGGCGAGGTCGGCAACATTCTTTCGTGGAGATTGATCATGAAATATTTTCTACGGTCATTCTCTCCCTTCCGCTGATTCAAGAAGGGCAGTTGTCAGTTTCTGGCGAAAGAATGTGCACAATACTGGTTAACCGCTTAGAGGACTAAGCCTGCCCAGTAAACGTGTGGTTAGGTAAACTGACCGCACTCGACATGACCCCATTGGGTTGACTGGGCCGTAAAACCTCAACACAAAAAAAAAAAAAAAAAATAGATCCCTAATCTGTGAATTCTAGCACATTATCTATAGGTTAATGTATTGTGCAGTTAAAATGAAGTTTTTAAAAGTAAAATGTACTTTAACAAGCAATACTTAACCTATAGATAAGACAATCCCTTCTCCCTATCCGGGCTTAGCTCTGTTTTTAGGGCTTTTACCATCAAAGAAACTGACATGTGATCAAAAGAGCGGGAAGAGTGATGTCACACAGGCCTAAGGGGCCTTCTGGATTAAGACTCTATAAGACGACTGAACAGTCATTTTTTTCTGTGGAAGGTGTGAAAACAGAATAGAATTGCACATTATCTATAGGTTAAGTATTGCTTATTAAAATATATTTTACTTTTAAAAACTTCATTTTTATGACCTGTAAAAAAACAAAAATGTCTTCAATATTTCATCATTCTGTTAGTTACTCTGTAATTTCTTCTATTATATGGCATCACCTATTACATTTAAAGGCCTAAAATAAAACTTATGCAAGCAGTAATTACACAGCCTTTTATTTACAAGCTCCAACATCAAAATTACAGCTACTCAGACATTGTGGATAACAGTTGTCAGAGTACCACTGATCATTATACCCCCTGCAAATTTTGTTTGTGTGGGGGTATACTGTTGTCACATTGTCCGTCCATCCGTGTGTCCGCCCGCGACGCTGTTTTTTTTCCTAATATCTTGAAAACGCAGTGATGGATATTCATCAATTTCTGCAGACACATTGATATCAATAAGATGTACCTACATAAGAGAAACTAAGGGCTAGGGGCCAATTCTCTTGGACTTATTGCCCTTTGTAAAAATTTTTCTTAATGCAGAAAAAAATTTGTGTGCACAATATCTCTTTAACCAATGGCTGAAATTTGACCAAACTAGCACAGATACATCATCAGGATGGGGGAAAGAAGTAATTAGATTTTGGTGACCTTGACCTTATTTTCAAGGTCACTAGATTATAAATACTCAAAAAGGAGCCTAAAGGAGCCTTGTTAATGAAGTAAAAAGTTTGTGTGCACAATATCTCATTAACCAATGGCTGGAATTTGACCGATCTAGCACAGATACATCATAAGGGTGGGGCAAAGAAGTGATTAGATTTTGGTGACCTTGACCTTATTTTCAAGGTCACTACACTATAAATACTCAAAAAGTGAGCCTTGTTAATGCAGTAAAAAGTTTGTGTGCACATTATCTCTTTAACCAATGGATGGAATTTGACCAAACTAGCACAGATACATCATCAGGATAGGGGAAAGAAGTGATTAGATTTTGGTGACCTTGACCTTATTTTCAAGGTCACTACATTATAAATACTCAAAAAGGAGCCTTGTTCATGAAGTAAAAAGTTTGTGTGCACAACATCTCTTTAACCAATGGCTGGAAATAGACCGAACTAGCACAGATACATCATAAGAATAGGGCAAAGAAGTGAATAGATCTTGGTGACCTTGACCTTTTTTTCAAGATCACTACACTATAAATATTCAAAAAAGTGAGTGTTGTTAATGCAGTAAAAAGTTTGTGTGCACATTATCTCTTTAACCAATTGCTGGAATTTGACCAAACTAGCACAGATACATCCTAAGGATGGGGGAAAGAATTGATTGGATTTTGGTGACCTTGACTTTATTTTCAAGGTCACTACACTATAAATACTCAAAAAGTGAGCCTTGTGTGCACTTTATTTCATGAATCAATAGATGGAATTTGACCAAATTAGCTCAGATACATCATTGGGATTGGGGAAAGAAGTGATAAGATTTCCCTGACCTTTATCTTGTTTTCGAGGTCACACTGGCACTTTGAAACTCAAATTTTGATAGAAAAAAAGCTTGTGTGCACACTATATCTTGAACCAATGGTTGGAATTTTAACAAACTAGCACCAATACATTGTTAGGACATGGGAAAGAAGTGATTAGATTTTGGTGACTTTGACCTCATTTTCAAGATCACTACATTATAAAGACTCCAAAAATGAGCCTTGTAAAAAGTTTGTGTGCACACTATCTTTATAACCAATGGCTGAAATTTGATCAAACTAGCACAGATACATCATCAGGGTAGGGGAAAGAAGTGATTAGATTTTGGTGACCTTGACCTTATTTTCAAGGTCACTACATTATAAATACTCAATAAGTGAGTCTTGTGTGCACATTATCTCATGAATCAATAGATGGAATTTGACCAAACTAGCACAGATATATTATTAGGATTTGGGAAAGAAGTGATTACATTATGGTGACCTTTATCTCATTTTCAAGGTCACTTTGAAACTAAAATTTTGATAGGAAAAAGCTTGTGTACACACTATTTCTTGAATCAATGGCTGGATTTTTAGCTCACCTGAGCAAAAGCTCACCCTATGTCCGTCGTTCGTCGTCAACAATTAGTTTGTTAACACTCTAGAGGTCACAGTTTTGATCCAATCTTGATGAAACTTGGTCAGAATGTTTGCCTCTATGAAATCTAGGTCAAGTTTGATACTGGGTTACTTGGGGTCAAAAACTAGGTCACCAGGTCAAATCAAAGGAAAAACGTGTTAACACTCTAGAGGTCATAGTTTTGACCCAATCTTGATGAAACTTGCTCAAAATGTTTGCCTCTATTAAATCTAGGTCAAGTTTGAAACTGGGTCACTTGGGGTCAAAAACTAGGTCACCGGGCCAGATCAGCAGAAAACCTTGTTAACACTCTAGCGGTCACATTTTTGAAGCAATCATCATGAATCTTGCTCAATATGTTTGTCTTGATGATTTCTAGGTCAGTTACGAAACTGGGTCACCTGGGGTCAAAAACTAGGTCACCGGGCCAGATCAGCAGAAAACCTTGTTAACACTCTAATGGTCACATTTTTGAAGCAATCATCATGAATCTTGCTCAAAATGTTTGTCTTGATGATTTCTAGGTCAAATTCGAAACTGGGTCACTTGGGGTCAAAAACTAGGTCACCGGGCCAGATCAGCAGAAAACATTGTTAACACTGTAGCGGTCGCATTTTTGAAGCAATCATCATGAATCTTGCTCAATATGTTTGTCTTGATGATTTCTAGGTCAAGTTTGAAACTGGGTCACCTGGGGTCAAAAACTAGGTCACCGGGCCAGATCAGTAGAAAACCTTGTTAACACTCTAGCAGTCACATTTTTGAAGCAATCATCATGAATCTTGCTCAATATGTTTGTCTTGATGATTTCTAGGTCAAGTTCGAAACTGGGTCACTTGGGGTCAAAAACTAGGTCACCGGGCCAGATCAGCAGAAAACCTTGTTAACATTCTAGCAGTCACATTTTTGAAGAAATCATCATGAATCTTGCTCAAAATGTTTGTCTTGATGATTTATAAGTCAAGTTCGAAACTAGGTCACTTGGAGTAAAAAACTAGGTCACCGGGCCAAATCAGCAGAAAACCTTGTTAACACTCTAGCGGTAACATTTTTGAAGCAATCATCATGAATCTTGCTCAAAATGTTTGTCATGATGATTTCTAGGTCAAGTTTGAAACTGGGTCACGTGGTGTCAAAAACTAGGTCACCAGACCAAACCAGCAGAAAACCTTGTTAACATTCTAGCGGTCCCATTTTTGAGGCATTTATCATGAATCTTGCTCAAAATGTTTGTCTTGATAAGTTCTAGGATATATTTGAAACTGGGTCACGTGGGGTCAAAAACTAGGTCACCGGGCCAAATCAGCAGAAAACGTTGTTGACACTCTAGCGGTCACAGTTTTGAAACAATCATCATGAATCTGGCTCAAAATGTTTGTCTTGATGATTTCTAGGTCAAGTTCGAAACTTGAACACCTGGGGTCAAAAACTAGGTCACCGGGCCAAATCAGCGTAAAATCTTGTTATCACTCTAGCGGTCACATTTTTCAAGCAATCATCATGAATTTTGCTGAAAATGTTTGTCTTGATGAGTTCTAGGTCAAGTTCAAAACTGGGTCACTTGGAGTCAAAAACTAGGGCACCAGGCCAAATCAGCAGAAAACTTTGTTAACACTCTAGCGGTCACATTTTTTAAGCAATCATCATGAATCTTGCTGAAAATGTTTGTCTTGATGATTTTTAGGTCAGGTTCGAAACTGGGTCACCTGGGGTCAAAAACTAGGTCACCTGGCCAGATCAGCAGAAAACCTTGTTAACACTCTAGTGGTCACATTTTTCAAGCAATCATCATGAATCTTGCTCAACATGTTTGTCTTGATGATTTCTAGGTCAAGTTTGAAACTGGGTCACTTGGGGTCAAAAACTAGGTCACCTGGCCAAATCAGCAGAAAACCTTGTTAACACTCTAGCAGTCACATTTTTCAAGCAATCATCATGAAACTTGCTCAGAATGTTTGTCTTGATGATTTCTAGGTCAAATTTGAAACTGGGTCACATGGGGTCAAAAACTAGGTGACCTGACCAAATCAGCAGAAAACTGTTAACACTCCAGATGTCACATTTTTGAAATAATCATCATAAATATTGCTCAAAATGTTTGTCTTGATGATTTCTAGGTCTGGTTTAAAACTGGGTCACTTGATATCAAAAACTAGTTCACCTGGCCAAATCAAAGGAAAACCTTGTTGATGCTCTAGAGGTCACATTTTTGAAGTGATCATCATGAATCTTGCTCAAAATGTTTGTCTTGATGATTTCAAGGTGATGTATAGTTTTCTGTCCAGTGACTCTCTTAAGTTTTTCCATTTAGGTCAGTTTCTCAGTAATTATTGGTCCTACAGAGTGATATTTGGTACTTGTGAAGTGTTTGTGTTTAGGTCAGTTTCTCGGTAACTATTGCTCCTACAGCCAGTGATACTTAGTACATGCATACATCTTAGCATGGTCTCTTGAATGCAGTCATCCATATTTGACCTTGACCTTTATTTCACAGTTCATTAGACATGTTACATTGTCTTACTTGTTAATATAATCATTTTGAACTTTGATCAGAATGTTTGCCTTGATCAGTTCTAGATCAGGCTCTCAAAGTGCTATGTTGCTCAGGTGAGCATTACAGGGCCATCATGGCCCTCTTGTTAACAAACTAGCATAGATTCATGGTTAGGACATGGGAAAGAAATGTTTAGATTTTTTTTTACCTTGACTTCATTTTCAAGGTCACTACATTATAAAGACTCTAAAAATGACCCTTGTGTGCACCCTTTCTCATGAATCATTAGATGGAATTTGTTCAAGCTAGCACAGGTACTTTATTGGGATGAGGGAAAGAAGTGATTAGATTTTGGTGACCTGGACCTCATTTTCAAGGTCACACTGATACTTTGAAACTCACATTTTGATAGAAAAAAGCTTGTGCGATACATTGATGTCAATAAGGTGTACCTACATAAGAGAAAGTAAGGGCTAGGGGCCCATTCTTTTGGAGTTATTGCCCTTTGTAAAATTTCTTGATGTAGTAGAAAGTTTGTGTGCACATTATCTCTTAAACTAATGGCTGGAATTTGACCAAACTAGCACAGATACCAGGCCCAGCACCGGGTAGTGGAAAGTGGTCCGGCGAAGGTTAGCGGCGAGTAGCAAAGGTATGACGGGCTGGGGGTGGCATCGCACGAGAGGGTGATTTCCCCTAAGGGGGTTCGGGGGGTCTCCCCCAAGAAATTGTTTGAATTATCAACACCTGTATGAGCGTTTTAATGCATTTTGGAAGCTTGTTGGGGGGGGGGGGTGTGGGGGAGCAGAATTTCAGTCATTTTGGCCAAGAATTTAGCCAGTTTAACATAAACAGCATGCTTCTTTGACACTATCTCATGTATTTCCGATGTCCCCGCAGGTTCTGGGCAAAGTCTCTACTTTAAGCACTGGCTCCTGGTAGCACTTTGAAAACTCATGTTTTCTTAAAGATACACAAGCGTCTTTCCAGTTTGAAAACCCATTAATGATGAAGGCTTTATGTAGATTTAGACTGTGCAACTTTCCGTCCCTGTAGGCCAGCATACAGAGATGACGTAATGCAAGATCTTTTGCTTCATCATAATGTAACCACGGCCGACTGTCGAACCAAGATGGCTGGAAACTTCTTTGCTCCGGCTTTTTTACATCAAAAGTACGTGGCGAGAACCGAAAAGTCTTAGGCTGACTTGGAACTTATATATCCATAACTGATGTGGTACTTTCGATACAGTTTCAGGATTAAGAATATTCTTGCATTCAAAGTCAAAACGTTTTATACATAACTTGCCGACCGACATGTTCTTTGATTTAGAATAATTAGAAAAATAGATTGAGGGGATTTAAACTTTCTTCTATGGCGCTCTTTAATACATTCTGGATCAAAGCTCAGCAAGTTTATCATATCTTTGATATATCATCTATTGATACTAATCCTTTACAGATAATGAATTAAATCAAACAGGTGTCATTTTAATGATTGCAGCGTTTGGCACGACGTGTGACTGTTTTATTTTCACACCTTGGACAGGCTTACAGATGAAACGAGCCACGAGTGTTAATGATAATTGCATAACAAAACAGACATTAAATGCGGAACTTTTGATAATGCGCTTAAACAATGTCACAAATAAGCACAACAGAAAAGGCTGAAATAAAAAAAAAAAAGTGGTACGGCTGAAAGCATGTTCGGCCAAAAAAGTGGTCTGGCAAGCCCCGACGGCCTTGGATACATCATCAGGATGGGGGAAAGAAGTGATTAGATTTTGGTGACCTTGACCTTATTTTCAAGGTCACTAGATTATAAATACTCAAAAAGTGAGCTTTGTGTGCACTCTATCTTTTTTCTTGCATATCTTGATTAGTATTAGGAATTTTAACACATTTTGCATAAATGTTCATATTCATGAGATGCTGCTGCTACAGAAAAAGAAGGGTCAAGAGATCAATACTGTTATAGTAATTCCCCTTTGTAATTTTTTAGTGTCTGTAACACTTCTGTTTTTCCTGTGTATCTTGCTTAATAATTTTAGGAATCTTGTTTTATTCAAGTTTGGTGACCTTGACCTTATTTTCAAGGTCACACCGGCACTTTGAAACTTAAATTTTTATAGAAAAAAGTTTTATGCTTTATGCGGGGAGTATCAAATAAGCGCAGCTTATTTACGATTTTCATTTGAATATCCATAAAAAAATTACCAGCGTCACTAGTTTGTAAAAATCTATGTATTTTTCTATAATTTTGAACCCGACACATCTGACATAAGAAACAGAATGATTTAAAATTACAATGATACCAACCATTAATGTCAAAGGTAAATACAAATTCAAATACTAACAATCAAAAATGAGATCAAAGTCGTCATTTCAAAACTGGCTTTGATTTACGTAGACAGTTCAAATTAATCTAATGCATGCTGTGTTTTCATCATTCTATCCAGAAATGGTTTCTATGTTATTTGTTGTTCCACAAAGCTAATCTATAAGAAATAAACCTGTATAAATACAGTAGTGTCCCGCCATGTCTGTGTTTGTTTACCTTTTAAATTAGACAGCCTCCAATATTGAGATCTTGGGTTTACCAGGGTGTAGTTAGACTTTTAACTTGAGGACTTGTAAGGGATAATTGATCAGTAAGGAGTAGCCTTTCCCATAAGTCATAAATATATTAATGTCTAGCTTTCCATAGTCTGCTAACAACATGCTAATTTGAGACAATATATTAAGTTTACCACTCTGACCAACTTGATCACCCTTGATTTACTAAAAACTGAAGAAAAAGAATGCTTGTCAGTCATCATCAAAACAGAAATTGTTGACCCCTTCTTTATCCGGGACAAACTGCACAAGAAATTGGATGCTTATATCTGTTTTATTTGGTGTGAAAATGAAAGTTGTTGGAAATAGCATCAACCGATTTTCTAAATTCACATCCCCAAAAGTGATAAACAATTAAAAAGCGAGAATAGTTCTGTTTGTTGTCATATTTATTTCTTGTAAGTCATGGCTGGCAGTTCCTGTAAGGATTTTCTTAGCATAACTTCTGATTGTGTCTTATGTGACTACCAGCTGTGCCATTTGCATGGCTATTGCAAGATGGCTGGGCAGCTGCCATGCAAATTTGCAAGACTGCCACAAAGCTGTCATAAGAATTTTCAGAAGGTTCTTCTGACCGCACTCTATGACACAAGATTTTTGCAAGGCAGCCACACTTAAATGCCTTACATTGTGTGTTCATCATACAAATTCACCCAGTGAGGGTATAAATGCATTTGGAAAGGGTCAACAGCCATCACAATTTCATCATAGCTTGACTCTTGAGATCACGGTGTTTTGTTACTTTGGGGCCCCACTTGGGTTTTTCCTTAATAGCAGCTTCTGCAAGGACCTCTCATTCTGCTTTGATTTATGCTTTGTCTGCATGATAAAATATAGTATGAATACTTTCAGGGATGTTTTCTGACTGAAGTCTTGATATTGTTGGATGGTCTGAGTGGATCTGCATTTTTGTCACGACAGCTTTAGCAGTTTGGAGCAACACAGGGATTGCTTACCAGCATCATTATTGGCCTTTGCATTGTCATTGTTTTTATTGTCTGCATCAACAATGTTAAGTCTGTACATTTCTCAAACCCAAGGGTATGTCCGACTGGTGATCAGGAGGTTGCAGGTTTGATCCCTGCCGGGTCCGACAGCATTCTTTCATGGAGATTGATCGTGAAATATTTTCTACGGTCATTCTCTCCCTTCCGCTGATTCAAGAAGAGCAATTGTCAGTTTCTGGCAGAAGAATGTGCTTAAGTTCTGGTTAACCATTTAAAGGACTAGGTCTGTCCAGGAAAACATGTGGTTACATAAACTGACCACGCTGGACATGACCCTGATGGGTTGACGGCTGTAAAACCTTAACACAAACAAATCAAACACTAAGGCTTCTAGGCTAATGAAACTTCACACACACATCTAACATGATGCACCCTGCCCACTGCCATCAACCATTTCTGACTTTGACCTACCTTTCATGCTTGGCTGAACAATGTTTAATCTGTGCATTTAGCTCCGTTTCTTGAACACCACCAGCAGTTGTGACATAGCTATTTGGTGAATTGCTTGCATTGGAGATATAGCTCGTACAGCTGCCACATGGTGGCGGGTATTTGTGCAGTTATCATATATTTTGCAGCAGCCTTGTGACAAAATGCAAGGTGTTAGTATATGAGTTCTTCACAAGACAAACACAGGAATTGATTGACAGAAGCCCCAGTCAGACACTTGCAGCAGCCTTGCAACATCCAAAAATTGCCTGAAATTCACGAAGAAAAGGTGCATGTCAAAAATCCAGTTTGCTACGTTAAGACAGCCTTGCAACTTTCGAGTTTGTAAGGAGGTCTTGTGGCTGCCTTACAAAACCTAGCTACTTTTCTCTGAAAGGTGGTAGTAAACATGTAAACAGCTGCAGCAGCAGGGCTAATGTGAAAGAGGCTTTACATGAGTATTTCGCATCAGATGCCAAAAGGTGTGAATTTGTTTGTTGTTATTTTTTTTTTCAATAAAAGGATAAAATAGTAAAAAAAAAAAAATTAAAAATTAAAAAAAAAAAAAAAAAAAAATGATTTTTGCATGCCAGATTTATTTGTTTTTGCAATTAAAGTGTAAAATTGTGATTTTTAGCTCACCTGAGCACAACATGCTCGGGGTGAGCTATATATTGTGAATGCCCTGTGTCTGGCTTCAGGCATTCGTTGTGCATTGTCCACAATTTGCTTCAAATGACATCTTTGTAACTACTGGGCAGATTTCAACCAAAGTTGATAGGATTTTTCCTTTGGAGGCCCTTTAGCAAATTTGCTAAAATTGTTCCGCTCCATCAGCAAAATGGCTGCCAGAGCTAAAATAAGAAAATACTTCAAATGACATCCCCACTGTAACTACTGGGCGGATTTCAATCAAACATGATAGGATTGTTCCTTGGGAGGTCCTCTGCCAAAATTGCTCAAGTCATTCTGCTCCGCTGCACAGAATGGCCACCAGAGCTAAAAATAGAAAAATCATTCAAACAACATCTCCTTAACCACTAGGTGGATTTCAACCAAACTTAATAGGATTGTTCCTTTGGAGGTCTCCTGCAAAATAGCTCGAACTGTTCCACTCCGCTGCACAAAATGACAGCCAGAGCTAAAAATAGAAAATCTTTAAAACGACATCTCCTCTGTAACTACTGGGTGGATTTCAATCAAACATGATAGGATTGTTCCTTGGGAGGTCCTCTATCAAGACTGCTCAAATTGTTATGCTCCACTGCTCAAAATGGCCACCAGAGCTAAAAATAGAAAAATCCTTCAAACGTCTCCTCGATAACCACTGGCTGGTTTTCAACCAAACTTGATAGGATTGTTCCTTGGGAGGTTTTCTGCCAACTTGCTCAAACTGTTCCACTCCACTGCACAAATTGGCCCCCACAGCTTAAAAATAGAAACTAATTAAAACAACTCCTCCTCTGGAACAACAGGGCGGATTTAATCAAACATGATAAGATTGTTCCGTGGGAGGTCTACCAAAATTGCTCAAATTGTTCTGCTCTGTTGCACAAAATGGCAGCCAGAGATAAAATAAAAAAAACTTCAAATGACATCTTCTCCGTAACCACTGGATGGATTTTAATCAATCTTGATAGGATTGTTCCTTTGGAGGTCCTCTACCAAAATTGCTCAAATCATTCTGCTGCACAAAATGGCTATCAGAGCTAAAAATGGAAAAAGAACTTCAAACCACATCTCAGCCATAACTACTGGGCAGATTTCAAACAAACTTTATAGGATTGTTCATTGGGAGGTTCTCTACCAGAATTGCTCAAGTCTTTATACTCTGTGCACAAAATGGCCGCCAAAGCTAAAATTAGAAAAAAAAAAACATAAAAAAAAAAATCTACTCTGTAAACACTGGGCGAATTTTAACCAACTTTGATAGGATAGTTCTTTGGGAGGTCTGCTACCAAAATTGATAAACTGTTCCTCTACGCTGCACAAAATGGTGACCAGAGCTAAAAATAGAAAAAACTTCAAACAACATCTCCTCCATAACTACTTGGCAGATTTCAAGACTTGGATTGTTCCTTAGGAGGTCCTCTATCAAAATCACTCAAATCGTTCTGCTCCAGTGCACATATTTGAGGCCAGAGCAAAAAATAGAAAAAAATTCAAATGGCATTTTCTTCGAAACACTTGGTGGATTTCAACCAAACTCGATAGGATTGTTCCTAGGGAAGTTCCCTACAAACATTGCACAAACCATTCCACTTTGGTGCACAAAATAGTGGCCAGAGCTACAGATATAAAAAATCTTCAAACAGCATCTCCTCTGTTATGCCAGAGCCTGTTCAAATTATCAGGACTTCATGTAGCGTGGGAAAGTGCTCACTACAAAGTTGTTGAGCCAAGGCTATCAAGAAAACAAACTGGTAGCAACACTTAAGAAGTTCTATAGGAGACATCATGATCTGCTCCGTACCTACAATGTGGCAGTTTCCAGAATTTTTTCTAATGTTTTTGCCAATGACGAGCCATAATAGGCTTCCAAAGTCCCAGACATACGCTTCTACCTACATTTCCTTCATTCAGGCCTGTGGGCATGGTGAGCGAAGCTTGCTTACCAAGTAATGCTTACTATCCGCGGATGCCTGATTACACCCTTTATTCTGGGTTCCATACATGTTGGTCTGGACATTCTGATTCGTCATTCATTTACGGATTATGAGATAGATTTATGGCTTAGGTACCATGACCACAACTATCTTAACCCCTTGGCCGATTTCAACCAAACTTGATAGGATTGTTCCTTGGGAGGTCCTCTGCCAAATTTGCTCAAATTGTTTGACTCTACTGCACAAAATGGTGGCCAAAGCTAAAAACGAAAAAAACAAAACAAGTTCAAACAACATCTCCTCCATTACCACTTGACGCATTTCAACCAAACTAGATAGGATTCTTCCTTAGGAGATCCCTTTACCAAAATTGCTCAAACTGTTCCACTTTGCAGCACAGTGGCTGCCAGAGCTAAAAATAAAAAAAAACAAAAAAAAAAACAACTTCAAACAACTTCTCCTCCATAACCACTGGGCGGATTTCAACCAAACTTGACAGGATAGTTCTTTGGGAGGTCCTCTACCAAAATTGCTCAAACAGTTCTGCTCTGCTGAACAAAATGGCCACAGTGATTAAAAAAAAAAAAAAAATCAATTTTTCTGTAATTCATAGTGAACAGGCACACTATCAAACTGTGTAAAAATCACAGGAGCAAAAAAAAATGGAAAAACCTTTAATAAATAACTGGGCCAATTTCAAACGAACTTCACTGGATTGTTCCTTGGATGTCCAATAATGTCTTGAGATCTACATTGCATTGGATAAATCATTATGTGCCAAAACTACGGCATTTAAATATGAATATCAAGTCTTTCCCTTTAAGCAGATGTTCTCAGGTGAGCGATTTCAGAGGCTGTGGCCTCTCATTAATTTGAATGATCACTGGAACAGTTGTCTTACCATATATATTGATACTCAAAATATTTGAATGCCTAGTCCATTTAACGTCCAATTCATTAGTTGTTGATTTGTTGATTTGTTTATAAACTGCTGGATGAGTGACAAGTAGTGTTGACCCTGATCAGATGCCATTCTTTGGTATCTAATCTCCTCATATCTGTCTGTCTGACTACCTACATATTGGAATTCACATTACTTTTTCTTTATTTTCAGCGTCCTATTGGTGTATCAGCAGTTATCTTGATGTAAAGGACAAAGAACAATCATTCTATATACACATGGCAGTTATAACAATGTCATTTTCCAAAGAAAAATTCTTCCTTGCTTTTGGTAAGTCTTGATTTATTATTCACAAACAGCATGTTAGAAGGCTTTGTAAAGCTCTTGTATTTTTAGGCATGTAACCATAACCATGATTACTTTGCCATGCAAACATTACCCTCAGAATTCTTAGTATATATAATATAATCATTTGATTAAAATGTATCTTTTTTTTTCAGAGAAATTAAGATAGCATTTCATGTGAATTGTCTGCTAGTCTTATTTTCTCTGAAACCTAATAAACAAAAAATTAAAATTTTGCTTAGTGCTTTAAGGGCTAAAACTGAGTGCAGATCTGAATTGGGCAGCAGAAAAAATGGTGAAAATAAAGTATAAAAGGAAGGTGAAACAGACCTACCAGCCGGCCTCGGTGGCGCAGTTGGATGCGCGTCCGACTGGAGACCAGGAGGTTGCTGGTTTGACCCCCCCGCCGAGGTCGCCAACATTCTTTTGTGGAGATTGATCATGAAATATTTTCTGCGGTCATTCTCTTCCTTCCGCTGATTCAAGAATGGCAGTTATCAGTTTCTGGCGAAAGAATGTGCACAATACTGGTTAACCACTTGGAGGCCTAAGCGTGCCCAGTAAACGTGTGGTTAGGTAAACTGACCGCGCTCGACATAATCCCATTGGGTTGACTGGGCCATAAAACCTCAACACAAACAAACAGACCTACCAACCTTATATATTTTAACTGCACAATACATTAACCTATAGATAATATGCTATATTCTATTCTGTTCATACCTTCTACAGAAAAAATGACCGTACAATCGTCCCATATAGTCTTAATCCAAAAGTCCCTTAGGTAGTCACCTGTGTGACGTATTCCTCCCGCTCTTTTGATCATGTGTCAGTTTCTTTTCTGTGGACAAAGAATGTAAACATGGATTTTTTCTCCGGGTGAAAAAATTCTATTTTCTTCCTTTTTCTCCGGTTGAAATTAAATTCTTTGTTCTTTCTTTTGTCCTTTATCATGCCTTTCGTTTTTCTCACTAATTTTTGTTTTAAATTGTTTTTTGAATTCTTGTAATTATCCATCACTTGTTCGCCATAATGAGTTTTCGCGACTTTCGTGACGATTCTTCGTGGTGAATGTGGTCATATTAAAATCGCGTTCAGATAATTATGACAAATGAATTAAATGCTATTCTTGTTCCAGGGAATCAACCTGCTCTGTGTGTAGCGTCTTATTTGAAATAACCTGGAAACTTGCCAAAGAAAGAAGAAATTATTCTTCTAGGAGTGGTTCATGGCTAATAAGAAGAAGAGATCGCAAGCCATGTCTAATTCATCAGACAAAGAAAAAAATGATGGGAACACTACCCCACTTGGCCCTGCTGCCAGGGCAAAGACCCATCAAGGTGGTAACTCCAAGGGTACTTGTACCCAGAGGAGTATAAGTCCACCGGTCACCGGTCAATCGACCACCGGTCAACCAGCCATGGGCCATTTGCCCAATGGACAAGAAGACATTTAAGAATGGCTGGTGACCAGTCACGGGTCACAGATTGCCGGTCACCGGCCACTGGTCAAATGGGCATTACACAAGAATTTTTTAAGTCAGTCAATCACTGGTCAACAGCCATCCAGCCACCGGTCATTGGACTTAGAAAATGTCAACACAGGGGAAGTCAGTATTCACCAGTCATCGGTCAGCCGATCACCGGTCACCGGTCATCAGAATTTATATCAACCTACAATTAGTGAAACTCATGCCATGGACATGGAGCTCACTAATAATAATAATAAATTACCCCTGGAACCGGACTTTAGTAATATGTCTGATCCAAATGTTGTAATCAAATGTCAGACAACAAATGGAGATAGGACAAACATCAGACAACAAATGGAGATAGGACAACAAACTTTACAGACATCCCTCTCTGGGCGTATTCCAGGAGGGATCAGTCTAGAAGTAAACATAAATCTAAGAAAAGGAGAAGACGTAGATTGTTCTCTACACCCTCCTCCTTTAAACCTGCATCTCCAGACTTTCGCTGAGAAACAGAAAGTCTAAAGGCCAAGAAAATCTAACTACGAGGGTGAGTCAATAAGTAACCAGCCCTAACTTATTTCCGGTTGAGATCCACATCTTCTTTTTCGATGTAATTGCCCTCTAGTGTGATGCACTTAGACCAACGGTGTTCAAGTGCCATCAGCCCAGAACTAAAAAGTCAGGGTCCTTTCCATTGACCCACTCCTCAACTGCCGTCACGACTTCCTCATCAGACCGGAAATGAAGTCCACGGATATCCTTTTTCAAGTTTAGGAATAGAAAGAAGTCGCTAGGAGCTAGGTCAGGCGAATAGGCAGGATGTGGTATTAATTCACACCCGTTTCGCTCTACAGCATCCATTGCGACTTTGCAAGTGTAGACTCTTGCGTTGTCCTGTTGCAGCAAAACACCTTTAGAGAGTTTACCTCAGCGTTTTTCATGGATGGCAGTTCTCAGCTGGTCTAAGAAGTTTGCATAGTACACTCCAGTTATTGTACTTCTCTTGGGTAAAAAGTCCAACCTAATAACGCCTTTTGCATCCCAAAATACTGTGGCAATCACCTTGCCAGTAGATGGTTGCGTCTTGAACTTCTTTCATCTCGGGGACCCAGGCCCTACCACTGACGACTGAGCTTTATTCTCTGGCTCATAATAATGAACCCAAGTCTTATCTACAGTCACCAGACACAAAAGAAAATCATCTTTTGACCTAAAACGCTTCAACAAGGCGCTGCATACTGATGCTCTGGTTGCCATTTGCTCATCGCTAAGGGATTTGGGGACCCAACGGGCTGTTAGCTTGCACATACCTAACGATCTTGTAAGATTGTTGAAACATGTGAAATGCCTAATGCCTGCGCTATTTCTTCCACCTGAATTCGCCTATTAGAGTATACCAGATCCCAAACTTTCTTACACATTTCTTCGTCGATGGCATCCAGTGGGCATCCAGACCTGGCTTCATCTTCTAAACACGTTCTATTGCGTTTGAGTTCCCCTACCCAGAATTTAACCTGTTCATAAGATGGTGCAGAAGACCCATAAACATCAGCTAACTCGCCGTGTATTTCCTTGCCTGTTTACCTTTTAAATACAAGTACCGAATTGCAGCACGGTACTCAACTTTAGATGAAAAGCATGCCTTTGCATCACTAGCCATGTTTGACATTCAATATCTTATTAAAGAATGACTCGATACGTGTGCAATTTTGTACCCATGTATAAAACATATATTGAAACAAAGCATAAAAATCTTGACCGTCTCGGTCTATCGGAAATGGGATAGGCTGGTTATTTATTGACACGCTCTCGTAGAAAGGAGAAGAAAATATACATCTTCTTCTTCTTTTTAATTATCTGATAAGCAGTCCCATGATTATGGCAAATACAAAGAAGTAGACATACTCCACTGGCTGCATAGAATCCGAGTATACTACAGCCTACGGAAGTAACTTATGTCCACACAATATAACCTGAACATAAAGGACTCAGGTTTAGACTTTGAAATCGAAACCTGGCCCTTTGAAAAGACAATCAACAAATATTAGGCTTTGCCTCTGGAGTTAAAGGCCAACCGAGGAGCATGCTCTGGTAAAGCCTTTATCTGGTATTGTACTCCTAATTGAGTCAGGTACGACTCTATTACTAGTATTGCCACAATCTAAACTAGTTTTTAAATACTGCCAAATTTCTACAAAGCAAACTGATACGGAGAAATTGGTAGAGATGATAGGCTCCCAAAAATTTAGTGTCTTCCTTGACACGGACTAAATTTTATAAGAGCCAGAGTCAGTATTTTCCGACCGATAATATTATTCTGTTAGAATCAGAGGCTTTCCTGCTAGATTTAGCTAGCAGAAAAAAAAAATGCTCCTTTCCAATAACATATTAAATTATGGTAAAAAGAGCCGCAAATTTATAGCGATAAACTCACATGAGTATATCTTCTGCTGCTTATTTATGTATGCAACAGCATTTAATATCCATACCAGCTCTTCCGAGACTGATTTAAACAGTACCTAAATCTATAAAGCCATGATGGCTAGGTCTACGATCTTAGCTACGGAGATTTTACAAGCTAGACGTGATGTGGTAATGGTCACGTTTAAGATTTTACTGGACAATTCCAACCAGGAGCTGCGAAACGTTCCACTTAATTCTAAACTTTATTTTATAACAAAATTAAGGAATTGCCAAGGGCAAGAAAGTTTAGGTCCAACAACAAAGGCCCTTGACAAATTCCTCTATTGCTAATACCATACAACAGCAAAGTGACTTATCTGGCTCCTCTGATCTTTAAGAAACTGAAGCAGCCAGCTAAACCTCCTAGGCCTCACCAAACGCAACTGTACAGGCCTAAAGTCAGACACAGTCGTACTTATCAAGTAGAGGAATTATCTAAGAGAAGTTGAAATCAGACAGTTCCCCTCCTCTAGGCAAGCCTCATCCTTAACAAATTCTGAAAAATTCTGAAGTCCGTTTCTTCCAACTGCCAGTCCTACTACATTCAGACTTTCCAGTGGGAGGAAGATTGACCCAATTTGTGGAACAACGGCAAGAATCGACAGACAACAAATGGACCCTCTACCGTTCGAAACGGGTTCAAGATCCTATTCAAGTCACTTCCTCTCATATCGGATAAATCTGATTCAAATCCCTCCCCCGTTATTGCAAGAAGAGATCGCAAACTTCTCAAGAAACGGGCAGTGGAAAGGGTACAGAATCCGGGAACTCCCAGTTTTTACTCCCGGGTATTACTAGTGCCGGCTTTTACTAGTGCAAAATGGAGAATGGACGTTACACTCAGTAATAGATCTTTCCAACTAAATCTGTATATAAACAAAGCATTTTACGATGGAAAGAGTCAAGTCAGTAGGTCAGTCGATTATGGCCAAGGTAGATCTGTTTCCAGAGATCTGACTGATGCATATGCATGTTCTGATACATCTGAAATCCAGAAAAATCCTTCGGTTCATCTACGAACATCAGGCTTTTCTGTTCACGGTCTTAACGTTCGAAATGTCCCTAAGCCTGTGAAATTTTCACAGTTAATGAGTATAATAACAGCAGAGTTACGACAATGTGCTGTGCACGGGCCCCCATAGCCTAGTGGATAAGAGAGTTGACTCTTAATCCAATATGTTTCTCACCGCTGTGGTTCGAGCCTGGCTCGGGTCATATGTGGGAAAGCCAAGTTCTGCTTACGGATGGTCAGGTGGTTTTTCTCCGGGTTCTCCGGTTTTCGCCCACCTTCGATGAACGATCGGCTCGATATAAGTGAAATATTCTTGAAAGGGCCGTAAAACCCAAATCAAAAAAAAAAAAAAAAAAAAAAAAAACGACAATGTGCTGTATCTCTCTTTCCATACCTAGAAAATTGGCTAATAAGAGATCTGCTTTGCAAACGGCTTATTTAGCGCATCAAATTCACTCTTTAAATGGTACAACCCAGATTTCATACCAAATCTAAAGAAGTCAGGTTGATACCATCACGAATTCACAGTTAGGTAAGGAATTCTAACTCAACACAAAATAGTCAGAGTACAAAATAGTCAGAGTACCAGCAAACCGAGTAAAGCTCTTATTCTGACCATCAAAACAATTCTTTCTTAAACTCTGGTTTCGGCATGAACTTTCGGCACAAAGTAGGCAAGTCTGCCTATTTTTGGTCTGTAAACCTTAAATTCTTCCTTAGATCATCAGGTTACGATTAACAGTATGATCAAATTCCACTTGAAATGGTGGATGAACACCAATCGATTCATTCAAGGGATGTCCATTCACCCTCCAGACCCCAAACTATTTCCCTTTTCGGATGCTAGTCAATAGGGGAACTCACCTGGAATAATGAGTTTTCCTTTCATGGTCTATGGTTGGAAGCCCAATTCCAATTCCATATCAAAATGTTGGAAATAAGGGCCATTCGTTTCACTCTGATAAAACCTTATAAATATATTCACCCTTCTTGTGTCATGTTTTCTACTGACAACACAACAGTGGTATCATATATCAATAAGTAAGGAGGAACATAGTATCCCAACCTATGCGTAGAGGTATGGAATATCCTTCAATGGTGACTAAAACATCAATATTGTCATCAGGATTCGTCATATACCAGACAAATTCAATGTTTTGGCAGATACGTTATAGACCATCGACAAACAGTCAAAACAGAGTGGGAACTGGATAAATTGATATAGAATTCAATATCCAAATATTCAAACATTCCAATTTGGATCTGTTTGCAATACATTTCAGTCACAATCTTCCACTTATGTGTTCCCAGTTCTGGACAAAATCAAGTCTTTGCGATAGATGCATTTTCCACGAACTGGAACAATATTCATGCTTATGCATTTCCTCCAACAATACTGATTCCTTCTGTCCTGAACAAGATATGCCAATCTCAGTGCAGAATGATTCTTATAGCTCCTGTTTGACCATAACAAACATGGTTCTCAGGGGTTCTATGACTACTTGTCTCAGCTCCAGTTCGTCTTCCACTCTTTCCAAACTATTAACACAAGCAAAGAAAGTTTCAACATCAAAATCTCCCAGTATTCAACCGTCACACCTGGGAGTTATCATGAAATCAGTTAGAGATAGAAATTTCACAAACATTGCAGTTCTTGTCTCTAAATCAAGCGAACATCAACTCAGAAAGCCTGTGACGTGAAATGGATCATATATACCTGTTAATGTCATAGAAAGAAGGCTAATCTGGTCTCGGCCCGTCTTTCTATTATAGCCGATTTCCTCTTTTACCTTTTCTCTGAGTTTAAGTTTCAGATGAGTACTGGTAAGGCTATGGATATATCATATCTAGTACTTTTAATTTAAGACTAGCTATAAATCAGATTTAACCCTGTCTTGTCAGAATTAATAAGATCTTTTGAATTACAATGCTCTCTTCAAAGATCTATTACTCCTTAATAGGTTTTATTTTGGGTCTTAATCTGTCTTCAGAAAGCCCCATATGAACCTTACATAAGGCTTCTAATTCCAAGTAAAGATAGCCTTTCTTTTGGCTCTTGACATTGTCCAAAGATGAGACCAGATTCAGACCTTGGCAATGGATTCAAATCAACTAAGATTCAATTGATCTCATGGATCAGTATCTGATGGTTCAGACTGGGTTTATGGCTAAGAATCAGCTTCCGTCCATTTATCCAGATCATAGTCTTATCCTTATTTAGCCCATATATGCAAAGGGAACATTAGGATAGACTTTATGCCCTACAGGAGCCTTAAAATTCTATCTAAAATGACTAGACATTCCTGTCAAAATAGAACTAGACTATTTCTACCTATTAGAGGCAAACAAGATATTTCTGAATCCTCTGTCTCGAGATGGATTTCTTATAATATTAAACTTGCCTACAGGAAACTCATCCGTAAAGCATTTTTATGCCCCTGCCATTTTCAATGGGGGGGGCATATAGTATCACCGCTGTCCGTACGTACGTCCGTCCCGTCCTTCCTGTCCGTCCCGTACGTAACACTTTTGGTTTACGTGCAATATCTTTTGAAAGGATTGGTGTATTGGATTGAAATTTTATACACAGGTATATAATCATAAAATACAGGTCAAGTTCGATTTAGGGTAAAATCTGCCAATTATTTTGTGAGTTATGGCCCTTTTTGACTTTGAAAAATTTTCAACTTTGAAAAATGGTTTCCGTGAGATATCTTTTGAAGGTGTTGGTATATTGGACTGAAATTTTGTACACAGGTATATAATCATAAAATGTAGGTCAAGTTCGATTTAGGGTAAAATCCACCAATTGTTTTTGGAGTTATGGCCCTTTATCAATGTTGAAAAATAGTTGAAAATGGTTTCCGTTTGATATCTTTTGAAAAGATTAGTGTATTGGATTCAAATTTTATACACAGGTATATAATCATAAAATGTAGGTCAGGTTCAATTTAGGGTAAAATCCACCAATTATTTTTGGAGTTACGGCCCTTTATCAATGTTGAAAAATAGTTAAAAATGGTTTCCATTTGATATCTTTTGAAAACATTAGTGTATTGAATTCAAATTTTATACACAGGTATATAATCATAAAATGTAGGTCAAGTACGATTCAGGGTAAAATCCACCAATTTTTTTTTAGAGTTATGGCCCTTTTTCAACTTTGAAAAATGGTGTCCATTCGATAACATTTTAAAAGATTAGTGAATTGGATTCATATTTTATACAGAAGCATATAATTATAAAATATAGGTCGTTTGATTTAGGGTAAAATCCACCAATTATTTTTGGAGTTATGGCCCTCTATCAATGTTGAAAAATAGTTGAAAAATGGTTTCCGTTCAATATCTTTTCATCCGGACCCCCCAGGTTTACCTTTTGGTTAACCTTTTTTCAAAGTTGTGTTACTGTTATTCTTCAGCCGATTGCTTTCATATTTAGTAGGGATAGAGAGGACGACCAGTAGGTGTGTCACATGCAAGAGAGACAACTCTAGCTGACTCCATTTTGGAGTTACCTCCCATAGTTTTTAAATCTTGTGCGGCCCATAACTCTAAAACCCTTTAAGGTATTTTCATGATATTTCACCATTAGGTAGAGGACATTGAGTAGGTGTGTCGTGTACAAGAGAGACAACTCTAACTGACTGTGTTCTTGAGTTATCTCCCATAGTTATAAAATCTTGTGCAGGCCATAACAATAACTCTTTGAGATATTTTCATGATACTTGATCAAGTTGTAGAGGACATTGAATAGGTGTGTCACATACAAGAACAACAACTCTAGCTGACTCCCTTTTGGGAGTTATCTCCCATAGTTGTTAAATCTTGTGCGGCCCTTAACTCTAAAACCGTATAAGTAATTTTCATGATACTTCACCAATAGGTAGAGGACAGGGGTGTCACATACAAGAATGACAACTCTAACTGACTGCATTTTGGAGTTATCTACCATAGTTATGAAATCTTGTGCAGGCAATAACTCAATAACCCTTTGAGATATTATCATGATACTTGATCAAGTTGTAGAGGACATTGAGTAGGTGTGTCACATAACAAGAACAACAACTCTGACTCAGTTCTGGAGTTATCTCCCATATTTGTTAAATCTTGTGCAGGCCATAACTCTTCAACCTTTTGAGATATTTTTATGATACTTCATCAAGTTGTAGAGGACATTGAGTTGGCATGTCATGTACACAAAAGACAAGTCTGACTCCATTTTTGAGTTATCTCCCATATTTTTTAAATTTGCTGATGGTCATAACTTCTCTACCAGTTGAGATTTTTTGTTGATAATTAATAGAGATGCTTAGAACATTAAGAAGGAGAGTTGCATTTAAAATTTGTAACTATGGGTTACTCATTACTCCATTTATTTTCAGTTATCTCCCCTGGTTGTAAAATCTTGTGCAGGCCATAACTCTTTAACCAGTGGAGACATTTTGATGATAGTATGTAGAGATGCTTAGAACATAAACTAGGTGTGTCACAATATGTAAGGACAACTCCGACCTACGGAATGTTGGAGTTATCTCCCTTACTTACACTTCGGATGCAGATTTATCAGCAATGCATGCAGCAGGCTTTATTTTTCTCATTATTTTTGGATTCTTTGTTGAAAATCACTTACTCAGAGTTTCTCAGACTAATGGCTGAAGAGTTACAGACCTTGCAGGCAAAGGGCCTTATATTTCTCATTATTTTTGGATTCTTTGTTGAAAATCACTTACTAGCGAACACAAAATCCAGTTTCTATGACTTACAGTTTGAGAGTTATAATCTTTGCAGGCAACAGACCTTATTTTTCTCATTATTTTTGGATTCTTTGTTGAAAATCACATACTAGCAAACAAAAAATCCAGTTTCCATGACTTATGGTTTGAGAGTTATAATCATTGCAGGCAACGGGCCTTATTTTTCTCCTTATTTTCAGTTTCTTTGTTGAAAAACACAAACTCCAGTTTCTACAACTTTGGTTTTAGAGTTCTGTGTCTGATTCACAGTTGTGGAGTTATCACCCACTGCAGGGTTAAACAAGTGTATCCCTTGATAAAATTACATCTCTGATGCCCTAGATTGAAAAAAGACTGCCATTTGCGGTGCGGTCAGGGGATTTGCCATCTCTTTTGATGGCTATTTTTTCAAGTTAACTCCCCCGAATGAATTTCTAAGCCAAATTCTTGTGCACTTCATAACTTCTAAATGGTTTGAAATATTTTGATAATATTTGGTAGAGGCATAGATAAGGGCAAGTAGGCATGCCCTGTATAAGAGAGACAACGCTGACTTTCTTTGTTAGGTACCTGAAGCCGAAAGCTTGTGCAGCCAAAATTGAATTTTGGACGGATTTTTCATAAATCTGTCCTTTAAAATAGCGATGTCATGGCCGTGGGCATTGGGTCTTCTGAGGTTTACCTTTTCATTGACCTTTTGAAAAACCTGCCCATAATGCGTTAGGCATTTTTCTTGTTTTCAAAAAGTTTGATTTAGGGTAAAATCTGCCAATTATTATGAGAGTTATGGCCCTTTTTCAACTTCATTTTTTGCAAAATACCTACGTGTGGGTGAGGATGGCCCTGGGCATCTGTGTCATACTGACACATTTCTAGTTTCCTTCTTAAGATTAAGCCCATGAAGTTAGGGCTCTATTTTCCTCTTGGGCCTTTTTCGATAAGTTTCATTCAAGGAGATTTTATTAGCAATATCGAATCAATCTTCTATATTTGCTAAGCTCTGTCTAAGGGGTATGTCTTTGCAACTTTAAACCTGCTTAATTTGGGCCCAATTGTTACGTCCCAAAAAGTGGTGTAGGGGGGGAGGGAGGGCCAAGTTAACAGGGCCTTGGATGCCTTATACAAAAAGTGGTGTAGGGGTGTCCAAGGCCAAGTTAACAGGGCCTTGGATGCCTTATACATATATTAAGGTTATCAATATCTTATATGTATGTTGGAATGAGCTTACTCTTAGGATTTATATCAAGAATGAGCTTATTCTAAGTTTCCTGTGCCTTAATCCAAAAATGAGGGATCTACTTAATTTTGTTAGCTCGTCGGGACTATGTCCCTGGAGAGCTTATGTTGTCACCCAGGCGTTGGCGTCCGTCGGCATCCGCGTCCGCGTTAGTACAATGCTTGAGTTTTTACATGTGTGCATAGTTTTCTAACTGTTCAAGATTCTGCTTTCATATTTGGCCTACACCTACTTTAGGCATACACCCGCATCCCCAAAATAGACTTTTTATGTAGGTCAAGGTCAGTTCTTACTTTCTCTTTTACACCCATGTTTAAGTTTTGTGTTTAAGTTTTGAAAAGTGTACATAACTGCTGAAGTATTCAAGATAGAGCTCTAATATTTGGCCCACACCAGCCTTAGGGTTAGACCTTTTCAATAACATACACCTCTTCCTCAGTTTGACCTTCTGCCTAGGTCAAGGTCAGGTCATACTTTGTCATTTGAACCCATGTTCGAGTTCTGCGTTTAAGTTTTGATAAGTGTTTGTAACTGCTGAAGTATTCAAGATACCGCTTTAATATTTGGCCCACACCAACATTACGGTAAGACCTTCCAATAGCACAGACCTTTTCCTCAGTTTGACCTTCTGCCAAGGTCAAGGTCAGGTTATACTTTGTCATTTAAACCCATGTTTGAGTTTTGCGTTTAAGTTTTGAAAAGTGTTCTTAACTGCCAAAGTATTCAAGATGCTGCTTTAATGTTTGGCCCACACCTACCTTAGGGTAAGACCTTTCAATAGTACACACCCCTTCCTCAGTTTGACCTTCTGCCTAGGTAAAGATCAGGTCATACTTTGTCATTTATACCTGTGTTTAAGTTTTGAAAAGTGTACATGGCTGCTGAAGTTTGTAAGATATAGCTTTCATATTTCGTCCACACCAGCCTAAGGGAAGATGTTTCAATGGCATATACCTCATCCCTTAGTTTGACATTCTTCTGACATCAAAGTCAGGTCATACTCTGTCATTTACTGCTATGTTTAATTTCTGCATTTAATCTTTAATATTTAAAGATTGTTTTCTTATCCGATCAGCCCTTTCCGGCGAGCTGCGTTGTCTTCTGACAACTCTTGTTTTAGAATTGGGAGCTCCTTCCCACCTTATTGGCGAATTCTAGCACATTATCTATAGGTTAATGTATTGTGCAGTTAAAATGAAGTTTTTAAAAGTAAAACATATTTTAACAGGCAATACTTAACCTATAGATAAGATAATCCCACCTCCCTATCCCCGCTTAGCTCTACCCTTTAGGGCTTTACATCAAAGAAACTGACATGTGATCAAAAGAGCAGGAGGAATACCTCACACAGGTGGCTGCCTGAGGGACTTTTGGATTAAGACTATATGGGACGGCTGTAAGGTCGTTTTTTCTGTGGAAGGTATGAACAGGATAGAATATAGCACATTATCTGTAGGTTAAGTATTGCTTGTTAAAATATGTTTTACTTTTAAAAACTTCATTTTTGGCACAAACACAACAATTGTTTGTCTTGGCATTATTTGACTATCCTTAGTCAGGCAGTTTCATCTGTGGTTCTGGTGTAAAAATAAAGAAATAGAACCCTTGATTATCACCTTTACCTGAGCTGGGCTCCAAAGAGCTGTCGACAGTCCAATGATCATGAGTTTGTTATGAGCTCTGACCAAGGTTTGTGGTCTGTTTCATCCTGGTTCAGAGTTTTCCCTATATATCTTATTTGTTACATTTGTTATGAAATGGAAAAGGGTTTATGAAAAAGTAAAAGACTAGGAATAGTATCTGTTTCATAGTTTCATTATGCCCCCAACTTTGCAAAAAGTTGGGGGGCATATTGCTTCTGGCTTGTCTGTTCGTTGGTTCGTTCGTTCGTGCCTGTGTTCGTTTGATCGTTCGTTCGTCACGCTTTCTGATGCATAGCATAACTTTAGAACCATGTATGCTAATGTTTTGAAAGTTCATATATGGATTCCTCATGAAAAAATAGATGACCCGTATTTTTTGTTTTTATCTGAATTTTCTCCCATTTTAGAGTCATTGCACTTGATATAAAATAACATTGAAATCTCTTTAGCAAGATATCTCAAAAAGTATTTGAGCAAGAGTCTTGATATTTGGTATACTGATTGGGGCTGAGTAGGAGATCACCTGATTAAATTTTCAACAAATTTTATGAAATTTTGTTGGAGTTATGGTCCTTTGCAATTTTTGGGCATTTGTTGCTTTCATGTGCATTGCATAAGTTTAGAACCATGTATGCTAATGTTTTGAAAATTCATATATGGATTCTTCATGAAAAAATAGGTGAACCGTATTTGTTTTCTTATCTGAATTATCTCTCATTTTAGAGTTATTGCCCTTTTAATAAAAAAACCCATTAAAATCTCATTAGCAAGATGTCTAAAAAAGTATTTGAGCTAGAGCCTTGATATTTGGTATACTGATTGGGACTAAGGAGGAGATCACCTGATTAAATTTTCATTGAATTTAATGAAATTTTGTTGGAGTTATGGCCCTTTGCAATTTCTGGCTATTTGATCTTGTTGCTTTCATGTGCATAGCATAAGTTTAGAACCATGTATACTAGTGTTTTCAAAAGTCATAAATGGGTTCCTCATGAAAAAATTGGTGACCCGTATTTTTTTTTCTTATCCAAATTATCTCCCATTTTAGAGTTATTGTCCTTTTAATAAAATAACATTGAAATCTCGTTAGCAAGATATCTCAAAAAGTATTTGAGCTAGAGTCTTGATATTTGGTATACTGATTGGGACTGAGGAGGAGATCACCTGATTAAATTTTCAACCAATTTAATGAAATTTTGTTGGAGTTAAGGCCCTTTGCAATTTTTGGCCATTTGTTGCTTTCATGTGCATAGCATAAGACAAGAACCATGTATGCTAATGTTTTGAAAATTCATATATGGATTCCTCATGAAAAAATAGGTGACCCGTATTTTTTTTCTTACCTGAATTATCTCCCATTTTAGAGTTATTTCCCTTGTAATAAAATAACATTGAAATCTCTTTAGCAAGATATATCAAAAAGAATTTGAGCAAGAGTCTTGATATTTGGTATACTGATTGGGGCTGAGTAGGAGATCACCTGATTAAATTTTCAACAAATTTTATGAAATTTTGTTGGAGTTATGGCCCTTTGCAATTTTTGGGCATTTGTTGCTTTCATGTGCATTGTATAAGTTTAGAACCATGTATGCTAATGTTTTGAAAATTCATATATGGATTCCTCATGAAAAAATAGGTGACCTATATTTGTTTTCTTATCAGAATTATCTCTCATTTTAGAGTTATTGCCCTTTTGATATAAAAAACCCCATTCAAATCTCGTTAGCAAGATGTCTCAAAAAGTATTTGAGCTAGAGCCTTGATATTTGGTATACTGATTGGGACTGAGGAGGAGATCACCTGATTAAATGTTCAATGAATTTTATTAAATTTTGTTGGAGTTATGGCCCTTTGCAATTTCTGGCTATTTGATCTTGTTGCGTTCATGTGAATAGCATAAGTTTAGAACCATGTATACTAGTGTTTTGAAAAGTCATATATGGATTCCTCATGAAAAAATTGGTGACCAGTATTTTTTTTCTTATCCAAATTATCTACCATTTTAGAGTTATTGTCCTTTTAATAAAATAACATTGAAATCTCGTTAACAAGATATCTAAAAAAGTATTTGAGCTAGAGTCTTGATATTTGGTATACTGATTTAGACTGAGGAGGAGATCACCTGATTAAATTTTCAACCAATTTAATGAAATTTTGTTGGAGTTATGGCCCTTTGCAATTTTTGGCCACTTGTTGCTTTCATGTGCATAGCATAAGTTAAGACCATGTATGCTAATGTTTTGAAAATTCATATATGGATTCCTCATGAAAAAATAGGTGACCCGTATTTTTTTTCTTATCCAAATTATCTCCCATTTTAGAGTTATTTCCCTTGTAATAAATTATAACATTGAAATCTCGTTAGCGAGATATCTCAAAAAGTATTTGAGCTAGAGTCTTAATATTTGATATACTGATTGGGACTGAGGAGGAGATCACCTGATTAATTTTCAGCCAGTTTAATGAAATTTTGTTGGAGTTATGACCCTTTGCAATTTCTGGTTATTTGATCTTGTTGCTTTCATGTGCATAGCATAAGTTTAGAACCATGTATGCTAATGTTTTGAAAATTCAAATATGGATTCCTCATGATAAAATAGGTGACCCTTGTTTTTTTTCTTATCCAAATTATCTCCCAATTTTAGAGTTATTTCCCTTGTAATAAAATAACATTGAAATCTCGTTAGCAATATATCTCAAAAAGTATTTGAGCTAGAGTCTTTCTATTTGGTATACTGATTTGGACTGAGGAGGAGATCACCTGATTAAATTTTTAACCAATTTAATGAAATTTTGTTGGAGTTATGGCCCTTTGCAATTTTAGGCCATTTGTTGCTTTCATGTGCATAGCATAAGTTAAGAACCATGTATGCTAATGTTTTGAAAATTCATATATGGATTCCTCATGAAAAAATAGGTGACCCGTATTTTTTTCTTATCCGAATTATCTCCCATTTTAGAGTTATTTCCCTTGTAATAAAATAACATTGAAATCTCGTTAGCAAGATGTCTCAAAAAGTATTTGAGCTAGAGTCTTAATATTTGATATACTGATTGGGACTGAGGAGGAGATCACCTGATTAATTTTCAGCCAGTTTAATGAAATTTTGTTGGAGTTATGGCCCTTTGCAATTTCTGGTTGTTTGATCTTGTTGCTTTCATGTGCATAGCATAAGTTTAGAACCATGTATGCTAATGTTTTGAAAATTCAAATATGGATTCCTCATGATAAAATAGGTGACCTTGTTTTTTTTCTTATCCAAATTATCTCCCAGTTTTAGAGTTATTTCCCTTGTAATAAAATAACATTGAAATCTCGTTAGCAATATATCTCAAAAAGTATTTGAGTTAGAGTCTTTCTATTTGGTATACTGATTTGGACTGAGGAGGAAATCACCTGATTAAATTTTCAACTAATTTAATGAAATTTTGTTGGAGTTATGGCCTTTTGCAATTTTTGGCCATTTGTTGCTCTCATGTGCATTGCATAAGTTTAGAATCATGTATGCTAATGTTTTGAAATTTCATATATGGTTTCCTCATGAAAAAATAGGTGACCCGTATTTTATTTCTTATCCGAATTGTCTCCCATTTTAATAAAGTAACATTGAAATCTCGTTAGCAAGATATCTCAAAAAGTATTTGAGCTAGAGCCTTGATATTTGGTAAACTGATTGGAGCTGAGGAGGAGATCACCTGATGAAATTTTCAACAAATTTTATGAAATTTTGTTGCAGTTATGGCCCTTTGCGATTTCTGGCTATTTGATCGTGTTGCTTTCATGTGCATAGCATAAGTTTAGAACCATATATGCTAATAATTTGAAAGTTCATATATGGATTCCTCATGATAAAATAGGTGACCCCTATTTTTTTCTTGTCTGAATTATCTCCCATTTTAGAGTTATTGCCCTTTTAATAAAATAACATTGAAATCCTGTTAGCAAGATATCTCAAAAAGTATTTGAGCTAGTCTTGATATTTGGTATACTGATTGGGACTGAGGAGGAGATTACCTGATTAAATTTTCAACCAATTTAATGAAATCTTGTTTGAGTTCCTCATGATATAATAGGTGACCCGTATTTTGTTTCCGAATTATCTCCCATTTTAGAGTTATTGCCCTTTTAATAAAATAACATTGAAATCTCGTTAGCAAGATATCTCAAAAAGCATTTGATATTTGGTATACTGATTGGAACTGAGGAGGAGATACCTGATTAAATTTTCAGCCAGTTTAATGAAATTTTGTTGGAGTTATGGCCTTTTGCAATTTTTTTGGCTATTTGTTGCATTCATGTGCATAGCATAAGTTTAGAACCATGTATGCTAATGTTTTGAAATTTCATATATGGATTCCTCATTTTTTTTTTCTCATCCGAATTATCTCCCATTTTAGAGTTATTTCCCTTTTAATAAAATAACTCTGAAATCTCGCATATTTGTACTGTTATTACTGTCATGGGCAAGCAGTGTTGGAGTCAACCAGTGTTAAAGTCAGGCAGTGTTGGGGGCATAGTGTTTTACAAACACCAGCTCTAGTTTTCAATTTGCCCTGTTTTGTAATGAACACTGACCAAGGTTGTTGCTCTGTTTCATCCTGTTTCATAACAAAGGAAATGAATGAAACTGACCATCAATGAGAACTGTTATTGGGGTCTGTTTCATTCTATTTCTGTCAATTTCAGAGTTTTCCTTATATATTTCTTACATTTTTGTAACAAAAAAATGTTCCCAAAAATACGCCAGCTTGGTTTTTGTGCAGTATAGGTTCTGCGGGCTAAGATTGCTCAGGAACAGTGCATGTAGGTTAACTGACTGCTTTCAACATGACACAAATGGGTTGACTGGGCTATAAAACCTCAACTCATAAGAAAAACAAAAAAAATATCTCCTTCACCTGAAGCTGTAGTTAAAAATGGCACCCTAACCATATTTACCCTAGGTATAAGGACACCTTACAGTAGTCAGTTGCATAGCAGTTCTGTAATTCTCCCTAAATCTGATTGGAATTAAGTCACATGGACTGATCACAAGACCAGTCATCTGTTTGGGGGAAAACAGTGACACTCTCTAGTTCTTTTTACATTTTCCTAGCTAGGATTAGCCATTGCTTACAAGCTTTTTCCTTTCTCCATGGTAGAAGATGGAAATGCATGTTTGCATATGATTTGCAGCCTTTAACAATTGAGTTAGATGACACTTTTTCATTTGTATTCTTGTTTTATTGATGGTTCACATACACCACCATCTTAATTTCACCAGCATTTGTTATATCAATATTTTTAGCTCATAGTGATAGCCCTAAAATTTCAACAGGTCCATTTTATGCCCCAAATTTTGAAGAAGTTGGAAGGGCATATTATTTTGGGCTTGTCTGCCTGTTCCTCAGTTTGTTTGTCCATAAGTAATGGTTTCTTGTAAGCAAGATACCTGGAAAACTATTTGAGCTAGGGCCTTGAATTCAACTTGGTGAGCTTATTGGGAATGATTAGTAGTTCACTTGATTAACTTTGAAAAAAAAACAAAAAAAACAACAAAAACATCAGTTTTGTCAGAGTTTTGCCACTTTCTAGTTTTGGCATTTTGTATGGGTAATCATATAGTAGGGGGCATAGTGTTTTACAAACACCTTTATAGTTATTCCTGTTGATGCGTCTAAATATTGCTAGGTAATAGGCAAACAGTGTAGACCCTGATCAGATGTCATGTTCTGTGTCATCTGATTAGGGTCTACACTGTTTGCTTGTCCATCCACTTGGGGTGACTCCAGTATTTTCTTTTTCAGGTATCATATCAGTGTTTATTTTAGCGATCGTCTTACTAATTCTTCTTATCCTCATACAGAGGATTAGGATTGCTATAGCTCTCATCAAAGAAAGTAGCAAGTAAGTCTGTCTTACAGAAATCTTCATATCAATGATTGATCTTTGTCATAAGTCTACCAATTCTCCTTCTACCTTCTCATTATGTAAACACACCTGTATAAAATGTAAACTTCTAAGCCATAGTTGTAGCAGATAAGGTAATGCTTTTACACTTTTACATGACCTCCCCCCCACCCCCATCCCCCACCCCGCTCTCCATCCTCACATCTCACCACCACCAAAATATATATACATATTTTTATCATTTCTTCCCAAAAACAAGCATATGGATATGAGTAGCCACAACATATTTTTGTGAAGAAATATTTGTGTAGGAAATGATGAAGATTTTGGTTATTGCACAATTGCTGACTGAGCTACAACAGATTTTTACAATGGAACAGATTGTAAAAAAGTATTTTAACGGTAAAACATGGTAAAAAGACCAAATTGAAAAGCTGGTTTAAATACTGCAAAACTGAAAATCCCCCCATATAATGTAGACCTCTGCATGTACCTGTTTTCACCATATCATTGGAGAATGTGGGGTATACACATTGCGTAGACTTGTTAATGTAAGGTCATAACAAAGAGTTAGAAATGCCATAAACTTGTTAATGTAAGGTCATAACAAATGGTTTGAAATGTCATAAACTTATTAATGTAAGGTCATAACAAATGGTTAAAATGTCATAACAAAAATATGCTTGTTTCATTGCTCATTTAAAAGTAGCAGCCTGCATTAATATGAAACATTCAGGAAAGTGAAATCAGTTGAAACATGAAAGCATTAACTATACTTTAGTTTCAAAAAAATAGTTTGGGGAATTCTTTTAACCTTAGTACATAATTGTCATTATTGCTGAGTAGTTGGCACTCCCGACGTCAGATCACAAGGACTTAGGTTTGAATCTCTTCATTACACAGCGCCTGTTACTACCCCTTCATTATACCCCCACTTTAAAAAAGTGGGGCTATACTGGATTTGCCATGTCTTTCCGTGATTCCGTCATTATGTGATTCTGTGACTGCAAAATTGAACTGCATTTTGCTTAATAACTTTTATGTTTGTGGTCCTACTTCAATGAAACTTATACTTCACATGGCCTCTAAGGTAAGTAAGGTTTTTTTTCTCAGAATAATGGCCAAGGGCCCATGTTTTCTGGAGTTATGTCCCTTGGTAGGTTTTTGAAATTTAAAATGCATTTTGCTTAATAACTTTTGTTTTTGGTCCTACTTTGATGAAACTTATACCACACTTGGTCTCTAAGGTAAGGAAGGTGTTAGTGGCAGAATGGTGGCCAAGAGCCCATAGATGGCCAAGAGCCCATAACTGAGTTAAGTCCCTTGATAGGTTTTCAAATTTTGCCATTCTTCAAAATTTTCGTAAAGGAGTTAACAGGAACTATGAAAGCTAGAAAGCTGTAAGTTTGTACAAACATGGACAATGACTGGATGTATCCTGTATATCAGTATAGGGCCAAGTCCACAACTCTAGGAGTTATGTCCCTTAGTAAGTTTTCAAAAACATTAAAATGAATTTTGCTTAATAATCTTTATGTTTGTGGTCCTACTTTGACAAAACTTATACCATACTTGGTTTCTAAAGTAAGGAAGGTGTAGCGGCAGAATGGTGGCCACAGGCCCATAACTCCTGGAGTTATGTCCCTTCATAGGTTTTCAAATTTAGCCATTCTTGAAAATTTTCAGATTTCTCAGGAACTATGAAAGCTAGAAAGCTGAAAGTTTGTATAAACATGGACAATGACTGCATGTACTGAGTATACCAGAATAGGTGCCAAGGGTCCATAAATCTTGGAGTTATGTCCTATGGTAGGCTTTCAAAAAATTAAAATGCATTTTGCTCAATAACTTTTATGTTTATAGTCCTACTTTGATGAAACTGATACCAAAGAGTCTCTAAGGTAAGGAAGGTGTAGTGGCAGAATGATGACCAAGGGCCCATAACTCTTGGAGTTATGTCCCTTGATAGGTTTTCAAATTTTGCCATTCTTAAAAATTTTTGTAACAGATTTCTCAGAAACTATGAAATCTAGAAAGCTGAAAGTTCGTATAAACATGGACAATGACTGGATGTATAGTGTATACTGGAATAGGGGCCAAGGGTCCATAACTCTTGGAGTTATGTTCCTTGGTAGGTCTTCAAAAAATAGAAATGCATTTTGCTCGATAATGTTTGTGGTCCTACTTCGATGAAACTTATACCACACTTGGGGGCTTTGAAAAAGTGGTACATGCATGAACAGTGGGATGATGTATTGTGTATTTAGGAATCAGGGTGAAGGGCCCATAACTCATGGGTACAAATCTCTTGATAGGTTTTAGGATGGCATGTTACCATGTCCTACAGTGCTGTTATCTGGTAAGGATGAATTCAAAATATTTCAACACTTTATGTATTTCTCCTCTGATACAGCTGCAGTGGGGCTATAGTCATATCCTCTGACAGCTCTAGTTATCTCTGTATGACTTAAATAGTATTGAAAGAGATGCAAAACACTAAATCATTATTTCAGCCTATTGTACACTAATCACAAAATTTAACATGTGATAGTCTTGTTTGCTATGTTTATTTATTTTCTGCAAAAATAAGGCTTGACAGCTCATACAAATTTTCTCTTTTATTTTTGTGAGAGAATTTACATATGAAATATTGAGTCCTTCAAAAAATAAGTAAAAATATTTTAAAATGCTGAAGTTTAAACTTTCCAATTTGAGGGTAAACTATTGTGATGTTGGAGGCAACTACAGCCAATAAAAGGACTGATATTTTTCTTATTAGACAGTACTTGAGTTTTGATTTAACCCTTATAGTGCTAATCATAGCTACAGCAGACAACACATTGAAATATATTGTTAGATTTTTCAGGTTGACTTTTCATGATTCACATGAAATGTCTAGTCTTATTATCCCCATGCTTTTTAGCTTACCTGAGCAAAGCTCAGGATGAGCTATTGTGATCACCCTCTGTCTGTCCTCTGTCATCCGTCATCAGTCATCCATTGTCTGCCATCAACAATTAGTTTGTTAACATTCTAGAGGTCACAGTTTTTATCCAATCTTGATGAAACTTGCTCAGAATGTTTGCACCTATGAAATCTTGGTCAAGTTTGAAACTTGGGGTCAAAAACTAAGTCACTAGGTCAAATCAACGGAAAATACTGTTAACACTCTAGAGGTCACATTTTTTCAAGCACTCATCATGAATCTTGCTCTAAATGTTTGTCTTGATGAGTTCTAGGTCAAGTTCAAAACTGGGTCATTTGGGGTCAAAAACTAGGTGACTAGGCCAAATCAAAAAAGACCTTGTTAACACTCTAGCAGTCCCATTTTTGAAGCAATCATTATGAATCTTGCTCAAAATGCTATTTGTCTTGATGAGTTCTAGGTCGAGTTTGGAACTGGGTCACTTGGGGTCAAAAATTAGGACACTGGATCAAATCAAAGGTAGACCTTGTTAACACTCTAGAGATCACATTTTTGAATCAGTCATCATGAATCTTGTTCAAAATGTTTGTCTTATGATTTCTAGGTCAAATTCAAAACTGGGACACTTAGGGTAAAAACTAGGTCACCGGGTCAAATCTTAGGAAGACCTTGTTAATACTCTAGAGGTTACATTTTTGAAGCAATCATAATGAATCTTGCTTAAAATGTTTATCTTGATGATTTCTAGATCAAGTTTAAAACTGGGTCACTTAGGGTAAAAAACTAGGTCACCAGACAAATCAAATGAAAACCTTGTTCACGCCCTAGAGGTCACATTTTTGAAGTGATTATCATGAATCTTGCTCAAAAAGTTTGTCTTGATGATTTCTGGGTGAAGTTTAGAACTGGATCACTTATGACGTATACATTTCACGGTCTAGTGACTTTCCTAAGTTTTTCCATTTAAGTCAGTTTTTCAATAACTGTTGGTTGTATAGAGTGATAGTTGGCACTTGTGAAGTGTTTGTGTTTAGGTCAGTTTCTCAGTAACGATTGCTTCTACAGCCAGTGATACTCACAGGCATACATCTTAGCATGGCCTCTTGAGTGCAGTCATCCATATTTGACCTTGACCTCTATTTCTTAGTCCATTAGACATGCTACATTGTCTTACTTGTTAATATAATCATTATGAATTTTGATCAGAATGTTTGCTTTGATCAGTTCTAGGTCAGGGTCTCTAAGTGCTATGATACTCAGATGAGCATTACAGGGCCCTCTTGTTTAAAAACGCAATGGTGATAATGGTGACACCTCTGCTCGTCCGTCTGTCATGCTATCTCATCCTAAACCACTGGGCGGAATTCTACGAAACTTGCAACATCACTTCCCCTCATGGTAAGGGTGTGCAAGAGCAGCATTATTTTTCTGTCCATGCATCCTTGCCCGTTCATTTGTCTGTCACACTATCTCCTCCTTAACCACTGGGCTGAATTCAACCAAACTTGCTTCTTCACTTGCCCTCATGGTTAGGGTGTGAGAGAGCAACATTATTTTATCTGTGTGTCGGTCCTTGTGTCTGTAGTCTGTCCATCTTTCTGTCAGCTATCTCTTCCTAAACCACTGGGCAGAATTCATCCAAACTTGCTACATCACTTCCTCTCGTGGTAAGGGTGTGCGAGAGCAACATTATTCTCTCTTGCATCTGTCGTCCGTCCATCTGTCCTTCATGCTATCTGCTCCAAAACCACTGGGCTGAATTCAACCAAATTGCTACTTCACTTGCCCTTATGGTTAGGGTGTGGGAGAGCAACATTATTTTTCTGTGTGTCCATCCATTTCTCTATTGTCCCTCCATCTTTCTGTCAGCTATTTCTTCCTAAACCACTGGGCGGAATTCAACCAAACTTGCTACATCACGTCCCCTTATGGTAAGGGTGTGCGAGAGCAACAGTATTCTTCCTTGCGTTTGTCATCCTTCCATCTATCCTTCATGCTATCTGCTCCAAAACCACTGGGCAGAATTCATTAAAACTTGCTACATCACTTCCCCTCATGGTAAGGATGTACAAGAGCAACATTATTTTTAGCTCGCCTGACCAACGTTCACATAGAGCTATTGTACTACCCTCGGCGTTGGCGTCGGTGTTGGCATCCACAAATGTTTAAGTTTTCATTAAAGTTTTTAAGACCTCATTATTTCCTAACCTTATCACCAGTTTGATTCACCTTTGGTATGATGATACATATTGGCCCAAAATTTTGTGCAGTACTATCCCCACCACCCTAGGTCATGTCAAGATCAAGGTCACAGACTTAGAATTTTCATGTTAAAATTTTATGTCAAAGTTTTTAGGATCTCATTACTTCTACATGATGGATTTAGTTCCTATTTGGTATCATGATACATACTGGTCAAAAGTTTTTATCAGCACCATCAGCACTCATGACCGTGACCTTGAGGTCGAGGTCACAGACTGAGAATTTAAATTTTAAAGTTTTTGTTAAAGTTTTTAAGACCTCATTGTTTCCTAACCTTATCACAGATTAGATTCATCTTTGGTATGATGATACATATTGGTCCAAAATTTTGTGCAGTACCATCCCCACCACCTTCGGTCATGTCAAGGTCAAGGTCACAGACTTAGAATTTTCATGTTAAAATTTTATGTCAAAGTTTTTAGGATCTCTTTACTTCTACACAAAATGATGGATTTAGTTCCTATTTTGTATCATGATAGATACTGGTCAAAAGTTTTTATCAGCACCATCAGCACTCATGACTTTGACCTTGAGGTCGAGGTCACAGACTTAGAATTTAACTGTTAAAGTTTTTAAGACCTCATTATTTCCTAACCTTATCAACGATTTGATTCATCTTTGGTATGATGATACATATTTGTCCAAAATTTTGTGCAGTACCATCCCCACCACCCTAGGTCATGTCAAGGTCAAGGTCACAGACTTAGAATTTTCATGTTAAAATTTAACGTCAAAGTTTTTAGGATCTTGTTACTTCTAAACTACATGGTGGATTTAATTCCTATTTGGAATTATGATAGATACTGGTCAACAGTTTTTATCAGCACCATCAGCACTCATGATGGTGACCTTGTGGTGGAGGTCACAGACTTAGAATTTAAATGTTGAAGTTTTAGTTCAAGTTTTTAAGACCTCATTATTTCCTAACCTTATTACAGATTTGATTCATCTTGGTACAATGATACATATTGGTCCAAAATTTTGCTGTTCTATCCTCACCCCCCTCATGTCAAATTTTCATATTAAAATTTTATGTCAAAGTTTTTAGGACCTCATTACTTCTAAACTGGACGATGGATTTAATTTATATTTGGTATCATGATATATACTGATCCAAAATTTTTATCAGCTTTCATGATTGTGACCTTGGGGTTGAGGTCACAGACTTAGAATTTTAAAAATGTTAAAGTTTTTGTTTAACTTTTTAAGACCTTATCACTGAATTGATTCATCTTTGGTTTGATGAAAATTTTGCATAGTGCAATCCATCTCCCTCCCCCACTCCCCTCCAGGTCATATCAAAATTAAGGTCACAGAATTTTCCAGAAACAAAATGCGAGTTATCCTGTCTGGTGACAGGTCTTGTTCTGTTCATCCGTCTGACATCTGTCGATCACACTATCTCCTCCTAAACCACTGGGCAGAATTTGACCAAACTGGCTACATGACCTCCCCTCATGGTAAGGGTGTGGGAGAGCAGGTCCATCTGTTTGTCATGCTCTTAGCAACATTAGCAATGAGTGTGAGTATTTGCCATGGCGGCAACTGCGCATTCTAGTTTTTCTCTGAAAATGACAAAATCAATTTTAGAATTGCTACCAATTTGCTTAGGACTTTAATATAAATAATATCAGCTTCTTTTTATGAAAATGTGCCTTGAACGTTCAGTATAAAAATGATTTGATGATTTGAACTTAACCCTTGTCCTGCTGAGAAAATTAAGATGTGACACCCACTTCTAATTGTCAACCAATCAGATTCCTTGATCCAGATTGTTGATATAAATACACATACTGAACGACAAACAGTGCAGAGCCAGATCAGTTGGCTTCTTCAGAAGCCAACTGATCTTGATCTTCACTGTTTGCAAAGACATGGCTTATCCAGGTTCAGCAGGACGAGAGTTAATGTCAGACCCAATTTCCAGATAAAAGTAAAAAAAATATATTTTGACCTGTCTGCTAATATACAAATATAGATTAGCTCTTAGTATGCATGTGGTAGAATTAGCAGAAGACAAATTGAGCGTTAGTTTTCCCAGATATAGAGCTTGACATTTCATGTAGGTAGTAGCAAGAATAGATACACGCTTAAGGGAAACAACTCCATTTATGAAACTGCTAATACAGTAACTGTATTTACCCAAAATATCCATATGTATACAGCTTAAATCCTTACCATACTTACCCTAAAACTTGAACAAACTCCCAATTTGGTGGCCTCTTGATGTTTCTAAACAATGCTGGCTCTTTTTATGAGCTATTTGTTCTGGGTCTGCACTGTATGCATAGAAACGTCTCAGAGGGCTTGTTAAGGAGGGAATATTTGATAATAATTCTAGGATAATTTTCTCAGTTCCTCAATCAAAACGGGTGTTGTGGGTACTTATTAGAAGTGCCTCACTTAGGCACTTTTAGTGAGTACCTACAACATATGTTTTTATGGAGAAACAAGAAAAAAATTTCCAGAATTATCACCAAATACTCTTGAACAATTCTTCCGACATATTTAGAAGAGTCGAGGTGGCCAAGTGGTTAGTGCTTCTGACTTAGGATCACAAGGTGTTATGTTCAAATCCTACTGGAGGCAGAATTCAGCTCACAGTTGTACTGCACTTCACCTAACATTATCACCCCTTCCTTAATTGAAATATTACTAAAATAATGTTGAACGGAACATAAAACATCAAATCATCATCCTATGTATTTAGGGTATGTAGTATGATAGTTTGCATATGATATTATCTACTGTATAATTATAATAACACATTGTTCATCCCAGTTATTTTTATTTTTCAGGGCTGTGGGACATATGTTATTCACATTGATATTTCCTGTGTTCACCTATGTTCTCCAGATTGGAATTATTACCTTCTGGCTTATTTCATCAGTGTATCCTTTTTGCCATCTCTTTGTGTCAGAACCCATTCATACCGGTGTAACAGGCCAGTTCTTCCCCCAGTCAGTTTCTTCACCCCCCCCCCCCATGGTCTGTTTCTTCCCCTTACCCCACCCCCACCCACCTGGGACTTTATTCAGCATAAGGGTGAACTAGTTAGATATGTGCAATAAATGTCAGTAAATCATTAAATATGATAATTTAGATTAGCTAGAACAATTTATTATTATAGCAAAGCACATTGTCTGGGTGGGGGACTAGTTGATTTCTTCCCCACCTCTGAGATTTTTTTCAACATAAGGCTGAACTAGTAGTATTTGTGAAATAAATGGTGGTAAATCATAAAATAAGTTGTTAATAAGTTAGAAGGTTTTATCATTACGGTAAAGAACCCTGACCGTTTGGGGAAGAAACTGACTAGGGTGGGGGAAGAAACTGACTAGATGGTTTCTTCCCCCCTCTGAGATTTTTTCAATATAAGGCTGTACTAGTTGTATATATGAAATAAATGGTGGTAAATCATAAAATAAGCTAGAAGGTTTTATCATTACAGCAAAGAACCCTGACCGTTTGGGGAAGAACTGACTAGTTGGTTTCTTTCCCCCCCTCTGCAGAGAAAAAGACTAGGGTGGGGGAAGAAACTGACTAGTTGGTTTCTTCCCCACCCTGCCATCCAAAACCCCACCCTCACATCCCAACCCCCCACACCCTCCCTCTTGGACTTTTTTTCAACATAAGGGTGAACTAGTTATATATGTGCAATAAATCATTAAATATGATAATTCAAATTAGCTAGAACAATTTATCATTATAGCAAAGCACATTGACTGTGTGGGGGAAGAAACTGACTAGTTGGTTTCTTCCCCCCTCCGAGATTTTTTTTAATATAAGGCTGAACTAGTTGTATATATGAAATAAATGATGGTAAATCATAAAATAAGTTAATGTTAATAATCTAGAAGGTTTTATCATTACGGCAAAGAACCCTGACCGTTTGGGGAAGAAACTGACTAGGGTGGGGGAAGAAACTGACTAGTTGGTTTCTTCCCCTCTCCCACCCCCACCCCACTCCCCCAACTTTTTTCAGCATAAGGGTGAACTAGTTAAATATGTGCAATAAATAGTGGTTAATTGTTACATATGATAATTTAAATAGCTAGAACAATTTATCATAACTGCAAAGCACCTTGACTGGAGGAGGCCTGGGGGTGGTGGGGAGAGGAGAAAGAAACTGACTAGCTAATTTCTCCACCCCCCCACCTCCCTCCACCTCTTGGAACAACTAGTTTAATCACATGAAATAAATGGTGGTAAATCATAAAATAAGTTAATGCTAATAAGGAAGGTTGGGGGGTGGGGGGGGTGGGGGAGGGGGGGGGGGCAGAGAAACCAACTAGTCTGTTTCTTCACCCCTCCCCCCCCCCCCCCCCCAAGAATTTTGTGTTTGTTGATTTCACAACCAAAGTTTACCCCTGACCTTTCTCTGCCTAAAGTTCAGCATACATGTATATAGCTAGGAGAATGAAAACAAGAAAATCCAAGGGAGGTTGTCGGAAGGTGGGGGGCAAGGAACCAAGTAGTCTGTTTCTTCTGCCCCCCCCCCCCCCCCCCCCCCCACAACACCCTAGATTTTGTGTTTTGTGTTTGATGCTTTCACAACCAAAGTTTACCCCTGACCTTTCTCTGCCTAGTAAAGTTCAACATACCTGTATATAGATAGGAGAATGAAAACAAGAAAATCCAAGGGAGGTTTGGGAAGGGGGAAAGAAACCAACTAGTCTGTTTCTTCCCGCTTCCCACCCCCCCCCCCCTCCTACCCCAAGGGAGGTTGTGGGAGAGGGAGGTGGGGAGGAATCAACTAGTCTGTTTGCCCTTTCTCTGTGTAGTAAAGTCCATATACCTATATATAGCTAGGAGAATGAAAAAATAAAGACAATCCAAGGAAGGTTGTGGGAGGGGGCTGGGGAAGGAACCAACTAGTCTGTTTCTCCCCCACCCCACCACCCCCCTAGATTTTAAATGTTTGTTGATTTCACAACCAAAGTTTGTCCCCGACCTCTGCCTAGTAAAGTAAAACATACCTGTATATATAGCTAGAAGAATGAAAGAAAAAGAAAATCCAAGGGAGGTTGTGGGAAGAAGCGGTGGGGGGGTGGGGGTGGGAAGGAACCAACTAGCCTGTTTCTGTTTCTTTCCCCCCACCCCCTAGATTTTGTGTTATGTGTTTGTTGATTTCAGAACCAAAGTTTATCCCTGACCTTTCTCTGCCTAGTTAAGTTCAACACATCTGTATATAGCTAGGAGAATGAAAAAAAGAAAATCCAAGGTAGATTGTTGGGGATCAGTGGGGAGGGGTGGGGTGGGGGGGGGGGAGGGAAGAATCAACTAGTCTATTTCTTCCCCCCACCCCCTCTAGATTTTAAGTGTTTGTTGATTTCACAACCAAAGTTTGCCGGCCTCGGTGGCTCAGTTGGATGCGCCGTCCGACTGGAGACCAGGAGGTCGCGGGTTCAACCCCCGCCGAGGTCGGCAACATTCTTTCGTGGAGATTGATCATGAAATATTTTCTACGGTCATTCTCCCCCTTCCGCTGATTCAAGAAGGGCAGTTGTCAGTTTCTGGCGAAAGAATGTGCACAATACTGGTTAACCGCTTAGAGGACTAAGCCTGCCCAGTAAACGTGTGGTTAGGTAAACTGACTGCGCTCGACATGACCCCATTGGGTTGACTGGGCCGTAAAACCTCAACACAAACAAACAAACACAACCAAAGTTTACCCCTGACCTTAGTACTCTGCCTAGTAAAGTTCAACATACCGTATATTATAGCTAGGCGAATGAAGAAAAGAAAATGCAAGGGAGAGAGAGTGTGTGTGTGTGTGTGTGTGTGTGTGTGTGTGTGTGTGTGTGTGTGTGTGTGTGAGAGAGAGTGTGGAGGAGGGGGAACCAACTAGCAGAAAACCTTGTTAACACTGTAGCGGTCCCATTTTTAAGCAGTCATCATGAATCTTGCTTAAAATGTTTTGTCTTGATGAGTTCTAGGTCAGGTTTGAAACTGGGTCACTTGGGGTCAAAAACTAGGTCACCAGGCCAAATCAGCAGAAAACCTTGTTAACACTCTAGCGGTCACATTTTTGAAGCAATCATCATGAATCTTGCTCAAAATTTTTGTCTTGATGAGTTCTAGGATATGTTTGACACTGGGTCACTTGGGGTCAAAAACTAGGTCACCTGGCCAGATCAATGTAAAACCTTGTTAACACTCTAATGGTCACATTTTTGAAGCAATCATCATGAATCTTGCTCAACATGTTTGTCTTGATGATTTCTAGGTCAAATTTGAAACTGGATCACTTGGGGTCAAAAACTAGGTCACCAGGCCAGATCAGCAGAAAACCTTGTTAACACTCTAGCGGTCACATTTTTGAAACAATCATCATGAATCTTGCTCAAAATGTGTTTGTCTTGATGAGTTCTAGGTCAAGTTCGAAACATGGTCACTTGGGGTCAAAAATTAGGTCACCAGGCCAAATCAGCAGAATATTTTGTTAATACTATAGCCGTCACATTTTTGAAGCAATCATCATGAATCTTGCTCAAAATGTTTGTCTTGATGATTTCTAGGTCAAGTTTAAAACTGGGTCACATGGGGTCAAAAACTAGATCACCAGGCCAAATCAGCAGAAAACTTTGTTAACACTCCAGAGGTCACAT